>OX392464.1:65054738-66254738 GCA_947623515.1 Neoascia interrupta
TATTTTATTTTATTTTATTTTATTTTATTTTATTTTATTTTATTTTATTTTATTTTATTTTATTTTATTTTATTTTATTTTATTTTATTTTATTTTATTTTATTTTATTTTATTTTATTTTATTTTATTTTATTTTATTTTATTTTATTTTATTTTATTTTATTTTATTTTATTTTGTTTTATTTTATTTTATTTTATTTTATTTTATTTTATTTTATTTTATTTTATTTTATTTTATTTTATTTTATTTTATTTTATTTTATTTTATTTTATTTTATTTTATTTTATTTTATTTTATTTTATTTTATTTTATTTTATTTTATTTTATTTTATTTTATTTTATTTTATTTTATTTTATTTTATTTTATTTACATGGGTACGAACACAAATGAATAAGTGTCGTCCGGGATGAAGCATGGAGGATTAGATTCAACACCAAATAGTGCGTGCTCTACAGCCACACCGACCTGGCCAGAAGAGTAAGAATACAGCGATTACGATGGCTGCCTCACCTAGAGCGGATTGACACCAACGTCCGGCCCGGAAACTCTTCGAATCCACACCGCAGAGGTAGCGCTGTAGGGGATAGACCCAGATGGCGCACGCAAGTGGAAAGGGATCTCAGCCAACTTGACGTGTAAAACTGCAGAAGAAGCTTGTTGGTTGAGGCCCAGCTCCACCCCGGACTGTAGAGCTACCGCTAATAAAGTAATGTCCCATGTCTCATCCCGTTGTTTCTCTACGCATGTTGATGTTAATCGGTGTTTATTAAACCCGAAGTCGAGGTTCCTTTTCTTTTATCGAAATGCATGGCCCTTCGGTCTTATGGAGTAGAGAAACAGGACACAAGGGAAGCATTACTTGGTTCTCTTCCGAATATTAAAAGAATCAGTAAACTGTTCTTACTGCAAACAAAACTTGAGGGATGCTTTATGGGATCAATTGGTCATAAACAACATAAGCGAATATTAAAGGATTTACATTCTTCCGAGAAACAGACAGAGGCGTGTTTTTCAAACTGACACAATTCGTTAAAATTCAAAATTAAGAATCTTGAAAGCATTAATATTAAGGACCCACCTATATAAAATCAAGGATTTTTTGTTAGGTAATCCGAAAAAAGGTTTAATCGTGCCATAAATGCGCTAATCATAAATGCGCTAATCCACCTACTTATGCAACAAGGAACATTTTTGTTAATCAGCAGCTTATCATGCAGGTAGCCTTGTTTTGGACAACACTGGAAGCGAGCGGGCGAATCTATATATCATTTATGTACCTGAAAGTATAGGTACCTGCCGGGAATTTATTAAGGATTAGGTGGATGCTAAAAATGATATCGGAAGACAAAACCCTTTCCTATTTTTGAGAACTTTCATGTCAGTTAGGGTATTTAATTATGTACCAAACAACAATAAAAGTTTGAAAAAAAAATTTACGACCGAGGATGTCCTTGTTGAAAATGACTCAGCATGTTTGCTGTACCTGTTTGAACATGTGTTGTATATGTGAGGGTGGAATATCCAGTGGCGCTTCGACAAAATAAATTGTAAATAATCTGCATACATATGTATATTGAAAATCGCTGGATTATTCGTATTCTCGCTAATCCATTTTATGACACGAAAATTCTTGCAAGGATTTAGAGTTGTAAATCATCGGAACGCTGCAGTGTTTATTATTGCAATCACTGCGGTATTGTTTTTAGAACTTCTGGCACTTGGCATAGGTTAGGGGACACATGGAAATATTTATTTAGGATTGTATTAAGCGGTCTTGTTAACAAGCACTACATCCGGTATGAATAAGACTTATGAATGCAATAACCGGAATACAAGTTTATTTCCGGTGAACTAGTATTCCGGTTATTGCATTTTATTAATTTTATCGATTCTATTTATGTACTTATGTTATGTATGTTTTACAATACATAATTTATTACAATATACTCACAAGTTCAGGCAACCTTGAGCTGTGACGACAATGTGTACATGGTGACGTCTGGCTGTGAGATTTATCCCGAGGCTGAGGGTCGGGTACCTAGGTTCATGGAAACCTATCGATCCTTTGGTGAATACCCATTCTTTTGAAACTGAACCACGGTTTTCTTAAGATGGACTTAATATAAATGTTGTGGACTATATAAGTATGTAAGTGCGGTGAGTCACAGTTCGCCTTAATATTTGACGTTTGTGCGAAAAATCGCCAAAAATCTAAAAATGTAATCCTAAATGTAATAGCGATCTCAGAGACGTTTTTTAACGAACTAAACAAAATTAGTAGAAAGTTTACAGAACTGAAAAGACTAGCGAAAGTGCAAGAAAAAGATAGCGAGATAGCCCCTGCTGCTGCTTGCTTTTTCTTTAGTGGGGTTTACACGGTGAAACATGTTGTACAACATTGCTTGAAGAAAAATTTACAGTTAAAGGAGCTTTGCCGGGTGGGGTGCCGTGGCGTAGTGGTTAGTGTGTGTGCTTACTACGCCGGAGGTCTGGGTTCGAATCCTGCCATCGTCACCTGAAAAAAAAAAGACTTCACGGCCCCCACCTCCGCGAGGGTCTGACAAGCCCTCCGAGAGTATCATTTGTCTTGAAAAACTTCTCAAAGTGCCGTTCGGATTCGGCAAAAAATTGTAGGTCCCCTTGTATGTAAAAATTAACACACCAGCATACATTGTTGAGAAGTTGGCCCTGGTTCACCTCGAGCTGTTGCGCCACTCTATTTATTTTTTTTTAAAGGAGCTTTGCGTTCACATTCATCAAGCATGTTGTACAACTTTAGTTTTTTCTTAGTGTTTTTTCCCTCAAAAAATTCCCCCCGAAACGCTTTATTTGATATTGCCGCCATCTTTACCACACGAAAGAATGGTAAACACAAAGGGAGTTTGACCAACATCTGTTCACACGGGTTGTATAGCTTGACAAGCGAGCTTGACTCCTTCACTACCTCAAACTATAAACGTGCGTTGAGCCAGACCAGATTTGAAGTTTGTTTTCTGCTTGCTCAGCATTCTCGCCGCGTTGACCCAATAACCAACTTATAATGTCAAAACAGTGTGCCAGCCCCGATTGCGTCATTACATCGAAAGACTGCAATATAGATTGGATGCTTTGCAATGGGCTATGCAGAAAATCTTTCCATGTTTTTTAAATCTGCCTTAATGGTGTTTATTTGGGGGCGTATTTAGAATGGCGTATTCAAAAGATTATAAAAAAACTTTGTTTTCTTTTGCGATTAATGTGAAGACATATCTTCATCGCATGTTATACTCGCGATTAAGTGTGTAAGCGACTAGGTACCTAATAGTCTCTGAACGGACAATAAAGCCCTTCGCAAGTAAATTGTGCGCCAGTTTAACAAGTTTAACGATCTTGCAAAAAGTGTTGAAGACCTGTCCGGCAGTATCGATCTTTATGCCAATTTATGCAAGTCTTAATTTTAAATTATTGATAAACAGCTGTCAAATTTTGGTGTCATAATTAAGAAATGCCCAACTGAACAAAAGTCCCTGATCGAAAGTGTTAGTAATGGCCTAAGGTCTGATATGAATATAACTCTTCTCAACTCTATACTCTCGAAAGTTGATACACATCAGCAATGTTCGTCAAAAAGTGTTTCCTTACATCAATTTATTGATCCACTACTACCAGAAGTATGCAGTGATGTCGCTGTTATACGTTTAGCTATGGGCGGAATCGCAGATGAAATCAGACTTGCTTCAGATAAGACTGACTTCCTACCAGATCGCTTTCAACCACAATCAAGCTCAGTAGACAAAACATCAATACTCGCTGAATTGATTGAAGTCGAAGAACATCTCGTTACGTCAAACGCTCTTCCAAAATCAACGACAACAACTACAACACAAACGATTTCTGGATCTTGCCTCCGCCAAAGGACTGGCCACTGCCGATAATCTCTTGCTCTCTTCCTTTTCAACATCTAATAATTCTTCACCGTCATCTGATACCCTTTTTTCGACGTCCTTACACCGATTTGGCACATTTTGGTCACGCAATGATTGGAATAAAAGGCTCGAAAAACTTTATAGAAATGCCCGTGAGACCAACACGTATATCATCAATGGCGCTCCTCAGCTTGACGACGTCTCTTGGGTAACGAACTTTTCCCAGCGGAATTTTTCCATCACCGCCTGATGGCTCATACCGACAAATAAAACTAAGCGCTTCCAGCTCGATATACCCACAAAATACGAATGGCTTTTTTCGCGGCACTCCAACGACATCTTAAAATTGGGAAAGCTGACAATCACCAAACTGAATAGTGCAAGAAAACTTAGCAAAAAACCTAATCATATGTCTAGAAGGCCTTATAGTAAATCTAACCAAAACCGTGAATCTAACTGGAGTTTTAAAGTTGTAACTTTTCCCCTATTTTCCCCACCCGGTTCGCCTGCCCATATCCAATGTACCACAATGTACCACCATCAGTCCCCACCTCGTTCGCTCCAACAACTTCTCAAGTTACTCCTCCTATCCGCACCTCCAATCCCAAGCCGCTTAAGCTTAATCGCAATTGGGTGTTCTTTAATTTAACCGCAGACTCAAATCAATCTTATTCTCAAAAAGACAAATATCCTTACTTTATTCACTCACACATCCTGAATCCTACTCCACCTACTTCTGTTGCCCCAGCAGACGTCCCCCCCAGATTTCGAAAACGGCTCCAGCAACCTCCACTAGAAGATGGAATGGAAGTTGACGCCATTGCCATCGATTTCAGCAAGGCCTGTGACAAACTCGCGCACCATGTTATAGTTTTTACGCTTAAAGTGCTCGGCTTAAGCACTTGTTTTGTCAAATGGATCAAATCATACTTGGAGGATCGACAATACAGAGTCGTTTTCAGATCCTCTGTCTCAGACTCAATTAATGCAACCTCTGGGGTACCACAAGGCAATCTAGGACCAATCCTCTTCATACTTTCAATCAAAGATGCTAATATGATCATAACAAATTCTTATTTATCTGTGTTTGCAGACGACATGAGGATCTCTTAGGTAATCCCTTCGCACTTGAATGCCTTTTATCTACAGAACGGCCTTAAAAGATTTCCAGAGTCTTGTAAAATGAACCTACTGGACTTTAACGTCAATTAATGCCAGGAAATTACTTTCTGCCGTAAACGTACCGTTCGACCCTCAAGAACTTACATTATGAATGATATACAGGTGCCGACAACTACTGAAATTCACGATCTAGGAGTTATTTGTAGTAGCGAGCTTGACTTCCGTAGCCATATCAGCAATATTACAAGCTGCGCTGACTCTGCACTTGGTTTTGTGAAGCGATGGTCCAAAGAATATTCGGACCCCTACGTTACCAAATCAAATCAAAATTAAATCAAATATTGACCTATGTCAAGAGGAGTGAAGCGTCTGAAGCCAATGTTCAGCACATTTGAACTCGAGGCTTCGCTTCGGAGCTTCATTACATAGCATTACGTTTTCTCTCTACACATTTTCCAAACAAAATTCAAAGCCGAGCTTCATTGTATTATGAAATCATATCGATGAACTGGTAAACGCCAGGCCGAGGTGAAGCCAAAGCTGCTTTATGGTCCCCACTTTAAGTTTTTTTAAAGCTTTAAATTACCCTGTCAGCAAATAACTGTGAGAAGGTGCAACAACAATTTATTTACCTTACGCGATCGATTTATGGAACAAAATCAAAATGCAATTGCATGAAATTGATGAACTGACGCATTAACTCACATTTGCAAACAAATGCCATAGTCCATAATTTATGGGCAGAGCATGGGCAAGCTTTTACATGGTTAAAGTTGAATATCTAGATATTCAGCAATTTATGGTATCAAAATATATACCTGTTCTCTTTTCCCACCCTTTAAAATCAGTAGTTTTCTCTCAACTTTTCACAAATATTTAAATTTTGACCTTTTTGGTTGACGATCCAGGATGAGGGCGTTCCTCTCCCAGAATGGGGCTATACGTCCGAACAGCTCTAAACCCGTTATTCTTGATTTTGATGTTTGTCTTGCGTTGCATTTGTGAAGCAAAAGCTATTCTACAAGGGACCAATGACATTTATCCAACTATTTTGGATTCTCGACAGAAGAAAATTTCTCTTCTTTTTAGGAGGGGAAGAGGAACTGTTGAACGAGTGACAAGAAAGCAGTTTCAGGAGAGTCCCCAGAGTGCTCCCGGACGGCCAACCGAAAAGGTCATTGCTTGAAAATATAACTAAATTTGACCTTTCCACTTTTTGAAAAGCTCTTTTGCATCTGTAATTCGCCGATATAAAAGCAATAAACAAGGAAAAACCTGCCATGTTTTGGTCAAATAGATAAGCTCCAAGTATTATTTTCCAGTATATGTATTACTGTTTGTGTTTATGGCCAGCATAAACATTAAGAATACCTAATCATGCTATGCTTACCATAACTAGGCAGGTTACGGCAATAAATCCGTACACGAATATAAAGTTCGTTAGTATGAACTTTCGTGCTATGGTGCTTATAATTTACACTGTCTTAATGCAGAAAAGTTATTAAGGTAATTTTCGACATCAGTCGAAAATGATGTGTCTGGATGGATAATCTTGGCAACACCCACTGAAGAGTGTCAGTAAAGCCATGATTGTTGAGCGAAACACATCGATCAAATAACAAGGGTTAAGCCTGTTTTGTTTTTTGTTTGATTTTCTGGTTGATTATCTAGTTATTCAGTAATTTATGGTCAAAACACTCGAAACGTTCCGCCCGCACACAAAATTCACATTCCACGTTTGAAACCCATCCGTCAGCTGTTTATCGAATGGACTACAAAGAGCTGAGGGGGTGACGACATTTCATCATTGCGAACGAAAACACGGACACGACAACGTCGAGGAAACTATTCTCCATTATTTTCGACAACACAATTATTTTGGAAGATTGGATTTCAAACAGTCAGACATTTTAAGTAAATGAAACTAATATTTAAGTGACACCGCTATCCTGTATTTGATTTTAACAGTAACGACAGGTTACATTTGAGTTTATTTTTGTGCCATCTATGTACCACCTTGCAAAGCAAGTATTCTGCGTACGTACTGTACCTTATAACAGATGTGATTGTGGTTTTTGTACAAACTAACCAATGTTTCTGGACTTAAACCAGAGTATCTGTTACACATGCACTTATGGTCCCATGATGGTCCCATTCAAGCACGTAGAAACTCGCGCTGTTTTGTACCCGTGGCAGAATTTGGAAACACTGTCCACGGGCAATTCAAAAGAGGAATGCTGCTTCTGCAACACAACACCAGTACTAAACAGCATCACAAGCGGTCCCATTTTGTCGCATGTTGTGTATAAGAGACACTAACTGTCAGTACAACTGTCATACATATATTATGCCAATGGGGTAGAACCGATTTGTTTGGTATTTTATTTTGTTATACAAAAAAATTAAAACTATTATTTAACTACGAACCGAACTAAATAGGGTCGATACACATACATATGTAATTTTTTTCAAGAACGTAGATATTATGTATACTGAAAATATTATCATATTATGGATACAATATTGTAGGTAGGAACTGATTTCAATATAACTAGGTTCCCATTTAAATTAACACGGTATGCTGAATTCAGTTCTATTATTCTATTTTATATTTTCTCATCAAGTTGTTAATCTCTCTTCCAGTTACCTACATCCTTAAATTTTAGTTTATAACATAGTATAATTATTATTATTTAGGCAATAATAACCGTAACCTCGAATGTTACACATCTCACAAGCGGAAATGAGTAGAAAAAGAGGAAGAGGAAGAGGAGGAGAAGTACCGGTGCACTCTTGTTATGAAAAGCTGCATACTATGCGGGTAAGAATTAAAAAAGACTGATTGTGAGTAGGACATTCCGCATTCATGTTGTACGGCTTATGAAAGAACCTCTGAACTTAACGTTACGACCGAAAGAGGGCTCGAGGATGAACTGATGCGCATAACCCAGGCATTTCGCAGCGTTCTTGCCAGTCTCAAATGTGTGGTCATTTCAACTTAAGTTTTTATTGTCAAACACACATACTGAGGTCGAGGATGGAAAGCTTCTCGATTTCATCGATGCGTGTGTCGTCCATGGATAACGACTGGGTGTTACGGTTTTGCTTCAATGGCAGAAGACAGAATTGACTAAAGCATGTACCTGGAGCATTAGAAGGTACACTCTATTCCTTTTCTACTTTCCATCCCTATTCTCCTTCTTATTCCTATTTTTTTCGTTTCTGTCCTCTTCCAATTACCATTCATAAATCATTTACTAACAAAAAATTTTTTTTATTTCTTTCAAGGGTTTTACCTAAATCTTTTTTAAAGGCTCGTGGTATATCCCTCCTTTAACTAAAAAACAATATAAGCAAAGAATAGAAATATTCAAGTTAGCAACTAAAATGTAGGCAAGAATGCATTTTTTTTGTTCAAATTTAATAATTTTGTAAAATTGATCGCTCAAATTGGGCGAAGTCAAAAACTTTGTATGAAAAAAATCTGGAATGGAGTCTAGTGTACCTTATGGGCTAAATTTAATTTCTTAAGCTTCCTGAAGTTAGTTTAAATTTTTTTCTGGAAAAAGACGTTTTTCGTAAATTCTGCCTCTAAATGTGGGCGTTGCCAAAAGTCATCTATCTAAAATTATAGAACCAGCGATTTTTACATAATATCTATATACCTATACAGTATAAAAACTTTTCGATTTAGAACAAATAAATTAAATAAATTGCATTTTATTGCAAGGCGATGCTTTTTTTATCTTTCATGTTTACTCTCATTATGAGATGCTTAATGTTAAATTTTAGCTTTTTACGATGTCACAGTTTTGAAAGCACTGGAGGTATAGGCTCAAAATTGTATGACAAATCTAGACCAATTGTAGGCGTGTCTGGGGGCGGATTTGAACTTTTTCAGCACTTGTAATTCCTTTGGATGACAAAGAGCTTACTTAGGTACAAATTTTGTTAACGCACAATTAAGGCGTTTTGCCTCCTGATTAAATAAAACAATATATAAAAGCAGTAACCATTCTACAGAGGACATTGAATACTATTAAAATACAATGGGTTGGCAAGCGCCCACTTACCCTTGATAACCCTCCTTTAATCAGTTGGGGTCATGATAATTTTTTTGTTTTGTTTTATTGGGGTTTGTCTTTCAAACCTGCGCTCAAGCTACAACTACGTTCTATACCTCAAAAGCTAAAAATATTTTCCAAAACTTTAGCACATTGAGTTACACGAACTTTTTCAAAAAAGAAAATGTAAGAGTTTGTAATGTTTTTGGTTTAACAGGCGAATAATCAGAACAACAAAACTATTCTCAAGTATTTTTAGTTTATTGCAACTGACCCAAAATTCTTAACAAACTTTGTATGAAAAATGATACCTTATCTTAGGATAAAGAAATCGTACATAATAAGTATGTATACATCTTCTTCTTTTTAATTTAATGTTTCAACGGATGCTGTCGATGCTGCTCCATTTGGGGCAACTTTTGGCAGTAAGGTTTTAACTTATAGATGAATCTGAAGGTTATATTAAAATCCAGAAGCGTCTGTCACACATTGTGCGGCTCACTGGTCGGCGTCTGTCTCCAAAGGGGCGGCTGTATTTAAAAATGAAAATAGAAGTGACTTACCTATTTCTCATAAAAAGGACAAGTTTAAAAAAAATGGCAATGAACAAAACAAAAGATTTGATTACCCCAGGTGGCAGCCCAGCTATGCTGGAAAATCCACCCTCTTCGGAGGCAGGCTCTACGGATTCTGGGGAGGGCCTTTTATTGCTTATAAATCCTTTTGAGAAAAGGACAAAACTAAATCGATCGCCACCACCTAGATCGAACATATCCGGAAAAAGCAGTCCACCGGTAAACCAGGACTCTGTGAAAATTAAGAGCTTAGAAAAGGAGAATAATGAACTCCGAGCTAAGCTTACTGAAATGGAGCGACTCTTCCAAGATCTAAAAATGGAAGTTGACTCTCTGCGAAAAGAAAACGAGGATATTAAAAATACTCGTTTAACGAAAGACTGTGAACCGACCAGCAGTCGAATACTTCACGGACGAGGACGAACTTGCACTTGAGACCGATTCAGTCTTAAGGAAAAGGTCTAGCAAGAAGCGAAAGGCGAATTCCTCTCCCGAAGTAATACAAAAAGAAGATAAGCCCTCTGGCTCAAACAAGGCTAAACCAGAAGCGAAAATTCGTCCACCTCCCGCAATAAACATCGTCGGGATAGCAGACTTTGGGAGATTGCGCAACCTTCTTGCAAACACGGTGAGAACAGAAAACTATAAGCTTACCTCGCACCGAAATAACGTGTGGAAAGTAAATGTTGACAACGCCGATTCCTATCGCGCACTGTCTCTTAGACTGAATGCAGAAAGAATCGAGAGGTATACTTATCAAAATAAGTACGAAAAACCACTGCGAGTCATTGTAAGGAGGCTCCACCCATCATGCACAAAAGAAGACGTTGTAAAAGACGTAAAAAATAAAGGCTTTAAATTATTGATGCCGTCAATATCATTAAAAAGGAAAAGCAACGCACGGAAGGAAAAAGAGACACTGTGATCAGACGCGGCCTTCCAATTTTTATGCTCTCCTTTAAAAGAACTGAGAGCATAAACGATATTTATAAAATAAAAATGATACTTAACATCAGGGTTAAAATCGAACCCATGCGAAAGGGCAATAGACTGATACCACAGTGTAAGCGATGCCCAGAATTCAGGCACACAAGTGCCTACTGCCAAAAATAACCACGTTGCGTGAAATGTGCCGGAAAACACCTGGCAACAGAGTGCAAAGTTGACATAAAGGCTCCAGCAGTTTGCGCCAATTGCCACGGAAACCACCCCGCAAACTATCGAGGATGCGAAGTAGCCATAGAGCTACAAAAGGGCCGAGTGCTTCTAAAGGAAAATACTAGAGGTCAGAATCAAAGCCTAGGACGCCCAAAAACTGCTGAAACTCCTCCGCCAAAGACTCCAAAGACGCCAAAGCCGATCAAAAGTGCGAGATTGGCAAAGGAGGCGTCGACAAAAGGCGTAAAAGCTCAACAAAAGAGCGGCGCCAGTTTAAGTGCAGCGGAGAAACCATCACTGGTCGGACCGAAACCATACGCACAGGCTGCGGCAAACGAAAACAAGGCAAGATCGTCCACAACAGATGCAGTGTCTCAGATCCTCGCTGTAATCTTGGAGAAACTTGAGGATCAGACTAAAATCAACAAAGTTATATTTGACAAACTGAGCAAGCTCGAGTTTAAGCCTCGAAAAAATTACAAGAGAACATGAATATGAAACAGTTATTTAAAATACTAACATGGAATGCAAACGGCCTTCTGAATAAAATAGACGAACTAAAAGTATTTCTACGGAAAAATAATATTGATATTTGCGATTACGGAAACTCACCTTAAAAACGGGTCTAGACCCAAACTTAAAGGTTACAATGACAATCACGCACATCACCCTTCGCAAAATTCGAAAGAAGGATCCTCCCTCTACATTAAGAACTGCATAAAGCACTTCAAGAATACAGAATTTGAGCTAGACTCTATGCAGATCAGTCCAGTTTCTGTAAAAAATTGACTGCTTAGATTACAACATTGCATCTTGTTATTTCCCGCCAGGATATAGACTGGTGGAAGACGATCTTGATCGTATGTATGACTTCATTGGGTCCAATTTTATCATTGGGGGTGACTTTAACGCGAAGCATACTTTTTGGGGTTCACGATGCAATTCAACAAGAGGCAGATTACTGTACAAAAATAGTATGAAGCGTGGGGTGGACTTTTTCTCCACGGGTAAGCCAACATATTGGCCAACTGATAGGAATAAAAAACCTGACCTTGTCGATTTTTTCATCGCTAAAGGGTACCCCAAATACCTTACGCGAATTGAAGAGTGTTATGATCTTTGCTCAGATCACTCAGGAGTTATCTTGAAGATGGGTGGAAGACTGGCGAAAATAGAAAGAGCTCCTAGATTAGCTAAAACATGAACTGGGACGCTTTCAGAAAGGACTGTAAGGAGGGTGTTGGCTTGAATGTCCCATTGAAAACTCCTTTCGAGTTGGAAACCGCAGTTGACAAATTCATTGAAGCAATTCAGAGCGCTGCTTGGAACAACAATTCGTCCCAAAAGAACGCAGTTAGCACCGACGGGCATGTACGTAAAACATATCCGCTCGAAATCGAAGAATTGATTCGTGAAAAGAGAAGAGCGCGTAGGAGATGGCAAGGCACGAGGGCCCCCCAGACAAAACCCTATTGAACCACCTATCTAACAAACTGAAAGGAATGTTGCAAGATCTTAAAAATCGTGAGACCACTGAATACCTTGAAGGCATGTCGGCGGATAGGAGCTCAAACTACTCTCTGTGGAAAGCAGTTAAGTCTATCAAGAAACCTATAATCCACTCGGCACCAATAAAAAAAGCTAACGGCGAATGGGCAAGAGAAGACAAAGTGAAAGCGAATTTGTTTGCTGAACATTTAGAAGAAACATTCAAGCCTTTCGACGGTCCGCCGTTGGCTGACTTTCTAAAGAACAACGCGGAACCTGATAGCTTTAGAATGAAAAAAGTTTCGTTAGTTGAACTCCGACAGACAATTAGCAAACTTAAAAATAATAAGGCCCCGGGTTACGACCTGATCACTGGCGAAATATTAAAAGAGCTACCCAAAAAGGCATTAGTCAAGCTACTTTATATGATAAACGCTCCTCTTAGACTATACGTTCCAAGAAAATGGAAAGTTGCTGAAGTCATTATGGTTCCAAAACCGGGGAAATGCGCAAATGATAAAAAATCTTATAGGCCCATATCGCTTCTGCCGATAATATCGAAAGTATTCGAGAAACTTCTGCTGAAACGATTACAACCAATAATTGCAGAAAGACGCTTGATCCCGGATCATCAATTCGGTTTCAAAACTAACCATTCACAATAGATCAAGTCTACTGAATAACGCATGAAATTGAAAAAGCCTTAGAAGGGGAAAAAATATGTTCAAGTGCTTTCCTCGACGTATCGTAAGCCTTCGACAAGGTATGGCACGAAGGCTTGAAATATAAGCTACGGCAAAACTTGCCGGAAGACATGTTTAAAATATTGGAAAATTATCTTGAAAGCAGACTCTGTCGTGTTAGGTGTAGTAGTGAATACTCGAGTTTCAAGCAAATTCGGGCTGGCGTACCCCAGGGAAGCGTCCTCGGTCTGACCCTGTTGCTGCTCTACACAAGAGACATACCTCTAGATGACGAGACTGTCGTGGCCACCTTTGCGGACGATACGGCCATCCTGGCAACAGGTGAATCAGTCGAGTCATCATCGAGAAACCTCCAACGAGCATTGGACAGAATTTGTGTCTGGACGAAGACTTGGCGAATCCCTCTTAACGAGAACAAGTCTACGCATGTGAATCTCACTTACAGAAGGGTTAACAATTTGCCTCTGTTCATAAATTCTGCACAAATACCTTATGCAAGTGAAGCGAAGTATCTAGGGATGACACTGGACGCTAAACTAAGGTGGAAACCACACGTAAAGAAGAATCGTGACGAGCTCGAGATTAGGCTCAGGGAAATGTATTGGCTTATTGGAAGATTTTCGAAACTAAGCACATATAACAAACTGCTCTTGTACAGGCAGGTGTTAAAGCCGTCCTGGACATACGGTATACAACTTTGGGGTTGTACCAAGTCGAGCAACATGTCCATGTTGCAGACTTTCCAAAACAAGACACTAAGAGCAATTGTGAATGCTCCATGGTATATTAGGAATAGCGATATTCACAGAGATTTAGGAATAGCTACCGTGGGCGAAGAAGTAACAGACTTTGCTCGAAAGCTGATACTCGCCTTCAAGTTCATTGCAACAATGCGATGATCCGTACTCTCAACGAGACTCTTAACGATGTAAACAACGAGCGACGACTACAAAGAACAAGACCCTTCGATCTAGCGACGTAGGGTCAAGCCGCATGAATGAACGGCTTAGTAGGTGCATTCACTGGAAAGCAACCTATCCAATGCGATTAACACTATGGAAGCGTAAACTACTTGTTAAGTTAACTTAGTTGTAGTCAAGAAGTATTATGAGAGAGCGAAAATTTACTACTATGAAGTGCGTTCTGGCAGTTTCATAGTGTCTCTCATAAATGGGTGGTTTTTTAGCACGTGGAAATCGGGCATAACCAATATCGGCTACTTCGGTATTATGTACCTGCTATAGGGGGCGTATTGGTATCTTTGAAAGATTTTGGAGTTTTAGCCTCCGTCCATCCTAGTATTCAAAAAAAAAAAAAATCTTCTTTTTAATTTAGGCGCGAGTTTATGATCTGAATTGTTGGATCATAACCCTCCCACTCTACAGCATTCCTTATGGTCCGCTTGTGGGGTACGCCGATTTGACTTCAGAATATACCGGCAGGAAATTCGGTTTTTGATCTCTTCGTCACTGAGGCCATAAATATAAATATAATATAAATATACAATAAATGCTGTTGTCGTTGCATTTGCACTTTTTGACGGGGTTCCTAGGATCTCTCCTTTGAACGTGGCAATACCAATTGAGCCGTTCAGGCTTCATTTTTCTGGAGATAGATTCTTTTACATGGAGGCTTCCTCAGATCTTCGCACTTCTTATTCTATCTCGCTTTGTTACTCCTGCTGTTCAACATTGTGAACCATATATACAACTGCGAGAGACTTACTTTAAGCTTAGGGTGCATTTTTCGGTCACAGAAGATGGCGGAGCTTTCTCTCCACTTCATCCACCCCGTGCTTACGCGGTGATTGATGTCGTCATCACAGTTTGCTTTGCTATTGATCATAGATTCCAAGTACTCAAACTTTTCACACTTGGGAAGCACATTTCCATTCAATTTAATGTCTGGAATTGGCTTGGGTGGGTCAGAGAACGGGCAGCACACGGGTACTCTGTTTTCTTTTGGCTAATACGAAACCCATTCCCCTCTGAAACATCCACCCATATATCAAGTGCTCGCTGCAGGGATGTATGATCTTCACTTATGATACCATAAGTTCACCCATAGTGAGCGAAGAATAACTGATATACTTTCGGGTCGGTCAGTTTTCCTTCAAACAGATAATCAAGGACTACAATGAAAAGCAAAGAGCTAAGGACGCTTCCCTGGTGTACATCGACTTCATCCGAACTTATCAGTGACTCTGGAAGGAGATCTTACTCTTGTCTTTGCTCCATCATACATGTCCCTGATCATCCGCGCGTAGGCTTCTGGAACTCCTCGTTTTCTTAGCGCCACCCAAAACAGATCTCGTGTTAGTCTATTGAAAGTTTTTTTCAAAATCAAACAGCAGATCTTGAAGGTCATGACGATGTTTTTCCATTATGATCCTTATGCTTTGGATTGCATCGGTCGTTGATTTCCCCGCGACAAACCCACACTGCTCCTCAGATAGTTTTATGCTCGACGATATTCATTGTGTGAGACATCAGCTTGATAGAACGGCAATTGTCACAGTTTCGTGTAAAACTTTTCCTTCAAACAAAGGAAGGAGATAACTTCCCCTCCGCTTATTAGGCATTGGATCGCCTCTTATTAATTTGGAGATGAGGGTCGTGAGCCATCTGAACCCACTGTCTCCTATTTTCTTAAAGAACTCAGAGGGTATCTGATCTAGCTGTTAGGAGGAGTTTCTTCTCGAAAGTGTTGCCTGGGAAAATGTTCTTTCAAAAGGCCCTCACAATACCGAAACGACCTGTGAAGAATTTTGTCGTTATCCACAAAAAGCTGTCCTTGAGCATTGTTGATGAAAATTGGCGAACGAATCTCCTGGGCGTTTCTCCTCCTCTTAGCGGCAGTTTTGAAAATTTTAGCCCCTCTATTCAAGGTGCTTTGTCGAAGATCCTGTGTGGCCTGATGTGTATTAGCAGTAAAGGAAGAAACTTCCCCCAATTCCTAATACAGGCTCTTCTTTCTTTGTGCTTGAACCTGGGCGCACTTCTTCTTAGCAAGACTCTTGTGGTGTCTATATTCCAATTCCAGGCGAAGCATTTTATCTCTTTTGCTCGAGGAGCACTTCTTCCATGCCTTGAATGCCGCTTTCTTTTCACTGATCACTAGTTTCACCTCACCTGACCACCACCATGTTTTATTGAACTGTTAGCAGTGACCTTTTGAAGTCCCTATATCCCACATATCTTGTGCTCTGCACTTTACATCTTCGTTTTCGTCAATTATGTTACAGTGGTAAAGAGTTTTGCACCGCGTTTAAAAATGCTTCGCCGTTTTCCTTATCAAAATTGTACAAATTGATTCTCCCAGATACATTTGCTTGCTTAATTTTCTTTTTGCCGGTTTCATAAAAATGACGGCCAGCAGCAAGCGGTGTTGTGTTGTAATCGCCTCACCTAAAATCACTTTACAATCTTTGACCCGCGGTTTTAGGAACTGTGAACCAAATGATAAGAAATGAAACGAATCTGGGTCTCGTTCCCACCGCTGCTGTAATTGATCAGTTGCTTGCTTTCCTTGACGAACACGGTATTTAGCACGATAAGACCGTATGACTTGCAAACGTTTAGGATATCTTCACCAGAAGAGTTCCTAGTGCCATACCCCAGTCCACCTTGGCAATCCTCATAGTCCTCGTTAGATTTTCCGACATGTCCGTTCAAGTCTCCGCCTACAAACAAAAGCTCTTCCTTTGGGATCGCCATGATGAGATTACCTAAGTCTATCCAGAGTCTTTTTCCCTCTGCTCACATCCAACTTGGGGAGCATATGCACTAACGATGTTCCACACCTCACCTTGCATTGCAGTAGACGCAATGCATACAGTAGGTAGTGACTTTGCCGCGATTTAATCGCTAAGGGTGGGTTAGTCTGCTGGAGTTGATGAAATACGGCCAGAAATGTTCAAGGTAATCGGTGAAGAAGGTGTTAATTGCCCTAACTATAGGGGTATATCTCTCTTAAGCCTTTAGGGAAAAGTATTCGCGAAGGTGTTGGAAGTGTGTTCCAGATCTGTAATCGAGCCTTTGTTGCTGGCTTTCGGCCTGGCAGAGACACAACCGACCAGCTTTTTACTGTAATGGTTATTCTTGAGAAAGCACATTTCTGCACGCCAAACCGATCTTCGCGTCTTTTGTAGATTCGGAAAAGTCCTATGACCGGGTTCCTCGGGATAAACTCTTGAGAGTTTTGCAGGACCATGAACTGAGTGGGCCTCTTCTGAGAGCCATTTAGTCTATGTATGGGCGCTGCAGAAGCTGGGTTCGGATATACGGCGTCAAAATCAAAACCCATCCTTCTGATATGTGCGTTGAACTTCGCCAGGGCTGTGTTCTGTCGCCGCTCCTATTTTATAGCATATATGGACTGGATGGTGATGCGCAGTCTTGGTGGGGAATCTTACGAAATGGGTGGCGTCAGGATAAGCCATCTGCTTTGCGCAGATGATTTAGCTGTCCTGGCATCGTCCAAGGATGACTTTCAGCGAGCATTGGATGGGCTTGCAGCTTACTTTGGTGAGGCTGGGTTGAAGGTAAACGTGAGCAAATCGGAAGTGATGGTTGATTCCCGAACTTCTGGGCACTATACCCTTCACATAAATAGAGTCCCATTGAAACGGGTGGAGAAGTTTTAGTATCTCGGGGTCTTTTTCACGAAGGATGGAATGAGTTACACTGAGCTATCCTGTAGGATTGACCAAGCTGGAGCAATAGTAAAGGAACCACGACAGCCGGTTATCAGGAAAGCTGATCTTGGAGTGGAAGCAAAGATTTCAGTTTTTAATTCAGTGTTCGTTCCTACCCTTATACACTGTCATGAAATTTGGGTAATGAGCGAAGAAATTAGACTGCGGGAACAAGCTGCCGAAATGAGATTTCTGAGGTGTGTTGCTGGTGTTATTCTTAGGGATAGAGTAAGAACCGTCAGTATTCGTAGGAATCTCAATGTTGAGCAGCTACTTCTTCAAGTGGAACAATCAATTCTTCGGTGGTTTGGACACGTTGTTCGCATGCTCTCGGCCTTCTGAGACGGGTCATGTTAGCCGAGATGCGAGCGCGTCGCCCCCTTGCAGGCCAAGAAACAAGTGGTAGGATCAGGTTGAGAACATCTCCGAGACCCGTCTGGAAATCGCGCCTGTGTCTGTTTTGTTGTGGAGGATCGATAACGATGGAAGGACCATTTAGCCCTCGCTCCGCAACCCTTAAGGATAAGCGGTCACCAAAAATGATTGATCAATTTATTCTAATTTTGGTAACAAGGTATCTACAAATACTTATATAGCGATAATGTAGATGCAGTGGTTTTGGAGCACAGGGTTGTCATGAATTCAAACTTAAAACTTATTTAATTAAGATTGGTAATTCTTCCAAAACTTTTTTCCATATTTTATGAGGGCTTTTTTTTTAAAAACGCTTTTAATTTTATTCAATTATATTTAAATATTATTACATTATTATGATGAACAACCACGATAGTCTAACAGAAAATATTATAAAAAAAAACAGAATCGAATCAGCAGTTACGCATTTTCAATCGGCCAAACTCGAATTTACGCATTTTTTAATAGCCAAAAACATATAGTTTTTCTGAAAAACCGTTGAATCTCGAATAACTGAAAGCCCGTCGGGCTTGTAAAAAAAAGTTAGAAACCAAAATCCATTTCTTTTCTTTCCATAGAATCTCCCTTCGTTGAAGTAAATAACAAATATATGCGTGAAAAACGAAAATTTAGCCAAAAATGAATAGTTTTCTAAAAACGCTCCTTAAAGTGGGCGGTGCAAAAGACATTGTATAAAGCAAACCTAGAGAATTCCAATATCTTCAATATTTGATCTACAATAATTTTTGGATTTAGAGTGAATTTTCAGAAAAACCCTGTTTTTAAAGACATTTAAACACAGTAAAGGTGAGCATGGTCGATCGGGGGAGCGGTTCAGTTTTCGTCGTGTTAATGGCTTTTAGACGTATTTTCTATACACCAAAATTTGAGTTCCTATGCGTTATTTAACTTGGTCGAAAGGTCTTTTGAAATAAATTGTGAATTAGAGGTTGTCTTACATTGAAGCCAATAGTGGGCGTGGCCGCCGGCGGAGTTGAATAATTTTTGCACTTTGTCTGTGCAACATAAGCTTAATTTTAAGCTCTCCAGCTTAATTTTGAAGACCTTAAACCTTCACACTTACAGGTGGACGGACATGCAAAAATCATTTCACCTGTCAGTCTTGAACATATCTCTAAAAGGTCTTCGGGGTCTACCTGCAACCTCATTTCACTTTGGCTTAAAACACATCGTTTTTCATTCTATTTGGCGAAAAGGGGCTTTTCGGAATGGAATTTGGCGAAATGGGGTAGAACCAAATGGAGATGGACGGGAAACTAAAATATTTGAGATTTTTTTGCAACCCTTTATCAAAATTGCCCCACCCTAAAAGAATTCTTGGATCCGCGCCTTCTTATGACCCGTTTACGGGAATACGACCTATTTACGACCCGTCACCCTGTATTAAAAAATAAAATAACTGCAGAAAATGAAACATCTGAAAATTAACAAGTGGACAAGAGTTCGTCTGTAACGAACTTCTAAATACCTACCTATACCCGCCTATTGAATTGAATTGAATGTATAGGGTGCGAGTATAAAACCCACTTGTACTGCGACCTTAAAGATCTATTGTACCCCTTTTCTTTGATTTAGGTTTTAAGAGCTATCTTTACAAACCTGATAACCTCCCTAGATGGGATGTTGTCATAGTTATTCACTATTAAATTGGGTATACCAGTAATTTTAAATCTGTTGAGAGCAAAAGCAGGACACTCTATCAAAAGGTGTTCCATACTTTCTTTTGTTTCTCCACAGTGTCTACAGATTTCAGTGCTGCTGTGGCCTAGTTTAAATAGGTGATAGTTATCTCCAGTGAGAGCTCCACATAACAATCTTAGATCGGATCTGTTGAGTTCTAGGGCTTCCTTGGCTCTTTTGGGGTTGTACCTGAGGATTTTTTTGAAGTGTTTGAGTCCTTCCAGATTATTCCACTTTTGTAAACATAAACTGATAGTCCAGCTTTTTATTTGATGATAAATGTCTGCCTTCGTGAAACCATAGAGGGGAAAAGGCCCTATAACAGGAAGCCAAGCCAGCTACCCATTTGGCTGGGATGTCGGCTTTTTCATTAACCTCATAGTTTTCGTGTCCCGGCACCCAAATCAGCTTTACATACTGTTTTTGGTAGCCAGTGTAATTAGAATTTGGTGACATTCCCAAACAGCCTTGGAGTTATATCTGTCGCTCCTTAGAGCTTTTAGGACTGCCTGGCTGCCCGAGAATACTAAGATCTTCACATTGGTGAGATTTCTATTATAAATGCATTGGGCTGTTCGTTAATCGCAAAGAGTTCGGCTTGATGTATGTGTTTATGGCACCTCGGTTCTACTATATCAGCTCCAAACCCATCCGTATACCACTTTTGGGCGTCGTCATTTAGCCAATGTGGATTGGTAGTCCATTCCTCTCTTTTTGGGATTAAGATTTTGTAGTTTTTGCTAAAGCTTACAATGGGGTCTATAATATCGCTGAAAAGTGTCAGTTCCCTGACCAAATCCACTTTCTTCAGTATCTCTAGATGCCCTAGTAAATGGATTTGCGCTGAAGACTTATAGCCTGTCTTGCTGCTTCTGCCTGAACCGCTATTTGTAATGGTGGAAGGTTTAGGAGGACTTCCATACCAGCTGCGCCAGCATACCAGATGCACGCTAGCCTTTGCAGTTTGTGTAGCTTTTCTATGACTGTCCGCTGCTCACACTTTTCCACCATATGCCAGCGCCGTAGAAAATAATTGGCCTGATCATTTGAGTATAGACCCACAGGCTCATTTTGGGATTGAGTCCCCATGTTTTACCAACGAGCTGTTTTAAAGTCTATAAAGCTTACGTCGCTTTTTTGCATATTGAATGTATATGTGGATTCCTGGTGAGTTTGTATAAATGTTGATGATAACACCCTATACATGTAACAACAAATTTAAAAGTTTTGTGGCCTGTTTTTCCCTAAAAGCGCCCCCAAAAATGGGCGGAGCTCAATACTTTGTATGTAACAAAGGGCTTTGTCGGAAATGTATAGGCAGCTGGTGCCTTTTTTGCTTTTTTGATGGCACACTAACAAGACCCAATTGGATGTGTAGAGCTGAGCTGTCGTTGTAATTATTGTTTGTATAGAATTGCTCTACTCATCCAACTAGGTCGCGTTAGTATGTTAATCCAAAAAGCAAAAGGCACCATTTTTGGGCATGGTCATTTAGCAATTTGTAATGTCTTTAATGTTTGTCACAATTTTTTTTCGATTTAGACTTAAATCAACGAGAAATCAGGTTGATGAGATCTAACATATTAAAAGTGGGCATGGTCGATCCCCACGATCCCACACCGGTGGTCAATTTTTCGTCTAATTAAAGTCTTCTGACCACTATTACTCTGCACCAAAATTTGAATTCCAACGCCTATTTGTCTAACTTGACTACAAAGCATTTTGACATAAAATGTGAATAAGAGGTAGTCTCACACTGAAGTCAATTGCGGGCGTGGCTATCGGGCGGTTTTATCAATTCTCATACTTTGTCGGTACAAAGTGAGAGCCAAAATAGCTAGTATAGCCCAAGTTTCAGCTAGCTCAATTTTAAAGACCTAAAAACTTCACACATACGGATAGACGGACGGACGGGCAATCGGACAAAGCTTAGTCAATTAAACTGTAGGTCTCGATCATTTCTCTTAAAGGTCTTAGGGGTCTACGGTGATTATTTCACTGTGTTACAAACTCTGCATTATTTATAATATATATAGGTATTTTGTATCGCGTGCAAAAACTGTGCTATTTTTTTATTGCATATCTTCGCTCTTCAGTTTTCAATTATTCTAAATTCATATAACCCCCAGTTTGCTTGAGGTGAATAAGAATTTTCACCCTTCACCAAAGTATTTAGTATGGCAGACATCTAGAGATACTAACCTTCGTTGCTTATGCTCCGACCCACTTCACGGCCAACCAATCTCGTTTGCTAATAATAACATTTTTAGGTGAATAAGAATTCAAAAATCTCGGTCTTTAAATATTACCAGTTTTTCAGATTTCAGTTAAAATTTGTACATATTATTTGAAAATGCTATAAGATATTAACCCAACCTTTCTACCAAATCGAATCACCCCCCATGGTTATTCCTGCGACTAAATTGACAGCCACTCCTTCACAACCAAAATAACATCTAACATATCAATTTCCATTACAAATATAAACTGTCAATAAACCGCGTATAAGATTCCCTTAAATAGTACAAAAGTACGTATATCTGCAACCAACCTTCAGCCCATTTATATGATATACCTATTCCCACAGGAGTTCAACAGTTCAACCCCTTTTTTCTTGGCGAAAAGATTCAAGGAAACCAAAGTACGACATTAATAGTGAAAGTGCAAACGGAACAACAGAAAGCAAATGCCGCAACACAAAAGCTGGTAGATACACAAGCAACATATTTAGTGTATCCCATTTTAAGGTCCCTGGGGGATGGTAGATTCGCCAGAAGGGCTGTTGAAAAACAAGAAAAACCATGAAACGCACATAAGTGCGGTTAAATATCCATAAATCAAATGTTTCATCGAAGCGGAGAAGATGCCCTGAAATGTCGGACACTTGTTTGACTTGCGGACGTGCCTAGTGGTGTAGTGTGCAAGGATCGTTTGGTCTTTTCTCAGACACATTGACTTAATACATCCCATTTGAGGTCGGGGAGTATATGTACAAACAAATTTATATAGTATGTGAATTGTCCAGTAAGATATTTCAGGAATCTTTTCGATATGCGCTTTTCCTTTTAAGGGGTACATAAAAGGAATGTGACCTGTGCCCGTTAGGGATGCGAGAACTTAGTTTGGTTTAATTTGATACAAAGACGCTTTGGGAAATTCTTTAAAGTCTTTTGGACAATTGTGGCAGTGGTCATAAAAATTCGAATATTTTCATTTAGTCCCTAACAGGGTTGGTGTGGCTGAGTCTAAGCCGTAACTTATATGGGTCGTGACAAGCAAAGCAGAATAAAAATATTTGAAAAATATTAATCAAGAACACGGTCTATCTCACCGCGCATTTAGGACTTTCGTAATAACAAATTATATAATGACAAGTAAAGAAGCCTGTCGTACGACAGGAACAACGCAGCACACATCGATTAAAATAAAAAATTGACCTGGGCCCGACGCATTTTGTGACCAACCCAACCACACGCGAGCTGACCACTCTCGCGGTGAGCTGCCTAGTCATATAATTTGGACCTGAAAATAGCTTTGAATACCAATGCACTCAGCACTTTATTGTTGGGAAACTGTATATTTTTTTATTTTTAAATTTTTAACTTTTCACCTTTCACTTCTTAATTTTTAGTTGAAACTCTTTTTTCTTTATTCTTTTTAATTTTAACTTTTTACTTTTAACTTTCTACTTTTTACTTTTAACTTAAAATGATATGCTTCACCTTTATGAAAGAACATCATCGGAATATAATATTTTGGTACATTCATACCAGGTTAGGAACTCCAATGAACGCAAAAAATTCTGAAATAAGTGAGCAGGAGCTGAAGCAATCCTTTATGAAGGAGAAAGCATACCATTTTTTGGTGCTACCAGGCCAGGAACTCCAATTAACCCATGTAACACTGTAATGAGCCCAAGGAATTCTGAAGGAAGTGGGGAGGAGCTGGAAAGATCCTTTAAAAAGGGTAAGCGTATAATTTTTCGGTAGTACCAGGCAAGGAACTCCAATGAATCCAAGTAATACTGCAATGAACCGAAAGAATTCTGGAGGAAGTGGGCAGGAGCTGGAAGGACCTATTCCCCCCCACTTCCCGTTTAAAAATGGAAAGCACATCATATTTCGGTACAACCAGGCCAGGAACTTCAATGAATGCAAGTGATACTGCAATGAGCCAAAAGAATTCTGGAGGAAGTGGGCAGGAGCTGGAAGGATCGTTTGAAAAGGGGAAGCATATCATTTTTAGGTACTATCAGGCCAGAAGCTGCAATGAATCCAAGTCATACTCTAATGAGCCCAAAGAATTCTGGAGAAAGTGGGCAGGAGCTGGAAGGATCCTTTGAAAAGGGGAAGCATATCATTTTTCGGTACTACCAGGCCAGGAACTCCAATGAATCCAAGTAGTACTGTAATCAGCCCAAAGAGTTCTGAAGGAAGTGGGCAGGAGCTGGAAGGACCCTTTAAACAGGGGAAACATATCATTTTTCGGTACTACCAGGCCAGGAACTCCAATGAATCCAAGTAATACTGTAATGAGCCGAAAGAATTCTGGAGGAAGTGGGCAGGAGCTGGAAGGATCCTTTGAAAAGGGGAAGCATATCATTTTCGTTCTACCAGGTCAGGAACTCCAGTGAATCTAAGTGATACTGCAATGAGCCGTAAGAATTCTGGAGGAAGTGGGCAGGAGCTGGAAGGACCCTTTAAACAGGGGAAACATATCATTTTTCGGTACTACCAGGCCAGGAACTCCAATGAATCCAAGTAATACTGTAATAAGCCGAAAGAATTCTGAAGGAAGTGGGCAGGAGCTGGAAGGATAATTTGAAAAAGGTAAGCATATGGTTTTTAGGTACTATCAGGCCAGAAACTCCAATGAATCCAAGTGATACTGTAACCAGTCCAAAGAATTCTGAGGGAAGTCGGCAGGAGCTGGAAGGACCGTTTAAACAGGGAAAGCATATCATTTTTCGGTACTACCAGGCCAGGAACTCCAATGAATCCAAGTAATACTGTAATGAGCCGAAAGAATTCTGGGGGAAGTGGGCAGAAGTTGGAAGGATCCTTTGAAAAGGGAAAGCATATTATTTTCGTACTACCAGGCCAGGAACTCCAATGAATCCAAGTAATACTGCAATGAACCTAAAGAATTCTGGAGGAAGTGGGCTGGGAGCTGGAAGGACCATTTCAAAAGGAGAAACATAGCATTTTTCGATACTACCGGGCGAGGAACTCCAATGAACCCAAGTAATACTGCAATGAACCGAAAGAATTCTGGAGGAAGTGGGCAGGAGCTGGAAGGATAATTTAAAAAGGGGAAACATATCATTTTTCGGTACTACCAGGCCAGGAACTCCAATGAATCCAAGTAATACTGTAATGAGCCGAAAGAATTCTGGAAGAAGTGGGCAGGAGCTGGAAGGATAATTTGAAAAAGGTAAGCATATGGTTTTTAGGTACTATCAGGCCAGAAACTCCAATGAATCCAAGTGATATTCTAATGAGCCCAAAAAATTTTGGAGGAAGTGGGCAGGAACTGGAAGGATCCTTTAAAAATGAGAAGTATATCAGTTTCCGATACTACCAGGCCAGGAACTCGAATGAATCCAAGTAATACTGTAACCAGCCCAAAGAATTCTGAGGGAAGTCGGCAGGAGCTGGAAGGACCCTTTAAACAGGGAAAGCATATCATTTTTCGGTACTACCAGGCCAGGAACTCCAATGAATCCAAGTAATACTGTAATGAGCCGAAAGAATTCTGGGGGAAGTGGGCAGAAGTTGGAAGGATCCTTTGAAAAGGGAAAGCATATTATTTTCGTACTACCAGGCCAGGAACTCCAATGAATCCAAGTAATACTGCAATGAACCTAAAGAATTCTGGAGGAAGTGGGCTGGGAGCTGGAAGGACCATTTCAAAAGGAGAAACATAGCATTTTTCGATACTACCGGGCGAGGAACTCCAATGAACCCAAGTAATACTGCAATGAACCGAAAGAATTCTGGAGGAAGTGGGCAGGAGCTGGAAGGATAATTTAAAAAGGGGAAACATATCATTTTTCGGTACTACCAGGCCAGGAACTCCAATGAATCCAAGTAATACTGTAATGAGCCGAAAGAATTCTGGAAGAAGTGGGCAGGAGCTGGAAGGATAATTTGAAAAAGGTAAGCATATGGTTTTTAGGTACTATCAGGCCAGAAACTCCAATGAATCCAAGTGATATTCTAATGAGCCCAAAAAATTTTGGAGGAAGTGGGCAGGAACTGGAAGGATCCTTTAAAAAGGAGAAGTATATCAGTTTCCGATACTACCAGGCCAGGAACTCGAATGAATCCAAGTAATACTGTAACCAGCCCAAAGAATTCTGAGGGAAGTCGGCAGGAGCTGGAAGGACCCTTTAAACAGGGAAAGCATATCATTTTTCGGTACTACCAAGCCAGGAATTTCAATGAATACAAGTAATACTGTAATGAGCCGAAAGAATTCTGGAGGAAGTGGGCAGGAGCTGGAAGGATCCTTTAAAAAGGGGAAGTATATCATTTTTCGGTACAACCAAGCCAGGAACTCCAATGTATCCAAGTCATACTGCAATGAGCTGAAAGAATTCTGGAGGAAGTGGGCAGGAGCTGTAAGGATCATTTAAAAAGGGGAAGCTTATCATTTTTTGGTACTACCAGGCCAGGAGCTCCAATGAACCCAAGGAATACTCGCATCAGCCCAAGGTATTCTGGAGGAAGTGGACAGGAGCTGGAAAGATCCTTTAAAAAGGGGAAGCATATAATTTTTCGGTACAACCAGGCCAGGAACTCTAATGCACCCAAGGAATACTCCCATCAGCCCAAGGTATTATGGAGGAAGAAGTCGGCAGGAGGTCGATTCCGTTTTTCGGTACCAACATGTTAGAAACTCCAATGAACCCAAGGAATTAAAAACATTGCAGAGTTTATTAAAAAAAAACTTTGCCTCTGGCCGTAAACGCGATTTGAACTCCGAACCAACGAAACGCGAGCCGAACACTCTCGCAGTGAGCTACTGAGTCACACGACTTGGACTTGTCATTTGGCGACTCTACGTGACATACTTACGCACATAGCGCTTTATTATATAGGTGATAGTTTCGACCCAAAGATTTACCAAAGAATTCAGATTATTTTTTGAATATCTGTATCTTCCGAAAGATACCTATCCTGCCATCGTCACCTGAAAAAAAAGACTTGTTCTTTTTCACGGTCCCCACCTCCGCGAGGGTCTGACAAGCCCTCCGAGAGTATCATTTGTCTTGAAAAACTTCTCAAAGTGCCGTTCGGATTCGGCAAAAAATTGAAGGTCCCCTTGTATGTAAAGATATTAACACACCAGCATACATTGTTGAGAAGTTGGCCCTGGTTCACCTCGAGCTGTTGCGCCACTCTATTTATTTATTTATTTATCTATCTTCCGAAAGAATAATTATAATCCATCAATTTCCTCTGATGTTTTGGCGTTAATATTTTGTAAGGTTATCGCCTTTGCGAGATAAAACTATCATGGTTAATGCTTAATCAAACAATTAAGACTTTTTTCCTGGATTGCGCCAGAAAGGTGAGGGATCTACCCAAGTAACCAACGGCCCATACAGTTAGCCTGCAGGATTCATATACGTATAGACGCCTACGTACAAAAGCTTCAACATCCTCACAGACTTCATACCAAGACGGAGCTGCCCTTAGGTATACTACCTCGTGGGGTAGGTACCACCTGCCCACCTTTAAGGCTTGTTCTTCATATTGCATCCAATTTTTGCATGAATTCGCATGTAGAAATTAAAATGACTAAGGAGCCTTTTTCAATCAATATTGAGTGAGAGTTACGGGTTCGTTTGCCTTGTAGTTACCTGGAATATCATTATGTTCCCCCGCACAGAGCAAAGGTGAATGTTAAACTCCTCCGACATCTCCTAGAGACGGTTACGGAGCAGTTCGAGAAGATCTGCTGGAAGGCGGAAAAAGAGACTACGATTCAGTCTATCTAAGGAGACGCAGCCGCACTTTAAAAACTGCGCGTGTTAAATTGGTATCAAAATGTGTGTATAATTATACCCTACCCAGGGCATATTAATTTTAATGCATAGTTTGTAACACAGTGAAATTATCACCGTAACCCCTAATACTTTTAAGAGATATGATCTAGACTGACAAGTGAATTGATTACGCCATGTCCATCTGTCCGTCCGTCTATTTGGGTGAAGGTTTTAGGTCTGCAAAATCAAGCTAGGGGCATGAATTTCGGGGCAAGGCTTGGTTTTTATGTTGCACAGAAAAAGTGTTAAAATTTGTTACCGCCACTAACGGCAGCGGCCGAGAATAGTCCCACAGAAGACGAAGTCACTGAATCGATTGAATCGCTTAAAGTTGGAAAGTCTGCTGGAGTTGATGAGATCCGGCCAGAAATGCTCAAGGCAATGGGTGAAGAAGATGTTAAACGACTAAAACATGTCATTAAGGTGGCCTGGGAAAGCGGGAAAGTGCCTAGCGATTGGCCAACAAGAGTTATAGTGCCCATTTTAAAAAATGGAACAGGAGAGATTGCTCCAACTATAGAGGCATATCTTTCATAAGTCTTCTGGAAAAAGTACTCGCGAAGGTGTTGGAAACGCGTTTCAGAGATGTAATCGAGCCTTTGTCACGAGAAGAACAGTACGGCAGAGGCACAACCGACCAGCTTTTTACTCTTAAGGTTATTCCTGAGGAGGCCTGTGAATATGCCGGACCGGTCTATGCGTGTTTTGTCTGGAAAAGGCTTATGACCGAGTCCCTTGGGGCGGAGTAAACAAACTATGGAGAGTTTTGGGTTTGGCTGAGTGAACCTCTTCCAAGAGCCATTCAGTCTTTGTATGGAAACTGCAGAAGCTGTGTACTGATATATGGCGTCGAGTCCCGTCCTTTTGATGTGTGAATTGGACTTTGCAAGTGGTGTGTGCTGTCACCGCCCCTTTTCATAGCATATGGATGATGAAGCGCAGTCTTGGCGAGCAATGTTTCGAAGTGGCTGGCATCAGGATGAGCCATCTGCCTTTTGCAGATGATTTGGCCATTATTGCATCATCCAAGGAGGAACTTCAGCGAGCACTGTAACAAAACGTGAACGTCTTTACAGAACCTCTGATTGCAAGACACTGCATGTATCCGGTAGCTTTAAGGATACATTTAGTTCCGGGTCTTTTAAAAAGATACCAGAACCTGTTCCTTCCCCTGTTTTCGAACCGTGAAAATTCCAATTTCATTAGGTTTGACAATTGCATTATTTTCCCAGTCTTCCCTCACTGGGTGTGTCAAAGTCGACAAGGGAGGGAATTTCATCCGTTACAGTTGGATTGCCTGGCAGTAGCTCCGACAGGATCGAGCCGTGTCCGTAGCTACTGCTCTTGAAGTAGTTTAAGTTAGTAAGCCGTAGCGCATTATTGCCACCAAGTTTTTTTTATCTGTACATCAAGCGGTGTTAGGTTCAGCAGAAGGTTCAAAGCTTCCGTAGGTGTAGTACGGAGCGCACCTGTGATAGCTATTTGCCGACTGTAAGCCTTCCTTAAAATTTTACCGAGTTATTCATTTGTTTTTATTTTTTAATGAAAAAAAAACTTAGTCGGCATTTTCCAAGTCCGACTGTGGGTACTCCTTAAATTTTTTACCGAGTTAGCCATTTATTCTCATTTTCAAAATGTAAAAACTATAAATTAATCGTAATCGACATTTCCCAAAGATCGACTGTTTGCTTATTTGCCGACTATAGGTAATTCTCAATCTTTACCGAGATGAGTTAGCCATTTATTTTCATTTTTATAATGTCAAAACTATAAAATAATCGGCATTTCCCATGTGTGATTCATTTCGTCATTTGCCGACTGTAGCTATCCCTTAATTCCTTCCGAGTTAATCATTTAAAGTATGTAAGTAATTGGCAAGTAATCTCAAAGGTGAAATCTATGAAATTGTTGAATTGAATGCACTTAGAAATAAAATCAACAGCTACTTCTAATTTTTAACGATTTGCACAAAAAAAAATTTTGAAACTTGATTATTTTTTTGAGCGACACCCCCACACACCACATGTATTGTTACATTTTCGCCTGCATTGAACTTAATACAGGTACTCCATTCTTTCGGTCACATTCTTTCCGGGACAGTTATAAGAAGCATTGAGAAAAATCAAAAAGTCAAAATATACTTTGACATACTTGTTATGTAGGTACCAACTAAAACTGACTGGTATTTTAGTAGGTTCCTTACTGTACGTATTCCAGTATAGTCTCATGGCCAACATGTGATCGCCCCAATCGTCCGTTATAATAACTTTTAGTCTTCATAGTAACGCAATTCAAAAGAAAGCCTAGAGTAGAAGGTACCTGTCCCCGTCCTAAGGTAGGTGTTATATCTTACAACTTTCATTTGGATAAAATACCGCGCGCCTTTTAAAATTCACCGTTTCACCTCGACTGTGTAGCCAGGCCATATAAAAAACGACCTCCCAGATGCGGTTAACAGAGCATGCCTCGGGCTGATTTCTTGCACTTCTTCGTTTTCGCTAGAGAAGTAATTTCCTGTTCCGCCACATTGAAACAAAAACTCATTTCGGAATGATAAACCGCAAACAAACTTCCCAGGTTGTGCGGTGACAATTAGGAAAACCAACACAACTGTAATTCACACTACAGGTCCTTGAGGTAGGATATTCGCTCCATCTACCACGCCATGGAAGTAGAAATCGCTTGTTCTTAGAAGTGATATTCCTCGAATAATGAAAGAGTCCACCGAATGACATTCACCAAAGGATTTACCACTAAATTCACATTTTAATAACAATAAATTCAATGTGTACAACCAGCAGCGCTAAGATATACCGCCACGCTCGCTGGCGCGGCAATCGCTTTTCTTTAATTAAATTAAATATTCCACTCTCGGAAGTCAGAGTTAAAACCGCACAACGGCGGCGCTCTACGGTTTTAGCTAATTTTGCACCATGTCGCTGTTGCGGGAGGGAGGCAGGATTTCAATTAGATGGAATCTATAATTTAAATTGGGCAATAGACGAGGTTTTGGGTAAGTGCTTCGTCGCTGAGGATTAATACACACAGTCATACTTTCGTGATTAGAGGGATGTCCATGACTGGCCGTGATAGAGTGTATTATGCTTCCAGATTGGACCATTCTGAATTTGTTCATTATTTTGGGATAATCTTGCCGATATAGGAATTTAATTTGCGAAGGCTGTGTTGTAATGAAGCAACATTTTGGAGTTGTAATGATTTAGAAACTAACGATTGTTTCAAAATTTAAATTTACTGGAAAAGTTACTAGGCGCAAGACTTTGACTAAGTTGTTTGAAGAAGACCTCAATCCCGACAGTTGTAAGACTATTAAGGGGGAAACTATTAAGGGGAAGCAATATTCTATCGGAAACCATTGGCTGATGATAGCAGTTTCCCAGGTATGAATCAAATATGTTTCCGACAAATATGTCGACTGATATGCAATATGCGTTCTACGCTGATTTCTTTCGTGGTCTACGTAAGAATTTTTTAATTATCGGTCACTATTAACTGAAGCAAAATTAGTGGACGGGTTACAATCCGCTTAGGCAAATCATTGGATACTCCATCCCAATAGACCACTGTCAAGCTCCGAATTGGTTCGTTTTAGAATTTATTAGATCAGAATCTCCTTCCTTAAAAAAGGGGCGTAGCGTCAACCCCTTTTCAATAACATAGTATTTTTTGTTCAATTTGTTTTTATCAGAAGTAGTATACGCGAAACGTCGTGTTGATTGCATTTAAATAATAAAATATGGTTTACACTAAAAAAACGCCCGCAAAAGTGGATGTGGCAAAAATTCATTCATTTAAGTTAGATTGTATAAGTATATATCAGAACATTTTATAGGTACTGCAAATTTTTTGGATTTACAGCAAATATATTAAATAGCCAGCCACATATGAACAGACATAAGAGACGAATGTACGTTGTGTAACCTGGAAACGAGGGAGGATGTCCTTCACTTTATTGGATCGTGCCCAATACTCAACTCAACTCGTAGATGCTTCTGGGGAAAGAATACTCTTGCACTAGATGAAGTCACAAATATATTAAATTGAGAAAATTGGATTACTTCGTTTAACTTTTTAAAAACGGCTTTGAGGTATTATCTAAAAATTATATACGAAGCGTTTTAGTTATTTTATATTTCGTTTCAACCCTTTCTCTCGGCTGACGGCTAAAGCTAACGCCAATTTTTTGTTAAACATATAATTTACATTTTATTTCAAAATGCCTTGTGTTTAAGTTAAGGCGTATAATGGCCAGAAGACTTAAATTAGACAAAAAATTTACCACCAATATATTATAACCTGCTTTTTCGGGAAATTCATTTTAAATTGAAAAATAATTATATGAAAAATACATAGAGATATTACCAATTGCTAAATTTAATACAAACAAAGTATTGAGCCCACTTTAAGGTAGTGTTTTTAAGAAAAAAACTGTTTTTTTTTAAGCAATAATTTTAACGCATTCTCTCATGACTTTAACGAGATTAGAAAAAAAAACTCGTTTTTTGCCCAAACAAATGTTACAAATAATTGACAGCAGATGACTTCAGCCAAAAAAACTGATGTTTCAGTTTTGGTATTTAGAAGTTCGTTACAGATGAACTCTTGCACTTACCCGCTTGTTTTAAGTGCATTGGCCTGTGCTCCCTTCGTAATCGATCGTTCCGATTTAGCAGCTGTCCGTCCAGGTTTCATAAATCGTTACAAAACGTTTGAAAAATTTACCTTAATCGCGCTTGATTAAGTAAATTTTCCAATTTGCAACTTTAAATGTTCATCCGAATCAACTTTTTGGCATCCAACTCACTGACTTATCGCACAGCTCTTTTAGTATTTTTCTACAATATCAGGAAATTATTTAGGTATATCTATACCTCGATTATAAAAAAAACTCCTACAACTATTTACTTCTTTTAGTTGCAATTCTGCCACCCCTAACTAGGCCCTGGGTCTACTATAAGATGATGTTTTGAGCAGCTTAAAAGCACTTTAACTTTTTTCTGTGGGCTCTTAGACTGTGGGCAGTTAGACTAGAAAGGTAGATAAATAAATTTTTGACTGATCACGGCCCGTTCAAAAATGGGAAAAGGACCCCTTATTGTATCGGTACGTTGATAAAATAAAAAGACCGCCAGTATGAAGACATGCGCGAAGCGGTCCGTCGGCTTTTGTTGAAGGTTGAGCTTATCTAAATTGCACAGATATGTCTCAAATTCTGTTATTATTAAAATTATTTCTATAGGATTTATTTAACGGCCTGTTTGCTGCTATACCTTTTTCGTAGTGCTGTCTACTTTTCTTATAGGGTGATTCTTTGATTTGGTTAATCTCTAAAATAAAAGCTGGCGAAAAACTTTTACACTACTTTTTTCATGTTAAAACTGTTAAGTTTATTGTTTTGTTTTTAAAATCTGTTGTGTTTATTAACGTCCATCTGTTTAAGATGGTGTCAAATTTGGTTGATGTAAAATAAGTGGTTCAAAAGTGACGATTTACATACCTATTTGCTATCAGCATCATATTGATTAGTCAACTAAAGTGTTTCCAAGCATATTTACACACAAAAAATTGAGTTACTGCAAATGGCATAAAGTTACTACTCCAATTACTGAACTTGTCAGCACTATGCGCCATACATGCTCGGTTTCCAGCACTGACAGAAAAAAAATCCTAATTTTCTTAATTAAAATGCTGAAAATATCCTGCTTTGGTTGCTACATTTTTTGCGCCATTGTCTTGCGTTTTACTAATCTGTACAGAATTAATAGCAGATTTTTTTTGGCTTGTGAGCAATAAAATCCAGTTGATGTGCTTAATTTTCTAGCAGAACATTTTAACTTTTTCAAAGAGGAGAGTAGATAACATACGGTTGGATACTATATATTTTTTGCTAAACAAATAATAAAAGTCAAGCTACTTATACAATGTTTGCGTTTAATCATAGCACGCGATAGCCTAATGGATACGATCACCACCTATCTGATCTCGAGGACCCAGGTTCGAGCCCAGGATTCGAATTTAAGTTTCTCTTCAACACAACCAAAAAGCAACAACATCCAGTTAGCAAAGAGGTGAAGCAAAAGTAAATCGACATAGCAGACTGTCTCCAAAAAATTAAAAAATTAAAAACTTATTTTTTAAGCATTTTGACTTTAAATTTTGCCACAGTTTTACTCGTAGCGGTGTAGCGTGTAGCGGTGTAGCGGTGTAGCGTGTAGAGTGGAACTGTCACTCGACTCTCAAACTGTCGGTTACGAGATCTAATCCCAACTGGGATTCGATCTCGTAACCGATGAGTTATTGACTCTCCCAGCTCTCATTTCACATAGAAAACCCAGAAAAAAAAAGTTTGAGTTATTCTCAAATGTCATTTTGCACAGCAACGCGCAAATCAACTGACATTCCACGCAAAAAAAAACATTAAAAGAAGTTCATACTGTTCTCCAGAGATGATTCGAGATTAACTCACCAAATTTGGTGAGTTAAGCCGAGTTCAACCCCAAATCTTCGTTCACTGAAAAACTCATTTCTGGGGTTAATCTCAGTTTAACTCGGAAAGTCGGATGATCTCGCACTGAAAAACCGGCCCTTAGAGATATGAATGGGACCGACAGGGGAATCGACTAAGCCATGCCCGTCCGTCCGTTGGTATGTAAATAACTTTTAGACCTTAAGTTTTAAGCTAGAAAGCTGAAAGTTGGTATGTTGGCTGGAAGTCCAGTCCTTCAGATCAATTTTGAAAATCAGCTGAATCTGCCCACAGACACGCCCACTTCATCACTGTACCTATGTATGTGCGACGATTTCTGATCTGAAAAAATTCTTTTTTCAAATTTTAGCTATGTTACAATGGTGCTAGCGCACTAATTTTCGGTATGTAACATTGCCTTGTAAATGTCTTTGAGAAAGCTGAAAAAGTTTGGCCTTTTTATTGCCACGCCCACTTTTTAAGGCATTTTTCAAGGGAGTGAGATTGTTGGCTCCTTTTCAAGAAATATATAATATGAAATCTGATTAAAAACAAGTGGGAAAGTGCAACAGTGCGTATGCAAAAGGTTGAGTCCATCTACGACGGATTGCAAAATACCCGATGATACCAAAAAAAACTGCCTTTTTAACTAAAAAAATCACTTTTTTTTTACACCACGCCGACAAAAGTGGGCGGAGGTACATAGTACTTATACATGAAAGTTAGAAAATGCTTATATCTACAACTTTTGCCATAGAATTTCTAGTTAGTTTTCCTATCTATATATTTATTGAAAAACAGCCATTTTAAACTAAAATCCCTTAAAAAAGTGGGCGTGGTCAATGAAAAGGCTAAAATTTTTTGACCACTTCAAAGACAATTACAAGGCAATACTACATACCAAAAATGAATGCGCTAGCACTATTCTAACATAGCTAAAATGTAGGAGATGGTCGCACATACAGGCCTGTAGTGGGGGTGTCTGTGGGCGGATTCTGCTAATTTTCAAATTTGATTTGGTCCAACGGACTTCCAGCCAACCCACAAAATTTCAGCTCTGTACCTTAAAATTTAAGGCCTAAAAGTTGTTTACATACGGACGGACGGACGGACAGACATGGCTTAATCGATTCTCCATTCATATCTCTAAAAGGTCTAAGGGGTCTACGGTGACTATTTCACTGCGTTACAAACTATACATCAAACTTAATTTACCCTGGGTCGCGTATAACAAGTGGACAAGTTCAACAGTGCGTATGCAAAAGCTTCATTCCATCAACGACGGATTGCAAAATGCCCTACCGTATACCGAAAAAAAGACTGCCACGTTTCCAAAAAGTGGGCGGATATAAAAATATAACTGTTGAATGCTTTATCCTAGGTGGTTGCATACATTTCGGCCTAAGACCCTGCCTTTTTAACTAAAAAATAACTTTTTTTATGCCACGCCCACAAAAAAAGGCGGAGGCACATACTGCACATCCGAATCAACTTTTTGGCATCCAACTCACTGACTTATCGCACAGCTCTTTTAGTATTTTTCTACAATATCAGGAAATTATTTAGGTATATCTATACCTCGATTATAAAAAAAACTCATACAACTATTTACTTCTTTTAGTTGCAATTCTGCCACCCCTAACTAGGCCCTGGGTCTACTATAAGATGATGTTTTGAGCAGCTTAAAAGCACTTTAACTTTTTTCTGTGGGCTCTTAGACTGTGGGCAGTTAGACTAGAAAGGTAGATAAATAAATTTTTGACTGATCACGGCCCGTTCAAAAATGGGAAAAGGACCCCTTATTGTATCGGTACGTTGATAAAATAAAAAGACCGCCAGTATGAAGACATGCGCGAAGCGGTCCGTCGGCTTTTGTTGAAGGTTGAGCTTATCTACATTGCACAGATATGTCTCAAATTCTGTTATTATTAAAATTATTTCTATAGGATTTATTTAACGGGCTGTTTGCTGCTATACCTTTTTCGTAGTGCTGTCTACTTTTCTTATAGGGTGATTCTTTGATTTGGTTAATCTCTAAAATAAAAGCTGGCGAAAAACTTTAACACTACTTTTTTCATGTTAAAACTGTTAAGTTTATTGTTTTGTTTTTAAAATCTGTTGTGTTTATTAACGTCCATCTGGTTAAGATGGTGTCAAATTTGGTTGATGTAAAATAAGTGGTTCAAAAGTGACGATTTACATACCTATTTGCTATCAGCATCATATTGATTAGTCAACTAAAGTGTTTCCAAGCATATTTACACACAAAAAATTGAGTTACTGCAAATGGGATAAAGTTACTACTCCAATTACTGAACTTGTCAGCACTATGCGCCATACATGCTCGGTTTCCAGCACTGAAAGAAAAAAAATCCTAATTTTCTTAATTAAAATGCTGAAAATATTCTGCTTTGGTTGGTACATTTTTTGCGCCATTGTCTTGCGTTTTACTAATCTGTACAGAATTAATAGCAGATTTTTTTTGGCTTGTGAGCAATAAAATCCAGTTGATGTGCTTAATTTTCTAGCAGAACATTTTAACTTTTTCAAAGAGGAGAGTAGATAACATACGGTTGGATACTATATATTTTTTGCTAAACAAATAATAAAAGTCAAGCTACTTATACAATGTTTGCGTTTAATCATAGCACGCGATAGCCTAATGGATACGATCACCACCTATCTGATCTCGAGGACCCAGGTTCGAGCCCAGGATTCGAATTTAAGTTTCTCTTCAACACAACCAAAAAGCAACAACATCCAGTTAGCAAAGAGGTGAAGCAAAAGTAAATCGACATAGCAGACTGTCTCCAAAAAATTAAAAAATTTAAAACTTATTTTTTAAGCATTTTGACTTTAAATTTTGCCACAGTTTTACTCGTAGCGGTGTAGCCGAGTGGAACTGTCACTCGACTCTCAAACTGTCGGTTACGAGATCTAATCCCAACTGGGATTCGATCTCGTAACCGATGAGTTATTGACTCTCCCAGCTCTCATTTCACATAGAAAACCCAGAAAAAAAAAGTTTGAGTTATTCTCAAATGTCATTTTGCACAGCAACGCGCAAATCAACTGACATTCCACGCAAAAAAAAAACATTAAAAGAAGTTCATACTGTTCTCCAGAGATGATTCGAGATTAACTCACCAAATTTGGTGAGTTAAGCCGAGTTCAACCCCAAATCTTCGTTCACTGAAAAACTCATTTCTGGGGTTAATCTCAGTTTAACTCGGAAAGTCGGATGATCTCGCACTGAAAAACCGGCCCTTAGAGATATGAATGGGACCGACAGGGGAATCGACTAAGCCATGCCCGTCCGTCCGTTGGTATGTAAATAACTTTTAGACCTTAAGTTTTAAGCTAGAAAGCTGAAAGTTGGTATGTTGGCTGGAAGTCCAGTCCTTCAGATCAATTTTGAAAATCAGCTGAATCTGCCCACAGACACGCCCACTTCATCACTGTACCTATGTATGTGCGACGATTTCTGATCTGAAAAAATTATTTTTTCAAATTTTAGCTATGTTACAATGATGCTAGCGCACTAATTTTCGGTATGTAACATTGCCTTGTAAATGTCTTTGAGAAAGCTGAAAAAGTTTGGCCTTTTATTTGCCACGCCCACTTTTTAAGGCATTTTTCAAGGGAGTGAGATTGTTGGCTCCTTTTCAATAAATATATAATATGAAATCTGATTAAAAACAAGTGGGAAAGTGCAACAGTGCGTATGCAAAAGGTTGAGTCCATCTACGACGGATTGCAAAATACCCGATGATACCAAAAAAACTGCCTTTTTAACTAAAAAATCACTTTTTTTTTACACCACGTCGACAAAAGTGGGCGGAGGTACATAGTACTTATACATGAAAGTTAGAAAATGCTTATATCTACAACTTTTGCCATAGAATTTCTAGTTAGTTTTCCTATCTATATATTTATTGAAAAACAGCCATTTTAAACTAAAATCCCTTAAAATAGTGGGCGTGGTCAATGAAAAGGCTAAAATTTTTTGACCACTTCAAAGACAATTACAAGGCAATACTACATACCAAAAATGAATGCGCTAGCACTATTCTAACATAGCTAAAATGTAGGAGATGGTCGCACATACAGGCCTGTATTGGGGGTGTCTGTGGGCGGATTCGGCTAATTTTCAAATTTGATTTGGTCCAACGGACTTCCAGCCAACCCACAAAATTTCAGCTCTGTACCTTAAAATTTAAGGCCTAAAAGTTGTTTACATACGGACGGACGGACGGACAGACATGGCTTAATCGATTCTCCATTCATATCTCTAAAAGGTCTAAGGGGTCTACGGTGACTATTTCACTGCGTTACAAACTATACATCAAACTTAATTTACCCTGGGTCGCGTATGACAAATGGAAAAGTTCAACAGTGCGTATGCAAAAGCTTCATTCCATCTACGACGGATTGCAAAATGCCCTACCGTCTTAGGCCGAAATGTATGCAACCACCTAGGATAAAGCATTCAACAGTTATATAAAAAGACTGCCACGTTTCCAAAAAGTGGGCGGATATAAAAATATAACTGTTGAATGCTTTATCCTAGGTGGTTGCATACATTTCGGCCTAAGACCCCGCCTTTTTAACTAAAAAATAACTTTTTTTATGCCACGCCCACAAAAAAAGGCGGAGGCACATACTGCACATACATGAAAGTTAGAAAATGCTAATATCTACAACTTTTGTCATATAATTTTTAGTCAAATTTCATATATATTTATTGAAAAGCAGTCATTTTTAATTACAATCCCTTAAAAAAGTGGGCGTGATCAATAAAAAGGCCAAACTTTTCTGGCTAATTCAAAGCCAATCACAAGGCAATGTAACACACCAAAAATGAATGCGCTAACTCCATTGTAACATACCTAAAATTTGGAAAAAGGATTTTTTGAAATTATAGATAGTCGCACAAACAGGCTTGTAGTGGGCGTGTCTGTAAGCGGATTCAGCTAATTTTCAAACTTGATCTGAAGGACTGGACTTCCAGCCAACCCACCAAATTTCAACTCTCTACCATAAAATTTAAGGCCTTAAAGTTGTTTACATACGGACGGACGGACGGACGGACGGACGGACATGGCTTAATCGATTCTCTTGTTGGTCCCGTTCATATCTCTAAAAGGTCTTAGGGGTCTACGGTGATTATTTCACTGCGTTTAAAACTATACATCAAACTTAATACACCCTGGGACGGCTAATTATATGACAAAAGCTGTAGATACTAGCATTTTCAAACTTTTTTGTATATAGGTAAGGTATATATGCTCTCGCCCACTCTTGTGGGCCCATTTTTTGGAGGCGCGGCGGTTTCCTTTTTTTGTAGGGTAGGGTATTTTGAAATCCCTCATAGACGAACTAAAGTTTTTACATACGCACTGTTGAACTTTCCCACTTGTTTATAAGTATTTTTCTCATCGTTTACTCATCGTTGTCGCTTCGTGATTTTTCAGAATTTTTTACATTTACTATTTTCCGATTTTCATAAACAGCAAATGTTTGTTCTAAAATAGCAACACAAATTCCGGAGAATATAACCTTATCAAGTTGCCCATTCCATTTCATTACGTTGCTTAATGTTTTAAGTGTTTTACCTGTCGTGGCAAGTAGAAAAAGGACGAATTAGCTACCAGCGGAGGGCTCTGTCAGAGCATGGGGGTGATTTTGAAGACCCATTAAAGTTTATTAAAAGAGATATGGATAAAGAAGAAGGTAAACACCTTGACAGTTGCTGCTCCTCTGTCTTAATCTCGGCTTTTAAGGTGTGCTCATCGAACTGAAGTGGTTTTTATGAATAAATAAAGATAAGCATGTCTTCATCAGAGATGAGCGTATATTCATTTTATTATTTCAATATTGAAGCTTGCTTGAAATTAATGTGTGTTGAGAGAAAAGATTCACGAATTTAAGGATTATGGTCAAATACTTAAGAACGTAATGGCTATATAACAGTTCGATTCATGAAGCACAAGTTATTAAAATATTTAATAAACATAAACTGAATATCTTTTACACATTACCTGCACCTTTTTTTCGTCGTTTGCAGTTTGCAGCCCATAGTATAGCCTGCGGATAACAAATGATCAGGAAGCCGCTTATTTTGAGACAGACGCTTCTGGATTTTTCGTTTATTTGCTGGTTTTAGTCCTCCCCGGATTTTTTCCATTCCTGTACCCACAATTTCTAGTAAGCATTCCCCTATTCGCCACCTGGGGATGGTTCCCAAAAAGGTCATAACGACCCTTCTTTTCCTCAGTATAAACTTCATAAGAAACACTCGTTGGTGTAGTCAGCACTGGATATTGCACCATTGATGTCTTGGCTAAACGAAAGGGAACCTTAGCGATCGACTTCTGTAGAAGCTGTAGAGATAAAGAGGAAATAGAATCTAAAGAACACTTTCTCTGCCACTGTCCAGCTTTCCAAGAATGACGACTAACATTTCTGGAGCCAAGTTCTTTGATAGCCTAGACAACCTGGCAGGGGTATTACAACTACAACAACTTACATAACAACTTTTCCAGCAAGTTAGACATAAACCCAACCATGTTTGTCTATTATACAAGGGTAATTACAATGGGTCAATCTGGCCACCGAGTGAACTTGCAACCAAATGCAAACAACCCTTGCAACTTAACCTAAGCCGATATTCGCCGCTCCCGGCCCAATACTCACGAAGGCTTCACTGACATCACGCTTTGTTCTCCCAATTATGTCAACGTCGTCTGCGTATGCGAGTAATTGAACGGGCTTTTGAAAGATTGTGCATCTGGCGTTGGCGCGTGAGTTCTGCACAATTCTCTCAAGTATGATGTTAAAGAAGTCGCTTCTTCTCGAAATCCTTTCTGGACATCGAAAGGGTCGGTGAGGTCTTTACCGACCTTGACGGAACAGCGTGAGTTTTCCATCGTCATCCTGCACAGATTGACGAGTTCGGCCGGCGCCGAGTTGCCAAAACTATAGCGCTATATAACCATATTTATCGCGGCCTTGAAATTGATGAAAAGGTGGTGGGTATCTATTTCGAATTCCAGGGTTTTCTCCAAGATTTGCCACAGTGTTAATATTTGATCAATGGTGGACTTTCCTGGCATAAAGCCACACTGATATGCGTATATCAGAATGTTGCTAACAATGCTACAATGCTCGTAACCAGCTCATCGCCAGAGGATTTAAGAATTTCAGAAGGTAGGCCGTCCACTCCGGCTACCTTGTTGCACTTAAACTAAGACATAGCTACTTTCTCTTAATCTAGGCCGGGTGGGTGGTATCGTTTCTAAGCTTAATGGGTGACGTAGTCGCCCGGATTGATTGGTTCGTTCTGCCTGACAGCGGTGTTTGCTTCATCTTCGCGGTATACAGTCTGTAAAAATGTGTTTTTCAAATCGTAGCGAAATCAGCACCGATAGCAATTTCACTACTATGTTCCCTTGATGGTCCTTATAGGCTTCGGTTTGCACTTTATACCTTTTGAGGGTAAGACTTTCGAACCTCATTCCTTTTGTAACATTCCTCCGTCTCTTCAACCGCGCGCTTTTCGTGCTCTCTCTTTTTCCCACCGAGAAATCGTGCAGAGCCGAATTGTAGCTTCCTGCCCTCGTTGTGGTGGCCGCGTGAAATCCAGCACTTCAGTGGCGGCATCTCTCTGATGGCATTTTGGCAATGTTGCCACTGGCTATCAATTCTTGATGCTGGCTGTATGACTTCGTAGAAGGTTTTGAAAGACTCGGTTGGAAAAGGACCTGTGGTGATCTCTTGCGGTTGGAACCCGTTACCGAAGGTCGTGTAGTGCAGGCTGTGCTTTCCGACTGTACGACCAAAGAAACCCTTCCTTCCTAGCTTGGCATTAAGATCGCCTAAGACAATCTTAATGTCGTATGACACTGCTCACAGAAGCTCGTAGAACGTCGAGCATAGAAGTCGTCATATTTCTCCTCTGTGAGGGCATGTGCGCATATAAGGCTAATGCGGGCGAATCTAGCCTTGATGCGGATCGTCACGAGCTGCTACCTGCTATTCTAAATTATTTAACTTCAAAAGATTAACAAGAATATAGAAGCTTCAGATAACTCATTTTTTGTTTGTGTTTATATTGCATCAACCACAGTTATTATTATGCAAAGCAAACAGAACTTGTTGAACTGTGAATTGCATAAAAATATTTCCTAGTCTGCAGTTTTTCGCTCGGAAACTTTGTCCAGAAATGAAAAACTTCGAGCACATCCATCCCAAGTCTCAGCTCGAAACTGATTTACTCTGTTTTCATCGGAAAAACATTTTGTGCAGTGACAGAGCATTCCGTGCACATGCTTTCCTAATACAAGCACAGACGAGGGACGACGCGCCAACGGAAGATAGTCGACATTTTAATTCAACAAAAAAAGAACTGACGTCATTCAAAATTTGAATTTCAAATTTCCGCTTAAACTTTTTCAAGACAGCATCCTAGGTACACACATCCAACGTCACACAAAAAGTGCACAAACACGACCAATGTCGAGATGAAGCGCCTCCGCGAACAGGAACAATGCGCTGTAGGGCATATGAAATAAAAACTTGGCCAGCAAACTTTGAAAACCAAAAACACCATCAAATCTGCTGGAAGGATAGGGGAGTGTATAGTATAGCCCCACATCGAACAGCACTCCACGGCGCTTTGATTACAGAACAGACAGATTTGATTTTGCAAGGGCGGATGCGGCTGTGTGGGTAGGTAGCATCAGCCTTTCTGCTGTGGTGTCGTCCTCATGCGGATGGGGAATTGGTATGGTGTCCTCGGAGCGTTTTGCGTGTGTCAAATTAGATAAATCGGTGCCATCACATCATAAAGTCATTTTGGCATATTGAAAAGATTTTCGTATATGTCGCGCACACCAACTGAGGGGACGATGGAGGCGATATAGAATATATTGTGTTTTATGCCAATGACGATCTGTCGTCAAATGAATTTCTCCCGGGGTTGGTAGGTAGGTAGGTATGTGCCGTGCAGATGTCGCGAGAATGTTTTTATTGGAAATACGAAAAAAAAATTTCAATATTTCAGAAACCCCAACACACTCTTCGATGATAGGGAAAAATTTGACTAAGGGGATGTATAGTATACCGTGTATGCGTCCATAAATGAGAGCTGTTCGAACTGATAGCACTTTATGCCATACTTTGACACCGACTACGATTACACCCACTGACGAATAACCGGCACAGAGACACATCATTTCGAACCGATTTAATTTGATTGTAGAAATGTGCTGTGAAATTTAATCGCATCGCTTGTGAAATCATCGCAACCTAGGAATCCGATTAAAATCATCAAGCGAAAGGCATGTCGATGTTTGCTAACAAGTGTGTAGCGTTGATCTGTGTACATTTGGGTCCTTTTTCTGAGTTTATTTAGAAAATGATATCTACCTATTTGGAGCCGCATTAGTTCTGCGAACGGGATTTATTACAAACTCGATTTGGTTGTGATCGTTCGTGGCAAACTATTAATTACATAAAGTTGTGTTGTAGACCCTTTAGTCAGTATAGGAAATGGGGAGAGGGTTTTGAAATGCACGTAAACTACATTGTTTGAACAAAAATATGCAAGCAATAAACTAGATGCTGCGTTAACGTATTTTAAAACACAATTAACATATATCTTGTGTCGCCAAGTGGGTGGAAGCATTACAATGCACTCAAAAACATAATAACCCACTTGCACTCTGCTTTCGGTAAGATGCATGTGCTGAGTATTATGCTGCTTCCAATTGGCCTATTCCCTAAATACTTATCTCCACGCACTTTAAGTTACTTAAAGTACCATGCTTCTAGTCTAAGCGCACCTGTTAGATTTTAAGCTTCTGTATCGCAAATGCATGAGACCCATATTTAACTAAAATATAATAACCTAGTGCAGGTATACAGCTTGTGAGGATTGTTTATACCCGACCGAGGGTATATTAATTTTAATGCATAGTTTGTAACACATTTAAATAATCATCGTAGACCCTCAAAACCATTTAGAGATATGATTGAGACCGACAGGTGAATTGTTAAGCCATGTCCGTCTGTCCGTCCGTCTGTATGCATTAACGATTTACTTACTTACTTAAGGTGGCGCTACAGTCCGGGGTGGACCTGGGCCTCAGCCAACAAGCTTCGCCAGCCAGCACTGTCTCTAGCTAGCCGTCTCCAGTTTCGCACGCGAAGTTGGCTGAGGTCCCCTTCCACTTGCGTGCGCCACCTGACTCTCGGTGCTCCTCTACCGCGCCGTCCCTGCGGTGTGGATTCGAAGATTTTCCGGGCCGGGGCGTTGGTGTCCATCCGCTCTAGATGACCCAGCTATCGTAGACGTTGTGTTTTGACTCTTTTGGCTATGTCGGTATCGCTGCACAGCCCGTACAGTTCGATGTTATATCTCCTCCTGCACTCTCCGTCTATGCAGACGGGACTGTAAATCGTCCGAAGAATTTTCCTCTCGAAGCAGCCTAAAGTGTTTTCATCCACCTTTGACAGGGTCCATGCTTCTGCACCGTAAAGCAGGACTGCATTAAGCATTAAGGATTTAGGGCTTCAAAATCAAGCTAGAGAGCTGAAACTTGCTACATGGCTTAGCTCTTCTGTTGCACAGACAAAGTGTGAAAATTGACTTCATCCGTCAAAGGCCACGTCCACTGCTGGCTTCAATGTAAGACAATATCTATATCACATTTTCTTTCAAAATACCTTTTGGTGAACTTAGGAAAGACAAAGAAGCTTAAATTATGGTACTGAGCAATATTGGCCCAAGACCTTTAACAAGGCAAAAATTGGACCGCCCACAATATCGACCACTAGATCTTTAAAAACCCGATATCTCAAAAAGTTCATTCCAAATCGAAAAAAAAAAATTCTATGACAAATATCAAAGATATCACTATTTGCTAAGGTTGCTCCATACAAAGTTTTCAGTTCCGCCTACTTTTAAGGGGCGTTTTTAGGAAAAACTGTTTTTTTCTGAAATAATTTTCGCTTTCACCGTATTTTCTCATGACTCTAACGAAATTACAATAAATTGATTTTAATTTTAAGCCCATGTCCACTTTTTCACTTTTTTTAAGTTTGTCACAGACAAACTCCTACCCTTACTCACTTGTTTTTTATGAGAAAAGATAGTAAGGAAAACCAATAATCTCGAGAGTCAGCCCTTCACTGAGAAATGGCTCCCACAGCTATTTCCTGGTTCGTTTTGTTCTCGTATTAAAAGAGCTAAACATCTGTTTTATCTTCTAGAATCACTGTTTTAGTGTAATGGGTTCGACTTTCCTGAGAAATTCGAAATAGAGATCTTTGAAAAAGATTTACTCGGGATTAAAGTTGCAATGAACTAGTGGGTTTCAATCCGTCTATGCGAATCGTTGGATACCCCATCCCAATTGACCACTGTTAAGCTCCAAAATGCTTCAAATATCTTGGTTTTAAATTTCAGTTTCTATTAACTTTATTTGTGTTAAGAATTTGTCAGTTATAAATCTTCTTTTTTAAAAAAGGGACGTGGCATCAACCCCTTTTCAATAATATAATTTTTTTATCATATTTTTTATCGGATGCAGTATACACGTGTTGATCGCAGTTTTTATAAAAAATTTGATTTTTTACTTAAAAACGCCCCCAAAGGTGGGCGATGGAAAAATTTATTCATTTGTGTTGATAGCTTACGCACATATCTGAAATTTTTTTTGGTTTAAAGCAAATATGTCAAATAAAACGCGTTTATTAGAATGCATATTAAATATGACCACGCCTACAAGGGGGCGTTTTTTGCTTTTTTTAAATGCCAATCACAATACACTTTAGCGAGGATATTGCATACCAAATTTCAGCTTCGATAAATTTGATTTTTCATGCTAGTAAGTAAAGTGGGCGTGTCAGTTGGCGGACTTCAAAAAATTTTACACTCGTACTGCTTCGGGACCTAGAAAGAAGAGATATCAAGTCTCAAGTTCCTAGCTCAAAATTTAAGGCCTAAAAACAACCGACAGACGGAAGGACAAACATGGTTCATTCGACCTATAATTCGGTCTCGATCATATGCCCTTAAGGTCTTGGGGGTCTACGGTGATTATTTCTCTATGTTACAGACTATGAATCAAACTTAGCATACGCCTATCTTATGGGATGGGGTATAAAAACTGACCCTAAAAACACATTAAACAATTAGGCTAACACACAAAATTGGGCAGGGTAGGTTAGTTCTTAAGTTATTTTTTTAGTTGTTCTAAAAAAATTAGAAAAAAATCGGTTTTTGCAATTTTACAGGCGTGGGTAGGTAATGCTATTTACTTTAAATTATGCAAAATACCTAAATAATTTTGTATTGCTCTGGTCATTTAAAAAACGAAAGCACTCGTGGGGTTGATCTAAAGATTTAGTTATATAGGATTTTAACTAGAAAAATTCTGCTGGATTTTGAGTCTTATACTGACTTAGGTTTTCACAACACGATTCTTACAACGGTGTTTGCAACAGAACTCAGAAGATGTACACATACCCAGCGTTTACAGCTTAAACATAAACAACTTGAAGAGGAACAAAAATCGCTTATGCCCATTGAACCCTTATTCAAAATGATCCCCATTGAAAGTTCCCTTTGGTTAAATAGGTAGGCATCTATCGTATCACATGGGTTTTCTTGCTATTCAACCCTTGGAGAAAAACTGAACGAGTTCGCCTTGCCACGCTACCATCCGCATACGGAACCAACTGTGCGCGAGTGTCTGCCGCTGTTGCTCTTAACCTTCCGCATTGGCATGCCTGAATGAAAGAATCCCAATTTTCCTCTACACCACTGAGCTGTCAGTTTTGACTGGATAGGAGGAAGATTGATGACCGCCATGGAATTATTTTGTTTTGGGGTGGACTCCTGCTCCTTTATTATATTTTTTATATTTTCTTATTCTTCTTTGATTATTCGTTTTGAGTTTTTGTGTCGCGTTATTGTGTGATTTTTTTTTTTGTTTTCAGCAGACTGAGCATATTGATCTTTTATTTTAAGTATGTACCACAGGTATACAATGCATACATTACCCTTGAAATGTACATCTATAGCATAGTTACAGTCACCTACTCATAAATTCTTTAAATCCGGATATCAGTCTCTAATTAACTGTTTCCGTAGTAGTACACTATTAGTAGACTCTTGCTCACTAAGAAATGTCCTTTTTTCCGTCAGACTACGTCTAGGCAAAAACAAGAGGTTTGCTTAACAAGCAGTTCAAGCTTCTATAGTGCCTAATCGCTTTTGGCAGGCTGCCTTACAACGTAAGCGGAATTGAATGCGCGGTTTGGTCTTAAGACACTGGAACGGTCTCGTTCATTCAAATTTTTCGTGCTCTAGGTTAGATTAGGTTGAAGTGGCTGTCGGGTTCGAAGAACCCAACTCACTTGGACCTATGTAGGTCCACTGTGATACCACGTGGATATGGAAAAACTGACTATTCGTTGAATCATTTTGACCTACTAATGAAGCGAAAGAGACATTTTGGGTCAGTCGTGCTAAGATCACTAAGATCATTATAGAAGAACGCTCCAAGGTGAAGATTTCGGTTCTTAGAGAGAGAGGGGCATATGCAGAGAAGTTGAAGTCGTTAGAAAAGACACCAAGCCTTCTCGCGTGCTTGCTTATCAGACAGTGTCCTGTAATAACACCGATTGTAGCACACATATGCAATCTATTAAGAGCTATCAAACTCCTAGAGCGTTTAAGATCTAGCTTAGGCCAAATCTGTTTCGTTACAAGACAGGTAGTACCACTTGTCCACCTGAGATTAGTTCTTTCTGTTGAGTCCAGTTTTATCATAAGTTTGCATGTCGAAATTGGAATGCCTAAAAAGCCTTTATCAAGCAAAATTGAGAGAGTAGATTTAGATTTATGATTTATTTATTTAGATCTACGAATTTTCTCAACAGATCGATCATAATGAAAAAAGATAAATAACAGTACATATATAAATTATCTTAATGCTAACAATGATAGTTCCTTAAATCTAGTTCTAGGTAATGTTAAGTCAAGCTGATCATAGACTATATTAAAAACTCTACATGAAAACGTAATAGGCTCATTCGCCCCGTATAAAGTGGAGTGATGAGCTTCATATAACAGCGGCCTAGGCCTAAGTGCTCTTTGCGGGGCATACAAACAAATAAGAGACAGTAGGTTACTACAATCAATATTAGAACAAAGTAAATCTCGGACGAACATAACACATTGCGATTTCCGACGAACTTCAAGAGAATCGAATCCCAACAGCAAACATTTAGATCGGTACGAATGGTGGACATTGTCATCAAGAAAGAACTCGCCAAACTTGGAAGAGTAGTTCCAAGTTTGGCGAGTTCGTCCGCCTTACAGTTGCCTGGAATGTCACTATGCCCTGGCACCCAGCACAGTAGAATGTTGAACTGCACTGGCATCTCATTTAGGGACGAACGGCAGTCTACGAATTGCTCTAAGTATCTTAATTTGATACTTAGGCTAAGATATATCGCTTAAAACCAATAGGTAGTACAGTTTTTCTAAAACGTCAAACGTTCAAAAGGTTAAACAAAAGCAGTTTGTTATAAACGCTAAGTTTCGAGTATCGCCCGGTAAGCCAATTCAGTTCTCTTGGCTGGATTTCAAGTTCGTCGCGTTCCTTTTCAACGCATGGCTTCCACTTCAGCTTTGCGTCTTGGGTCATGCCTAGGTATTTCGCCTCGTTTGCATTCGGAATTTGTATTGAGTTGATAAAGAGAGGTAGTTTGTTTACCCTCTTGTAAGTTAAATTTACATGCGTTGATTTTGACTCATTTAGGTAGTAGTATCTCCTCACGCGAAAGAGTCTATTCTCAAGGTAAGACTTCAAGAGTTCATACATTTAAGCCGGCAGAAATTTCCTTAGCTTATATTTCAGGCCTACATGCCATGCTTTGTCAAATGCTTGTGATACGTCAAGAAAAGCGGTCGAACTATCATTTTCGCTTCTAAGGCTTTCTCAATTTCATTAATTTTTCGAAAGACCTGGTCAATTCTTCAATCCGTAAGACCGGATCCGGAATTGTCTCTCTTCCATTATTAGTTGCAGTCGTTTGAGCACAAGTTACTCGAAGACCTTCGATGTAATCGGCAGAAGTGAAATTGATCTAATATGTGTTTTTTTGTCGTTCAGGCTTTTCCTATTTTTGGAATCGTTAGGTATTACTCTGCGACTTTCCATTGCCTTGGAACGTATAAAATTCTCATTGATGCGTTCATGACGTAAAGAAGCTTGACTAACACATTTTTCGTTAGCTCCTTTAAAATTTTCTTAAATTTAAGTCATAGCCTGGAGCTTTATTATATTTAAGATTTCGAATTGTTTGATGGAGTACAGACAGTGACACGGTTTTTATTCTAAGTTGGCTAGTCCCGCATTGGGTGGGATACAGATTGTCGATCAACTTACTTACTTGCTTAAGGCGGCCTACAGTGGGGGATGGACCTGGGCCTCAGCCAACAAGCTTCGCCAGCTCTGTCTCTAGCTAGCCGTCTCTAGTTTCGCACGCGAAGTTGGCTGAGGTATCCTTTCACTTGCGTGCGCCACCTGAGTCTCGGGCCTCCTCTACTGCGCTGTCCCTCCGCGATGGATTCGAAGATTTTCCAGACCGGGGCGTTGGTGTCCATCCGCTCTAGATGACCCAGCCATCGTAGAAGTTATATTTGACTCTTCTGGCTAGGTCGGTGTCCCTGTACAGTTCGTACAGTTCGATGTTATATCTCCTCCTCCACTCTCCGTACATGCAGACGGGACCGTAAAGCGTCCGAAGAATTTTCCTCTCCAAGCAGCCTAAAGTGTTTTCATCCGCCTTTGACAGGGCTTCTCAAAGCTTTGTCAAAGTCGATCAATGCCTCCCCGTCAAACGGTTTGAACGTTTCTTCTAGATGATCTGCCAATACACCTACTTTCTCTTTGTCAGGATGGTTTTATCAGGAGGCGCTCGAGACATATGCGTATACCTTTTCTAACGGGGTTGTAAGTGATACATTCAGAGGTAAATTTTCTTTGCAGTATATCCCAAAGCCATCCCAGTCGATGTTGTTACTAATTAACCTAAAGGCACTCACTCCTTTTGAGCGAGACTTCCACCGACTCTCAGAACTACCACCCAGTGATCCGAACAGAGAGTATAGCATAGATTCTTCTACGTTCGTGAGAAAACTTTAGTTTCTTGCACAAGCTTTTCTAATATCAATCATACATTACATAACTAATAGTGACAATACCGAATCTGTTGTGACAGGTTTCTGGTTTGCTTTTGTGTGATGCGACTTCTGCGTTCGATTTTGGGCCGGTGAGTGACGATTTTTCCTTTGCACTTGGACCCGCGACGTTTGACAGCGCGTCGCCTTGTCTAAATCCTTTTTTGACATCAAAGGGGTCGGTGAGGTCTTTGCCGACCTTGACGGGACAGCGATATTTTGGACTCTCCTGGCCTAAAGCCAAACGACTTCAGGCGTGGACAGAGTACAGCAGAAAAGATCTTGTATGCGATGTTAAGAAGACTGATGCCTTTGTAGTTGGCACAACTCAGAGGGTCTCCTTTCTCCTGGATCGGGCAAACAACAGCTGGTGCATGCTCCTAAGCCTAACCTTTGCTCCGGCTACTTTGTTGCACTTGAGCTTGTACACAGCTTCTTTCACCTCCTCCAGGTCGGGTGGGCGGCAGTGTTCGTGTGCTTCATCGGTAACGTCTTTGCCCGGGTTGAATGGTTCGTTCTACCTGACAGCGATATTTGGTTCGTCCTCGCCGTTATACAGTCTGCAGAAGTAAAAAAGAAATAAATAGAGTGGCGCAACAGCTCGAGGTGAACCAGGGCCAACTTCTCAACAATGAATGCTGTGCGTGTTAATTTCTTCACATACAAGGGGACCTACAATTTTTTTGCCGATTTCGAACGGCACTTTGAGAAGTTTTTCAAGACAAATGATACTCTCGGAGGGCTTGTCAGACCCTCGCGAAGTGGTCTTTCTGCAAATCCTCAGCACCGACTGCGATGCTACAACGATGTTCTCTTGATGGTCCTTACAGGCTTCAGTTCAAAGTTTATACCGTTGGCAGGACCTTTTGATCCTTTGGTAAAATTTTCTAACCTCATTTCTGTTGTAACATCTCTCTATCTCTTCAACCGCGCTCTTCTCGTGCTCTCTCTTTTTCCTTCGAAAGAAGCCGGTGTTCCTCTCTCCTCCTCTGCTCATAGAGCTCGCGAGCAGCTCTAGCCCTTCTGTGCAGAGCCGTTTTGTATGCTTCCTGTTTAGATGCATGTGCTTCATCGTCAAACCGCGTTTCGTTGTGGTGGCCGTGTGAAACCCAGCACTTCAGAGGCGGCGTCTCTGATGGCATTTTGGCAATGTTGCCACTGGCTATCAATACTTGATGCTGGCTACATAGGACTTCGTAGAAGGTTTTGAGAGACTCGATTGGAGAAGAATCTGACGATCTCTTGCGATTGTACACGGCCGACGTCAAACTGCCTCACAATATTTCCATTACTTGGCGCTGATGGGGTAGCAGTCGCCGCAGTAGAAGTCTCAGTTTTTCATCCCTCTTTTGCACGGTCCATCCCACCGCATTTCTTGGATAGCAGTAATGTCTGCCTTGCAGTCGTTTAGGGCCTCCGCTATTTGCTCGGCTGCACGTGGTCTGTTAAGGGACCTAACATTCCACGTCCTTTTGTCGTTTGCATTGGTCGTCAACACTAAATCCGTCCGAATCCGAGGCTTGTTGCTGCTTCGTAACTGGAGTTTCTTTACGTGGCCGAGAAGTCACCTCGACGGCACGACCCCCAACCTGGAGGACCAAATCCTTTGTTTAGCTCTAAGGACGGAGAGTCGGATAGCCCTCTCCTTATATGCTTGAGCTCCGAATATGTCGTAGTAGCCCAGTAGTTCGGCCTGACTGGAACTGTGGACGCCACCGTTGATTCCATCTGGGGAATTCCTCGGCTGCCGTCCGGATGCAAGGAGAAGTGCCTTGGTGGGAACACTCCTCCCCCCTCTCTCATATGCTACCCGCACCAACCTTCCACAAGGGTTGGAACCCAATCTTCAGTTGAGGTACTAGGCACTCGGTGTTCACCACGGGGAGGTGAGAGTAGCAGTTGATAGACAGAGGTTGGTTTAGAAAACCTGTGGATGCTTGTATCCTCTTGAGTGCACATGTCTATCCTTTGACTACCATCGCATCTTAAACGCAGCTTTTATAGTTTATAATGACGCACCACCTTGTTTATAAGATTCTGTTATTGTTAACTGTACTATTTTGGTTTTATTCAAGATAATATTGATTAATCTACGTTTTTTTGACTATTATGATGACATTTGTCTTGGCGTTAAGCCTACGTTAATTTGAACACTGTGAAAATGAATTTCCTGTTAGTTATTGCGACGTGAGCATGCATTATTCGCCGTTGTCGCAAAAGTAGTTAGTAGGTAATGGTAGTTTTTCTATGTAGTTTTTATTGAAAAAACTGAACAGAAACCTTATCCCTGTTGTCTAGTTACTGTTAAGAAGTTTTGTACCCATAAAAAACTCAGGCAAAATTAGACAACCTTATAAAGGGTGATTTTTTAGCTGGTTTGGTTTTAGCAACACTGGTTTTGACAGCTGACGTGTGTTTAGTAGCTTGTGTCACTGTCAAACAGCTTCAGTTTGGTTTGCAATTTAACCATGGATCGTCTTACAAATGAACAACGCTTGCAAATTATTGAATTTTACTATCAAAATTCGTGCTCGGTTCGAAATGTTCATCGCGCGCTGCTTCCATTTAATGGTCGGCATTCTCGACCTTCTGAGCAGTCTATTCGGAAGATTGTTTCGGGCCGGTCAATTGGCCGCCTAGATCGTGCGATTTGACACCATTAGATTATTTTTTGTGGGGGTATGTCAAGGCTAATGTCTATAGGGACAAGCCCGCTTCGATTGACGCACTGGAAGCCAACATCCATGCATTCATTCGTGAGATACCGGCCGATATGTGTGAAAGAGTATGCCAAAATTGGACTCAGCGGATTGGCTACCTGAGACGCAGCCGCGGTCAACATTTGCATGAAATTATTTTTAAACATTAAATTGCAAGGTTCAAACTATCGATTCAAATAAATATTTCATTAATTTTTTCGAATATTTTGTGTTTTTTTTTTTTAAAATTTCTCAGCCTCTTAAAAAATCACCCGTTATTATTCCTAAATGGAAACAAACGGTTATATTTCCATGATAGCCACTGATACTAAAAAAAAATATTTATATAAAATAATCTGGCACATTATACTACAAAATATTAAAAACAATTTTTTTTTGCGCCGGGCCTTGGTCACATTTGACGCCTCCTTTAATGCCTAAGAATTGGTTACATACGGACGGACGGACATCCCTTATTCGACTCAGAATTCGGTCTCGATAATATGCCTTTAAGATCTTGGGGGTTCGTTATTATTTCTCTATGTTACATTTTCGGCTGTATGAAACTTAAGGCCCAAACATAATAGACCTGAGCGGGATTAATCTTATGTCGAAATACAACGAAAATCCCACTCAAGTTCTGCCAAAAGATTGTGTTGCACATAAGAGACTTAAGCAAACGATATGAAAATCTTATGAGATTTCACTGTGAGCGTCTTGAGTATCACATTGCCTTGAAAATTTTAACGAAAACTTTACGAAATCGAGCAAAAGGCTTTTATGGTCATGGCATACAATTCGCGTGCAATGGGACATTTCGGAAAGCCGACTTAAGCTCATCAAACTCTATTATGGTTGGGCCTTTACGTTTACTCCATTCCTGTGGAATAGGGTATAAAAAAAGCATTCGTCCGCCCAAATCCAACGCATACTTACTTACTTAAGGTGGCGCTACAGTCCGGGGTCGACCGGGGGGGACCCGGGGTGGACCAGTTTCGCACGCGAAGTTGGCTGAGGTCCCCTTCCACTTGCGTGCGCTATCTGAGTCTCGGTGCTCCTCTACCGCGCCGTCCCTGCTGTGTGGATTCGAAGATTTTCCGTCCCGGGGCGTTGGTGTCCATCCGCTCTAGATGACCCAGCCATCGTAGACGTCGTGTTTTGACTCTTTTGGCTAGGTCGGTATCGCTGTACAGCCCGTACAGTTCGATGTTATATCTCCTCCTCCACTCTCCGTCTATGCAGACCGGACCGTAAATCGTCCGAAGAATTTTCCTCTCGAAGCAGCCTTAAGTGTTTTCATCCATCTTTGACAGGGTCCATGCTTCTGCACCGTAAAGCAGGACTGGGATGATGAGGGTCTTATACATGGACTCTTAAGTTGCTCGGGAGAGGGCTTTGCTACTCAATTGCCTCCTTAGCCCAAAGAAACAGCGATTGGCAAAAGTTATCCTTCGTTTGATTTCAGCGCTGGTGTCATTGTCTGAATTGATAGCGGAACCCAGGTAGACAAATTCCCTAATTACCTCAAAATTATAGGGGTCGATGGTGATGTTTTGTCCAAGACGCCGGTGTTGGGTGTCTTTTCTTGATGACAGCATATACATGGTTTTGCTCTCATTGACTGCTTAACCCATATTTGCCGCTTCCATCCCAATACTCACGAGGGCTTCACTGACATCACGCTTTGTTCTACCGATTATGTCAATGTCGTCTGCGTATGCGAGTAGTTTAACGGGCTTTTGAAAGATTGTACCTCTGGTGTTGGCGCAAGAGTTCTGCACAATTCTTTCAAGTATGATGTTAAAGAAGTCGCATGACAGCGCGTCGCCTTGTCTAAATCCTTTTTTGACATCAAAGGGGTCGGTGAGGTCTTTGCCGACCTTGACGGAACAGCGTGAGTATTCCATCGTCACCTGCACAGACTGACGAGTTTGGCAGGGATGCCAAAACTAGACATTGCGCTATACAGCAATGTCCAGCACGTCTCTATAGATGCTGTCATACGCGGCCTTGAAATTGATGAAGAGGTGGTGTGTATCAATTTCGAATTCCTGGGTTTTCTCCAAGATCTGCCGCAGTGTGAATATTTGATCGATGGTGGACTTTCCTGGCCTAAAGCGACACTGAAAAGATTTTGTTAAGACGACTTATGCCCCTGTAGATGGCACAACTCAGAGGGTCTCCTTTCTTCAGGATCAGGCAAATAATGCTGAGGTTTCATTCGTCGGGCATGCTTTCTTCCGACCATATCTTGCAGATGAGCTGGTGCATGCTCCTAAGCAGTTCAGCGCCTAACCTTTGCTCCGGCTGCTTTGTTGCACTTGAGCTTAGACACAGCTACTTTCACCTTCTACAGGTCGGGTGGGCGGTATCGTTTGTATGCTTCGTCGGTAACGTCTTCGCCCGGGTTGAATGCCTCGTTCTGCCTGACGGCGGTATTTGGTTCGTCCTCGCCGTTATAAAGTCTGCAGAAGTGGTCTTTCCAAATCCTCAGCACCGACTGCGATTCTACAACGATGTTCCCTTGATGGTCCTTATAGGCTTCAGTTCGAAGTTTATACCCATGGCAGGACCTTTTAATCCTTTGGTAAAACTTTCTAACCTCATTCCTGTTGTAACATCTCTCTATCTCTTCAACCGCGCGCTTCTCGTGCTCTCTCTTTTTCCTTCGGAGAAGCCGGTGTTCCTCTCTCCTCCTCTACTCTTAGAGCTCGCGAGCAGCCCTAGTCCTTCAGTGCAGCACCGCTTTGTATGCTTCCTGTTTAGCTACATGTGCCTGCCAGCACTCAACGTCAAACCAGGGGTTTCGTTGTGGTGGCCGTGTGAAACCCAGCACTTCAGAGGCGGCGTCTCTGATGGCATTTTAGCAATGTTGCCACTGGTTATCAATACTTGATGCTGGCTGCATAGGACTTCGTAGAAGGTTTTGAGAAACTCGGTTGGAGAAGGACCTGGCGATCTCTTGCGATTGTAGTCGGCCGACGTCAAACTTTCTCACAATATTTCCATAACTTGGCGCTGTTCGGGATATCCGCAGCCGTACCTTGGCTACAACAAGGCAGTGATCCGAGTCAATGTTGGCCCCTCGGACATCCATGATACTAAAGGAGTGCCTTGCGTTGATCGCAATGTGGTCAATCTGGTTGACGGATGACGGTTGATTGATCGGGAGATCTCCATGTCCCTTTGTGGATATTGAGATGCGGGAATTGTGTACTAGCTACCACAACGTGTCGCCCCGCAGCAAAATCGATCAGCCAGAATCCGGTATCGGAGTTCGTGTCGTGCTTTCCGATAATACGACCAAAGATACCCTCCCTTCCTAGCTTGGCATTAAAATCGCCTAGGACAATCTTAATGTCGTAGCTAGGGCACTATGCTCATAAGTTTTGTCCAGGAGCTCGTAGAACATATCTTTGGTCTCGTCATCTTTCTCCTCCGTTGGGGCATGCGCGCATATGAGGCTAATGTTGGCGAATTTAGCCTTGATGCGGATCGTCGCGAGGCGCTCGCTTACAGGGTTGAAGCTCAAGACTTTTTGCCTAAGTCTGCCTCTAACAACGAAACCACATCCAAATAGGCGCTGTCTTTGATGCCGATAGCAGTCGCCGTAGTAGAGGTCGCAGTTTTTCATCTTTCTTTTGCTCGGTCCGTCCCACCGCGTTTCTTGGATGGCAGTAATGGCTCGGCTGCACGTGGTCTGTTAAGGGGCCTAACATTCCACGTGCAGATCCGGAGCTCGTTGTCCTTTTCTCGTTTGCATTGGTCGTCAACAGTAAATCCGAGGCTTGCTTCTGCTTCGTGACTGGTGTTTCTTTACGTGGCCGGGAAGTCACCTCGACGGCACGACCCCCAACCTGGACGACCAGATCCTTTGTTTAGCTCTAAGGACGGAGAGCCGGATAGCCCGCTCCTTATAAGCCTGAGCTCCGAATACGTCGTAGTAGCCCATATAAGGTGTTCACTAAGTAGTTCGGCCTGACTGGAACTATGGACGCCACCGTTGATTCCATCTAGGAAATTCCTCCGCTGCCGTCCGGATGCAAGGAGAAGTGCCTTAGTGGGAACACTCCAACGCATACATACCTAGTGAAAAATTCCAAACGATTTTAGAACTTGTTCCGCAGTAAAATATTTAAGAGCTTATGATGATCAATCTGTTTAGGAAACTGTGTCAACATGTACTTATTTGCTTCAGCAACGGGCAAAATTCACTTTTAAACTTTTGCGAAATGACAACTGAACCTACAATCAAATATCAAATTCACAATTTACGCTTCATTAGCGCCTCTCCGCAACGCGTAGCTATTAGCAATTAGGTATATGTCAAAACGTATTAATTGACAACTTCTGCTGAGTTCATTCGTCTTTATACCGCAAAACAAATGTCTTCCTGTCCATATATTTGGCTCCGTGTGATGGTTGCTATTTAACACATTTTTTCGTAGCACAAACGCACCCCTAGCCCCAATAACAATTAGAATTCCTAATCATTGAGAAGAAGCAGGGCAGAAAAAATAAACACTGAATCATCTCTCCGCTAATAAATCTTATGAGGCTTGTCCTCCAATCCTTTGATTAATAGACAATGGCTTTCAGGCATTGTTGCGGTCTTGTGGTGCGAGCTCTGCTGCTATTTCGCTGGTTCCTATATTTGTTTTTTTGCTTCGCAGGGAATTTTTTGCTTGACTTCGTCCTTGGTATCATAATAATAAATACATTTAGTATTCGGTTCGGACGTGCGTTTACAAAAGGGTTAGCTTTAGTATTCGAGTCAATTATTGTTTATTTTTTTTGTTGGTTATGGTGGCGTGTGCATTGTTTCTGCCAGATTCTTGGCACTGGAGTTCAATCTTTTGTTGGCTGTCTGTCGCCAGTTCTGACTTGCCAAAAAATGTCATTTGTCATACCTTTTATGTTTGAAATATTGAGGCGAACCATCGGATCAAATATAATGTTTCAACAGAGCTAGCAGTATACTTTCTACGTTATGATTCTTTAATGGGTTAGAGTTTGTATCGTGTTTTGTTTTCATTTCGTTGAGCAATAAAACTGTTTTCTGCATTTGGCAACAATGCGGTCATGTAGGTACATTAAGAGCCAGAGACCAAGAACCCAAAGACAACCCTATCTATTAGTTGCAGACGCATAAGCCTTCGAGTGTTCTTAACATGCTTTGGCTTGGCTTTGGCTTTGCTCTCTTATGATGCGTCGATTTTAAATCGGTTTTGAAATTATATTTCGCTAATGGGAGTGAGAGCTTTTATCTTTCCAGTTCTTAGTTAACTATGTACGATTAATTTAACGTCCTAAAATAATGTAGGCACTCCGGAATTCTACGTCATACCCGTGCGAGATCAACATGGTATGGAGCCGGTTGATGGCTGATTCACAACGAGAGCGTGTTGTCAAATGAATTTCAATAAATGGCATTGAATGAGGTGGTTCACAATACCAGTTTTATTCCTGCCTCGCAATCCGGCCTTTTCGGAAAATTTAAAAACAATGATCGTGGTCGACGGTTATTCTGTCATTTGCTGTTGTGAGTTGTCACACGCGCGTCGAAGCGAATGTTCATCAAATTTGAACAACAGCTTCACTTCGGAGCATCAAATGTTGAAGCCGTGCTTCATTGCGTGTTAGCAAACATTGAAATCGTATGGCTGAATTCGTAAACGTCAGGACAAGCGCAAGGCGGAGCCAAGGCTTCTATGTGAACCCCGCTCAAATTTTCATCAGCATCATTCGCATCATACAGAGTTTCCTTAGGGAAACAAAATTTATTGTCTATGTTCATAAAGATCATTCTATGGTCCAACTTTATTTTATTTATTTTTGGCTGACATGCCTTCTGTGAACACCTGCAGATCACGCAACTCCTCCTTGAGTTAACATGTATAGGTGTATGTAGATACTTAGTCTTATACTCTTTTACTTCAAGGCCAAGTAACTTCGCCTGTTCTTCAACCGCCGCCGTGAAAACCTCTATGCCGTAATTAGTTAGAGCAAGCGATGATGTGGACATCGTACGCGTAACCCCATGTTTGCAGGGATCTGTTAAAGAAAGTGACTTGCGTGTTTACCTTTGCCCTGCACATATCATTTTCAGAACTAGATTGAAGATGGTCAAATGAATCTCCTTGCCGGAATCCGGGACATGTTTGAAAAAGTTCCGAGGACCTGCTCCGAAACTGCACGTTTCACCGCGTTTTTTTTCTAAAGTTACACGGTGCAGTTTTGCCGGGATCTTGAATTCGATCATCGCCAAGAAAAGCTATTGACGATGAATGCTGTCATAGGAGGTGTGTCTCGAACTGAGATTCATATAGCTCTTTTCCACGATTTGCGTTAGTGTGGAGATCTGGTCTATTGTCGAACTACCGGGCTGGGAGCTACACTGGTACGTGCCAGTTAGTGTGTTGCAGAACGGCTTAGGAAGCTCACACAGTACGTTTGGGTTGCTATAGTAAAAATTTCAAACTTAGAAAACAAAGTAAACTAGTATTCAGAAAACAAAGTATATAACTAGTTTCATTTTCCCAAATCACTTGTCGAAAACAGATCTATATGGAGCCTGTTTTCTGTTACTATAGCAAAAATTTCAAACTTAGAAAACAAAGTAAACTAGTATTCAGAAAACAAAGTACATAACTAGTTTCAGAGATTCAAATTTTCATTTTCCCAAATCACTTGTCGAAAACAGTTCTATATGGAACTACTTTAAATATCCGTTGCTACTATCAAACTAAGAAAACAAAGTAAACTAGTACTCATTAAATAAAGTATTTGACGGCGCGTCGTAAGACGAATTCGGAAAAAAGTCGCATCGAAAAGGCGACGACGAAACACTTGTTGCAAAATTACAAAAAATTAAAATAGTATTCTGAGAGATTAACTGAATCTCATATATTATAATAAAAGAATGAATAAAAAATAAGTCAAGAAGGAAGAAACTTTCACTCTAGTCTATGTCAGAAGTGGGATCTGACGAAATGCCAAGGAAGAGCCAAAATCCGGTTCAAGGGAGCGGTGCAACAAATTTGTTAAGCCATATGGAGGCATTGCTTTCACGTCTGCTTGCAATGCCACAAATGGCAAACGTTAATACCAGCAATTCGAGTTTAATTTAATTCAATCCGGATCATTCTGAGGCCGATATTGATGGTTAGTGTAGAGTGACCGAGGTTATTGTTCATAGTAAGGGCCTTGAAGGAGTAGACTTGCTTTTGGTTCTTACTAAGGCACTCAAAGGCCGAGCAGCTGCCTTCCTCACTAATCTGAACTCACTAATCTGAACAATTGACGTGGACTGTGGTCAAGGAAACTTTGCTGGCTAAATTTTCCAAGCCCAGATTAATGCAAGACTACTTCGACGATATTTTGCGATTTCAAGTTGGGCCTGCTATGCGTCTATGGCAAATTATTGAGCGCACTCCGCAGGCGAAGATGTCGGAAGAGGCAACAACTGGATTGGCTGTATCAGTGCTGTGTCACAAAGAGAGTGTTATGCGTAAAGAACTGAGTTCTCATGTAATAACCAGTAAAGTTCAGTTGTTTTGCATTTTGGGTGGTGTGTCTCTAAAACGACGATATAACAACGCTGAAAACGTTCCAGATTTTGAGCCGAAGCAAGCAAGAGCTACTGAAATGCGCTTTCCTGGGAAATGCCATTGGTGTGGGTTGGCAGGGCATAGACAAGCCAAATGCTGGAAGCGTCGAGAATCCTCAATTGCATCTAAGCTTCCAGGCTAAAAAATGTCAACCAGCGGACCAGCTGTCACCTGCAATGCATGTGGCAAACCTGGTCAAATAGCACCTGATTGCCCAGGGAGAAGAAGTGGTAATCTCGTTACTGGGCCAGAGGGTGTGGAAGATATAAGTTAGAAATTTTAAATATAAGTTTTTAAAAAAAATCATTTTTTATTTCAGAAAGTAAACCGGCAGCGATTCTGCTTTAGAACAATGAATGAACAATGATTATTCTTACAACTACCTTAAATACTAATAATCTGCAGGCACTGCACATTAGTTGCACAGGTGAATTTCCTGGAATCGCACGTCGTCGCCGGTCGGTGTCATTTGCCCGTGCGAATCTGTTGGCGTTGCAAGTCTCATAGCTGGGTGCCCTGATTTCGGGCCGTCGCTCCGTGGGAATATTCTGCCAGGTGACGATGGCATGTGTTTGTTACGTGATAGATTATTTCACGTTAACTCCTCCGCCCTTAAGTGTGAACGTCCTCGTTAACTTAAAAAAATGGTATCTGGCTTATGCGAGATGTTGTTGCTCTTGGTTGTGGTAAAGGCGCGCTTTTTGTATTTTCTACAAAAAGCTTTTTTGCTTTTCGAAAATTTACGGAAGATGACCAATATGACTATGGCAAATAGTAGCCACGCTCCAAAACTTAGTATTGTACAATTTTTAACGTTGGTTTTGAGAAGCTGGATGTACTGAGTATTGTTGGTGTGGAGTTCTTTTACCATTTCTAGTGATAGTACTTCTTCTAGTATGTTGTTTGATGAAGTTGGTTGTAGGATTGGCAGGAGTGGATTGAAGTAACTGGTTTCCATAGAGGTAAACGTGTTCTTCCCAATTTGTATGCTGTTATTATGATACTTTATAAGAAACGTGCCGTTGAGTGAGACCGTGTCGCTGTTAATTGTGATTTGCATATCGTAACGATTCAGGAAAATAATGTTCGATGATATTTCTTCAAACGCAGGAATGTGTTGGCTGTTAACTGCAGTACAGTTGGCTGGGATACTATTTATAAGTTTCGGGATACATGTTGTATTGCTTATGTTTATAATATTAATTCTAGGACAAATTGATAATTTGTTTATTGTTTTACAATCTGTTACAATTCCATAGATTTCGTTTACACATTTTATAATTTCATTAAAATCAATTTTTATTATTTTTGTTTCTTCTCTTACTGGTTTTACAATAATTTTTTGGCAAATTTCTTCTTTTACGGTTGGTAAACTTACTATATATAATAAAACATAATTGTTAATTGCTATTTTTATTTCTGAGAACTCGATGGCCTCTTCTATATTCTTAAATGGTATTTCTTTATTACTTATAATCTTTTCAATAGTGTTTATTTCAATATTCGACAGGATATATGAATTTATAATATTTAATCTTGCCCAATGTAGAGCATACGCAACATTTGTTATTTCTTCTTTTAATAAATCTAATTTATATTTTATATTAAATACTTATTGTTCGTTTATGTTTCCATTTTCCTTTATATATTTACTTATTTCATTAGTTCTCTTTTGTTTCGTCATTTATTTTATCTATTATAAGTTTGTTTATTACTATCTGTCTATTATTATTTTCTAGAACATTATTTATTTTTTCTTGAATTATTTGGAAGTCGTGTTTATCTGGGTTGCCAGTAATAAATTTCCAAGCGCTTCCCAGGAAGTCGATTGATCTTTTGGATTTTGGATGGTTTGGGACTAAACGTTTTATGAGGGATTTGATAGTTGATATTTCTTCAGATAATAAGTGAAAGCTATTGTGGGATGTTGGTATATTTTTCGTCAAGGATGTCTCTATGCTTTCTATGGCTTCGGAATACTTTGAGAGGTCGATCTCGTGAATTATTTTATAGGTGCCTGTTTGTAGTCTAGATGTACCGGTATTTATGGTCACAAGTCTTGCGTTCGTATAGTCCAGTATCTGTACGTCAGCTAAGCAGTCAGTCATGTATAGGTACAAGTGTCTAGAAAGAAAGGTATGGAAAATCTATTACGATTTGATGTGTGATTTATGAACAACTTTGCCGGATTGAGTAAGGATAGTGGTTTTCTTATTTTCTTTCACAATTTCCTTTGTGTATCTCGGAGTAAGTTTTGAACCTAATCTTCTATTCCTTCTGACGTATATAACGTCGCCTGTGGAATAGTTCTTCACTGGGGGTTTTCCTTTATTGTGGTAAGCTAAGTCACGTTGCTGTTTGTCTTTTAATTTGTCTTTAGTTTCCGAGCGAATTTTGTCAATTTGGGAAGGATCTGTATTTTTACTGAAAAATAAGTCTACTGGTTTCCTATTGGTAACAGAGTGTATAGAAAAGTTATAGGCATTCGTTGCTGCCTCTAAAAGTTCCGTGAAGGATCTATGCGTTTGCTCGCATTTGATACATCTCATGATTTCTACGAGAGTCGAGTGGAATCTTTCGACTTGCCCATTTGAGGTGCTTGTGTATGGCGGTGTTTTATAGACCTCAATGCCGAACTCGTCTTCAATTATGAACATAATTGGAATGGAATTGAAAGACTTCTCATTATCGAATACTATAGTCTTTGGAATACCGTAAGAAAATATTATCTCTCTAAGGGGTGTCCTTACATCCTCTATGGCCTTCGATTGTACATTTTTTGTCTGGGCGTATTTCGAGAACTTATCTACCGCGGTTAGTACAAGGTTGCCTTCTGTTGAGAAGATGTCGAGATGTATGATCTGTCCGGGGTAAGTTGGTATAGGGGTTGGCTGGATTTCTACCTTCTCCGGGTGCCGGGCATACTTATTTTCCCTGCACACAGAACATAGTTTAGTGATTCTTCTTACTTTCCGAGCCATACCTGGGAAGTAATATTTTTCAAGAATCTGCAGTTTATTTTCTCGATCGTTTCTATGTGCGCGTTGATGTGTTCTTATTATGATTGCTTCCTGTTGATTCTCGTCGGTCACATCTTCGACAAGAACTTGGGAGAATCTTATGCGATAATTTTGGAAATGGTCTTTATAGACTTCTTGTATCATTCCTTGGATTCTTTCCTCTGTTCTTATGCAATTGATTACGGTTGGTTAAGCCGTTCTTTTAGGATTTCTCTTAAGTTATCAGGGGTATAGGCGGGCTCAGTCATTGAATGTCTGTGATATGTCGGAAATACTATTTTAAGCTCTTGCTTACTCGTATTACCAGTATTTAAGAAAATCTGATTTTTGTAAACATCTATTGGATTTTCGACAGTGACTATGAGGCCATGTGACGAACTTTCGTCACTGTGTACTGTTGGAGTGAGGGAGCTAACCTCAGTTCGAATGGGAGTTCTGGAGAGTCTGTCGGCAACTACGTTCATTTTACATGGCTTATACTTAAGCTCGTAGTTGTACTCTTCTAAAATAGCCTTCCATCTTTTGAGTTTCGTATTATTATTCTTATTGTGGGGTGCCGTGGCGTAGTGGTTAGTGTGTGTGCTTACTACGCCGGAGGTCTGGGTTCGAATCCTGCCATCGTCACCTGAAAAAAAAGACTTGTTCTTTTTCACGGCCCCCACCTCCGCGAGGGTCTGACAAGCCCTCCGAGAGTATCATTGGTCTTGAAAAACTTCTCAAAGTGCCGTTCGGATTCGGCAAAAATTGTAGGTCCCCTTGTATGTAAAGAAATTAACACACCAGCATACATTGTTGAGAAGTTGGCCCTGGTTCACCTCGAGCTGTTGCGCCACTCTATTTATTTATTTATTTTATTATTATTCTTATTGTTCAGTGCGTAAGTGAGCGGTTGGTGATCTGTATGAAAAGTAACTTTCGCTGTCCCATAGAGATAACTCTTGCATTTGTCGAGTGCCAAAATGATAGCTAGCATCTCTTTTTCATTTGCTGCAAAGCTTTCTTCGGTCTTGTCCAGCGTCCTAGATACGAAGATAATGGGTCTGTCTTCTTGCGATAGGACAGCTCCTAGGGCATAGTTTGAAGCGTCGGTTACTAATTCAAATGGTTTAGTAAAATCTGGGTATGCAAGTATAACTTCTTCCGAAGTTAAGGCATTTTTGATTTTTTGGAAAGCTTGTTTTGCCGGCTCATCTAGGTGGATAAGTTTTTTGCTTGAGAAGTTTTTGGACATCCGTCTATCCTCCCCCTTTAAAAGGGCTGTTAGGGGTTTCGCAAGCTTTGCGTAGTCCCTAATGAAGCGGCGATAATACCCTGACAGACCTACGAGTACGAGGGTACGGGAAATCCTGAATTGCTTTTACCTTTTCTGCATTGGTTTTAATGACGTCGGGCGTAATAACAAAATCAAGGAATTCTACCTCTTGCTTGTAGAATTCGCATTTGTCCAGTTGCACTTTCATATTCGCGGCTTGTAACGTCTGGAAAACTTTCCGAATATTTTGCTCGTGTGTCGCCTCGTCTTTACTAAAAATGACTATGTCGTCTATATAGACATAGCGAATTGCTCCGATATGTTCACGTAATATGTCGTCAAGTGCTCTCTGAAAAATAGATGGAGCATTCTTGAGACCGAATGGGAGTCTCGTAAACTCATACTTGCCATTGTTGACCGAGAAGGCCGTTTTTTCGATATCAGATGCTTTTAACGGGATCTGATGAAAACCGCTTTTTAAATTCACAACAGTAAACCATTTGTTTTGGCCTAGTTGTGCTAACCGAGTTGTTAGTTGTGCTAACTGAGTGAGACCGTGTCGCTGTTAATTGTGATTTGCATATCGTAACGATTCAGGAAAATAATGTTCGATGATATTTCTTCAAACGCAGGAATGTGTTGGCTGTTAACTGCAGTACAGTTGGCTGGGATACTATTTATAAGTTTCGGGATACATGTTGTATTGCTTATGTTTATAATATTAATTCTAGGACAAATTGATAATTTGTTTATTGTTTTACAATCTGTTACAATTCCATAGATTTCGTTTACACATTTTATAATTTCATTAAAATCAATTTTTATTATTTTTGTTTCTTCTCTTACTGGTTTTACAATAATTTTTTGGCAAATTTCTTCTTTTACGGTTGGTAAACTTACTATATATAATAAAACATAATTGTTAATTGCTATTTTTATTTCTGAGAACTCGATGGCCTCTTCTATATTCTTAAATGGTATTTCTTTATTACTTATAATCTTTTCAATAGTGTTTATTTCAATATTCGACAGGATATATGAATTTATAATATTTAATCTTGCCCAATGTAGAGCATACGCAACATTTGTTATTTCTTCTTTTAATAAATCTAATTTATATTTTATATTAAATACTAATTGTTCGTTTATGTTTCCATTTTCCTTTATATATTTACTTATTTCATTAGTTCTCTTTTGTTTCGTCATTTATTTTATCTATTATAAGTTTGTTTATTACTATCTGTCTATTATTATTTTCTAGAACATTATTTATTTTTTCTTGAATTATTTGGAAGTCGTGTTTATCTGGGTTGCCAGTAATAAATTTCCAAGCGCTTCCCAGGAAGTCGATTGATCTTTTGGATTTTGGATGGTTTGGGACTAAACGTTTTATGAGGGATTTGATAGTTGATATTTCTTCAGATAATAAGTGAAAGCTATTGTGGGATGTTGGTATATTTTTCGTCAAGGATGTCTCTATGCTTTCTATGGCTTCGGAATACTTTGAGAGGTCGATCTCGTGAATTATTTTATAGGTGCCTGTTTGTAGTCTAGATGTACCGGTATTTATGGTCACAAGTCTTGCGTTCGTATAGTCCAGTATCTGTACGTCAGCTAAGCAGTCAGTCATGTATAGGTACAAGTGTCTAGAAAGAAAGGTATGGAAAATCTATTACGATTTGATGTGTGATTTATGAACAACTTTGCCGGATTGAGTAAGGATAGTGGTTTTCTTATTTTCTTTCACAATTTCCTTTGTGTATCTCGGAGTAAGTTTTGAACCTAATCTTCTATTCCTTCTGACGTATATAACGTCGCCTGTGGAATAGTTCTTCACTGGGGGTTTTCCTTTATTGTGGTAAGCTAAGTCACGTTGCTGTTTGTCTTTTAATTTGTCTTTAGTTTCCGAGCGAATTTTGTCAATTTGGGAAGGATCTGTATTTTTACTGAAAAATAAGTCTACTGGTTTCCTATTGGTAACAGAGTGTATAGAAAAGTTATAGGCATTCGTTGCTGCCTCTAAAAGTTCCGTGAAGGATCTATGCGTTTGCTCGCATTTGATACATCTCATGATTTCTACGAGAGTCGAGTGGAATCTTTCGACTTGCCCATTTGAGGTGCTTGTGTATGGCGGTGTTTTATAGACCTCAATGCCGAACTCGTCTTCAATTATGAACATAATTGGAATGGAATTGAAAGACTTCTCATTATCGAATACTATAGTCTTTGGAATACCGTAAGAAAATATTATCTCTCTAAGGGGTGTCCTTACATCCTCTATGGCCTTCGATTGTACATTTTTTGTCTGGGCGTATTTCGAGAACTTATCTACCGCGGTTAGTACAAGGTTGCCTTCTGTTGAGAAGATGTCGAGATGTATGATCTGTCCGGGGTAAGTTGGTATAGGGGTTGGCTGGATTTCTACCTTCTCCGGGTGCCGGGCATACTTATTTTCCCTGCACACAGAACATAGTTTAGTGATTCTTCTTACTTTCCGAGCCATACCTGGGAAGTAATATTTTTCAAGAATCTGCAGTTTATTTTCTCGATCGTTTCTATGTGCGCGTTGATGTGTTCTTATTATGATTGCTTCCTGTTGATTCTCGTCGGTCACATCTTCGACAAGAACTTGGGAGAATCTTATGCGATAATTTTGGAAATGGTCTTTATAGACTTCTTGTATCATTCCTTGGATTCTTTCCTCTGTTCTTATGCAATTGATTACGGTTGGTTAAGCCGTTCTTTTAGGATTTCTCTTAAGTTATCAGGGGTATAGGCGGGCTCAGTCATTGAATGTCTGTGATATGTCGGAAATACTATTTTAAGCTCTTGCTTACTCGTATTACCAGTATTTAAGAAAATCTGATTTTTGTAAACATCTATTGGATTTTCGACAGTGACTATGAGGCCATGTGACGAACTTTCGTCACTGTGTACTGTTGGAGTGAGGGAGCTAACCTCAGTTCGAATGGGAGTTCTGGAGAGTCTGTCGGCAACTACGTTCATTTTACATGGCTTATACTTAAGCTCGTAGTTGTACTCTTCTAAAATAGCCTTCCATCTTTTGAGTTTCGTATTATTATTCTTATTGTGGGGTGCCGTGGCGTAGTGGTTAGTGTGTGTGCTTACTACGCCGGAGGTCTGGGTTCGAATCCTGCCATCGTCACCTGAAAAAAAAGACTTGTTCTTTTTCACGGCCCCCACCTCCGCGAGGGTCTGACAAGCCCTCCGAGAGTATCATTGGTCTTGAAAAACTTCTCAAAGTGCCGTTCGGATTCGGCAAAAAATTGTAGGTCCCCTTGTATGTAAAGAAATTAACACACCAGCATACATTGTTGAGAAGTTGGCCCTGGTTCACCTCGAGCTGTTGCGCCACTCTATTTATTTATTTATTTTATTATTATTCTTATTGTTCAGTGCGTAAGTGAGCGGTTGGTGATCTGTATGAAAAGTAACTTTCGCTGTCCCATAGAGATAACTCTTGCATTTGTCGAGTGCCAAAATGATAGCTAGCATCTCTTTTTCATTTGCTGCAAAGCTTTCTTCGGTCTTGTCCAGCGTCCTAGATACGAAGATAATGGGTCTGTCTTCTTGCGATAGGACAGCTCCTAGGGCATAGTTTGAAGCGTCGGTTACTAATTCAAATGGTTTAGTAAAATCTGGGTATGCAAGTATAACTTCTTCCGAAGTTAAGGCATTTTTGATTTTTTGGAAAGCTTGTTTTGCCGGCTCATCTAGGTGGATAAGTTTTTTGCTTGAGAAGTTTTTGGACATCCGTCTATCCTCCCCCTTTAAAAGGGCTGTTAGGGGTTTCGCAAGCTTTGCGTAGTCCCTAATGAAGCGGCGATAATACCCTGACAGACCTACGAGTACGAGGGTACGGGAAATCCTGAATTGCTTTTACCTTTTCTGCATTGGTTTTAATGACGTCGGGCGTAATAACAAAATCAAGGAATTCTACCTCTTGCTTGTAGAATTCGCATTTGTCCAGTTGCACTTTCATATTCGCGGCTTGTAACGTCTGGAAAACTTTCCGAATATTTTGCTCGTGTGTCGCCTCGTCTTTACTAAAAATGACTATGTCGTCTATATAGACATAGCGAATTGCTCCGATATGTTCACGTAATATGTCGTCAAGTGCTCTCTGAAAAATAGATGGAGCATTCTTGAGACCGAATGGGAGTCTCGTAAACTCATACTTGCCATTGTTGACCGAGAAGGCCGTTTTTTCGATATCAGATGCTTTTAACGGGATCTGATGAAAACCGCTTTTTAAATTCACAACAGTAAACCATTTGTTTTGGCCTAGTTGTGCTAACACATCGTTTATCTGGGGAATCGGATATTTATCTGCCTCAGTTATACTGTTTAGCTTCCTGTAATCTATTACGAGTCTGTATTTTTTTTCTCCGGAAGCGTCGGCTTTTTTACCCAGACCCATACAGGAGAATTGTACGTTGATCGTGAAGGCCTAATTATACCATCGTTTAAAAGTTTATTAATTTGCTTTTCAACCTCGCCTTTAAGGGACATGGGGTAGCATTTGGTATACACGGGTGAGTCAGATGTTGTCCTGATCTCGCCTTTTACCACTGTGGAGTAGGTTAATTTCTCCTCCGGTTCATCAAAGAGATTCGGGAAATCAAGTACGATTTTGTCTATTGAATTTTTTTTGTTTTAAGGACATGTGGTTCGTTCGAATGTTAAGTGAGTTAACGGATTGAGAAGTCATCTGTTTTATACCTATTTTGACTTGATTATTGATAACCATGTAGTTATCTTTGGTATGTATAACTGCAGAAAGGCTTTTCAAACTGTCATTGCCGAGGATGGCATGAAACGATTTGAGCTTGGGCATAAGAAAGAATTTAATTTTTATGTTTTGGAGACCAAAAAGACTAATAAAGGTATGTTGAGTGACTTGAACATTTCCTCCGATCGAGTTGCAATAAAAGGGTTTGTCATTTAACAAAGGGTTCTTTACTAGGGCTGGTTGTATATAATTTTTGTTAGATCCAGTATCAATAAGAATTTTCAATATATCTCCATTCTTCGTTGCGCATTCAAAATACGGTAGCGAAGAATCAGTTAGTCTAAAAAATGAATATCAGTTAATTGCATAATATCATTACAGTCGTTATTGTCCGGTTGCGTCAAGTCAGTGTATTGTTGTAAAGTTTGGTCATAATCGTCCGAGTTGTCTACGTTCGCTTGTATATCCTCGTATTGACCGATTTCTTCTTCTTGAAGAAGAAAACATGAAAATTTCTTTGCATCTTGGTAGGATGTACTTGCTGAGAATGAGGAGCTGATGGTCTTTTCGGTGCTGGTGGCCAATTTTCCACACGGGGCCTGTTGATATAGTTTACTCTGTTCGTCCGAATTGTCGATGCATCCATAGGCTCTTGTGGCGGTTGCCGGGGATCGGCAAAACGTTGTTGATATTGTGGATTAAACTGCTGTTGAAATTGTTGCTGAAATTGTGGTTGGAATTGCTGTGGAACAAACTGTCTTTGAGGTCTAGGAGGTAGAGGAGGCCTAGCATTGTATTGATATGTCATCTGTTGCCTGGGTGGTCGAGGTAAAAATGTTAGTTTTGGGTAGAACGGCTGGCGGCTGGGACCTTGTAGATGGTTGAAGTTTCCTCGTCTGTGTGGGATTGTTGGTGGTTCTGGATGCGAGAGTCTTCTGCTTTTGCTATTCGCGATAGCATACTGCGACCTAAAGTTTTGATTTTCCAGCCTTAAGCACACGTGCAAGGCTTGGGGTAAATCTGAGGGTTCTTTCATTTCCAGCAGTCTGGGAAGGTCACCCTTAAGACCTCTAATAAAAGTATCAAGTGCCTTATCTCTATAAGTTTGCATAAGCAAGCTTAGAGCGTCAGCACTGATATCCATGCGTGATATTTTATTTAAGATTAGAGAGAGATGCGCGTATACGGTATGATAAAATTCCTGGATCGATGCGTTGCCTTGCACTAGCCCCGTCATTTGGTATTCTAATGTTCCCAAATCACGTTTATCCGCATAGTGCATGGTCAAGCATCTGGAAATGCATTTCCAGTCCAACGGAGTATTGTAGGACTCCAGGACATGATCGGCATTTCCTACGATCTTGTTTCTGATGGTATTTAATATACCAAAATATTTGGCTGATCCCTTGATCGAGTCATATATTTTCAGTATTCGCTCTACGCTCTTGCGCCATGAGCTAAATTCTGCTGGCGAACCAGAGATTTCGCGTAGGCTGCGAACCACATCCGGAATTTTATCGAGGTCGTTAATAATATTTTGGTGGTCAGGTAATATAACCTGATCAGTTCCTGTGAACTGATCTGAATAAGGATTTAGGATGGAGTGCACGAGATTTCGACCTTCTGTTTGAAAGGCGTCGCGAACCATAGACGCGATGACAGATTGTAATGGAGAGCTCATTATAGGCTGGCTTTGGTTTTGGTTTTGGATCTGGTTTTGGTTTTGGATTTGGTTTTGGTTTTGGTTGGATGGACCTGCTTGGCCGTCAAGCACAGATGGTCGTAACAAATTGTCTTTAGTCATTTCAAAAGGAAACGAAATACGACAACCAAATAATTCTTATATAATTTTTATGCGAGTTGTGATGATAAGTGGAATTTTGGATTGACAATTTGATTGACAATGCCTCTTAATAAATAGTTCTCATTATTCTTAAGGTAAATAAACCTTTACTTATTCTAAATTCATAGGAAACTTTTGAAAATAATTAGGTAACTTGGTATGAGATAATGGTGAAAATTTTTTGGTAAAATTTGATGGTAAATTTTTTTTTTAAATATAAAAATATGCTTTAAGAGCTTAGCTATTTAATTTTTGAACTCCTTAATATTAACTTAATCTAAGCTTACATTAGGTACACGATCATCAGCATGTTGAAGAAATCCTTCGTTGGCGGCAGCAGTCTAACACCACACCCGTTCACAGCTTACTAGGGGGCCCTTTAATTTTTTTTCCAACGGGCACACTGCACACTGATTTTCGCGTGGGACCGGGAGAGAGTTTTTTTTGTCTTTTGCGGCACTTATTCACTGTCTTTCCCACGCGGGCACTTCTTAAGGGCACTGGTAGGTACGCGGGCACTTCTTTAGGGCACTGGCAAAACACGGCACTACTTGAGGGCGCTTGGTTTAAAGACGAGTTTAAACGATTTTACACTTTACACGTACCGCACTCCCGGTCCCTGCTCGGGCGCCAGTTAGAAGTTTTAAATATAAAAGTTTTTAAAAAAAATCATTTTTTATTACAGAAAGTAAACCGGTAGCGATTCTGCCTCTAGAACAATGAATGAACAATGATTATTCTTACAACTACCTTAAATACTAATAATCTGCAGGCACTGCACATTTGTTGCACAGGTGAATTTCCTGGAATCGCACGTCGTCGCCGGTCGCTGTCATTTGCCCGTGCGAATCTGTTGGCGTTGCAAGCCTCATAGCTGGGTGCCCTGATTTCGGGCCGTCGCTCCGTGGTAATATTCTGCCAGGTGACGATGGCATGTGTTTGTTACGTGATAGATTATTTCACGTTAACTTTTAACATCGGTCTGTGAAGTTAACGGCACACTGTCTGCAAGCCGCCGAGATCCATTAGCCTTGGACACAGAAACTATTACTGATGCTCTCTTGTGAGTACACCGATCTTGAAATAATGGAAGACGAGTGTGAACCTGAAGTCCACACTGGTCGTGGTGGTCAATAATTTGTTTAAGGGTATGAAGAAATTTGAAAAAGGTTGATGCATGATCTGTTGGCATTGAGATTGAGGTGTTGATTTATTGAGATGGAAGTCCATGCATTTTTGTGAGGCTGGTCGTAGGGACACACTTGTCCAGTTCTTATTTGTTCTGTTATTTGAAGGTCGAAGGGACGGTGTCGTCCGCTCCATGTCACATGGTTAACACTCGTCCGGTCCTGATTTGTTTTGTTGTTTTGCTGGTCGAAAGGACATAGCCATCCGGTCCAGTTTATGAGGCTTATGATGATTATAAAAGAGAAACGTCATTCGGGTCATGCTCTATGCTGGTCATAAGAATGTACGCTTTTATAGCAATGCTGCCACTCACGAGATTGTCATGGATGAACGAGTGTATTAAAGGTTGGTTACAATTTCTTTGTTTTATTATTTCAGAAATCTGTCGCCCGAGGACGGCCGATTGTCAGTTTGGCCATGACGGCGCGTCATAAGACGAATTCGGAAGAAAGTCGCATCGAGAAGGTGACGACGAAATACTTGTTGCAAAATTATAAAAAATTAAAATAGTATTCTGAGAGATTAACTGAATCTCATAATCAAAATAAAAGAATGAATAAAAAAGAAGTCAAGAAGGAAGAAACTTTCACTCCAGTCTATATTCAGAGAATCAGATTTTCATTTTCCCAAATCACTTGTCGAAAACGGTTCTATATGGAGCCACTTTGAATATCCGTTGGCATAGTAAATATGTCAAACTTAGAAAACAAAGTAAACTAGTATTCAGAAAACAAAGTATGGTTTCAGAGAATCAGATTTTAGTTTTCCCAAATCACTTGTCGGAAACGGTTCTATGGAGCTGCTTTGAATATCCGTTGCTATAGTAAAACTTTCAATTTTATAAACCAAAGTAAACAAGTATTCAGAAAACAAAGTATATAACTAGATTCAGAGAATCAAATTTTCATTTTCCACTTGTCGAAAACGGTTCTATATAGAGCCACTTTAAATATACGTTGCTGGTTTGACAGGATATGCCTCGACAGTTCTTACAAGACATATGATCACCTTTTTTAAAGATGGGGCATATGGAGCTGAGTCCAGTCCTCGGACATGCTTTCTGTCAGCAACACTTGGTTAACGATTGGGTGCATGCACTCCAACCCCACCGAAAAATCACCACCGGATTTAAAGAATCGTAGTTTGTTTTGGTTTTCAAGTTGCGTTGTGGAGTTTAAAAGAACAAAAAAACGTTTTAACAATAATTATACGACATTTATTCACTCTACTCTTTACAATATTGAAGACGCAACTTAACATTAAATTTTCTTAAATCCCAACATCAAGCGCGATAAATATGCCACTCATTTAGTATTTGAAGACCTCCGCATTTGAAGATGGTAGGGAAGCCATCAAAGCCAGCGGCCTTGTTGTTCTTAAGCCATGTTATGGCCATGCTAAATTCCTCGATACTAGGTGGCGCGACATTCTCTTGGTCGTTTGGACTTTCATTTTTTTCATATACAATTTCTTAATTATCTTGTTCCTCTTTCTCTCTTTCGACATGATGCTCATTAAGCAGCTGCTGGAAATGCTGCTTAAACAGTCCACCAATTCCCCGTGCTTCGGTGACACTTCCTTAGCTATTATCTACGAAGAGAATGCGTTATGGCTTTAAAGCCTGCAGCCAGTTGCATGGCCGTCTTATTGAGTTTTTTGGTCTTGTTTAGATTGCATAAACCCTCTTTTAATAAACTCTCTTTTTAGTAACATTTTCTTCTCCTTTCTCTTGGCTCGATACTCTTCATACGCTGTTCTCGTTTTTGAGCCACAAAAAAAAAAAACTCGTCAAGGCTCGTTCTTTTTTTAATTTAAGAATTCCTCCACTGCATGAGACTCAGCCAGCCATTTTGGACATAGATAACGAGTACATTTTTTTTTAGTTTGGAACAAAAAATATAAAATTAAATGCGTTTAAAAAAGTAGGTAGTCCTTTGATCGATGCCACGCCAACTAGACTTTATTATTATTTTGTATGTCTTACAATAATTGGAAAATGCTAAGTGTCGAATTTCAGCCTTTTACAAAGTCTTATATAAAGGGTGGTTAAATTTTAAGGGCCGATGTTGAATATGAACCACACCTAAACGTCAAGTTTTTTTCTGTGTTTCATTTGATATTTCCAAATTTCAGACTTACTTAATTTAATCGTCCAAATGTGCAATCGGAACATTTGTGCAAAAATTTGAGCAAACTGGGTCTGTATGAGATGTGAAAACAGCAGTACATGTTCGTAAACCTCGTTATTGCTGCTGTTCGTGATAGTGTGCCTGAAGGGCAGTTTACCTCGTCCACTAGTGTCGTCGTGCCCAAAAATTGCACCTCTCACGCTCGCCGTTGATGAACATCACGCATCATTGCATTTACATGCTTACATAAGGTGCAATTGAGCAATTGACTAAAGAACTAAAGCCTCTTGACCATTCCAAGCGCTGTTAATGGTCAGAATGGTGACAAGAAATGGCAACAATAGATGAGCCGTGTTATCTCACGTGGTGGCGATGTCAATTGGCCGCCAAGATCATGTGATTTGACACCGTTGGATTTTTTCTTTGGGGTTATTTGAAAGAAAAGGTGTACGTTGATAAGCCAGGAACAGTTCAGGAGCTAAGGGATGAGATAATTCGGTTTATTAACGGCATAGAACCTCAATGATGCTTCAGCGTCATCAAATATTTGGACCGTCGCGTCGGATGGAGGTGTGCCTCCATTTGGGCCGATATTTCGTTCCATACATAGTTGAACCTTACCAATATTATCATAATAAAAATAAATGACTATGATTTCCTAAATAACTTGTCTTTTATTCAAAACCAACATCGGCCCATAAAATTTAACCACCCTTTATATACTTTAAAAGAATAGGAGGTAGTTGTAAATACGGAGCTGTAGGCTGATTTTAAAACCTTTAACAATTGTATTGCTTCAGATATAAAGGAGCTCACGTACGTCAGCTCTCGAGCTGATATTTTAAGGCCTGAAATCGACTCGCCCTATTCGATGGCCCTATGACCACTAGGTCATACCGATAAGTCATACCACATGATAGGTCTTGGGAGTAGGTATATCGTTGTTGCTTTGTGTTACAATTGCGCCTGTTTCAAACTTAATGAATCCATTTGTTTTATTAATGTCGTAGTTAGGTAAATTATCACTAAAAAGACATGAATTTTTTTAAAAAGTGGGGTGTACTTATGCATACACATTGATCACTCGAACATTTATTAAAATTATGCACCGCGTAGGTAACCAGTAGACCCTTATTATTTGGAACATATCCTATATTTGGAACATATTTTATGCATCCAAGGATAAAAAAACCAAAGCAAGCAAAAACCGCTTGCGATGGGACTTTGTTGTTGTTGTCCTTCCTCTAAAAAATTCACTCAATCTTATCTGATAGGGCCAGAGGTGCCAAACTATATATAATTTCCAGTGAACGACAAAAATTTCTTGCGTCTTCGGAACGATTGATGCGTTTTCGCGTGGTGTGCTTAGTTGTGAAGGCTTGCAAACGCAATCTCTGCATACTTTCCACAAAATTACCTGCTACGAATATTTCGATTAAAGATAAATAAACATTCGACATTTCGGTAGGTATCACAACAAGATCTCTATAATGTGCATAAATTGCAGCAAGAAGGCATGTGGATTTAACAATGCAAGATTTCAACATTGTGGTCACGTGAGCTATTTTACAATACATTTCTTTAAAGTCAAATTCCAAAATTATTAAAGTGCGCCATCTAAGACACACCATTTTAAGAAGGGTGTTCATGTCACCAGATGTGACATACTCCAGTCGCCTTTGGTTTGCCTGGTGTCTCAAATAAAATATCCTGTGAATATTTTTCCTTCCATTCGTTGTCATTTTTTTTATCCATTTATGCTGCTTTTAACATAGCGCACGCCTTATTTTTTTCAGTAAAGCTAAATTCACTTAACCTTAGATACCTATCTACCTTTTGTCTTGGAAAATGTTACTTATATCCCGGCATACATACAGGTGTTGCCCTAGGGTGTAACCCGGAGCTTCTAACAGGCGATAACGCTAAAACGTGATACAAATATAAAAGTCGAGTTCGCTTATACCTAGATATATAGGAGGCACAACCTTCGACGAAAAAACAAACCAAAATAAATTTAAATGCGCAAAGGACACTTGCAAAGTCTTGTTGGTTCACGGAATTATAAGTTTTACAAATCTGAAGGATGAAAGGAGATTTTTTCCTCTATTTGAACTCGTGCAACATGTTGTCCATATGCCCCATAAAGAGAAAACGTTTGAGGGAGAACAAAACGGAAAACGTCCTCTTGCTTAGTGTATACCTATGCACATGCACACATAACCATAACAGTTGTAAGCATTAATAATCATTAAAATGAAACAGTACTCATGTAGGTAAGACTGTTTGATCCTTAAGTGGGCGGATTCGCCCCTCTTTACATCCTTTTATCCGGTCGACAAAAGAAAACGAAAAAACACATAGTCCAGTCATGCCTTACGAGTGTAAAGGACATCATTCGAACCAAAAAGCTGCAATTATTTGCCACAAATTCATTTGCAGTCATCACTCAGCGTCATATGGACAGGGCGTTTGATCCCATCTCCACGTACATACACATATCCGTGACAGGACGCGTTTGTTTTTTAGTTTTCCGTTTTTTTTTTTTTTTCAAACATTTCTGTTTTATTTTTCCTTCCTTCCTTTGACCAGTTCTTTGGTGATTTGTCTGCAGGATATTTAACGTAATTCTTCGTTTTGGTGGTGGTTGTGTCTTTTTTCCCCGCCACACCATCTGAGGAACAAATTGTGAATGGAATGGCATGTACTCTATCATTATATGTCATTACATTTTATAGACCATAATTGATCCTTTGGGGTGGCAGAACTTGTTCATCGTGAGTTGGTTGGCTATCATTCGTTCCTTTTCATTTTTTACTTATTGTGTGTCCAGATTAATAGAGGCTCATGTAAAAAACATGGAATCAAACGAATTAAATGGTATTATAAAGTTAAGAAATATTTACCTAAGTAGCTATATTCGTTATACACACAACTACAAAGCGTTTAAAACTCTTGATGGCTGTACTCATTATAGCTTGAAATGCAGTACCTATCTACTTTTTAACAGTATAGAAAATAATAGCGTAGGTACTCATATGCATAGTCCACCATACACTAACGTTAAAGTAAGAAAATACATGGAATAAATACCTACTCTTTTTCTAAAGTAGGTATTTTACTGATTTTAGCACGCGTTAAGATTGTAAACTTAAACCTTCAAATGAAAGGCACTACTTACAATACCATCATTATATGCGATTTCGTATTACGATGCTAGATCCAATGGTCTGGTTCGTTGTTGTGATCCCGACCTCCCAGAGTTAGTATTTTTTCATGGTTGCATGTCCCCGAAATAAAATAAGAAGTGCAATCGAGGGCCTTATACAAAATGATTTGTCTCTAGATATTACCACTCACCAAGTTGCTTACGATTCTGCACTGTTGCTCCAGTTAATTAAAAGTCCTAAAATTTTAACAGGAATTTCGCTTGAACAGAATCTTGTCTTAGAATCGAGTATGTCAATATTTATTTATTTATTTCATCTACTAGCTTAGCTATACAGATTACAAGATGAGTATGTATAAATATTTATTAACTATTAATTTACGACTGAAGCTATAAGAATGAAAGCAAATCAAGCAAATCACTTTTGAAGCGATCACGAGAAAAATGTAAATCTACGTAGTTACCGACTTCATTGAATGAAACAATCGATCTGGACATAGTTCTGTGAACAGGTCGAAGGAGAAAATATCTTTCCCTTAAAGGTCTAGCTGGAGCATAGATTGGTACAAGCGCCAGAAGAGATGGGCATTTAATATGTAGCATAACAAGTCCCTAACAAACATGATATCATGAGCTTTTCTTCTTGATCTCAGAGTAGAAATGCCTAATAGTTGGCTTCGTGTTTGGTAAGGAATTTCAAAGTTCCATTTCATTTTCCAAAAGATGTGTTTTGTGAAACGCCTCTGGACTTTTTCAATACGATCAGAGTGATTATTAAATGATGGGTTCCATATAAAACTAGCATATTCCAGCAAAGGGGGGGTGCCGTGGCGTAGTGGTTAGTGTGTGTGCTTACTACGCCAGAGGTCTGGGTTCGAATCCTGCCATCGTCACCTGAAAAAAAAAAGACTTGTTCTTTTTCACGGTCCCCACCTCCGCGAGGGTTTGACAAGCTCTCCGAGAGTATTAATTGTCTTGAAAAACTTCTCAAAGTGCCGTTCGGATTCGGCAAAAAATTGTAGGTCCCTTTGTATGTAAAAAGAAATCAACACACCAGCATACATTGTTGAGAAGTTGGCCCTGGTTCACCTCGAGCTGTTGCGCCACTCTATTTATTTATTTTTTTTTATATTCCAGCAAAGACCTAACAAGTGTAATAAAAAGCGAAATAAGGGTGTAAGGATCCGAAAACTCCTTGCTATTTCGTTTAATAAAACCAGAAAGTTTATTTGCTTTGGCAATAATGAAATCTACATGAGTTGCAAAGGTGAACTTCGAATCAATTACAATCCCAAGATCTTTGGCTTGGTCTACTCTATTGAGAACAATGCCATCGATTTCGTATTGAAACTCAAAACGAGAAGAGCTTCTGCCAAAAGTTATTATGAAACCTTTTCCAATATTTAATTTAAGCGAATTGTTGATACACCATGCAAATAGGCTTCTAAGATCATGTTGCAGGAACTGGCAATCAAGGGAAGTTTTTATTTTAAGGAATAGCTTTAAGTCATCCGCATACATCAAGCAATGACAGTATTTTAATACAAGTGGTATATCGTTGATGAAAATTATAAAGATGAGCGGGCCCAAATGACTACCCTGTGGTACACCCGAAACACACTCAAAAGTCCGTGACAAGTGATCATCAATTTTAACCCTTTGAATCCTGCCAACCAAATAGGAAGCTAGCCATTTAAGCATTGCTGAGTGGAAACCAAAACTTTCAAGATTTTTGAGTAAAATATAATGATTGACCGAGTCAAATGCCTTACTGAAATCAGTGTATACACAGTCAACCTGACGACCATCTTCGATTGAATTAATCGAATAGTATGATAAGCAAGCAAGATACGTGGTAGTCGACCTCCCAGACATAAAGCCATGCTGAGAATCGCAAACAAATTCCTTTACAAAAAATTCTAGTGTTGATTTTACAATAGGCTCAATAGACTCAATAGTTACCTATTATATTATTACCTATAGTTACCATAGGCTTTCATGGAAGAATGACACTTGCTTTATTGCTACCTTAAACAATATTTGAACAATTTATAAGGTATGCTTGTATCTTCTCAGCAAATAATGCAATTTTACAATTTTAAAAATGGCCCATAATAGCTTCTTCAAATCTAAATTGCAACAGGAATTTTTTTGTTGGTGCCGGATGGTGTGGAGATGGACGTTATCTGAATAAAATGGAACGCTTACTTGTTAAAGAAAACTAGTGGGAAAGTGCGTATATGTAAGAACTCTGCAACGGATTGCAAAATACCCTACCCTACCAAAATAGAAAACTGTCACGCCTCCAAAAAGTGCGCGGGATATAAAACTAAAACTCCGCTTTTTGAACTAAAAAAATCACTTTTCGAAAGCCACGCCCACAAAAGTAGGCAGAGGAATATACTATATATAAAGGAAAAATAAAAAATGCTAATATCTACAACTTTTGTAATGCATTTTAAGTTAAATTTGATATATATTATTGAAAAGTCGTCATTCGAAGGTAAAATACCTTAACAAAGTGGGCGTAGTTAATAAAAAGGTCAAACTTTTTCTTCTACCTCAAAGAAAATTATAAGACAATGTCAGGTATAAAAAATTAGTTCGCTAGCGCCATTGTAAAGTTTGAAAAAAGTATTTTTAAAAAAGTACCCCGTCAAGAAGGCAATGTCATTCAACATTCCAGCGCAATCACGAAAGAGAGGAAGGCCTAAACATTCATGGATCACACAAATGCAACGACAACAGCATTTATTTGGCCTCAGTGACGTAGAGATCCAAAACCGTGTGGACTGCCGGTATACTCTGAGGTCAAACCGACGTGTACCCCACTATCGGACCATTAGGAATGCAGTATTTTGAGGATTATGATCCATCACTTTCACTTAACCTCGGGCTTAAATGAAGAAGAAAAGAAGAAAGAGAGATGTTCGCACATATAGGCCTGTAGTGGGTGTGGGTGTGTCTGTAGGCGGATACAAATAATTTTTATACTTAATCTGAAGGACTGAACTAGTGAACTTTCAGCCAACTCACAATTTTTTAGCTCTTTAGTTTAAAATTTAAGACCTAAAAGTTGTTTACATACATAACATGACTTAATCGATTCACCTGTCGGTCTCGATCATATCTCTAAAAGGTCTTATAGTCCGGGAAGCGTCCTCAAGGTTACTTTCCTCATCGGGTCCATGGAAAAAATTTGCATTTTCTGATATACCTAGTTCAGTGTTGGAAATTGACAAACCAAATGGGCGGACAAACTTTTTTTGGTCCATTTGGCCACAAAATGGCTGCTTCTGGTTCTGCTTTTTCATGACTATACCATAAAGGCAGTCCTAGAAATTTTTCAAATTTTTCATCCTCTTGTAGCAGATCCTGTGACGCAATTGCTTTGAGAACAATTTTTTTGAATGTTTCATGAATCTTACCACCGACTAGTAATTCATCAAGTATGAAGTAGGCTTTTTCAAAGTTGAAAATCATGTCCAGTTCACATACACTTTCAAAATATTTATCCAACAGTTCGACATATCGATGAATAATCTAATAGCGTTAGAAGCTGATTATTGTTCTGTTCGATAACACAGCAGAAATATGTATTTCTATGTAAGCTGGCATACCTTTTTTACACGATTTTACAATCTTTCCATTCGAGAAATTAGCATATCTTGGCCTTCCTGGCAAGAATAATTGCGACCAATTCTCTGGTAATCTTGCTGTTATATTTATCTGAATGCGTTGCTAAATAACAACATAAAGATTATAATTTTAAGATTAATTTGTTTTTAATAAATACTTTAATTCGCTTTAAAAACTGAATAAATGATATACTGAGAGCTAATGTCAAAACACCGATTTATTTTTCAATTTTTGACGAGAAAATAATCGAGAAATTGCTGCTATATTTGCTTACATCTGTAAACAATCCATTTAATGCAAGAATTTTAACACCGCCGTGTTTTGGGGTTGTACTTGAATGAAAGTACAACCTAGTGTTGGCCTAGTTTTTCCGGCCAATTTATTTGCACAAAAACTATAACGTTTTTGAAAAGGGGTTAATGCTACGCCCATTTTTAAGATGAAAAAGGTTGTCACTTCATATTTAACATTTGCTCATTTGGAGCTTGACAGGGGTTCCCTTACAGTAAAAGTTATAAGTAACTCATTCGGCTTTTGTCGAGAAAGTGTGTATGGTTATATCCCAATCTTGCTGAATACCCACAGACGACGCTCAGTGCCAACATTGTTCAGCAAAACACACGACCAACGAACGGAGGTTAAGACCGATTTTGATCTTTTTTGTTAAGAACAAAACAGAAGCTGCCTAGAAAAACGAAATCAGGGTTTTTTTTGAATTAGTTGAGTGCTTACGAGACCTTTGTTTTGAAAATCGATTCTCTAACTTGTTTTAAAAAAGCATAGAGTCTGCTGAATTAACAATTTTGCACCCTATTCCACAGGATTGGAGGTAAATGTACCAGTACCCGGCCACCTAACGTAATTTTCAATTTTGAAGGTAGGTATCTAATTATCCTGACTTAAGACCTTCATTCTTTCCTTAGATCAATCGAGTGGTGTATTAGGTATTGAGAAAAAATTGTAAACTCCAAATTTATATGATATTATTATGTAATAACAATATTTTTTTGATAAAAGTGAATTTGCAGCAGTACCCGGCCACAAAATTTCAGTAGTAGTAGCCAGTTGGATTCTGTATCCGGCCAGGTCGTTTTTACATATGGAGCAAAACGGTAAATTATCAAACATTTTTGATTAAAAAATTTAGATTTTTTAGACTTTAAAGTTTAATCATATTTAAATACTAAAAAGGCCTTATTTATTTCAAATATTAAGTAAGTCTAACATATTTTGGATTTCAACAAAAAAAATTTCCCTGCTTATTAAGTACATAGGGAAAAAAAATATTATTTAAAATAAATATAGCGTTATTTTTTGATAAGGTAATAAAAATATAAATTCAAAATCTAAGCGGACGTATCGTTCTCATATTGAGCAGCAACAGTTGAGCAGCAAAGCCACAAATTTGTGTGCTTTCATTTAAAAGCTTTACTTTTATTTGGTTTTCTAATACTGGATCTCTTAGGGAAAAATGTAGGGAGAGTTTTTACTTAATGCAGGCATCTTTCTAATTAAATGAATCTAAGGCTAGCTTAAATAGTTGGCTTTGTAATAGCGGAATAACATTGTAATCCACTCCGAGGAATCAATCTACACAGACCGTTCTACATCAAGTGGGGGTACTGGAGTAGGTGTACGCTAAGAAAAATTCGGCATCTCTATCTGAAAGTTGCTCTTGTGACTCTCGAGAGTGGCCTGAGAGCTACTCGCAGTAGTTTTACTCTCATGTGGACGCGCACCTTTACTACACGAGATTTTTCAGTAGTTTAAGTCTCAAGTGGACGCGCGCCTTATGACTCTTTCGCTCAAAACTTAGGGCCCTAATCAGACAGAATACTGTCCGCATTGTTTGGGTACCAGACCATAGTGCCTTCATCGAAAATGAAATGCCGAACGAGCTAGCAAAACATGGCTCATATTCATATCTATGCATACAGCGGACAAACGGCTTTTCCGCCGGGCTCTTCTGAGACATGCTAAGTGCCTACAGCAATTCAATATAACCCATAATAGATGGGAAAATTCGCAGAATTATGGCGTTATGGCCATCCATGGACAGTTTAAAAAAAACTTATAGCAATGAAAAGGCCATCACTATGGCTATAGCCACAGGAGTGACAACAGGCCACAACCTATAAGGAAAACACTCAGCAAAATTAAGAATCATTAAGACCAACTTCATTTGCAAGGGCTGTTATGATTAAGAAGAAGATCGGAAGAAGACAACATCCCTGCAAGAAGCATAAATGGAGACAATATTTTAGACTTCTAGATAAATTTAGTTTTGAGAAGTTCGACAAGCTTGCAGCAATACCCGTGGCGAATATCGTGAATTTCAGCAGTCTCTTCGAAGCTCGCATACTTCAACTAACTAAGAACCACTAACTTACTTTTCTTCCCTGATACTCTAGAACGGATTAAAGGAAAGATCGGAGAACGTTTAAAGAACAACTTCAGCATTCAACATTCATCCAGCACGATAATCTTAAGACGAGTTGATCTTATTCTTCTATCTTTGTAATTTTTTGATAATATCCAAAGGAAGTTTTTTTTTAAGTCGATAGCCACATTGTACCACGTTTACGCACAAGTTTGTAATTTGCCTTTCCTTGACAATTAAGAGTTAAGAGGTTTAAGATTTAAAGTCGATTAAGGTCCTTTAGTTTTGCAAGTTTCAGCAGCTTCGCCACATGAACTGTCCTGCAAAAAACTTTTTTGGCGAGTTATACTTTGAAACGGCTTTCCTGTGACATAATTCGTTTTTTTCTTCCTGCACTTGCGCTTTATTGATTCCTTGAGCTTGAGATAAAAGTTGAACTTCTTATTTTTCGGTCTTTTGTTGAAACAGTATCATTTCGGTTTTTTATGAAACAGTATCATTTTACATACAATTTTTGGGTGGCCGGATACTGATGCTTGTTGTTTTAGAAACCGGCCATAGCAATCTTTTTACCGAAAACAGTGGCCGGATACTGAATTCTTATATACTACATACATTTTTTTTACTTGAGTGGTGGACAGATGCATTTTACGCCCTTTAAGAGTAAAATAAATAAAAAATGTGATTTTAGGCAAAGATCTAGTATCCGACCACTCTGGCCGGTTTCTAGATCATCTCATAAAAATGTTGTTCCAGTAGCCGGCCACTAAATTTCTTAAAGCTTAAAACAATAGATTTTTATTTCTTGAATGTCAATTGGTCAGTAATATTATAATTAACCCAAAAACAACCAAAACTTATACATCATTGAACAGACAATACTATAATTGGGCTGTTTAGTTTCCTCCTCCAACTCGCAATCGAGCACTCAAAAACACACTTTTAGCGTTTGCAACTAAATTCAGACTTTGAAATTTTTTTTTCGACAGGAATATGGACACCTAGGTTGTTAAAATTTAACCAAATAAGCTTGGAAAATTAGGAAAAGTACATTTGCGAACACTTATTATATATAAATTTCTTATTTTTAATCAATTAATTGCAAGTAGCCGGATACTAGTGAGTGGCCGGATACTGGTACACCTACACCTAAAATGTAACATAGAGAAATAATAACCATAGACCCCCAAGAACTTAAGGCTTAAGGACACATGATCGAGACCGAATTCTGAGTTTAATGAGCCATGTCGGTCCGTCCATCCATATATCATCAATTTTTAGGCCTTCCATTTTGAGCTAGAAAGCTGTATTTTTAGTTTCCTCCTACGTAGGTTAGAGTTTTAATCAACGCACTATCTCCTGTTATTCGCGTAATTTAATATGTAAGGGATAAACTACAGTAGGGTTCGGAAGGAGCCTTATCTTTTCTGCAAATTATTTTCAATATAGTTTGATGTTCAGGCTATCACCTTTTTACAACATTAGTTTGTAGGTATGATCTTCTTTTCTATAAGTAATAAAAAAAATTGGAAAGCTTAAAAATTATATTAATAACTTGGCATGATAAAATGAAGACCGCGTCTGAGTACCTTAGTATGTTCAAGGTCGACTACCTACAATAAAATTCGCGTTCAATTTCAGTGTTAGCAAATTTCAAAATTAAAGATTAAAATCTTTAGGAAATGCTGAGTTCTTTTTTAATATAGGTATTTTAAATTTTTAAATGTATTGAATAAACTATGTGTAGGTAGGTAGGTATCTTTTAGATGATTTTTCGATTAAGTAGGTACAACCGAACTATAATTCCTTGTTTAACAACAAGGCAAAACTTAAAATTAAAGTTATGGCGACCTTTGTCTTGTGATTTTACGATTCCCAACACAATACTTAATAAATAGTGAAATTAAAACCCAATTTTATCTCGTCTTTTAACGCCTGGCTGGCTTGTGACAAATCTATGCCAATTTTGAGCTTAACCGGAACAAATGTATAAATATTCCTATTAGTGCACTTTTTAACAAAGATAGTTACGTAAGAACGTATACAATGCAGGGCAACTGTATAACTATCCATAATTGTGAATCTTTTGCTCACTGCTCAAAGCAATGTCTCAAAAGCTAAACTGGCTACCAATGCCCATAATTTTGTTTTTTCAGCCCATTCATGCCAACGTACGATTAGCTTTAAGGTGCTCCCGCCAACAATTTCATCTAATTAGGGGCCTAATGTGATCTGCCAGACCGACTTATACCTATACCAACCAAAGTTCAAACGGCTTCCAAAAAAAATATTACATATCTCCACAATGGCCGTTCAAGACCCAACCTACATAATATAGGCACCTACGTATGGGTAAAGTATCTCATCTATCTACCTATGTTCCCATGAAAAATACAAAGCAAAACTGAACGAAAAAAATCCGCTTTAAAAAGCTACCTACCGAAAGTTTGCCTTGAAGCTATGACCTTGACTCGACGAAATAAAATGGCACCCCACACTGCACTTGTCCTGGCTTGAACTCTGTGACTCCCAGTCTCTCGCTTGAAGATTAACATGGCGGGTATAGGAGAACAGCTTTAATCGAACTGTCAAACTGAGTTAAGTGTCAACTCGATGACACTCAGTGACAGACAATAATATTGGTAGGTAATAATATTGGTAGGTGTATCTTGCGATGAAACTTCTTCTCCCACCATAATACCTAACCAAAAGAAAAACCCCATGCATCTGTGGGAGTTTGGGACGCTCCACTAAGCCCACCATGAATGATGGTAGCGGTGCGCTGGCAAAATGACAGCTCAAGACAATAGCAAGAGTAACAAGTCACACCATCTTCCACCAGGTAGGTCGTTCGTCGGTTCTCTAGTTTTCAAAGGAAAACTTCAAAGAATGTCAGTAAACAAAAAAAATCAGTTTTTTCATGTGACGATTTATTTTTAACTTTTCGCAGCCATAAATGTTGCAGAGAACAAGAAAAAAAGAAAACACAACCAAACACATGAAAAGCAAAAAGCCTTCCACCAGATTGACAGCCACTGTCAACGGGAGCAAAAACTAAAAAACGGCTACACGCACACAAACGTAAATAAAAAAAATAACATTGTAGACCAATCAGAGATGTGGAGACTTTTATATCACCTTGCCTTGCAAGCAGAAACTAACTCCACCCTTGGCCACCATCTGCGCATGCCTGTCACAGAAGAACTGTCAGTGATGGATGGGTTGCCTGTGCCGCGCCCATTTTGCACCACACAGCATTCACCTTCTAATCTGTTCAGTTCGTTTAGTGCCATTGGTTAGGACGGTAGTTTGCCAGTTATTTTGCCTAATAAATCGGATTAGAACTGAAATTGTGTTCGTGTAGGCCCGCATCTGAGTTTTGACAGGCACCGTTGCCGCCGCAGGTAAAACGTCAATGCGCCTGTCGTTTGGTCGAGGTTAACCGTGTACAACGAGTGCAGCGCCAGAATGGTGGCGGTCAGTGATACGGTTACCAAGTGAATGCGCCATCAAGTAAATAGGGGGTCGGACGAGCAAGTGTATATCGAATAGTATGTGTTGGTTTATGGAGAGATTCGTCCTAGCAAACTCTCCTCTCTCATGAAGTTGTTGGTGCTTAGCGAAGCAGCACGCTAGAGTGAGACCATCTTAAGTGATTTGCCTTGCTGGATGACACTTTACTTTGGTGTTGGTGTAGGTGTGGAATTTTAGGGAGTGTATTTGTTGGCTGTCAAATTGGAAAAGTGTGAGAAAAAAGATCCAACCGCTAAGCAAATAGGTCTGTGAGAAACGAAGAGAATTGTGGTGCTATTCAATGGTGGGCTCAACCATTACGGGGCCGTCCCGCTTGAGTAAACATCTCAACACGGTTTTACCCGTTTGTATTGTCAACGTTGACGTTGTCGCGGATAGTAAAGTGTTGAATGAGAATTTTCGGTGTTTGTTGTTGTTGTCGGTCTGTTTGTTGTTCCCTATGAATGGGAATGTGTAGCCAAGCGATGTAAAATTATAATTATAAAATAAAATAATAATTGTCAGAGGGATAATAATCCAAAGTGTAGTTTCTGTATCGACCAACTTAAGTGATTATTACCTGGTTTCTTGCGGTAAACTTAAAAAAAAAGTGTGTTAACAATTCCTACATAGGTGCCGAAATCATGCGTTGAAATAATGCCTCCTTAAATAGAGTGTTTAAAAAAAGTGTAGTTGGAATAACATACCTATTTACATGCGATACTAACATGCATACACAAGAAAGTGGAAAAATTACCTATCTGCGCAAAACAACAAAGAACTAATCCTAACAGCTGTTTGAACAGGATTTTAGTGGATTACTCCATCAGTTTACCATATGGTAAGGAATTATCTATGTGTCTACCCACGTATCTATTCAAAATGTAGGATTAAACAGATGTTTAAGAGGTATTTTAGACTGAAGACTAAATGAACACTGTTGGCACCAACGTTATGAGTTATAAGCTATAACTCAAAATGCCTTTAAAAATTAAGAAACACTGCTCTAAACATTTTCGTTAGGGCCTTGATAAAAATTAATTAGATAGAAATTTGATTAGGAATCCGTATTATGAGTACCAATATGAATTTCCACAGTGTCCTTGTAGATATTCCTCAACAATTTTTCATAAAATGCTATCGCTATCGTCATTGTCTTCCTTGTTTCTTAAGTTTGCAGTGGATAGCTCGGAGTATTGCTTGTATGATACTGTTGGTTTGCTTTTATATGTTAAGTAGGTAGGTACCTGTTCTATTATGGGAAACCGTAGGGAGAGTTGTCACTTTATGCTAGCATCATTATAAAATAAAGGTTCCTGTTCTCGACGATGTTCGCCTGGAAGAGTTTGAAATTTTCATACAGAGCCAATAATTTTTAAAATTTTCATTTTTAAATATTATTTTTAAATAATTTTTGTCTTGAAAACTCAATGATCCTCGGTTATCTATCGGTGAACTGCAGAACCAAATCACTCCAAGAAATCTCAAAGAGCCACAAACAGGACAAAGAAACATGATGGCGGTCAGATGAAAAGCTTCACCTGGAAATGGAACAAAGATCCCTCAGCAGTCTCGCTTAGAAGAAGTGCGCCCAGGTTCAAGCAAAGAGAATGGAGGGCCTGTATCAGGAATTGGAGGAAGTATCTTCTCCAGCTGCTGACATACATCAGGACCATCATACGTTGCCCACAATTACCGCTCAGAGAAGGAGAACTGGCCAGGAGTCTCGTTCGCTAAATCATCAACAATGCTCAGGGCCAGCTTCTTGTGGATGACGACAAAATTCTTCACATGTGGCTGCAGTATTGTGCTGTACTTGTGAATAAACAGTTTCCCAGGCAACACTTTCCAGAAGAAACCACTTTCAACCCGGAAGAAGTAGGTACCAGACATCACAGTCAACGAGTTAGTGAACGCGGTTTAATACTCCAAAAAACGAAATGCGGTTGGGCCGAATCAGATACGGTCAGAGTTTTGGAAAAAAAAAAATGGGAGACCAAATGGTCCAGTTGGCTCACGACTTTCATCTTTCAAACTAATAAGAGGTAAGCCAATGCCTAGTCAGTGGAGGGAAAGTTATCATTTTTACTTGTACAAGGAAATAGGTGATACACGAAGCTGTGACAATAACCGTTCTACAAAGTTGATGTCACACACAACGAAGATCGTCGAGCGGGTATAGTAGATAATCGACTGCGAAAAAAATAAGCTATCTGAGGACCAGTGCAGTGTGGGTTTGTCGCAGGAAAATCAGCCACTGATGATGCAATCCAAAATATAAGGATCATAATGGAAAAACATTGTGGATGCCCTTAAAAATTTGCATATGGTGCTGGAAGATTTCGAAAAAGCATCAAAAGCGAAGATCATACATCACTTGATATATGGGTGGATGTTAGGAAAATGGGTATCGTATTAGCCAAAAGAAGACAAGGTACCTGTGGTACCTATTCTCAGATCCACTCAAGCCAATTCCATTAAATTGAATGTAAATGTGCTTCACAAGTGTGAAAAGTTAAAGTATCTGGGATCTATGGTCAATATAAAAGAAAACTGTGATGACGACATCAATAATCGCGTACCTAAGCGTCGGCTAGATGAAGTGGCCCGAAAACTCCGCCATCTTCCGTGACCAAAAAATGCCCCCTAAACTGGATGGAAGGCTCTACACCGCAGTTGTGCATCCGGTGCGCGCTGAGATGAAGATGCTTCGCATGACAGCAGGAGTAACAAAGCGAGATAGAATAAGAAGAAGGAAGATCCGTCATGAAAATAAGAACCTTTATCCAGGAAAATTGAGCACGACCGGCTCAGTTGGTATTGCCATGTTCAAAGGAGAGATCATACGAGCTCTGTCAAAAATGCAATGTTAATCAATATTCCAAACGATCCAAAACCGGGTGGCCTCGGCTTGTCGGTATATTCTTAGGTCAAATTGTCGTACCCCACAATCGGGGAATTAGGAATACAGAAGAGTGGGAGGGTTACGATCCATGACATTAGATCATAAAGCTCGCGCCTAAAACAAGAAGAAGAAGGTGAACTGCTGAAACACCCGAATCGCTACCTAAGAGCTGATTCGAATTTGGACGGAAACAGAAATTCTAGGGACAAATTACTCAATAGCAACGAGCTCGCTTTGATCAGTGGTCAAGGTCAATCATTTTTTGATTTTTGTGCAATATCTTGGCATTGGCTGAAAGTGGACGAGGACTTTCAGGTAATGTCGGCCAACTTCTCAGCCCACCTACCAATTTAAGACAGAGCGAACTTCAACCACGATTTTCAGCGTAGAAATAGTTAACACAATCTCAAAAAAATTAAGTGGAGGGAAAGCATGCTGCGCGTTACAAACTTCTTTTTCACTTCCTGTGCGGAAAAAAGGGCAAATTTTTCAATTTTTATCTAAGTAAAATCTTTATTAATGCTGAGCTTCCCTGACAAGAAATAAAAAAAAGAGTAATAAAATAAGTATAGGAAAACTTTACTGTATGTAAAAAATGAGAATGATAATGGCCAGAAGGAGAAGAAAACGATATAGATGAATGAGTCGCACCCCCACGATTTTTTAACGATTTTCATCGCCGGCAAATCAAGGGAGCTACAAAATTTTAATCTATGAAATTTAAAAAAAAATATTGGCTAAATATGAATAAAAATGTTTTGAGAAATGAGAAGTTACTTTTGATTTTCATTCTTAATATATTCAAGTCGTCAAAGATTCCACCTTTCGGAAATGCCGATTACTTTACAGTTTTTTATTATTATAAAAATAAAAATAAATGATTTACTCGGTAAAAGTTTAGAACTATCTACAGTCGGCAAACGACAAAATATTCAACACTGGGGAAATGTCGATTTCTATATACATAATTTTTTTTTATTAGAAAAATGAAAATACATGTCCGAACTCGGTAAAGTTTAAGAAGTAGATACCCATAGGCGGTAAATGATCAAACAGTTAATCTTTGGGAAATGCCGATAACTTCATAGTTTTTTCATTCTAGTAATGAAAATACATAACTAACTCGGTAAAAATTTGAGAAGTGCCTGTTTCACACTTTACCTACAATCGGCAAATGAACAAATGTATGTCCGACTTGGGAAATGCCGATTACGCAATCATTTTTCATTCTAAAAACTAAAATAAATAAATAACTCGCCAAAAATTATAGGACTGCCTACAGTCGGCAAAAGACCAATTATTTTACCCCTTGGAGTTGACGATTATTTTAAAGTTTTTCCTTTATAAAAATAAAAATAAATGACTTACTCGGTAAAAATTGGAATAGTGCCTATAGAGTCGGCAATGACCAAAATATTTCACACTTTGAAAATGCTGATTACTTTATAGGTAGTTTTTACACTTTAAAAAATAAATGGATAAAACTCGGTAAAAATTTAAGGAGTACCTATCTACAATCGGCTATGACAGGATGCCGCCTTTTTTAAAATAAAAAAATTATTTTTATTTTTGGCGACTTTAATGCACATAATCAACTTCGGGTTTCTAAAATATGAGATGAAGCTGGCAGATTAGCAGAAACTTTTGCAATAAGCAGCAATCTTGGTCAACTTATCGAAGTTCTTATTGACTTTACAAATTTCGAAAGCAGTTTGGATTTGTTTCTTACATCTGAGCCTGATACCTATATATAATATTTATATTTCTGTCCCTTTAGGAAACTCTGACCATGTTCTTATTTCTGCAATTCATACACTTATTTCACACAATATAAGAATACTAGTCGTTAATGTGGAGCTTTAGTGCTGCTAACTGGGACGACCTTCGTATCTTTTTTTTTATCTTTCCCGTGGTAGAAAGTTTGTTTTAACGGTTCTAATGTTGATACTTGTGCTGCTTAATCTGTCACGGAAATTATTTTTGTTGGAATGGAGTCATGCATTCCTCACAATTTAAAAAGACTGGGGTTCAAATATTCCTTGGTTCAATAGAAATTGCGAACGTGCCACTGCTGCCAAAAATAGAGCTGTCATACAATGGCGCCTTGATCCTACTGAAGCAAGCAGAACTTAATATGCTACCATTCGAAACAGATGCAATGATATAATAGACAATTTAAAGAAAATTTTTAATAAAAGAATCACAAATAAACTCATCAATGGATCAAGAACCTTCTGGTCAATGGCTATAAGGTTATAAGTTTTTTTTTTTTTTTTTCCGTGGGTAGGTAAAAACCTTCATAGGCACTATGAGAATCGAACGCGCGTGCTCATAGTAGTGTGAGATTCTTACTCACTAAAAAACCTCCCAATCTTTGTAAGACTACGACTAAGTTTCCTTAACAAGTAGTTCATGCTTCTGTATAGTAATCGCGTTTGGCAGGCTACCTTCCAACGAAAGCACCTGCAATACCATCATTATGCGCGGTTTCCTCTTACGACGCTAGATCCAACGGTCTTGTTCGTTGTAGTCGGCGTGCAAGATTTGTCTGATCTAGAGTTCGGATTATTTCGTGATTGCAATGGCCGTGAAGGCGAGTGTGAAGTTTGCGAGCAAAGTTTCTTACTGCGTCGGTCACGGTTGCGATGCCTAGATCTCGATGTAAATCGCTATTTCTTATATACCATGGAGCATTTACGATTGCTCTTAGTGTCTTATTCTGAAAAGTTTCTAAAATAGATATGTTGCCCCAAAGTTGTGTACCGTACGTCCAAGATGGTTTTAGCACTTGCTTATACAATAGCAGTTTGTTGTATACGCTTAGTTTCGAATAACGTCCGATAAGCCAATTCAGTTCTCGTAGCTTGATTTCAAGTTCATCGCGTTTCTTTTTAACGTGTGGCTTCCACTTAAGTTTTGCGTCTAGGGTCATGCCTAAATATTTCGCCTCGTTTGCGTACGGAATTTGTACCGAGTTTATAAATAGAGGTAAGTTGATTACCCTCTTGTAAGTAAAATTTACATGCGTTGATTTTGTTTCATTTAGGAGGATTCGCCAGGCCTTTGTCCATTCGCATATTTGATTCAAAGTGCGTTGGAGTTTTCCCGTTGATAGTTCGACTGTCTTATCCGTAGCGAGGATAGCCGTGTCGTCAGCGAACGTGGCTACAGTCGTTGTCTCTACTTGAGGTACATCTCTTGTAAAAAGTAAAAACAGTGTTGGACCGAGGACGCTACCTTGTGGAACGCCGGCTTGTATTTCTTTGAATTCTGAGTATTCGCTCCCGTATCTCACTCGAAATAGTCTGTTGTCAAGATAAGACTCTAAGAGTTCATACATTTTTTCCGGCAAAACTTTCCGTAGCTTATATTTTAGGCCTTCGTGCCAAACTTTATCAAAGGCTTGGGATACGTCAAGAAAAGCGGTAGAACATATCATTTTCGCTTCTAAGGCTTTCTCAATTTCATTAGTCATTCGATAGACCTGGTCAATTGTTGAATGTTTGACTCTAAAGCCGAATTGGTGATCCGGAATCAATCGTCTTTCTTCAATTATTGGTTGCAGTCGTTTGAGCACAAGTTTCTCGAAGACTTTAGATATAATCGGCAGAAGCGAAATCGGTCTATATGATTTTTTGTCGTTCAGGCATTTCCCTGGTTTCGGAACCATTATTACCTCTGCGACTTTCCATTGCCGTGGAACGTATGAAATTCTCATTGATTTTCATACATTCCACGGCAATGGAAAGTCGCAGAGGTAATAATGGTTATAAGTAAGGTTTTCTTTTTTCCCTCAATTAGTTAAAGAAGATAGTTAGCTTGCTACTTCTTCTCGTGAAAAGACTGATTTACATATTCGCTACCTTATTTGCGCAGAACTAAAGCATAGATTCAGGTGATTTTCGGCCTCCTACGATCCCGGTAGTACATTCTAAAATATGCACAATATCCGTTTTCGTCCAAGGCTTGTTGAAAAAAAAATTAAAAAAATAAGTTCTAATAAAGCAACAGGTCTCGATGGGACACCAGCTTACCTAAGAAATGTGCACCTGAACTATCTAGAATAGGTTATAGATAAGGTTATGGAAAAGTCTATTAGATTAATATTAAGACAGACACCCTTTTAGGTGATCAACAGTATGGTTTTCGTAATAAACGTTCAGCTGGGGACCTGCTAAGTTTTGTTACTTACATTTGGACAAAATCTATTGAAAAATATGGTGTAACTAGAGCTGTTGCTGTCGATATTTTCAAGGCACTCTACCGAATGTGGCATAGAGCTCTTAAAACAAAACTTGTGTCTTACGGTCTCGCGCAACAATTTTGTGGTTGGATAGAAAATTGTCTCCATGGAAGATTAATTAAAGTCGTATTTGACGGTGAATCATCCGATTCGTTTACAATTAACGCAGGTGTTCCACAAGGTTCAATCTGTCTCTGATACTTTATTTCTTATACACAAAATGATTTGTTAAATTCAACCAATAATAAAATATTTAGCTTTGCGGTTGCTAGTACAGACTTAAAGCATCCACCACAAACAGGATTCCTGTAAATGCTATAACTTCTCATAACCAAAGATGCAATCAAATTGAAGTCCCTGAATTCTGATCTTAAAAAGATTGCAGATTGGGGTAAGGCAAATTTTGTTATTTGTTATTATATTGCTGTTATTATATTGCTTTTATTGCTAGCAAAGCACAATATTCTGTCTGTTCAAGGAAGAATGCATCTACTGTACCACCCCTCAATATATGGAAAGCAAAATAGTTTATGCAAAAGATAATATACACCTCCCAATCTACCTCTTGGAGTTAATGCTTTAACTCTAAACTTGGCACCAACACTTATCTAATATTGCTAAATCTGCTTAGTTCAAATTAAGCTTTTTGGTTTTTGAAGCAAAACGATTCTTTTCTGTTTTCCCCTCCTCAGTTACTTTTATTTTACAAAGCTCAGATAAGACTGAATTGGAATACTGCTCTCATATTTGGAGCTCTGCTCGTAAGCTTTCTCACCGCCTTCTTAATTCAATTCAAAAAAAGAGCCATTCGTTAAATCGATAGTCCTGAGTTTACAATAAACCTCCAATAACTTACACGCTGTTACGTGTTGCTGAACAATGTCATTATTATAAATATTATAATGGCAAATTAATGCTCTGAAGATTTGAGAAGTTTATTTTCGGATAACACTTCTTCGCACTACACTGTTCGCACTACACCTCGCACTACACTGTTTCAAAATTCTTTCTTCTATAAAACAAGCACACTTTAGAATTCAGTATCTGAATGCATATTTATTTTCTAACCCATATATGTTGCAAACTTTTCCGGAAAAAAACCATTTCTGATTTTTGCAAATGCCATCATATTTCAATGCTGGGCAAATAGAGCTTTCCTCGAGTTCGTGCCTTGCTTTTGCCTTATTTGAAAACCCGACTTACAAAATACCCTTTTTCTCTTTTTTTCGACGAGCTTCTCGACAACAAACGAAATAAAAAATTCTACTCTTGTTGAAGCCGGCACAGAAAATAGAAATGGGATCTAGAGCAAGGCATTAGTTTGCTATTGCTATCTTAGTTATCATTACCAGTAGCAACCAACGAAAGTTATCTCAATGAAAAAATATTAAACTAAGTTCAATGATGATTCGGATGCATTTTTTTAGTTTTTTAGTTATTTTTTACCCGTTTTCGGTTCGATCCAATAACACATTCTTTGAAGGAAAGCAGAAAAACATCGAGTTTTCGTTTTTTCCAATTAACATATTTTTTGTTAATTTTCCTAAAAAGTACAAAGGAACAGGTACCATCAAGTCCATAGATATCCTTCAAGTCATCGGAAATGAATCGGCAATGAAGCGGAGTCATATTATAAAAACAAACCCAACCAATCGTTGGCTTTAGCCTGGCAACGAAAAAGTTTTTGGGTAGGGCAAAGCGGGGCTAGTTGGGTGCAGGGGTAGGTCGACTCGCTGCGTTTATTTGCATGAAATACATGTCCATTCCTGTGCTTTCTACATGGCTACCTGCTTAGCCTTCTTTAGCCTCAAGTCTGTAGTGCACATATGGCAGAAATATTTTAAGAATAAAATGTTTTGCGATTATGAGTAGTATTTTGCTTTCTCCTTATTTTAATTTTTTCTATTTTTTATTCCAGCGTCAGGCTTAACGTTTTTTCCGATTAGGAAGATAGGTATATGAACTTCTTGGAATGAGTGTTTGTTTGTTATTTTTTTTGTTTTTTCTTGATAAAAATCTAGTTGATCGCCAAATGGTTAGACGGGGCTAGTTGACTAACTCCTTTTGGGGTAAGTTGACTCTAAAGGTTTAAGGTTTAAGGTTTTAAGGTCTGAAGTTTTCTAAACGCCTTTAAATCTATTCACCTAGGAAATTAAAAAAGTAGTCCTGCGCTGAACAATTCAAAAACTATGCACAAACTAATCCTGAATTAGATATTAATTATTGGCTTGGATATAATTTTTCACTTTCATGTCAAAGAAAATAAACAAGCCTTAATTATTTAGTCCATATTGTTAAAGTTTTAGTAAGAGCTTAGTGTTACGGGGCTTGAGTCCACATGCCCCATAGCGTGTGTCAGATTGCCCCAGCAACGGTGTTAATTGACCCATTAGGGATGCTTAAGCAAAAATAAACAAAATTTTCTAAAATTAAGAACAAAATGTCTTTTAAGACTTTTTTTTTAGTCAAACGACCTTTTTCATGAAGGCTAAAAGAAACTTTTTCGATGTAAACTTTAACTTTTGTCGTAGATAGGGGGAAAGCGGGAGACTTGAACCAAATTTTGTTAAATCGTCGAACAAATCTTTTCTGTTAATCTCACCTGCATGACATGCGCATCGTTATAGAGCTACATTCATCTTCTTTCAGCTTGGCCTTTCGTACTTTAAAAAATTTAACTTCTACGCAGAAAAATTTTTATGAAATAAGATTTTTGGCTCAAATCTTCTGTTCTGCTGGGAGACTTGAACACACTCTAGGGGCGACTTGAACTTATATGAATTCGACTATCAAAACAATGAAATAAGTAACTGAAACAGTTTGGTTTTCCATAGAATTATATTTTTAAAAATTGCCTTTGGTATTACACCGTTATTTTGCACTTTTTCAAAAGTAAGGTAATTCTGTTCAGAACTAAGGTGGTTCAGTCAACAATAATTTTTTCAGATCTTACCCTGATAGATATACTCTCTCGGACTCTTTTAAATGCATCTTTCAGGGCATTTTTTTTTTGCAAAACTTTGCTTTTTTGGAATACCTCCTTGCTTGTGCGACAACAAAGCTTAGTTGATAATGTGGGCAGAGGCAGACTTGCACCACTGTTCAACGCTCCCTTTTCGCTCACTTTTCAGCACAAAAAAACTCCAGATTTTTTTATTGTTAACGCAACCAGCATTTTATACTGGGTTTTATAAAAAAGAATATTGAATGAAGAAAATAAACCCATTCACGGCTTTTTTTTATTAAAAAATTAAACAATTTATTTTTACTTGTGTATCTACAAAAACACTTTTCTCTGCCCTGCACCCAAACTTATCTGTCGATTATCAATTTATTTTGCTGCTAGGTTAGGAGTGTTTTTACTCATAGGTTGCCCTTACACTTGCAGGATTTGTGCAAAAATGAGTAAAATATTGCGAGTGGTTCAAGTCTCCCATATGTTCAAGTCTTCCGCTTCCCCCCCCCCCCCCTACAGTTAAAAAAAGAAAAATAGAAATACATTTTTTGAGTTTACTAGCCCCGCTCTCCCCTACACAGCGTCTTATCAAAGTGCCTTACAAGTGCAACAGCTTTCGCTAGATAACCATGTTGTAGGCCGTTCAAATTTAAGTGAAACTAAGGCAATTTTTTTTCGCTTTGACAAAATATTACAGAGTTTTCAATGAATCATGCCGCCTGCTTCCGTAAAATTCTTTCCACACAGCATAGACGCTACGTTGGACTTCTGCCATAGATACACATTTACCCGCCCCAAAAAAAGGGAAATTGGCGTGAGTCCTGCACTTCTCAAATGTATGCAAAAGAAAACCCTTCCTCTGAGTAATGCAATTTATAAACCAATGAGTAAGCGCAACAGTGTGTGCGCAAAAGTTGCAGTCCATTAAAAGGACCGTTGAATACCCCATCCTATCCCACATTATAAGCTGCTGATGGCATTGCCATATCATATTTTTTATATTTGATAATTAGTGCAAACTTCGAAAAGGGACATGGACGTGGTCCAACCGCCCCTTATTACATACTATCAATATTAACAGATATTTCCAAGTTACGCTTAAATGTACATACGTAAAAATGCATTTTTTTGGTTAAAATCGTAATCTACAAAATACTTTTGTTAACTTGACCTCTAAAAGGGGGCGTGGCTAAAAACTTTGTATAAACGAAATCTATAATGAAATCTCGTTTACCTTACCTGCTACTTTTTTTGTTGCATGCTTTCCTAAATACGGCTAATGACCAAAAAAATTCCCTAGTAAAAAAATAGGTTTGATGTGTGTTGATGTCTCTCACAGGGCCAGAGGGGGAAGGGGATCTTGTATCTTTTTTTGTTTTATATTCCCTTCCCGTTTCCATGAATCATTGATAAACTAAAAAAATATATTATTCTCAACAAGGTTTTTTAGTTTATTTTCCAGCTCCTATAACTAAAAGCCAATATTGGCACAAAATATGCCCTTCAGGTCTTGGGGGTCTAAGGTGTTTATTTCTCTATGCTACAAACTATGAATCAAACTTGATATTCCTCCTATTCTATGGGATGTGGTATAAAAATCTCTCAGGCAGAACACATACTTACTTACTTAAGGTGGCGCTACACTTCGGGGTGGAACCGGGCCTCAGCCAACAAGCTTCGCCAGCCAGCTCTGTCTCTAAGCTCCGTCTTCAGTTTTGCACGCAAAGTTGGCTGAGTTTCGGTGCTCCTCTACTGCGCCGACCCTGCGGCCTGCGGGGTGGACTCGAAGTTTTTCTGGGCCGCGGGTTTGGTGTCCATCCACTCTAGATAACCCAGCCATTGTAGACGTTGGGTTTTGACGTCGTCTTCTGGCGAAGTCGGTGTCGCTGTACAGCCCGTACAGTTCGATGTTATATCTCCTCCTCCACAGTAAATCCGTCCGAATCCGAGGCTTTTTTCTGCTTCGTAGCTGGTATTTCTTAACGTGACCGAGAAGTCACCACGACGGCACGACCCCCAACCTGGAGGACCAGATACTTTGTTAAGCACTAAGGACGGAGAGCCGGATAGCCCGCTCCTTACAGGCCTGAGCTCCGAATACGTCGTAGTAGCCCATATAAGGTGTTCGCCCTGACGGAACTGTGGACGCCACCGTTGATTCCATCTGGGGAATTCCTCCGCTGCCGTCCGGATGCAAGGAGAAGTGCCCTTGTGGGAACACTCCTTCCACCCCCTTTCTCGTCTGCTACCCCCAACAACCTTCATAAGGGGTTGGAAACCAATCTCCAGTTGAGGTACTAGGCACCCGGTGTTCACCACGGAGGGGGGGGGGGGGGGTGAAAGTAGGAGTTGATAGACAGAGGTTGGTTTAGATAACCTGTCGATGCTTGTATCGTCTTGAGTGCACATGTCTATCCTTTGACCACCCAGGCAGAACACTAGTGACATCAATAATTACAAAATTAAGCCACACGCTCACAATTTTAACTTAAATAATAACATTCGCAAAAAAATCCAAAAACCAGGTTCTTAGCATCCTTTTGGAAAAAAAGAACGTTTTCATTATTTCATTTTAATACATATACTACCTACTTATGTTCGTGGAGTCTTGGGAATCGGTTCGAGAACCAATCTCTTGAATTGGTGACAATCGTCCGACCGACCGTGCGTTCGTCCGTATGTCACCAATTTTCAGGCCTCAAATTTGATTTAGAAAGCTGAAATAAATCTGCTAGCAGACACGCCCACAATCGGTCTTAATGCGTAACTACCTCCAGTACTTTCAAAACTTAGCGACGTCACGAAAAGCTGAAATTTAACATGTCCTAACGATTATAAGACAAAAGAAATAAATATTAAGTGAGCAGACTGACCTTTGCGGCCGCGGCATCGATTGAAAAAATAATTTTTCAAATGAGATTTATCCAATATTTTTGTTCCAAATTGGAAAATTTTTACCTAATATGTTATGTAGAGAATACTTGGTTCTACATTTGGTTCATACAAAGTTTAGGGCCCAGCCTACATGTAGAGGCAGAATGTAAGAAAAAAACAATAATTTTACAGAAAAACATGATTTTCAGGTAATAAAATTTAGCACATAAGATAGACCATTCTAGACTTCATTCATACAAAGGTTTTGACCACGCCCATATACACGCTGTTGCACTTACTCACTGGTTTTCATTTTAGATTGGAAATAATAAAAGATTCAAGAAATTTTTGTGTTGGAGTTTAAAAAAAGACTTCTAAACACTGCTTGAATAGAGAAGATAAAAAAAAACAATAAGTGAACAGTGCCTATTCGTAATAGCTTCGATCCATTTGTAACCGACTTGGATATGTATACGAATCCTATTCTTCTTCCCATTCCTATCTTTTTGGTTTCAAATTGTTTGTCATGATTGTTTTTCCGATTATGTCAATGTCGTCTGCGTATGCGAGTAATTGCACGAAGTTTTGAAAGATTGCTCCTCTGGTATTGGCACGGGTGTTCACTATTCTCTCAAGTATTATAATTAAGAATTTACACGATAGCGCGTCGCCTTTTTTGACGTCGAAGTTGTCGGTGAGGTCTTTACTGATCTTGACGGAACAGCGCAAGTTTTCCATCGTCATCCTGCACAAACTGACGAGATAGACAGGGATGCCAAAGCCAGACATATAGTTGGTTGACGAAATACATAGCTCCCTGCGCTACATAGCCCTCGTCTCAATAAATGCTGTCACACGCGGCCTTGAAATCGATGAAAAGTTGGTCGGTATCGATTTGTAATTCCTGAGACACAGTGCGAATATTTGATCGATGGTGGACTCTTCTGATGGCCTAAAGCCACACTAATATGTCCATATAAGATTGTTTATTAACGTTTCTAGGTGTTCACGCAATTGTAATTGGCCCTTGTAGTTGGCATAATTCAGAGGGTCTCTATTCTTGAGAATCGCCTTTAGAAAGCTGAGGTTCCATTCGACGGGCATCGGATCGCGCATCGTCATCGGATCTAAAAATTTGGGCATCATCGCGGCCGAACTAAATCAGAACGAACTTGGACAGACCGATCTCGGCCAAACCGAACGTTAGACGGCCGGACCCAGGGATGACCGATCTGGGAGACAGCCGAACCCAAAACCCGGGAAATGGTATTAAAAGGTTTGATATAATATACCAGTTGCGTATAATGGCAGGGAAACTGATAATAATGCAGTTTTGACAATTTAAGGCATTCAAAATAGAGTAGATAGGAAATGTTTTTAGTAGTCTTAAAAGAATTCTTATTATTATCAAAAATTTGATCAGCTAGGCCGTAAGATCCAGTTACTTTGTTGTACAAGTAGTCGGCTTACAATATACGAATTCAGCCAAAAAACTTTATGATTTTGGTGTTACAAGGTAATTGAAATAGTAGCGTATTCTAAATCCGTTACAGACGAACTCTTGTACTTATACACTGGTGCTACAGCTCAAGGTGAACCAGGGCAATCTTTTCCAACATCTATATGTTGTGTGTTTCTAGTATTGCATGTGTTATATTCTTCACATGCAAGGGGACCTACGATTTTTTGTCGAATCTGAATGGCGTTTTGAGAAGTTTTTCGCGACAAATTTTACACCCGGAGGGCTTGTCAGCACGCTTAAAAGTTTTGGAAAGTTTTTAAGGAAAATAAAAAGTCGCTCAGAACCAAAAACGGTCACTTTATGCGATGAATTAATCGCTGAGCACACAAAATCGATAAATTAATTAAATTCGCTTTATTGAAGTTCTTGAACCCCAATCCAAAAAGATAGATAGGGAGCATATAGGTTAAGGTTTGATCCATAGTTTGCATAGTTTGTAACGGATAAAATGACCATAGACCCCGGGCGTTATTGACGATTCCTGGTTCCGATTTGACCTGGTCGCCAAATTTGGAATATTTGAAGACCTATAGCCGTCAGCACAGTTGCCGAAGTTGACAAATGTATATAGGTTTGAACTGCCTTCGATAAGCAAATTCGCGTTTTTCGTGTGATTTGTCAACCTGTGATTAAAATAGTTTGTCTTTTCATAAACTTAGGACAAAGGAAAATATCTTTACTAAACAAATATAATTTTCATATCTCGATTGGCAAATGGGTATGTCATGACATCAACAGCCAGCCGTTGACGTGTAGGCCTTCACATATTTTAAAGTTGACCACCAGGTTAAGCTTTGAGGGTTTAAATTTTGAGCTACAAGCTGCAAACTTTAAATCTGTGCGTGCTTTCTAGGTCCCGAATCAGTATACAGATGTAAAAATATTAAATATTTGTAAGGGCTCACTTTAAGCATAAATAAAAACCAATAAAAATTGACACATTTGTTAATATATGTTTGAAGAGGGAGCCCTTTTAAAGTACAATTTAACTTGAACAAAAAATAAGGTATTGTTGAAAGGGGTTGAACCTCTCTAATTTAAGGGGGTTAGCTGAAAATTAAAATCAATTAATTGTAATTGCGTTAGATTTATGAGAATTTTTCATATGAGAACATTTCAAAAGTGAGCATGGTCGATGGTGTGGGCGGTCCAATTTTTGTCTAATTAAAGGCTACGGGCCACTATTGCGTTGCACTGAAATTAGAGGTCCTATGCCTTGACTAACTTGTGTGGCTGTAAGCGGATCGTATAAAATTTCATTCAATTTGTCTGTACGAAATAAGAACCAAAATACACTCCAAGTTTCAGCATCCTAGGTTAATTTCACAGACCTAAAAACTTTACACGTACGGAGAGACGGACGGACGTGGCTTAATCGATTCATCTGTCGGTCGCGATCATACATCTCTAAATTTTAGTAGGGTGATTATTACACTGTCTTACATACTATGCATTAAAATTAATATATTACCTACCCTGGGTCGGGTACGAACAGGGTTTTTGGAAAATTTGGAAATGTTGGTCATAACTGAGCGCGCAATAGCGATCAAAGAAATATACCAAAAAAAGTGATTCAAAGGTACTTTTTTCGTGCAAGTTAGGTTTTTTTTTTCATGCAACTGGCACGAAAGAAATTATTTCACTGGAAGTTTTAACAAGGCTTAGCAAAAATAATTTACAAAGATGTACGATTTGTAGAAAATTTAAGCTATTTTACCAAAATGCAGATTTTTTTCTAGATCAACCATAGTTTTTTAGAAGAGCAACGAAAAAACTGGATTTTTTAGTTTAGTAATTGTTCAGCGCCATCTAGCGGCCAAACTAATGAACCCAATAATGCATGTAAGGTATGGTTTTATAGTAAGTTAAATCTTTCTTATTTCATTCGTTATGGTCTACCTAGCAAAGTAGTCACTTCTATGACTTTTTTGGCAAAAAATAAGAGGTAGAAATTTTTTCGATTTTTTGAAAAAAATACTTCTGTATTTATTCCTTGACACAGGCACTTCCGGAAACGATTTGATTAGACTATTTCACAAGTTTACCCTTACGAAAAAAATTTTGAGTGCAATTTAAAAAACAAACGCTAGTTTTTCTAAAAAATAAAATTTTCTTGAAACAATAGCAGCTTCTAAAATATTTTCTCTTTTTATAGGTGCAAATAACAATCCTATGCTCAAATATGAAAAAGATGTCATAACTAAGAAGAAAACGTGCTTCGTTTGGACTGATTATAAACAACTAACTAACGGGAAACCCCAATTCCACGTCCATTTCTGTTTGTTGTACGATGCAAGAAGTCTGCAGTAGCTTAGACCCCCAAATGGGTGCACAGATTAAGTCCGAATCTCCGCTGAATCCGCTCCATGTGCAGACTGGACAAACAATTGTACCCCCAACTGTTTTAAGTGGTAACACACCGGTTGGACCTGGTAGCGGTGTCGTCATCGTTGGTAGTGGTGGTGGTGCAGGTACACCAAACAAGATGGGACCAAACTGTGATAAACGTGCCGATACGGCATACTGGATGGCCACCGAAAGTGGCTTCATCAACTCTCAGCCATCGATGGCCGAGTTTCTCAATCATCTGAGTCCAGAGAGCCCGAAAATGGGTACACCCGGATATCCGGTAGTGCAGGCAGTTGATGGCATGGACTCAGTGCCCGAATACCCTTGGATGAAAGAGAAGAAGACGTCGCGAAAGAACAGCAATCAAGGTGAGTCTGCGTGCGAATGGGTGTGTGTGTGAACTTGGGTGTTGTGTCTTGTGTGTATCTAACCATAATTTGTATCGCAATCTTTACGCTTCCATTCTCGAGTCAGCCCTGGGTGTTGGGCCGCTCAGCCAACTGGATGGTTGAGATGAATTGCTCCCATGAAACTGCGTGCTACAAAATGAAAATAATTAATCAACGGCATTTGTGCATGAAACAAAACCACGAATCGTTGTTCGTGGTGGTGGTGATCACATTGTGGCGATTGTGTGCGGTAAATTCAGCGGCGCCGTCGCACGGCACGGCTCCCCTCTTTGCCTTTGGATTGGTCGAATAAAAAAGCGGGCTCCTTTGAACCCTGTCTCCCAAGACATGTTATTTGCGATCATTTGTAACAATTTTCAGTGTGTGCTGCGAGCTGGAGCTGCTGCTGTTGCTTGTTTTCGATTCGGTTTTGTCCTCCGATACAATATGTATGGAGACTACGATGGACGGGTGAAGTGCAACAGTGCACACAGAGTTGATGATGGACAGACGTCCGGGGCGTAATTTATAAAAATGCTCTTACGTCAAAGTCCAGTGTAATAAATGAGGTATCAAGGCTGCGCAGGTTAACCAAACCGCTTGCAAGCATCTCGAATGCGAGCACAACCTGTTATTTAGGTTCATTTGTCAAAGTCTTCGAAAATAAACCTGTCCTCTGCTTGTCTATAACTTGCGCAATGCCGCATTCACCACCAACTCTGATAAATTGTTTACGGGTAAAATTCTTCTCTGGGAGTGAGGGAAAAACCTTCAGTTGGAATTCGTACGATCGTACGACAGTCAGGGGTGCAAAAACTGTGAGGTAGTCTTACTTCCGTCATTTTTATTGCATTTCGTTGAGAAGTACCTAATGTGCAAGATGATGCTCTATGCATTGGACCCCCATGACGATCGATACCTTTATCATCCTACCTACCTACTCACAGTTGAGTTTCTATTGTTAATGCAGTTGTTATTGCCGTCGGTTCTTGTGATGGACTACAGGTCGATTTTATCGGCTAGCAAAAGATTCTAGAAACATCTGATTGAATTCTAATGTAGGAAAAAGTGCATGCAGCCCTTCGAAAAACAGAAAGCGCTCAAATGTGTACCCTTGTCTTGTAATGACAATAACATTTAGTTTCTTTACCATTTACTATAGAGTATAGAGGCATAAGTTTTCTTATGCATATACATCTCATACAAAATCTTTATAGGTTAGGTACTGTGTGAAACCCTAAAGCCGTTAATCAATAATCTGATAGGCACATATTAGTGTGGCTTAAGGCCAGGAACGTCCACCATCGATTAAATATTAATACTGCGACAGATCTTGGGGATAATTCAGGAATTCCAAATCAATACCTACGGCCCTTTTATGGATTTCAGGGCCACATATGACTGCATCAATGTCTAGGTTTGGCATCCCTCTAAACTCATCAGTCTATGCAGGATTACGATGGAAAACTCACGCTGAAGGTTGATCCTAACTTCACTGACCCCTTTGATGTCAAAAAACGATTTAGACAATGCAACGCGCTGTCATGTGACTTCTTTAACATCATACTTGAGGGAATTGTGCAGAACTCCCACGCCATCACCAGGCACGATCTTTTTAAGCCCAATTAGATTTAGCTCGAAAACCGCAAAAACCATTCCAAAAAATTTTTTTCAAAATATTCTGGAATCTTAACATCATCTTGATTATATTGAAATTTGGTTTGTATACAAAACTTATGAAGTCGATTCTAAAACTTTTAAGATCTTTTAATAATCAAAAAAAAAAAAAAAAATAAATAATGGCGTTACTAACTTAAAATTTTCTGAAACGGTTTAAAAAAACAAATTAAAAACTCGCTTGTATAACCTATAACTAAAAACCTGTGCTCTAAGTATCAGAAAAAAGTAACCGTTGCTAGTGCAAACTATATGATAATCAAAAAAAATATAACGGTATTTAACAAAAGGTTCCGAATAGACGTTTTATGGATTTGAAATGAAAAAAAAATGCAGAAAGAGCCAAAAAATCGCGTGCCCACAAAACTGAACAAAATATCAAACATAGACAATTTTTTGAGATTCGAAAAAAATGTAGAGGGGCTAAAATATTGTGTGGTTTTTGAGATATGCTTAAAATCATTAAAGTTGATTAACTAAAATGGTAGTGCTAAAAAAATCCCTTTAACTTCTTAGTTGTTTCTATCGTATCAACTAAACTTTACACAAGCACAAAGCACTGGAGTAGAAAGCAAAATATATAAAAATAAATGAAAACAAAAAACCCCGTGCCATTTTTTTGTTTGTTTTTTACCAAATTTGTCAATTTAAAACGCATTTATCACCCTGCGTTTCAATAAAAATTTAAGTACCTAAACTTCAAATTCTACTAAAATAGTGAGTACAGTAGCCTTGCAAAATAATATTAACAGTAGGTGTACACCTAAAATAAAATTAATGAAAAACAGGTGAGTAAGTGCAAGAGATTGTCTGTGACAAACCATGCCCAAAAGTCGGCATGGGCTTAAAATTAAAATCAATTAATTGTGATTTCGTTAGAATCATGAGAAAATACGATAAAAGCGAAAAATATTTCAGAAAAAAACAGTTTTTTCCTAAAAACGTTCGTTAACAGTGGGCGGAGCTCAAAACTTTGTATGAACCAAACTTAGCAAATAGTAATATCTTTAATGGAATCTGTCATATCAGTCATAGAATTTTTTTTCGATTTGAAGTCAACTTTCGGGAAAATCCGGTTTTTAAAGATCTAACATGTTAAAAGTGGACATGGACATGTTGGACAAAATAAGCTCTCTAGCTTGATTTTGAAGACCTAAATTCTTCACACACACATACAGACGGACGGACGGACATGGCTTAATCGATTCACCTGTCGGTCTTGATCATATCTCTAAAAGGTCTTAAGGGGTACGGCAGTTGCGGCAATTATGGTGTCACCCCCTCCCTAAGTAAAAAAAATTACATAATTAGTATACGACTATTATATGCTCGCTAAGCTTAAGTCTGTGTACTTAAAAATCTGTGTGCAAAATTCGGAAGAAAATAGCGATTGTTCTTGCCGACCAAAACGGCAGCCTACTACGGCTGGGAAACACAACATTTTCATTGATCCTAATCCTCTTGATTGATAGAGTAGAAGAGAGTATGTTTTCACAGCCCCAGCAGGTACAAAGTTTGTGAAAAAATAGAAGTATCCAAAAACGACTTCGACTTCGTGCACATTGCAACAATGAAATTATCCGAACTTTAGATCAGACAAATCTTACGCCCCGACTACAACGAACGATACCGGTGGATCGAGCAGCTTAAGATGAAACCGCATAAATTGATGGTATTGTAGGTGCCTTCGTTGAAAGGCAGCCTGCCACACGCGATTACTACAGAAGCTTGAACTACTTGTTAAGGAATCTCAGTCGTAGTCTGACAAAAATGGGAGGTTTTTTAGTGAGTAAAAATCACACACTACTATGAGCACGCGCGGCCGGTCCTCGTATAGTGCATATGAAGGTTTTTTATACCCACAAAAAAAGTATCCAAAAACGGCGTGCGAACTGTTTTTTTTTTGTTGATTAACAGCTACGTAGGGGGCCTACCAAACAGAGCCATAAAAAATGAGTACCTCAATTGTTAAGGGTGACGCGGAGATAGACATTACTGAAAAAGTAAAAGCTACCCGAACATTTTTTTGCCAATAGAAACTTGTAGATATTTGAGTTACAATGCCACAATTTTTTGCAATGTATACTCTGAGACCACCTCCCAATTTCAATTATAAAGTTTGAATTCATTGTTTTATTGTTGCAAATCTTTTTTTTTTGCTACCAATTGGCTTATTCATTATTACATGATACATGTTTAATTGATACATGTCCATTGTTACAAGTTGGGTGTCACCCCCGAATGGGTGACACCCGGGGCGGACTGACTCTTATTCTGAAGAGTAACAGAAAACTCTATCACTCCCGCTGAGATCAGGGTCTTGTAAATTATGCTGGTCCAGTTTTTCTTTATTTTTAATTTTGTATAAGTTCCGTTGTTTTACAGTACGAACTACAAAATCCAATAATCTTCTGTGCAAACCTGATTTGCAATAACCCGACAAAATGACAAATTGATTCAAAGTGGCACATTCGTAAGCAGGATATGTTGCATAAATTGCAATTTAATTGCTTAACAGTTAAAATCTGTGCCTCCGAACAGTCCAAAACACATGCGTATGCCTATGTAGGTACTATTCTCGTAACGTGCATCCCCCAGGCATATTAATGCAAACGTTTATTCAAATTGAAAGCCGTCATAAATGCAACCAGTCTAACCACACTTAATTGAACCGATTGAAAATAATATCTATACCTACCCGGAATCAGATAACAGAAAATTTCACACATCGAACACAAAGCAACAGGATAACACTGAAAGCGCAAAAAAAGTCCTTCCGGAAGCAAAACAGGCGGCAATTTATAACGATACACTTGCTTTAATCGCCATTTAAGTGTAATATGTTAAGGACTCCGTTTCGGGCGATAATCGGCACTACTTGTCTCGGGGTCATCATACGTGTGCTTGGGATGTTTACCAAATGAACTATGTATGTACCTATACAAGAAGCATTATTGACAAAGGACCTCATAGATATCCAAAAAAGAAACACAAGATTTTACTAAGAAACAACGGTATAGATACATTCCGACGAAACGAAGGACTAAAGGATGAGTGCTGCTTCTTAAAATTGAGTGTGTACCATTTGTCTTTATCACAGCATGAAGTCGAATGCCGCCAGAAGATATATTGACCCTTGAGCGAATGAATGTTTTTTGTGGTTCGGGGTGGCAGGGAAAGGCGCTTCAGGCGTTTGAGCTGCCATAGACCACGGCCACAAGAGCAAGCGTGTCCTTGTTCCGCAGTTTATTGGGGAATGCTCTGAGTCTGAGGTGTGTGCAAGCGAACGAGTGTGGATATGCTTGGAATTAGCCATGGCTATTTATCACATAAAATATTTGGGGATAATGCTTCGAGTGACATGGAATTTTCCCTTTGTCGGTTGTTATACTTAATAGGGAGATTCATGTTTCTTTCTCTAAGTTGAGTTTGTTTATTTTTATTTTGTGTTCAGCGGGGGTGCATGTTAATTGACCGATTGCGGTCATTCCTGATTAAGAGATCTTATTGAGGCAGTTGGAAGTGTCGTGCTGTGGATGCCTAAAGACGTTGACATTGTAGGAAAAAAATATTTAAAGCAAAATAGCTTAGACCAAATGCTACCTAATGTCATAGCCTCGGTACAATCTATTTAGGCCCGAAGAGCTGGGTGCTCATAATAAAAGGACCAGACCAGGGAAAGAAATATTTGCAAATAATGAAATGCGTATTTTGTAAGGAAGGGTTATCTCAAAGTAGGCAGCGATGTGCTCATTCGTGAACTTACCTGAATGCCTCCTCATTCTGATCTGATTCTGATCATTCGATCAACCAGCACAACTATCTTAAATTACATTAACAAAACGGGGGCGTATCTTTGTTGAAATACCAGCAACAGCGGCAAGTTAATAGGTAAGATATTCCATATATCTTAGCCTTACACCTTATATCTATAAGGTGTAAGGCTATAATTTGAAACACCATTTGAATAAAAGTTTGGAAGTTTAGAACGCACGTTATGGGATAAAAAGGGGCTTAAAATAAGCGGGTTTATTATAGATAGTTATCTGCTTTACAATAAACAGGTTTTTGGACGGTATGACCGATTTTTTAAATTTAGTGTTTCACTTATTTTGAGAGTCCGGCAGCCAAAAACATATGCCCGAAGGCAAAAATATCAAAAATTCTGTAAGCTTTAAATTCCCAAATCCTTATATGTATACCGAAAGCCCATAATCCCGAAAATCTTACCTACCAAGATCTCACGAGTTTGTGTTAGGTTAGGCCAAAGGTGGCCATTTAGACCAAAGGTGGTCCATTGTGATACCACTTTGTAAGACAGAAGTTAGCTGTTCGACGACCTAAATGATAACTACCCGTTATAGATAAGAAGGGTCGAAGCAACCTGTGACGGTATAAGCCTGTACCGAAGGTCACTTATCAATTGTCGATTTGTCACCTTAAGAAGGTTAAGAAACTGTCCCGAAAAGGGTAACGAAGACTGGGGGCAACCTTTTCGGTGTGAACCACTGTCAGCGAGGTTGAGGGGACCAGTCAGTGAGAAACTTCCTAAAAAAAGGGGTTTCGTGACTGTTGGACTCCAGACGGGAATTAGCCTCGGTGATGGGAGGAGCGGGCTTGATACGGATTGGGGTAAGTAGCTTGACGGTCGTGGGCAACCGTTTTCTGTGTGAGCCCTTCGTCAACAAGTTGATGGCAGGTCGCAGTGAGGAGTGGTTCCTGAGAAGATACGGCAAGGGCAAACGATTTGCTGGATCATTTATATTATCAAAGAAGTATTCACCTGAAGCCTTTCTTCTCAAGGTCGATAGGGCGGGACAGTTACATAGAAGGTGAACCATGATCTTGTCACACTCGTCGCCTTTGTCACGTCTACAGAAATCGTTGAAGGGAGCAACAAGACTTCTGGCATCCCGCCCTGCCAGACAGTGGCCTGTGAGTGCGCAATTATGTGAAACTGAAAATTTTCTGCTAGAAAATTTAACACCTCAACTGGATTTTGTTGTTTAAATAAAATGACAATAAAATGCATTTGACAGAACGAACGAACATTTTTTGACTTAATGTAACTCTTTTACAAAAATCTAAAGGCGCTTTTTGTATTCCACTGGTGCAAATGGAATATTATTCCGAAACGCGTTGCGCGTTTTCCTTTTGAATTTATAATTTCAATGTTAAGTTGCGTCCTCTGTCTATGTAAAAGAGTTACATAATGTCCAAAAATATGTGCGTTCGTTCTGTCAAACGCATGTTGTTGTCATATACCCGACCGAGGGTATATTTATTTTAATGCATAGGTTGAAACACAGTGAAATAATCACCGTAGACCCTAAGACCTTTTAGAGATATGATCGAGACCGACAGGTAAGTCGATTAAGCCATGTTCGTCCGTCCGTCCGTCTGTCCGCCTGTCCGTATGTATGCAGTTTTGAAGTCTATAAAATTGAGCTAGGAAACTGAAACTTGCTGCGTTGCTTGGCTCTCATTTTGTACAGACAAGGCATGAAAATTGAGAAGATCTGCCCACAGGCATGCCCACAATGCAACAAGACTTCTGGCATCCCGCCCTGCCAGACAGTGGCCTGTGAGTGCGCAATTATGTGAAACTGAAAATTTTCTGCTAGAAAATTTAACACCTCAACTGGATTTTGTTGTTTAAATAAAATGACAATAAAATGCATTTGACAGAACGAACGAACATTTTTTGACTTAATGTAACTCTTTTACAAAAATCTACAGGCGCTTTTTGTATTCCACTGGTGCAAATGGAATATTATTCCGAAACGCGTTGCGCGTTTTCCTTTTGAATTTATAATTTCAATGTTAAGTTGCGTCCTCTGTCTATGTAAAAGAGTTACATAATGTCCAAAAATATGTGCGTTCGTTCTGTCAAACGCATGTTGTTGTCATATACCCGACCGAGGGTATATTTATTTTAATGCATAGGTTGAAACACAGTGAAATAATCACCGTAGACCCTAAGACCTTTTAGAGATATGATCGAGACCGACAGGTAAGTCGATTAAGCCATGTTCGTCCGTCCGTCCGTCTGTCCGCCTGTCCGTATGTATGCAGTTTTGAAGTCTATAAAATTGAGCTAGGAAACTGAAACTTGCTGCGTTGCTTGGCTCTCATTTTGTACAGACAAGGCATGAAAATTGAGAAGATCTGCCCACAGGCATGCCCACAATGGGCTTAAATGTCACACATTTTTTCTCAAAATGTTTTTTGGTCAAGATAGACAAAACATATGAACCCAAAATTTGGTGGAGAGCGATATTGACCAGAAGCCTTTAATTGGACAAAAATTGGACCACCCACTCTATTGACCATGCCCACTTTTAACATCTGAAACCTTTGAAAACCGATTTCTCGGGAAATTCATTCTAAATTGAAAAAAAATGTATGACAAATAATAAAGACATTACCATTTGTTAAGTTTGTTGCATACAAAGCATTGAGCTCCGCCCACTTTAAGGGGGTGTTTTAGGAAAAAAAAAACTGTTTTTTAAGTATTATTATTTGCTTTAACGCATTTTCTCGTGATTCCAACGGAATTAGTGTTAATTGCTATTAATTGTCAGCCTACGCCCTTTTTCAGGGGCGTGGCCAATAGAAATGATTGATATTTATTATATGAAACAGACCAAAAAATTTTAAATTTGGTGTTAATGGGTAAAGAGGGTCGGGTATTTAAAAGTTCGTTACAGACGAACTCTTGCACTTACTCCCTTCTTTTATTTTAACATTTAAACGCAACTCGAAGACCGAGACCTACGATGAATTTTAAGCGAGGACCACAAAGCAGCTATTGGCTTCGGCTTCACCCCGTTTTTTAATTTTGAATGAATTTCCCGAGAAATCAGGTTTTCATAGATTTCAGATCTTAAAAGTGGGCATGGTCAACAGAGTGGGCGGTCCAATTTTTGTCTAATTAAAGGCTTCTTATCGATATTGCTCTCCACCAAAATTTGATCTCATATGTTTTGTCTATCTTTACCAAAAGGCATTTTGAAATAAAATGTAAATTTGAGTTTGTGTGACATTCAAGCCGATTGTGGGCGAAGCTGTGGGCGGATCTTCTCAATTTTCATACTTTGTCTGTTCAAAATGAGAACCAAGCAACGCTGAAAGTTTCAGTTTCTTTAAGACAGGTACGGGAACACACCTATTAATTCTGTTACAGATTAGTAAAACGCAAAGCAATGGTGCAAAAAATGTAGCAACCAAAGCAAAATATTTTAGCATAAAAGAGCGCACATATTTTTTACAATTTAATTTGGAAAATTAGAATTTTTATTGCTGTCAGTGCTGGAAATCGAGCACCTGAACTTAGATGTATGGCGCATAGTGCTGATAAGTTAAGTAATTGGAGTAGTAAACTTTATGCGTAACCAACCCAACATAATATAAAGCCACAGACTAAGGCAGACTGATTGACTTGTGTGTGCGCTCGAAATCAACCCCCATTTGCCTGTTAATAAAAGCGAGACCGAACAAGTGGGAAAAAGCAACAGGGCGTATGTAAAACTTCAGTCCGTCTGTGACGGATTGTTTGCAAAACACCCTACCCTACCAAAAAGTGGGCGGGATATTAAAATATAACTGCCGAATGCTCTTTACTAGATGATTGCATACATTTTGGCCTAAACGCCATGGCCACAAAAGTGGGCGGAGGCATATACTATACGAATAAAAAAGTTAGAAAATGCTAATATCTGCATCTTTTGTCATACAATTTTTAGTCAAATTTCATACATATTTGTTGAATAACATTCATTTTAAGCTAAAATTCCTTAAAAAAGCTTAAAAAAGTTTGCGTAGTTACATGAAAGATAATTACAACGCATTAAAACGCAATGTTACATACCAAAAAATGAGTGCGCTAACACCATTGTAACATAGCTAAAATTTAAAAAAAAGTATTTCAATGTTGAGCAATGATACTAGAGTGAAATGCTGATTCTGAAATGATTTCTCAGAGATGCTAACCAACGAGTGTAGGGCGGTCCTTACCAATTATCCCTTCCGGTATGCATGTTGAGATCACGAGAGCAGACTGCTGTCTATGTTGCTTCTGCGATTTGAACGCCGATTAGTCTCTCTATGGTCTTTAACAAGAAAGAAGACAGGCTGATTGGACGAAAGTCTTTAGGAGTTGCGTGGGAGATCGAACCAGATTTTGGTATAAACACTACTTTGACCTTCCTCCAGGATTTGGGAGTATAGCCAAAGCTTAAGAAACTCTTAAAAGTAGTGTGGATGTGGAGCCGGTGATATGTCATCTAGTCAAGATTTGTACGGAAGGAAGTTATGCAGAGCCCATACTGTATCTTTTTGGAGTGACACCATTTTTAGCTACAGTGTATTGAACTTCTCGTGGTATACTTCAGAGTACACTGACTCTGCTTTGATGCCAGGAAAGAGGGTTTTCATTAGAAGGTCCAAAGTTTCCTAACTGGACGTTGTCCACTTTCCGTCTGGTGTTTTAATGTAGCTAGGAGTGACTGGAGTTTTGGGTAGGATCTTCCTAATCTGGGATGAACACTTGTTTTCTCCATTATTTCAAAGAAAAGATGCCAGAGGGCACGTTGTGATTTTCTTATCTCTGTCTCAAATTTCCTGATACTGATTTTATAGAGGTCGCAATCGACTGGGTCCTTATAGAGCGTTTTACTTGATAAAAGAGTTTCTTACTTTCTCTGAAGACTGCTAATTTTGGCTTTCCACCATGGGGGCTTACCTCAATTTTTGCTGAATGGGAGTAATGTTTTGAAGGTGACTTTTCAACTTTGGGTTGTAGGAACCCCAGTCAGTTCTTCTAGGGCTTCTGAAGACGAACTTTTGAGGAAATCTTAAGTCAATACCGAACTGTATGAAGCGATGGTTTGGAGAATGGCACATCTCTTGATACCATCCTTCGTTCGTGACCAGGATCCCATCAATAACTTCCTGCCTGTTTCTGGTGATAACCGTGGGTTTGATTCCTTGTTACAAATAATGAGGTAAGTAGCTATAATACGATTAAAAAAGGCACTCACCTCGAAGTTTGTGTCGTTGCTGCCCTAGGCAGCATGGTGCGCATTCGTGTCACAGCCTATCACGAAACGATGCCTATCCTTCTGAGCAAAAGGTTGGAAGAGGCTGCTTTCGAGTGGTGTAGATTAATCTGCACCAACCGAAGCATCATGCTAGTCGGTACAGACATCACTACTACTGTGGTGTCGCAGTTGTCCCAATCAGAGGATTGTTCACCACATCCTACTATAGTTACCAACTGTGTGACAAAAAGCTAGAGCGTATAGGTTCGGTCAAGACCAAAAAAAAATTATGGTGTCTATCCCCCTCGCCTATAGCTCGGAGGGACAATTTCCTAAAAACACAACCATGATAACTTTCTGTAAAGCCAAAAATCTCTTCTTATGTTTTGTTTTTATATAATGCTGTTTTATAAAGCTGTTTAAGGATCAAAATTTTAAAAAAAGTGAAAGCAAGTGGGAAAGTGCAACAGTGCGTATGCAAAAGCTTCAGTCCATCTACGATGGATTGCAAAATACCCGACCATACCAATTTTTTTGGTTACTTCAAAGACAATTACAAGGCAATGTTGCATACCAAAAATGAATGTGCTGGCGACATTGTAACATTATTTTCAAACTTGATCTGAAAAACTGTACTTCTAGCCAACCCACCAAATTTCAGCTCTCTACCTTAAAGCTTAATGCCTAAAAGTTGCTTACATACGGACGGACGGGCGGACGGACGATCGGACGATCGGACGGTGGCTTAATCGATTCTCCCGTCGGTCCCATTCATATCTCTAAATGGTCTTAGGGGTCTACGGTGATTATTTCACTGCGTTACAAGCTATACATCAAACTTAATATACCCTGGGTCGGGTATAAAAATAAATACAGCACAACCTCGCTAGTCCAGACACATATAGTTTCGGGTGTGTCCGGAATAGCGAAAAATCCGGACTACAGAGAAAAAATAAAATAAAAAACACAAACGACAAATTTTTTAAACACCCTTTATTGCTAATAGAAATTATATGTATTCACAATATACCCATTTCCAAAATCTTTAAAGAGGAGAAAAGAAAGCATTTATTTTCGGCTGCAGAGCTTTTTCTAAAAACATATTTTTGGCTTTTTCGTGTAACCTCTTTAGTAGAAGGATATCCATTGAGACGCAGTCTTTTTTCCCGTTTCAATATTATCCAATATTTTGCATTTCTCAGAAAGTGTCAAAGTTTCGTGCTTCCTTTCTTTGCAGAAGCCATAATACAATTAAAAGGCTAGGTATTATCTTTGAGAATACCTTTAGTTGGAAATTCAAACCTGAGCCACAAAAAAAAACTTCTTGTCCTTAAGAGAACATTAAAACGATAAAAACTTAACGCAATATGCAACTGAGAAGGCTCACCATGAAATACATACAACAGAGTATAAAAAATCAACAGACACATACACTGTATTGTATGAGATCCCCCTACTAGTACACAGAAGAGAGTCAAAATATGTACGCATTTTAATACTCTGTCCGGACTGTAGAGGTAATATTTTGAAAGTGGACTACTGAAGTGTCCGGACTAGCGAGGCTATAGGAAGACAAAAAAAATGATGTGACGCGAACTACATATGTATATCTACGAACAAATAGCTTCAGCAGGTCCTTTCTATAAAAACTCAATAATTCAGCAGAATAGTCCAGTATTTAGTAGTCCTATCATTTTTTTTTGTGAAAACTTAGAAATATCTAACCTTTTGAGTAAATTTTAGATAACGACAACCAATTTTTTTAGTTAATGTAGAAAGGATAATGCTTTGCTTTACAGCCGTTAAGCCTTGTTCCACGAAATTGGGTTATACTGGTAGAAATTGATTTATATACCCTTGTGCATAGGCGCCCGCAGGGGAGAATTGGCAAACTTCTGGCTCGGTGCGATTCATGAAAAATCCTCTGAAAAAAATCCTGCTTTCACTTTTGCCCTCGTTTTTACATGGGTAACGCAGGATAGGGAGATCAAGCGGACAATGCGACGACTTTCTCGGCTAATAAATAAGATCGTTATTCACATAATTTGACTCCTGAGTGTTGAAGTTACTCTTAGTGCAAGTTATGATGTGTTGATAAAGCTGTAAGCTGTAATTCATTTAGCATCTTCAGTGTTTTGCTTACTTATTTTGTTTTTTCACAGCTTTATTTTAGAATTGAAAACAAATAGGTCTGGGCTTTGCTTTGGGCATTTCCGTCATCCAACCCGAAATGGTTAATTAGTTAAAACGATTATACTAACTTGAATCGTCCCAATGGCGACGGTTGATTAAGTCATTACCACAAAAACCAACAAAATCGAAGACTTAAAAAAAAAAACAATTAAAATAATTCATCGCTCCTGGCTCACCTATACTGTCAGCAATTAGCTGAATAATATTCTTGTCCCATCTCGCAGTCGCGTTATTGCTTCATAACTCACTCGTTAGAAGTTGAAGCTTCATCTAGTTCACGGCAACCTAGAATTTGCCTGCCTCACCACAATGATGATTATGTTGATGAAGTGATCATTTTGCTGCCACAAAACATCTCAATTATATCTATCACACAACCCAACACGACACACAATCTGTTCGGCTCACAACTTTGTAGTCGAGTCGTTTTACGAGCATTTAATGTGTACGAGTCGTTAACTTTCATTCATACGACTTTCGAGATTTGAAAAATTTGTGTAGCCGCATGCTCTCGAGATAGCGCTGTAAAAATGCTATAAAACAAAAGTTTTTAAGAGAATTTTGTGTAAAAAAAAACAAGTGTGTTAGAGGGTGTAACAATATGCAGAATGGAGGTCATAAATTAACTGAACAATTATCGCTATAATTTCTACCCCTAAAAGATGGGGTAGAAATGTTTTTTTTTTTAAGATTTAACCATTTAAGGTATTTTTTTTGGGTATGCCTACAATGCTGACTGAATATATCATCCAATATGTTTGGGTTGCAACCCCCAAGGCAAATGTAACATGTGTTGCATCCCCTGCCAGAATAGGCTTTGTTTTTCTTCTCCCGGACCTTAACACACGTTTGAAATGAAATAATTTTTCCAATATTTATTTATGACTCTTCATTCTCACGTATGTTTTTAATAATTTTTACACAAGCTGGAAAGAGAAGCATTACTGTCCTGAATTTCAATGTATTCTCATCGTCATCATGCATGCCAATGACCAATAAGGAAGGAAATGCGGTTATTTGATCCCCTAGAAAAACAACAGCAGTATGCAATGCATTGACCTAGGGATGAACGTTTTTGCATTTTGCTTTCAGTATGGGCGAATTACAACAGAAAAACTCATCACGAATGGTGACGTCGGCATAAAATAACACCGAGTAGCAGATTTTAAAATAAAAAGAATTAGGGATGTATAACGGATGAGCTCATATTGAGGGAAAATACTCTGAAGGGATTTTGTGTTTTCGCGGGCAATTTCCGACCATTATAGCCATGTAATATTGCTTTATCCATCAGCTTTCTATTTGGCTGTGACTTGCACATAATTATAGAAATTCACTTTGACTAAGGGTAGAAAATTTTAGTAAATTATTTTATTTCTGGCCAGTCAGTCAAGATTCTGAAAAGGATATAAGAATAAAAGTGGTAAATGGCCTAAACTAAAGCTAAGTAACAAAATGCGAGTCATAAAAAAGTTTTTTCTTTAAATGTTCCTCTCATGACACATTACATTTAAATCATTTCAGTTTCTTTTGTTAGTTAGTCATTCAGATCTTTACGGGGAAAGGGTTAAGTTAATAAATTTAATAAATTTAAACTACGAAATATTCGGCGGCTAGGCCTATATAAGAAGCGGATTACCTGGCTCTCCGTTCTTGCAGTCATCAAAAGGATCTGGTCCTCCAGGTTGGGGGTCGTGCCACGTACAGAAAACTTAGTTCTGAACCAGCGGCAAGCTTCGGAATTGGTCGGATCTACTGTTGACGACCAATGCAAACGAAACAAGTACAACGAGCTTCAAATCTGCATGCGGAATTTTAGGCCCCTTAACAGATCACGTGACACCGAGAAATTAGCGGAGGCTCTTAACAACTGTACGGAAGATATCACTGCCATCCAAAGAAATGCGGTGGGATGGGCGGCCGGGCAAAAGGAAGATAAACTGCGACTTCTAATACGGCGACTACTATTGGCATCAAAATCAGCGCTAATTTGGATGTGGTTTCGTTATTGGAGGCAGACTTAGGCAGACTAAGCCTGTAAGGCCCAACAAGGAAACATCGTAGTGTTATCGCAGTCAAAGCTGAGGATTTGGAAAAACTATTTCTGCAGACTGTATAACGGCGAAGATGAACAAATTCCGCTGTCAGGTAGAACGAACCATTCAAACCGAGCAAAGACGTTACCAAGCATACGAACGATACCGTAACGATAAATGAAGCGAAAGAAGCTGTATCTAAGCTTAAGCGCAACAAAGCAGCCGGAGCAGACGACTTAGCTGCCGAGCTATTTAAATCCGCTGGCTATGGATTTGGCGATGGTGCAATGGTTAGGAGCATGCACCAGCTCATCTACAAGACACTGTCGGAGGAAACAATACTCGATGAATGAACCTCAGCATTGTTTGACAGACCCTCTGTGCCAACTACAGTGAAATCAATCCTCTTAACATCGGATACAAGATCTTTTCTGCTGAACTTGGGGAATGCTTGAAGCCGTTTGTCAACAATCTGATGGGCACATATAAGTGTGGGCACGTGTAAGTGTAATTATCACACTGGGGCAGATCTTGGAAAAAAAGCCAGGAATTCCAAATGGATACCCACTACCTTTCCACCGATCTCAAGCCTATGAAGCCTATAAAGCGCAATGTCTAGTTTTGGTATCCCTCCAAAATCGTCGGTCTGTGCAGGATGACGATAAAAAACTCACTCTGTACTTTCAAGGTCGGTAAAGACTTGAGGTCTGCATTGAATGTCTTGAAACCACTTTCAAGACATTTTTTTATGTTTTACCATTCATTGCAGTTATATCTTGCAAGATCAAATGAATGAATACTTGATATTCGATTGCTGAGTATAAGTACCTACTTCACCCATTGGCAACAAAACATATAGTTCAGTGAGTTTACATAGAATGGGTACACTACAGTGAGAGCACCGAATACATTGAGTCCATACATTTGGGGAATGAGTGCACTCAGTACGCAGTACTTTCTTACGATTACTGGGATAATGATATGAAGTTATTTTAATAGGACGGTGACATTAGAAAATGTGTTGATCTTATAAATAAAAAGTGGGAAGGTGCAACAGTGCGTATGCAAAAGTTTCAGTCCATCTACGACGGACTGCAAAATACTCGACCATACCAGAAAAACCGCCACGCCTCCAAAAAGTGGGCGGGATACAAAAATTTAACTGTTGAATGCTTTATACTTGTTGGTTGCATACATTTCGGTCTAAAATTCCGCCTTTTTAACTTCAAAACATCACTTTTTTAACGCCACGCCCGAAAAATTGGGCGGAAGCACATAGAACTTATACATGAAAGCTAGAAAATGCTTATCTCTACAACTCTTGTCATAAAATTTTTAGTCAAATTTCATATATATTTATTGAAAAACAACCATTTAAAAATAAAATCCCTTAAAAAAGTAGGCGTGATCAATAAAAAAGGCTGAAAATTGTTGGCCACTTCAAAGACAATTACAAGGCAATGTAACGTACCAAAAATGAATGCGCTATCGCTATTCTAACATAGCTAAAATTCAGAAAAAGTATTTTTTTAAATTAAAGATGGTTGCATATACACGCCTGTAGTGGGCGTGTCTGTGAGCGGATTCGGCTAATTTTCAAATTTAATCTGGTCCAATGAACTTCCAGCCAACCCACAAAATTTCAGCTCTGTACTTTAAACTTTAAGGCCTAAAAGTTGTTTACATACGGACGGACGGACATGGCTTAATCGATTCTCCTGTCGGTCCCATTCATATCTCTCAAAGGTCTTGGGGTCTACGGTGATAATTTCACTGCGTTACAAACTATACATAAAACTTAATATACCCTGGGTCGGGTATAAAAAATACCGTCAATATGAAGGCATAGCGAGCGGTCCTTCGGCTGCTGTTAAAGCTGAAAATAATCTATATTATTCAGTTTGTGTAAAATTCTATTTCTTTACTTAGATTTCTTTACTTTGCTCGATATTTTTTACATTTTATTTCATGCTTTTTTCATAGTTTGATGGTTACTGTTCTTGTGTTGAGTGATTTTTAAGATTCGTTACTTTTAAAACATGGTGGCAAAATGTTTTCTCCTCTTTTATATTTAATAAAAAAACCTGTAAAAGTTTATTTTTATACAAAACTATGTTTTGGCTTAACGTTTAATTTCAAACCCACATTAGTTTTTGTCTATTTCAAAAGATGGACTTTTTCTGTTAATTATTTCAATTTTTTACCTATTACAGTTTCACAGATAGAGAGGGATATACGTTTTCTTGACCTTTTATACCATTTTTTAAAATTTAAATCCATAACTATTCAATATTCCATCCACTATTCAAATTAAATCCACATCTCAGAAAAAAGATTTCTGAGAAAATAGTATATACACGCCATATTTCGTTCGTTTAACTCGGATTTAAAAATAACGGTTATTTGAAAAAAAAAAAATTTACGCAATAAGCTCACCTTGTCTCGTGTCAAAATTTAACCAAATTTAAAAAGAACTTCATTACTGTTTAGTTATTAGGAACTTTAAAAAATTGTTTCCGAAAAAGCTTTAAAGCTTTTCTTGAATTTTAGCGATATTTTTTCCAAAATGCGTCAAAACGGCAGTATCAAAACTCTTTCAGAATATTATGGCTTAGGCACTTGATAAGCTTTGAAATGCATAAAACGTGTGTTCTATATCGGCTTTGTGCACGTATCGTTTCAAAAGTTATGGCCTCAATAACTCTGAAAACTGCATCTATTTGCAACTTTTCATACCTCAAAAGCTTTTCAATATTTTCAAAAAACTATAAAACTACTATGATATGAGTGCACTCAATATACTCAGTGTACTCAGCGTATTTTTAGGGTACATGTTTTGTTCAAAGCAAGAACCCACTTGCATATGTGAAACCAAACAGTGTACTCATTTTAGTATCTGACGGGCAAGTAATGTACAGTTACTATTTTTTTCAATATAAGAGCTCATTTGCACATTAAATTTCCTCCTCTGATGCAATGAATAAAGTACACTGAAGTATTGTACCCGTTAAAAGAAAGCAAATGAGTGCATTCATGCAGACCTTTAGCAAAGACCTCACTGACCCCTTTGATGGCAAAAAAGGATTCAGACCTGGCGACGAGCTGTTACGTGACTTCTTTAACATCAAATACCTGAGAGAATCCTGCAGAGCTTCCGCGCCGACACCCATATTACTCCCATACGCAGATAACATTAACATAATTGAAAGAACAAAGCGTGATGTCAGTGAACCCTCCGCGAGTATAGGGATGGAAGCGGTGAATATGCGTTATGCAGTTAACGAGTAGGCCCAGGTCCACCCCGGACTGTAGCGCCAGCTTAAGTAAATTAACGAGTGCAAAACGAAGTATTTAAAAATAAAATAAATAAATAGAGTGGCGCAACAGCTCGAGGTGAACCAGCGCCAACTTCTCAACAATGTATGCTGTGTGTGTTGACTTCTTCACATACAAGTGGACCTACAATTTTTTGCCGAATCCGAACGGGACTTTGCGAAGTTTTTCAAGAGGAGAGCTTGTCAAACCCTCGCGGAGGTGGGGACCGTGAAAAAGAATAAGTCTTTGTTTTCAGGTGACGATGGCAGGATTCGAACCCAGACCTCCGGCGTAGTAAGCACACACACTAACCACTACGCCACGGCACCCCACGAAGTATTTAATGTCATAAAAAAGAGACACCCAACACCAACGTCTTGGACAGAACATCACCATAGACAACTATTATTCGGAGGTTGTTAGGGGCTTTATCTACCTGGGTTCCGCTATAAGTTCAGGCAATGACACCAACGCGCGCTGAAATCAAACGAATGATTACTCTTGCCACACAGTGTTTCCTTGGGCTTAGAAGGCAATTTAGTAGCAAAGCCCTCTGTCGAGCAATTAAAGTGTCCATTTATAAAACCACCATCATCCCAGTCCTGCTTTATGATGCAGAAGCATAGACTTTGTCAAAGACGGCTGAAATACTTTAGGCTGCTTCGAGAGGAATATTCTTCGAACAATTTATGATCCCATCTGCATAGACAGTACCTAGGAGGATGTGACTTAGGTAGAAGAGTCAAAATAGAACGGCTACGATGCGCTGGCAGATTCTTCTTCGAATTGTCCCGGCAGGGACGTCGCAGTAGAGGAGCACCAAGACTCAGGTGGCGCACAGCGAACGCAAGTGGGAGGGGACCTGCGCAAACTTCACCTGGGAAACGAGAGATGGCTATAGCTGGAGAAAGAGCTGGCTGGCGAAGCTTGTTGGCTGAGGCCCATGTCCACCCGGACTGTAGCGCCACCTTAAGTAAGTAATTAAACCGTTATGTGTGTATAAAAAAATTTTCCTCGCATGCGTTCCCTTTTTTTACGGACTTTATAAGTGTAGATACTAAATCTAAAGTGTAAAAAGTGAGTAAGTGCAAGAGTTCGTCAGTGACAAACTTCTATATACCCGACCCTATATACCGTGTTACACCAAATCTTAAAGCTTTTTGGCCCGAATCCATATACTACCTTTTTGTATAGACCACGCCAACAAAAGTGGGCATGGGCTAAAAATTAAAATTAATTCATTGTGATTTCGTTAGAATCATGAGAAAATACGGTAAAAGCAAATTTTATTAAAAAAAAAACGTTTTACCCTAAAAAACGCCCCTTAAAAGTGGGCGGAGCTCAAAACTTTGTGAAAAAACTAAGCAAATAGTAATATCTTTAATGTATGTCAAGTATTTTTTTTTCGATTTAGAGTGAATTTTTCGAGAAATCGGGTTTTTAAAGATCTAACATGTTAAAAGTGGGCACGGTCGATATTGTGGGCGGTCTGATTTTGGCCTTGTTAAAGACCTTAGGCCAATATTGCTCAGTACCAAAATTTGACCTCCTACACAATGTCTTATTTGACCGAAAGGCATTTTGAAAGAAAATGTGAAATAGAGGTTATCTCACATTGAAGCCAGTAGTGGGCGTGGCCGTTGATAAATTAAGCCAATTTTTTTGCTTTGTCTGTGCAACAGAAGAGTTAAGCCGCGTACCAAGTTTCAGCTCTCTATAACTTAATTTTGAAGACCTGAATCCTAAGGATGATTCATCGATGTCGGCCTCGTTCATATCCCTAAAAGGTCTTAGGGGTCTACGATGATTATTTCACACTGCATTAAAATTAATATACCCTCGGTCGGATATAAAAACTCTTTCTTCGACTCACTGTTCACAAGTTACAGGTGGATGGACTAACGGGCGGACAACGGAGTGATAAGAGGCGCAATGCGTCTGAAAACTCAACTTTAAAAACTCTTTTTTTCACAACACTTTTTAGGAGAATTCAATAAAAGTCTTTTCTAACAGGAGTTTTTTTTCGCCAGTTTGTAAAGTTGATAAAACTCAATCTATCTTCTATAGATAACACAACTTATTAAGTTCCAAATCACAATAAAATTAACTTTAGTCCTTTGAATTCAAACTTTTATTTCAATTTGACTGCTTTTTGATCTATCTCTCGATGTTGGCAATTCAAAAATTCAAAAACAACTACAACTTTTAGAGCCAGCTACCTGGCTTATGCAACGAATTTGGTAGAATTTATCTTATATTAAAGATAATATCTATACCTATACATAACGTACGCCTTTGCAGAATCTGGGTTCGCGAAATGCTGTACCTCCAATGCATGACCCGTAAATTGTTTATCACACTAACCAAGGAAGTAAAAACCGAAGAGAAACACATTAAAAATATTTATTCTCTATACGATTCAAATTGGTTTTGCCAAGCAGCGTCGCACAAATTTCGAGTATTCTTAGGTAGGTTGAATTATTTTCTTCAAACACTATTTGACGTCCACAGCATGCCTTAAGTATAATTATTTCGCGGTGCATTAAATTAATTGAGTTCGCAAATAAATTACCCAATTACCGTGGTCGCTTTGGCCTATGAAATTTCATATAATTTCTTCGTCTATTCAACCATTATTAGCACTTTAATTTAAGCACTCGTTTAATGTGAACAAAGGGAAAACGCGACTCTTCCTTCCAAGGATAACCCTATCTACCGCTGTGGAAAATTAAAGGTGCGTATTGTGGCCAGACAATATGCCAGCCGCCTTAAAGTATGAAAAATAAAGATGCGATTAATTGTTATGGTCGGGTCGGAGTTTTCTTTTGGATGATACCCTTTTTCCTTCCCTTAATCTTCATCCCTTTTCTTCTATAGACTAATTTGATGTTGAGGGGAGGGTTTTTTTGCCTTTTCTTATAAAGTATATCGTCATTCCGCAAGAGCTTGATGTTCAAGAAAAAAGGTATATGTGCTGCATTAAATGGTTGTTATCTTCAAAGTGATTTGTCATTATTTTCCATAATGTTCAGGGGATATTAATCCCAAAAGTATTGTTGGCCGCCCAATATATTTCTCCACGAAAAATTGCATTGAAACAAAAAAATATGAAACACTCTTTTGTATATTGGTGTTGGTTGAAAGGAGTGGAATTTTTCTTGTTTTAAAGCTGCCTAAGTAATTGATATCAATTCATTTAGAAAATTACGAAAAAACAACAACTTAATATTGATCTTTGGCTCTTTTTAAGAGGGTGATAGAGTGGAAGCAAGAAAAAATCAATAAAGCTACGCGATTATATATTCTTTTTTTAATAGCAACCGCTCAATGAACCCCCCACTCATAAGTCGTCCAAAAATTTAAAATTTTAAAATGTTTTTGGTTTTGCATAGGGTGACCATGGAGTGGTAATTCTTATACACATTTAGTATATAAATGTTTAGAAATAAGAAAAAAGAAAACAACCCTCTTTAGCGGGAGATTATCAACCATTTTAGGGCTGGGCTATTCAAATAAACTTTTGAATGGCACCAGAGTGTGGTGTTTTATTTTTTTTTAGCTACAAAAATTAATTGTACTATTTTCCATTGGTGGGGCATTCACTTCATTACGTTTCAGTTTACTTAGACATAGACAGTAAATATTCCAAGACTTCGTTGAGCTAATATTCGGTTTCTTTTTTTGATAATCTGGGGAAAATGTTTTGCGTAGACAGCAAAGGGGATAACAACTCAATCTGCCAGCTCAAAGAGATCGAAGAGTCTAGCAAATGGGAGCTGGCTTCAGAATTGAAATGCAAGCTCTTTGAAATAGGGAAGAAAAAGTAGCCGCCGAGACGCAAGGAATGGGTGTGCTTTATAAAAAAAATACAGTTTTTGGTCGAATTTCATATATAATTTTTGAAAAGCAATCATTTTAAGCTAAAATCTCTTTAAAAAGCGGGCGTGGTCAATGAAAAGGCCAAACTTTTTCTGCTACCTCAAACACAATTACAAGGCAATGTGACATGCTAAATATGAGTGAAAAGGCATTTTTTTAAAATTAGAGATCGCACAACAGGCCTGTAGTGGGCTGTCTGGACGGATTTAGCTTATTTTTAAACTTGATCTGAAGGACTGGAGTTCCAGCTAACTCACCAACTTGCAGCTCTTCTACCTAAAATTTAAGGCCTAAAGGTTGTTTACATACCGACGGACGGACATGGCACAATCGATTTTCCTGTTGGTCCCATCCACATCTCGCCTTAGGGCAGTGAAGCAGTGAAATAATCAGCTTACGCTGATTATTTCACTGCTTTATCAACTATGCAACAAACTTAATATACCCTGGATAGGGTATGAAAATTATAAAAGATGTCAAAAGAACTTATATTACCCTCTATCTCGCAAACGTTATAAAGTATAATTTTGAAATAAATAACACGCATGTTTTATTTTCTAAAATCTTATAAAAAACTTTAGTAAAGTGCGAATATTAAAAAACGTAAAAGTATTATAGATTTTTTTTTTTTAAGTTTCTAGTCCTTTTACGGCTATTGAGATCTTGATTAAATTTGACAGAAGTGTATAACGTTCACAAGGCAAGCTAACTGCAGAAGCTAGAAGAAATGCTTGAAAATTACCGTTTCCAACCTCATGTCTTTAAGCCCACATCTAAAAAATAAAAGAAAAGCAAGTGGGACAGTGCGTCTGCGACTGAAAAATAACCTACTCTACCCAAAAAGTAATTACCACGCCTAGAAGTGGACTGGATAAAAAATATTGCATTTAGACGCTTTATGCAATGCGCACATCAATCTTGAACAACGTTTTAACTAAAAAATAATTTATTTTAACAAAAGTGGGAGGAGTTACCTAAATTTTTCGTTATATGATATTATTCATACATTTCATACATTTAAAGAAAGGTTGAATTTTTATTCAAAACTGTCTTAAAAGTGGATGTGGTCAATGCTGGGATGAAATTGTTTTCCACCGCCTTAAAGACAATTTCAAAGAAGTGTCTCATGCCAAAAATTGATGTTATGATCTCCATTTTAAATGGAGGTGGTGACACATACCTATGTAGGTCTGTAGTAAGCTTGTCTGTGGAATGATTTGACTAATTTTCAAACTGGAACTGGTCCAAATGAACTACCAGCTCAGCTACCAAAATTCAGACCTCTAGCTGAAAATGTAAGACACGTTAAAATTTTTATGACCTATCTAGGAAGTCTGTCGGGGGACATGCGCACGACGTGTCCAAGCCATCGAAGTATTGGTCGCTCCAATCGGAGAAGTAGCTGCACAACATTCAGATTCCTACAAATACTGACGTTTGTCACTCTATTCCTAAGAGTCACTCTATTCCTAAGAGTAACATCAGCAAACCACTTTAGAAATTTCTTTTCGACAGCTTGTACCTGCGATCTAATTCTTTCGGTCGTTACCCAAATTTCATGATCATAGATGAGGGTTGGAACGCTGAATTAACTAGTGGGAGGGTTACAATCCGCTTAGGCGAATCGTTGGATACCCCATCTCAATTGACCACTTTCAAGCTCCGAATTGTGTCATAGATCTTGGCTGTTAAATTTCAGTTTCTATTAACTTTAACTGTATTTAGAATTTCTAAGTTAAATAATCCTTTCTTTTAAGAACGGGCGTGGCATCCACCCTTTTCAATAACATGGCTTTTTTGTTTATATTTTTTATCAGAATTGGTATACACGTGTTGATTGCATTTTCATATTAAAAATTTGGTTAATACTTAAAAACGCCTCCAAAATTGGCGTTGCAAAAGTTAATTCATTTCAGTTGATAGCTTTCACACATATCTGAACATTTTATAGCGCAAGTTTTTTGGATTTAAAGAAAATATACCGAATAAAAACCGTTTATTAAAATGCAAATGAAATATGACCACCCCCAAAAGGGGGCGGTTTTTGCCTTTTTTTGAAATGTCAATCACAATACACTTAAGCGAGAATAACGCGTACCAAATTTCAGCTTCCTACGACATTTTTGAATTTTCATGCTAATAAGTAATGGGCGTGTCAGTCGGCGGATTTTAAAAAATTTTACACTTGTACTGCTTCGGGACCTATAAAGAACAGGTATTAAGTTTCAGGCTCCTAGCTCAAAATTTAAGGCCTAAAAACTACCGACACACGGACGGATGGACGGACGGACATGGCTCATTCGACTAACAACTCGGTCTCGATCCTTTAAGGTCTTGGAGGTCTACGGTAATTATTTCTCTATGTTACAAGCTATGAATCAAACTTATGGGATGGGGTATAAAAACTGAAATCTTTGCTTTCGCTCCAACTCAGTTTTCCTGATGAATGGCCAGTGCAGTGCCTTTACTATTGCTCCAGCTTGGCCAATCCTACAGGTTAACTCAGTATCACTTCTTAAATCCAGACCCTGAGATACTTGAACTTCTCTACCTGTTTCAATGGAACTCCATTAATGTGAAGGGTACACTGCACAGGAATTCGGGAAACAACCGCATCACTCCGGATTTGCTCACGTTCACATTCTTATTATTTCTCATTTTTGTTGACGGTTTTGCCGAGCAATTACTGATTATACTGAAATCTGTGACTATCAAAAATGAGTTTTCCCTGACGATCGATTGCTTTGACTTTTTGCATGTCGTGTTTTAGCGATAAAATCAGATTATCATATACTTATACGTATGGTGTGTCTATGCATATAGTTATCGGTTTGAGAAATAAAAACACTCTGCCAAGGTTTTACCATTCGAAGGACTAAAGAAAACACATACAAAATGATGTACAATAAAAACGTAATCCCCCTAGCAAGATTTCGACATGTCATCTTGTCTAGGCAACATCATCTATCACTCAGGACTTTACCTTTTTTTTCCTAAAGCATATCATGACATCGACGACGACATGCTGATGGAGCTTTTCCCTTTAAATAATGAAGCTAAATGTATATCTATATTTACATGTTAGTCGCATTTACAATTGTCGTGCTACTACACTTGCGCATATATCTATATAAGTAAACTTTGTGGTGTCTTCTCATGCGGGTGTATAACCGTATCCTTGCGCCTTAATCGAATTCTTAATTCTATACTTAAGTGTGTAAAGATTTCATCGGCAATGGTCACCGTGTAGAGCTAATCTGATGTTCTTGCCCTTAAAATGATGAACAAAGTCCAGATGATTTGTCACCGCAATCGTTTTGGCTGTCACAAATGTTGGGGCATTGCGGGACAAATTATTTCGGTTTCATCATCCGCTGCACAGTGCAGATTGCAGATGTGTAGACACTTGAGAAGGGGATGTCAGCAAATTGTGTCTTCTATTAAAGAGCTGCTGATTGATTTGCATTCAAATTTGATTAGGCGACATGATTGAGTTATGATTTTTTGTTACTTCCTTTTTTTTACTTTTATTTTTCGGAGAGCTGAATTTGATCGATTACCTTGGTTGGGTTGATTAATAAAAAAATGACATTAAAGTCGATTTGGAAAAAATATTACTTAGGGAGATGGCAGATGCGTTTAACCCAGATGGAAATAATTTATAAAAAGACCGTCAAGTATGAAATCATACACGGAGCGGTCCGTCTGCTTTTTTTTGAAGGTTTTGCGTACAATTATTGCTTAATTTGTATATGAAATGTTGTGTAGTATAATTGCGACTATGGTTTCCTTGTCTTTGACAATTTCCGACTTTCATTGTTTCAGTGTTAAAGAAAATTAAGTTATGGAGTGATGCGCAATCGATGGAGCCTGAGAGCAGACGGTGAACGAAAAGAATGTCAGCAACGTTCTTCAAGGAAATTTAGGTTGATAAGTTTGAGACGGTCGCGATAAGGAGGCATGATGAGAGGGTCGTTCCAAGAGAGACCTCGAAGACCGAACCGAAGAAAGCGACGTTGAATGTTTTCAATCCTTGTGACATGTACTTTATGATGGGGGGACCAAACTTGACTGGCGTATTTGCGAAGGGGACGAACGAAGGTAATGTAAAGGGATCTAGTTACGTAGGGATCAGAGAATTCCTTGGACCAACGTTTAACAAAGCCAAGTGATGAGTTGACTTTCGAAATTATCTTATCAATATGGGAGCGGAAGTTAAGTTCCCTGTCGAGCAAAATTCCAAGGTCCCGATGAAATTGAACAATGGATATAGGCTGACCATGGAGTAGATAAGGACGGGAAGGGCAAGTTTTTTTTCTACGAGAAAATGTTATTGATAGGCATTTGGAGACATTGAGCTCTAAACACTTGTTGGAGCACCAGTACGAAAAACTGTCAAGGTCTTTTTGAAGAAGACAGTAGTCGTGAAATGAGGAGATGGATTTAAAAATGTTGGTATCGTCCGCATAGAGAGAGAAGAGTAGTTTATAACTCTTTCAACGTCGTTAATGCTAAGAATGAAGTTAAGAGGTCCGAGATGGCTGCCCTGTGACACCCCAGAGGAGGCCAAGAAAAGATCAGATAGGACGGATCTAAGGCGGACACAGTAAAAACGGTCTTTCAGGTATGAAGAAATCCATTTTAGCAATATGGGCTCGAAACCAATGGCAGATCGTTTAAAAAGGATCAGATTATGATAAATTTTATCAAATGCTTTACTGAAGTCGGTAGTAATAACGTCCACTTCTTTGCCGGTCTATAAAGCTAAGAGAGCGAAGGACACAAACTCGACGAGGTTAGTCGTAGTGGATCTACATTTCAAAAAGCCATGTTGTTTAGGGGAGATAATTGACTTGCATTGAAAACTTAACGTGTCGTATAAAATACTTTCGAATATCTTCGGTATGTGGGGTATTTTCGATTAACTTGGGTATGTGGGAGAGTTTGGCGATAGGTTTTCGAACCCTTTTTGTGGATCAGAGTGATGTAAGAGGTTTTCCAAATTTCAGGAAATTCTCCTTGAGTAAGAGAAAGACGAAAAAGTTGCGAAAGAGGGAGAGAAAGAGTAGAAGAGCATTTTTTAAGAAAAATTGCAGGAAGACCATCCGGAGCAGGCGAAAATTCTTCATTAAGAGCTAGTAATTTGTTTTCAATAAGAGTCGGGTCGAATTGTTGAGACAGAGAGGGACCAACGGAGAAGTTATGAAGGTGATTGAAGTAAGAGGGGTCAGGAAGAAAGGAGCTGTTAGCAAAAGATTGCTTGAAAAAGGAAGCAAAGAAGTTAGCAATGGTGTGTGGATCAGTTGATGAGGAATTCTCATAAGAAAGAGAGGGAGGGTAACCGTCAGATTTTCTCTTATAATTGACAAATTGTAAGAAAGACTTGGGGTCGTTTATCAGATTTATTTTCGTTTTTCCTAGAAAATTCTTGATAAATTCTTGATACTATTGATAGAGGGAACTGTAGAGCTGCCTGAATTGTAGGTAGGAGCCGAGGAAGTTGGAATAGTCGGAAACGGATTTAACTCGAAGGAAAACTTCCCATAACTTGTTTCTCTTATTACGTAATGAGCGCAGTTTGCGATTGTACCATGGCGGGGATGTAGACGCTGCTCTACGGCGAGGCAAGGGGACATAAAGAGAAATCCAGTCAAATATTTCCCTGTAAAAACGGCTGATTGCTTCTTTTAAAGACAAGTGCGCAAAAATCAAAAGAAGTCCTGCTCAGATGAGCGTTGATTAGGCGGAAATTCGCTTTATGGAAGTCGAAGGAAGAAGCTATAGGTGAAATGGAGGAAATAGATTGGGGTTGGGAGTTAAGGAAAAATGAAAGAAGAAGAGGAGGGTAAAGATTATAAATAGAGGACAGGGCGATAGGGCATGCCGTGACGGATGAGTTAAGTGGATCAGTGCAAAATATAAGGTTTAATTGTCTCCCCATGCAATTAGTTATACAGCTAACTTGGAATAGGCTTGAATCAGAGAGCTGATCTATGAAGAGACGTTCCTTAACAGAGTTGACATTTGAAGCGGTGAAAAAAGACTCGTCATCGGATGGAGACCAGTGCAATTGGGGAAGGTTGAAATCACCAAATATAAGAATGTCGTCGAGGGAGTCCGATATGATGACTAATTGATCGATCGCATCAATGGCAAGTTAAAAATAAATAAAAAATAAATAGAGTGACGCAACAGCTCGAGGTGAACCAGGGCCAACTTCTCAACAATGTATGCTGGTCAATACCGGGGGAGAAAGAAAAAGCGATAAGAGCAGAGTTGAGGTCATTATGTGTGGCAAGAAGAACACCCCGAGCTGGGGGGTTCTCTGTAGGTTTTCTCGTCATCTCGTTTTCGTTCGCCATCTCGAAAAGCATTGAAAGTAGGAGGGAATAACTCTAGGCTCTGTATGTTAGGGACTAAGTTGGTTTCAGTTAGAACATAAATGTCGAAAGGGAGAACATGAGATTGGCTCAAAACAGCGTGTGTTTTTGAGCGCAAACCTCTTACATTCTGGTAGTAAAAAGTGAGCGAAAGGCTTTTGGGAAGAGTAACAGACGATTTGGATAGAGGAACTTGAGGCGAGTTAGGAACGAAAAAATTTATTGTGGTCATTGCGGCTCCGTTGCAGATTAGCTATCCTTTTAGAATATACGTAGCTAGCAAAGGCATTTAGATCAGCAGCAACCGATTGGGAGGATATATTGAACATCTCGTGGAACCTGATATATATTTTCTTAAGCTATTGATTTCTATGAGAAGGCCTTCCTGCCGGATGGAAACCATTACGCTCGTTTTAGCTTTACCCTCAAAGCAAACAGAGTCAGGTTTGTCATGCAGGTATGCAAGAAAGAGACGTATATTTTCATAAACCTTTTTATCTCTAAGTCTGGATAGCGCATAACGACATTCCGTGGTATCGATGACATCTAGGGTTTGCTCAGTAAGTTTAACTGCTGGGGGCAAGAGGGGATCAATAGTGTTGAAGAGTATCGATTGGGGTTTAGAGTATGAGAATGATCGAAATTAGGGTACTTAGCTCCGGATGTGAGGTTGAAATGAGGAAAATTGCTGGTGGGTGGAGCGGAAGCTGCAGGAGCTGGTTTGTTGTGAGAGGAGGATGAGGGAGGGGAAGGGGTTAAGTTAAATGAAACGCATTTTTGGGTGGGCTTCGGAGGTTTAACCGCAGCAGAGGAAGAAGAAGAAGAAGAGGATTGAGAGGAGTGATCTGAAGGATTAGTTTCGGGCGATAGGGAAAAAGAAGAAGGTTGAGAAGGGATATAAACCGGAGGTGTAAAATAAGGAAATATGTTAGTTTTGAGAGACCAGTTGGGATCGGATATCTTCTGAACCTTTTCAAGCAAGTTCATCGGAGATCTCATTTCCCTGGATACCAATATGGCCTGGGACCCGGACAAGATTCACTGTATTTAGCATTCCAACTAAGTTTAATGAGTTCTTGAATTCGAGCACTGTCTTGGACGAGGTAAGAGGGCTGAGAAACGCATATATAGAGCAGCTTGAGTGTCACTGCAAAAATGGAGGGTATCGCCAGATAGCACCCTGTCAGATCACAGATACATCGAATTTCAAATCAATTGCGAAGTTCTACCTTTGCAAGAGAGGAGAAATCCGAGAAAAACGAATTGGTCACAGTTTAGAGAGAAGCTTGGCCACTCTGTTCAAGTTCCACTCAAACTGAGTTCACGACAAGGGGTAGAGATGTCTGCTCAAAATCTGAACAGCATCCTTACCCGTTGTTTTGAACTCGCGTGCCCAGTTACGAAAAACATCCGTAGAAAATCGGTACCTTGGTGGAATGCCGAACTGCAGCGTATTCGCAAAGAGACCAGGAAGCTCCTGAATCGGTCCTTAAAAACCAATTTAGTAGAAGACTGGAATCTATATCGATCAAGGCAAAAGGATTTTAAGAGACTTATTCGCAAGTCGAAAAATGACTCTTATAAAAAATTTTGCGACGAGATCGAATCTCTAAGTGTAACTAGTAGGCTTGTGAAAGTTCTTCAGAGGAACAGACCAAGCAGACTCGCTTCAATACTCAAACCTGATGGCACCTACACTGAGACCAAGGCGGAGAACTACAGTCTTCTCCTTGAGACTCACTTCCCGGGAAATCAGGTCACCACGTGCTCTTCAGTGGTACCGGCAACGGTGGCCACTGCAGAGCCAACGAACACAACGCGGCTTAACTGGTACATTGCATCTAGAGTGGTGACTGATGACGCTATCAAATATGCTATTGCATCTTTTGAGAGCTTTAAGTCACCTGGTCCAGATGGAATCTACCCGGTTATGCTGAAGCAAGGTTTAGGTCAGCTGTTGCCCACGTTGAAAAGAATTTTCACTGCGAGCCTTGCCTTGGCTTACATACCCACCCTTTGGCGTATGATTAAAGTCGTTCACTTCAGACCCATAAGTCTGTCTTCCTTCCTGCTGAAAAGCTTAGCTGAGCTGCGCGTGCGCAAAGTTGCTCTTCGTTTGCACCCTCTTTCTGAGATGTAACACGCTTATCAGCGCGGAAAATTCTGCGAAACTGCGCTTCAAAACCTTGTTGGTAGGATTGAATGTGCTCTTGACCAGAAGAAGTACGTGCTGGGCGTTTTCGTCGATATTGAGGGTGCTTTTGATAACGCGACGTTTGATAGCATGTGCAACTCAGCCAGACAACATGGTGTAGATGAAACATTAGTTCAATGGATTAGGGCAATGCTAATGAACAGGCCGCTGATAACCGAAGCAGATTGTGGCAAGTGCGTCATAACTGGGGTAAACAAGGGCTGCCCGCAAGGTGGTGTTCTGTCTCCCCTTTTATGGTGCATGGTTGTAGACTCTCTACTATCGGCTCTCAACCTTCCTGAAACCTACACACAAGCCTACGCGGATGATGTCGCCGTTCTTTCTGTCGGCTCAAACCTTGGGACTGTGTGCCCTCAGGCGCAGAGATCCCTGAACTTGATCGATGATTGGTGCACTAGGAATGGGCTTTCAGTGAATCCTCTTAAAACTACGGTTGTTCTCCTTACGAGAAGGAGGAAGGTCACTGGTCTGACTCAACTAGTGCTTAAAGGTGTCACTTTCCCGATATCCGATGAAGTCAAATATCTGGGACTAATCCTTGATAGTGGGGTGCCGTGGCGTATTGGTTAGTGTGTTTGCTTACTACGCCGGGGTCTGGGTTCGAATCCTGCCATTGTCACCTGAAAAAAAAGACTTGTTCTTTTTCACGGTCCCCATCTCCGCGAGGGTTTGACAAGCCCTCCGAGAGTATTAATTGTCTTGAAAAACTTCATAAAGTGCCGTTCGGATTCGGCAAAAAATTGTAGGTCCCCTTGTATGTAAAGAAATCAACACACCAGCATACATTGTTGAGAAGTTGGCCCTGGTTCACCTCGAGCTGTTGCGCCACTCTATTTATTTATTTTAATCCTTTATAGAAAACTTCTATGCTCCAAGCATGTTGAATCCAAAACCGAAAAAGCATTGTCCACCTTCTGGCAGTGCAGAGGCGCTTTTGGCAAGACATGGGGTTTATCTCCGAAAAGGGTCCTCTGGATCTATACTGCCATGGTTAGACCACTCCTCTCATACGCATCGGTTGTTTGGTGGAACAGGCTTTCGCGGAAAAGTGTTACTGCCTCTTTTGCCAAACTCCAAAGAACGGCTTGTCTTGGCTGCACAGGGGCCTTCCCTAGCACGCCGGGCTCTACTCTAGATGCTTTGATGAGCCTCCCCCCCTTGATATATTTATCATGGGGTGTACGCTGAAAACCATCTTTCGCTTAAAGAGAGGTGGTTTTTGGTACCACACGCATTGAAATTTTGAAGAACTTGTTCGAGAATTGTCCTTTGGTCCCTGTCTTATGGACATGCCCTCTGACGCAATGACCCCAGAAATCCTTTTGCCACAAATTACCAAGTCAACTTTCCTCAGGTAATGGAATGGCTTCGGCCAGACTCTGAGCCAGGGAAAGAATGCCATCGTATTTTCACGGATGGCTCCAAAACCGGACAGGGGTCTGGTGCTGGAGTCTTTGTGGAAAGCGAGAACATTAGACTCCACTACCCCTTAGGTAAATATGCGTCTGTCTTCCAAGCGGAGATTTTCGCTATCCTAATGGCTATGCGCTATATTGTGACTAACAGGTGGAGGGCAAGACGCATATGCGTTTGCAGTGACAGCCAAGCTGCTCTAAATGCGTTGCTCAACCCTCTTATCTCGTCCAAGATAGTGCTCGAACTCAAGAATTCGTTGAACTTAGTCGGAAGGCTAAATGCAGTGAATCTTGTTTGGGTTCCAGGTCACACTGGGAAAGAATGGGAAAGAATGCCATCGTATTTTCACGGATGGCTCCAAAACCGGACAGGGGTCTGGTGCTGGAGTCTTTGTGGAAAGCGAGAACATTAGACTCCACTACCCCTTAGGTAAATATGCGTCTGTCTTCCAAGCGGAGATTTTCGCTATCCTAATGGCTATGCGCTATATTGCGACTAACAGGTGGAGGGCAAGAAGCATATGCGTTTGCAGTGACAGCCAAGCTGCTCTAAATGCGTTGCTCAACCCTCTTATCTCGTCCAAGATAGTGCTCGAACTCAAGAATTCGTTGAACTTAGTCGGAAGGCTAAATGCAGTGAATCTTGTTTGGGTTCCAGGTCACACTGGTATCCAGGGGAATGAGATCTCTGATGAGCTTGCCAGACTTGGCTCAGAAGAGGTTTTCTCAGGACCCGAACCTGCTTTAGGCCTGCCTGTATCTGTTGTCACGTCTGCCATTGATACTTGGGTTTCTCGTGAGCACAGGGCTCGTTGGCGTGACTGCGATGGGTGCAGACAGACTAAACGACTACGCCCGGACATCTGCGAGGGGTCAGCGTCTTTTCTTCTATCTCTTAGGAGAATCGATTGCAGACTTCTTGTAGGCGTCCTTACTGGCAACCAAGCTTTTGCTAGACACTTGAATGTGTTAGGCTTAAGCGAAACCACCACCTGTCTTGCCTGTGGAGAGGACGACGATACAGCGGAACACTTTCTCTGTAGTTGTCCTGCCTTTGCTCGCATCAGGTGGCGGATCTTTGGGGCTGACGTGGTGAGTGCCGAACACCTAAGCTCTTCATCACTGAAGCTCCTTCTCATCTTTCTTCGAAAGACGGGTAAACTAAATACATTAATGTAAGATGTCTGCATGGTAGTACAATGGTTCAGTAGTTGTGTCTGAGTGCTCCATCGGATAGAAGCAACCTCCAACAAAAGAAGAAAAAAGAAAGCCACAGCAAAACGCATATGCTTCTTGCCCTTCACCTTTTAGTCACAATATAGCGCAAAGCCAATAGGATAGCGAATATCTCTGCTTGGAGTCTTATGTTCTCGCTTTCCACAAGGACTCCAGCACCAGACCCGTGTCCAGTTTTGGAGGCATCTTGGATGGTTTTCTCTCCCTGGCTCAGAGTCTGGCCGAAGCCATTCCATTACCTGAGGAAGGTCGACTAGATGTTTTGTCGCAAAAGGATTTCTGGAGTCATTGCATCAGAGGACATGTCCATAAGACAGGGGTCGAAGGACAGTTCTCGCGCAGGTTCTTTAAAATTCCAATGCTTGTGCTACCAAAAACCTCCTCTCTTTCAGCGAAAAATGGTTTTCATCGAACACACGTATAAATATATCAAGGTAGGGAAGTTCATCAAAGCATCTTTAGAGCAGAGCCCGGCGCGCTAGGGAAGTGCGTTTTCGGTTCTGGATTCCACATAATTGGACCCAGTAGTTTTCTGGGCCCAACCAATATCTATAGGATTATTCCCAAATATTTGACTTCATCTGATGTCGGGATAGTGACACCTTTAAGCACTCCTTAAGCACTCACTTTGCTCAGACAAAAAGAAGAGTAGGAGGCTTTTTAGTAGGTTCCATGATGCACTTTAATGCGCTCTTTGCTGCATTTCTGACTGCGACATTCCTGTCCTTTAAACAAAAAAGTTTTATCTGGGAGTGGGAGGCACTTAAAGAATAAAGCTGTTTAAAATGTCCTCAGCGGCATAAGCACTAAGAAGCGACAAAAGTTCTTTCAATGTGGGCATCAACCAAGAAGCTTCACCACCCAGCTATGATTCTATAGCTCGCCGTCTGCAGTTTTATAAATGTGAATCTTCTGAGGACCTCTTCCGCACTTGCGTGCGTCTTTTTATAACCTTGCTGTTTTTCGAAAGAATTTCAAGCGTTCTTATCCGCCTTTGGCAGACTCTACACACTTCCAGCCGAAAAGCCGGAAAGGGATGATAAATTGTCTTATAATTTGAATTTGGTCTTATAAATTGAACTTTTAGTTGCTTGAGAGAGGGCTTTGCTCCTTTTTTGCCTTCTTATCCAAAGACGCAGCGGTTGGTAGGAGTAAGCCTTCGTTTGATTTTAGCGCTTCTGTCGTTGTCAGAGTTTATAGATCTAGGAACCCAGATAGACAAAGTCACTTACTACCTCAAGGATTATTAGCCATTTATGGTCGTCGTATGTATACTTGATTCTGCCCTCATTCGCCGCTTACATTCCAATACTCTCGAAGACTCAAATAAAGGAGTTCTGCACAATTCTCTTAAGATTGATGTTAAATAAATTCTCAAAAATTCACTAAATTCCTTTTTGATATCAAAGGGGAACGTGAGAACAGCGTCAGTTTTCCATCGCCATCCGGCTTTGACAGGGATGTCAAAACTGTATATTACCATATACATATATGGCTCGTCTCGTCTCTATAGATGCTGGTCACATATGTCCTTGATGTCTATAAAAAGGCGTAAGGTATCGCCGTTGTAATAGTTTTGCTACACCATAGGCGGCGATAAATCCTCCTATTTGCAGATTTTAATTCTGGCACTCAGTCGATTTACCTGTCGCTCTGCGACATATCCTCAAAAGGCTTCAAGGCTGCATATAGATTATTTCTTTGGACTTAACTGACTTAAGGTTAAAATAATACATCCCGGCTATTTGTACGAAACTAATGAAATTCACAGACTTGTTTCCATATGCTTTGCGGTTGAAGCGTGTGCCACCAGGCAATAAAACTCGAGTATTCTTTACTATGTCTTCTTGATAAACATCCTTTAACTAGCATGTAAACTGTTTTGAACGGCGCGCGTTCCTATGTTGTTTTCGGCGGATAATTTATGACTCCAGAATCACGTGTCAACCACGCGATTCACCCCTTGAATATTGCTTCCGTACCTACTGCGAAATGATACATGGCTTTGTTGAAACTTGAGCTCCCGTGTATACCTACGCATCTACATCCTTTTGTTGAATCTTGTTCAAATCGTGATATATCCATGGAAGGATGTATGATGCATGAAGATACAATACGTGTGTATGGTTGAACTCGATGACACATTCAATCCGCGCGCATTTACAACTAGCTATAGCGGCATGTGTTCGCCCTGACTTTTCATGCTCTTTTAAGCACAGTTAAATGGGAAGTTTTCTGAAAGTGTGTATTCATCCCTTGTGTATGTATTACATTCGCCCCTGGCAGACCGCCTTTAGGAGGATGACATTGTTTATGGTCCAAATTTAAACTTTAGCTATCAGGAAATTAAAACCTTCTCGGGGGAGGACCTTGTGGGATTTTTTCCCGCGTTTTTTTTAATCGTGACAAATTAAAAGTTTAAACCACAGTGAATTGCTTCGCCCAAGGGTGATATTATGCTGCGCTGGTAGACTGTCCATTTGGAGGAATGATTATCTTTGGTTTTATCGGATACTTAAGTTGTTGGAAAAATGTGAGTGCGACCACTTGCTGTGAGCTACACGCATTTTTATTTTTATCTTTTTTTCAAGGGAAGGGATATAGTTGACACTAAATTACTTCAGTGGCACACCAACCAAACCGTCCACCGTCCGTTAACCGAGAAGATACATAATGTTAACGTTATGTAAACTTCAGGCTTGAGATTCGTCTTCGGTTACGATACGATCTTTAGATCTGTTTTTTTAAATTATGTTTCTTAGATGCGAAAAAAAGAATTTAAATTCTTGTCTGTGGCTTATCGAATAAAACTCAATTTAACTTTTTAAAATTACACATAATATAACACTTTATTTAGCAAACAAAACTAATTCTTATTCAAATCACTTTTAATTCAACTTCGCTACTGAGAATTCAACACTTTACCTATTTCAATCGCTTTTTATTTACGTTCGGTCTCGATTAACACAAGTTAACTTTTCAAAAAACATCCCTCCGAGCCTTTTATACGTGTATTTATACAAATTCAGCATTGTCTAGCACTTTCTATATTTTCCCTTTGGTAATTTTCCATTGGTATTTTTCCACTGCCACTTTTCTATTGGAGGTGACATTCGATATCGAAATTCGAACTTGGAATGTCAGTTTGCTGTCAGCTAACTGTAATTACAGTTAGGTGTGCTCGTTTAGTGAATCGATAGGAGCATTGAGCGACTCATGCATGTCTTTTCACGTCTTGTCGCCACATTACAGTTACTTTATTTTTAGGGACACATTTTTTTCATCTTTTAATACGTATATATTCATGTATCTACCTAGCCTACCTATTGCCCACATAAGTTAAAGTTATTATCCTTAACAAGCATTAAAAAATAATTGTTTTATTTTTCACAGTCAGAAGAAATAAATGTCTGATTGCTTTGAATTCCCTAATTTCCTAATTCACATTCCCTAACATTCGGTTTTCTTAACAATTGCCAAACGAAACATTGAAGCGGAAATGACTCTGTGGGAGGAAGCAGTGAAAACGTGTGGCTGAACTCGTGAACCTTTGGCCGGCAAGAATCTTATGCATGAATGGGAATCTAGCTTAACTTGTGCTCCTGTGATTTCTATGAACTGTAAGCCATGTAAATTCCGCTGGCGATATATGGTCACACATATTATTCTCCTAGGCATGAGATATTTTTTTCCTAACAGGTTTTAGAACTTTATCAAGCCGAAGGAGAACTCGGTGGTCTTACTTGGCCAATTTTGTTACAAAGAAGGATTTCAGCTACTTGCCAAGGATCGAATACACACTAGTTCACTCTTGAGTTCAAAAAATTTTTCATCAGCCGTTCAACGCATGTTTAACATTGAATCAGTAAGCCTAATACCTTGTTGTTGAGTACACTGCCTGCCACTATAGGTTGAGGCGACAGTGTTTTCGACCGATTTTCGTGGATGGATATAGCCTGGATATAGTGCCTCTGGTCTTACTATTATTGGCTGCAACTCTTAAATAAAACATTCAATAATTGAAACAGGAACATTAGAACTCGTCTACTATTAACACATATATAGGTACCTATTATAAATTATGCATCTACACATCTCGGTCAGACAACACTTGAAATTAACCCCATAAGGCAAACAAAAAATACTGTAATTATAAGCTATACATGCCTAAACACATGACGCACAGTGTGTCACGGTCCGTTCTACCATTTTTGGGGGTTATCCATCCAGGGTTGCTTTGTCCACACCTCCTGTCAATCAATACACCAACCAACCATCGTACAAAAAGGATACTTTCACCCTCTTGTGGAAAATGGTAGATAACCGGGTCGAATCGTTTATAACTTACAATCACACGATGATAGATGATGGATGGATTTATTTGCGTCTATATACAATGTATACCTACAGGCTGGATGTGCAAGAGACAAAAGTAGGAAAAATCTCGAGCAAAAAAGATTTGCATGGTTGGTGTGGATAGAGGGAAGTTTTTTGTTTTCTTTAAAGTCCTAAAAGAAGATTAAATCTAGGTATATGTGAAGATAGCTATAGTATACGCGTGTACACTTTCGTTAACTCAATAAAATATATATAGCAAGAACTCTTAAGTGAGTTCACAAGCAGACAACATTATTGGATGTTTCCTGGTGTCTCTGAAATACCAAGCAAAAACTATAATCAACTTTTGTGGGTCCTTGGACCACTTGACCAAAACTTAAACAAAGTTTTAGTTGATAAAATCGTAGGCACCGTCTATGAGAAACTATTATGGACTCCATGATAAAAGGCATTCTACAAGAAACGACCATAACGCAGCATGAGTCAACGAAATCTATTAAAGTCAACCTCATCCAACCCTTTGTTTCTTTCAAAGTTCGTGACTCGACTTAAATATAGACAAATTTTACCGGATTAAGAGCAGTAATTTTCATAGAATTTTTTAAGTGTCAAGTTCCAAGAAACAGTGAAGAAGCTACGTGTTGTTAAATTGAAAGAAAAGAGTACCTACCTTTTAAATTATTAGAACGAATTGTTAAGATTTATATGAGTAAACAAAATCTACGGCCCAAATCCATCTTAATTTTTGTTGAACCCCAGACTAAGAGAGGAATATCTACTTAAAGCAGTTGTGTAGCAGGAAGGGAGAATTTACATACTGCTGATGGAGACAAAAATATTTAAATTATTCTTCGTTGAAAGGCAAAAAAAAATTATGACAGAGGGTGTGGATTGACAAAGTAAGCGAAGCCAGTAACTCCCCTTTTTTACGTTTCTCGGCACAGCGAGTTGAAGTTAGCTTTTTCACATGATAGATGACATTTTCTTCCATCAAATGTATCCACACTCACTGTCACTCGACTCTTTTGCGTAGGCACTTCATTTGAATATAGATACCCTTCCGTTGAGTGTCTCAAGGTTGAGCTAACGGGACATTGACGCAAATGAAATGCCTTCATATTCTTACACTAGTCAACATTGTATTAAGTTCCAGATATCCAGAAGAGAAAATGTTTCATTGAGAATCGTTGTATACTGTAGGTGTATAATCCTTCAATACTTTAAGCCAGGACTGCTCAGACTTAAAACAACGGCGATTGATTCTGAAATACTTAATTAGGAAGTCAAAGTTAGACTTAGTACTAAAAACAAGAAAACGTAAAATTTGAAGATATTGACGGTTTTTAGTATAGTCAATTTATTGGTAGGTACCTCATTTCAGGTGCCATCTGTCAAAAGCATCATAGAGACGTTAATTTGTTAGACGGTTTTTTTTTATATAGAGATTTTAATACTTACAGTCATTAAGAAAGTTCATGTTTTATTTGCCCGGCGCATATTCTTCTTTGTTTATTGTAGGCAGTACCTTGCAGCGCTAATGGCTTTCGCTGATTGCTCGGATATACGCTGTCTGTTAAAGGACCGAACGTTGCATGTGCATGTTATCCCTGGTTCCTTATCTGAAAATCCGTCCGATAAATATAAACTTAATTATGTATAAATGCGCTCATATAACACAGATCGCTGAATGCAAGCTTTTCTAATTTGAAGTCAATAAAACTGTTAAACACGTAGACACAGGCGCAAAAGTAGGTATTTATTTTATTGTATACATAAATACGAATTGTATAAGAATTGAGCATTTAACATCTCGAGAGCCGTAATTTTAAGTCAGTCATGCGGCTAATAATGTATATTATCGTAAAGTTTTAAAATTCAATAACAGCTGTGATTACCACTATTTAAGTAGCTACCCACCTCATGTTGATTTATTATGATATAAAAACTTATATGTACCTTTGGTTGATTATCATGTTGATTGTCATTGAATGATAACACTTAACGAGGTTTAGCCCTTATACAAAAACAAAACGTTATCAAATTTTTAATTATACCGATTTTCTTCACACAAAAGGTAACCGCCTAAAAATAAATAGGTACCTAAATTGTATGCAAAAAAGATCGTCAAATATGAAGGCATACGCGGAGCGGTCCGTCAGATTTTGTTGTAGGTCAAACTTAACTTTCTTTTTATCGCGCAGTCTGTGTAAAATTCTAATTGTTTATTAAAATTATTTCTGGATATGTATTTTTTTTCATTTTCTTGTAAAAAATTTATTAGAATATTCCATACACTTTTTCTTTTTGGAGTCTTCTCTTCTTGTGTTGGCTGATTTTTTTAATATATTTATTTAAATGAACTGCTATAAGATTATTGCTTTTTTTTTCAAATCTGTTGTGCTTGCTAACCTTCATGTGCGGTTGAGCTTCTGTCAAATTTGTTTTATGTAAAATAAGTGGTTCAGAAGTCACACATAGACATATTTGCAGAAGTTACATAGGTATTAGCTAGCAGCATCATTTTAGTTAGTCAACTAAAGTATTTTCAAGCACTTCTAGTAAACCATTTACTATTTCAAAACTTTTAGAATTTTTATTTTATTTTAAAAAGTTGTACTGCGTCCATTATTTATTGAAACCACTGAGTAAGTGCAACAGTGATTTCGCAGAAGTTAGAGTCCGTAAAACCGTTGAATACCCCATCCTATCCAACATTGTTAAATGCTGATATTATTGATATTTTTTGACATTTTATAACTAGTGAAAACTTCGAAAAGGGCGTGTTTCAAAACGCACCTTATTACAAACTATCAATATTAACAGATATATCCAAGTTACGCTTAAATTTACGTAAAAATGCATATTTTTGGTTCAAATTCAATATTTTTGAAAAATCGCCCTCTAAAACGGGGCGTGACTAAAAACTTTGTATCAACGAAATATGGAATGAAATCTCGTTTAAGGCCAGTCGAAATAAAGTTTTTCGGAAAAATTTTAAGTTTTACTTCGATTCTGCCTCCAAGTATGGGCGTGGCCCAAAGTTTTGTATGAACAAAATGAAGAACTAAGTGTTTTCTACATAAAATATTCAGGAAATTTTCAATTCAAATTCAATTTGGGGCAAAAATATTAAGTAAAATGGTTTTGAAAATTTACCCTTAAAATAGATGCCATTCCCACTGGAGAAGGTTTACCAATTAATTTTTTCTTTTTAGAGTTTTAGGTGATGCTTAGTGTGAAACTTCAACCTTTAAAGACGTCTTACAGTTTTGAAAGGTCTGGATGATTGTGGCGTGGCTTTGGGCGGATTTCAAAAGTTTTTACACTTGTACTGCTCCGCACGATGTGGAGCTTACTTACGAAATTTCAGCACCCTAGCTCAAAATTTAACGCCTAAAAACATGTGATATACAGACGGACGGACAGACGGACGGACGAACCTGACTTATTATTAATTTCCGTGACCTTTTTTACCATTTTTTAAAATTCAAGATGCATAAAAAAGCATATTCGATTTTTTTTTTCAAATACCGATAGATTTTTTTCAATTTTACAACTACCTGCCCTTCCACTTTTCTTTAATTCAGCGGACATGAATATCCCAGAGAACGGTAGATTACGCTGTTTTCGTTTGTTTATGGGCTTAAAAATTTAAGGTTGGAAACAGCAATTTTAAAACGTTTTCAATACAGTTATCTTGCCTTTTGAACGTTAGTACTTAACCAAATTTAAACAAGATCGTCTTTACCGTTAAGGGACAAGGAATCTTTAAAAAAAATCATTTTCGCAAATGTTTTTATGTTTTTGAGTCATATCTTCGAAGTTTTTGAATATTCGACGATTGCTATAGAAATTTTTGTATGAAAATTTTACGTTTTTGTTTTTGTAAAACGTATGTACTTTAGACGATGGACTTTGCGCGATATTTATAATTATACTTTATAATTTTGGGGGGTTATTTTATTTTTCATTTGGGGATCTATTTCGTAATAGTCTTATTTCCCGGAGCCTTAAAACTGAATACTTCTTATATATATGGATGGACTGCTAAAAAGCTAAAAAAAGCAGTGAGTAAGTGCAAAAGTTCGTCTGCAACAAACTTCTATATACCTGAACCTATATACCGTGTAACACCAAATCTAATAGCTTTTTGGCCCGAATTCATATATTATTTGTACCTATTGGCCGAAAATTTATAATTTTTATTGGGCTGTAAATTAAAATCCGTTAATTCAGAATAGTAGTTTTTTCCTAAAAACGCCCCCTAAAAGGGGGTGGAGCTCAAAACTTTAACAAACTTAGCAAAAAAAATATCTTTAATATTTGATATATAATTTTTTTTCTATTTGGAGTGAACTTTCCGAGAAATCGTTTTTTTTTTTTAAGTCTAACATGCTAAAAGTGGGAATGGTCGATATTGTGGGCGGTTCAATTTTCGCCTTGTTAAAGGTTTTGGGTCAATATTGCTCGGTACCAAAATTTGAGTTTCTCGCTTTGTCTAACTGAAAAAAGAAACTTTGAAATGGAGGTCGTCTTACAGTGAAGGCAGAATTGGGCGGGCCGTTGGCGGAATCAGCCAATTCTTACACTTTGTCTGTGCAACAGAGAACCAAGCCATGTACCAAGCTTCAACTTTCATAGCTTGAAGACCTTAAACCTTCACATATGCAGACGGGCGGACAGACGGACGAACGGACGGACATGGCTTAATCGATTCACCTGTCGGTCTCGATCATATCTATAAAAGGTCTTCTTAAACCGATTCGCTGACCTATCCGACGTCATTCTTTGGCAAAACAGACATAGGTATGTTGACGAGATATAGTAAGTATTCACCATGAAAAAAGAAGGTTCGATTGAAAGCTCGAAAAATCCGAAGGCATCACTTGTTGCCTGGGTGAAAGAGGGCCGCTGCAATCGATCCCAGACTAGATATGATGCAAGATATGATACGAGATATAATGCCGGAACAACGTTACCAGAATTCAACTATGAAGATCTGGTATTGCTTTGCAATACCAGACCTTTGCTTTAGCAAGGCTGGGAAGGCCCTGCCAAGAAATTACACGAATTAATTGTATTATCTTCGAAATTCAACGAGGACCAAAGACGAAAATAAATATTAGTCTTGTGGATCGCCTAAATCGTTACCACACGATTTCGGGACAAACTAAACTAAGAGGGGGGCAGTGAGATGTGGCGGAAAAATATGATAGTTGTGATGGGTTTTTTCAGCAGGTCATTAAACATCAAATTAGAATTCATCCATATTTCATAAGCACACTTTAAGGCGATTACAGCCACTCAACGAAGTGCCTACCTACCTGAATAAATATCGTTAATGCCTCCCTGGCCATCTCTTGACACCTTGAGTGTTCTACATTAACAACCATCATAGTGGATTGTATTAAAAGTCCGAATGGTGGCGCCGAACAACAGTTTGGTCTGACGTGCTGAAGTTTAAACTTAAAGAAGTTGATTGTGCTAGATAGAGTGATTCCTTGTTTGAATATAAAAGGTGCAATGACTTTTATCCGCCCCATCAGAAAAAAAAATTACAAGATCTTACAAATGCAACCTTGTTTCAACTAAATTTCCAAAAAAAAAAATGAAAGCAACGGCAGATAATGCAGCAAAACCAAACCAACAACGACTATAAATCCTCCAAATACTAAACATTTTCATTTCTTCCGATAGATAAGTTGTTTATTGTCCCAAGCGCAGGATATTAAAGAATGCAATCTCTTGCCAACCCTACTCGGAGGGTAAAATTTACAACGTTCGTCGAGCCAACCCAGGTAAAATGTTCCCCAGCATGAAATCATTTCGACTTCCTTTCTTTCCGGCTGCGATGGTATTTCTCGCTCCAAATAGATTCAAACTCAAGGTTCAACACTTCTGCTGATGCTAGAGAGTACCACAGATAGGGGAAACCACCCGCCACGTCCTCCGGTATCGCTTTAACATGATTCTTTTGTGTGCAATCGAAACGGAGGCGATAGCTAAAAATTCCTTACTCCTTATTCCTTCTGGCATACCTACATTTACCACCGGAAATTCGCTTTTATGATGAAGTAAAGGTGTATATACAACCAGGGCGCCGGTAGACACAGGAGACCAGCCAGGGCTTCAAAAATCTCAGGGCACTCGAAGGGAAATTTATGCACCACCACAACACCCCAATGTGCAAATAATCAAACCACAAAAGAAGCACAACTCATGCAGCTCATTTCGGCGATTACACCGACACCACGCCACTTGACGACGAAGAACACGACAATTTTATAGCCACACTCCGAGGTATAAATGTCTCCATAAAACAATTTTTTGCCTCCTTCGTCCTTCGACGGTTTATAGATTCAAGGGAATTTAAAAATTAGATAAGGAGCAACGCGAAGAACAACGTTATTTATGAAACCGAAGAAGTCGATGCGTTTTAGGCTAAGATAAAATATCTCATTGGTTTATTGGAAAATTCCGAGAGCATTTAATGGTATCGCGCGAACTCGGACGGTGAAGGCGATAACAAACTCGTCCTGCCTATATCTCAGGTACGGCGCAATCAAATAAATTTGTTAGCGGAAGCCCATGACTTGGGATTATCCCTGGTTTGCAGGATAAAAACATCCACCCCTGTCTTGGGTGCAAATATTAAATTTTTACGCCGAGGTAAATTTGTTAAATCATTTGAGTTTTTATGGTTAAAAGAATGCTGCCCGCAAACGAATAAAATTGAATCTACTTTGCATTTGGAAAGCATTAACCGCAGTTGTTAGGTGGGTCGGCGCAATTTTTTTTTTACCCGCAGTTACTCAGTAAGGCTATGCCAAAGTTGATTCTGTCGAGTGCCATCCATTGACATAACAAATCGCATTTCGATGTAAATTTTCTTGTGAATTGCTTTTCAAGCTCCACAGTGTGCAGCAAAACATCTTTACTTTATTTTTAGAATGACATTTAATTGACGACTGTTTATGCTGATTTTTTTATTTTATAAGCTTAGAAAAATTAAGGGGAATTATTTAAGGTGCACTTAAAATAAAGCTCAGTTAAAAATGGTGCTTGAAATTACACTCTCTTTGAAACAACATGGGCTATTGTGAACACCCGGTTGAGTTTCCAACAATTTATTTTGATTTCACGAGATACTTATTAATGTTATTTCAAAAACCCTGAATTGAAAAGTAGAGTAAAGTTTATACTACATAGAAAGAAGTAAAGTCTGTGACTGTGACAAGATCTGGCGGAACTAAATCTGATCAGACAAAGCTTATTATCGGACGAAAAATTCGACGGATTCATAGTTATTGTGAAGATATTGACTTATTTATTTATTTATTTAGAATAATTTAGAAAATAAATTTATAATTTAACTACAGGGTTATCCGGCTACAAGGATCTGTCTGTCTGTCCGTCTGTCCGTCTGTCCGTATGTGTGAAGTTTTTGGGTCTTTAAAATTGAGCTAGAACGCTCGATCCTGGAGTGTATCTTGGTTCTTTTTTTGTACTGATAAAGTGTGTAAATTGGTTAAATCTGCCAACAGCCACGCCCACTACTGGCTTTAATGTAAGACATCCTCCATTTCAAATTTTCTTTCAAAATCCCTTTTGGTCAAGTTAGACATGGCGTAGGAGCTTCAATTTTGGTACTGAGCAATATTGGCCCAGGAACTTTAACAAGGTAAAAATTGGACCGCCCACAATATCGACCATGGCCACTTTTAACATGTCAGATCTTTAAGAACCCGGTTTCTCGGAAAGTTCACTCCAAATAGAAAAAAAATTATATGACAAATATTAAAGATATTACTATATGCTAAGTTTGCTCCGCCTATTTTTAAGGGGGCGTTTTTAGAAAAAACCGTTTTTTTCTGAAATAATTTTCGCTTTTGCCCTATTTTTTCTAATGGTTTTAATCCATTTTTGTGGGCGTGGCCTATACAAATAATGTATGAATTCGGGCCAAAAAATTTTAAGATTTGGGGTTAAACGGTATATAGGGTCGGGTATATAGAAGTTTGTCACAGACGAACTCTTGCACTTACTCACTTTCTTATCAATTTTTTTGAATGTTAATAACGGGTGATTTTTTAGCTGGTTTGGTTTTGGCAACACTGGTTTTGACAGCTGACGTGTGTTTAGTACCTTGTGTCACTGTCAAACAGCTTCAGTTTGGTTTGCAATTTAGCCATGGATCGTCTTACAAATGAACAATGCTTGCAAATTATTGAATTTTATTATCAAAATTCGTGCTCGGTTCGAAATGTTCATCGCGCGCTGCTTCCATTTATGGTCGGCATTCTCGACCTTCTGAGCAGTCTTTTCGGAAGATTGTGACCAAATTCCGCACCAAATTAACTTTGTTTGACATTAAACCACCAACACGTTTACGTACTGTGCGTAGTGAAGAAAATATTAGCTAAAATATAAAAAAAAATATTAGCCGTATCAGCTAGTGTGACAGAAGACCGCGAAATGTCGATTCGGCGCCGTTCCCAGCAGTTAGGCCTTTGTTACAGCACTACGTGGAAAATTTTGCGGAAGGATTTGGGCGTAAAGCCTTTTAAGATACAGCTGGTGCAAGAACTAAAGCCAGCCGACCTACCACAACGCCGAACACAGCACGCGAAACAATGGCGCAATTGCGAGGCGAGTTTGGTGAACAGTTAATTTCACGTTTCGGGCCGGTCATTTGGCCGCCTAGATCGTGCGATTTGACACCATTAGATTATTTTTTGTGGGGGTATGTCAAGGCTAATGTCTATAGGGACAAGCCCGCTTCGATTGACGCACTGGAAGCCAACATCCATGCATTCATTCGTGAGATACCGGCCGATATGTGTGAAAGAGTATGCCAAAATTGGACTCAGCGGATTGGCTACCTGAGACGCAGCCGCGGTCAACATTTGCATGAAATTATCCAAACCATGCAATGGACAAAACGAACAGAAGTAATACCCCAGGTAGTAGTCCAGTTTTGCTGGTAAATCCACCCTCTTCGGATTACAGCTTCACGAATTGTATGGGGAGAGCCATTTATTGTTTTCAAATCCCTTCCTAAAAAAGGCAAAGGCAGGCTAACTTGATCAGCACCACCTATACATCGATCATCTCAGGAAGTCCGCCTTAAGATAAACTCTTTACGTGTAGGTGACGGGTAAAAGATAGTTAACGAGTGTTTTTGTAACCCCACACATATCCTCCATCCATTGGTATTAGATCGTTAGGCATCTTGCTGGGCCCTCCTCCAGTAATCCACCAATTTGGAAATGTTGTACCAATCCTAAAATCCCGTCCTGTCCAAATTCAATCCCGTCTAATATTAGCAAGAAAGGATTCATCTTGTTCGAGTATCACACCTTGCAGCCCTGGAAACACTCACCTGTTTCTTTTGTACCCGGATCCTGCATTTCTACACACACCTGTCTTAGTCTCACAATACCTTCATGTAGTGTGGTGATACACACGATACTCCTTGGTCGGGCTTTTTCACTAAGAGGGAAGGGTGATTTTTATTAAAGCAGTGACTCCCAGGGACTCAGGTGTGTATTTATGTTATCATTGTTTTAAATTATATTTTTTGTATATTTTGCAAAGAATTCGAGTCATGATATTGATATTAGTAGAAAGGGCCAAGGACCTGCCCAAATAGGGTAAACTGCAATGATCCGGATTTTATTGACCTTGCCGCATGGATTCTTCATCAACCAATGATCCTAATATGTAATCAGTCTTATCAATCCAGCGAAACCAATTGTGGTATGATATTAAAAGAAACTTAAAACATCATGTTTAAAATAAATAAATAAGTAGAGTGGCGCCACAGCTCGATGTGATCCAGGGCCAACTTCTCAACAAATGTAGGTATGCTGGGTGTGTTTATTTCCCTACATACAAAGGTGATCTTTGAGATTTTTTCACGCCAAATGTTACTCTAGGAGATTTTTTAGACCCTCGCGGAGAAAGGGACCGTGAAAAAGAGCGAGTCTTTTTTTTCAGGTAGGATGCAACATCATCAAGCAAACGTCATGTTTGTAATAATAACAAGTGAGTAAGTGCAAGAGTTCGTCTGTGACAAACTTCTATATACCCGACCCTACATACCGTGTAACACCAAAACTTTAAGTTTCTTGGCCCGAATTCATATATTATTTGTATAGGCCACGCCCCAAAAGTGGGCATGGTCTAAAAATTAAAATCAATTAATTGTTATTTCGTAAGAATCATGAGAAACTACGGTAAAAGAGAAAATTATTTCAGAAACAAACATTTTTTTCCTGAAAACGCCTCTTAAATAGTAATATCTAACTTAAAAACTATGCACTAAAATTAATATACCCTCGGTCGGGTATAAAAAGAGGACTTGAACTGCTTATCTTGGTTTTATTTTCAAAAAGTCACTTTACTTGGGATGAATAAAGTTTTGTTTAAAGTTTACGAACGGATATAAACAAGGGGTTTTTTTTATTACCTGCTCGTTTTCTCTTTTATATGGTGAAATATTCTTTTTGTGGCTTATATGATAGGCCTTTGTTTACTCCTTCTGAAAAACTAATTTTTCAATTTGTATCTATTTCTTATACCCGACCGAAGGTATATTAATTTAAATGCATAGTTTGTAACACAGTGAAATAATCATCATAGACCCTTAAGACCTTTTAAAGATATGATCGAGACCGACAGGTCAATCGATTAAGCCATGTCCGTCTGCCCGTCTGTCCGTCCGTGTGTGTTTGTGAAGGTTTTAGGTCTTCAAAATCAAGCTAAAGAGCTAAGATTTGGTACGCGGCTTGGTTCTTTTGTTGCACAGGCAAAGTGTGAAAATTTTCTTAATTTGTCGACGGCTACGCCCACTACTGACTAGGGGGCGTGCCCGTTGACAAATTAAGCAAATTTTCACACTTTGGGCTTGGTTCTTTTGTTGCACAGGCAAAGTGTGAAAATTTGTACTGAGCAATATAGGCGGATGACCTTAACAGGGCAAAAATTGGACCGCCCACAATATCGACTATGCCCACTTTTAACATGTTAGATCTTTAAAAACCCGATTTCTATAAAAGTTCACCCCGAATCGAAAAAAAAAATGTAACACAAATATTAAAGATATTACTATTTGCTAAGTTTATTTCATACAAAGTTTTGGGTTCCGCCCACTCTTAAGGGGCTTTTATAGGAAAAACCTGTTTATACCCCATCCCATAGGATAGGAGGTATATTTAGTTTGTCACATAGTTTGTAACACGGTGAAATAATAAAGGTAGACCCCCAAGACCTTAAGGGCATATGATCGAGACCGAATTCTGAATCGAATGAGCCATGTCCGTCCGTCTGTATGTCACATGTTTTTAAACCTTAAATTTTGAGCTAGGGTGCTGACGTCGTACTTAAGGTCCACGTCATGCGAAGCAGTACAAGTGTAAAAATTTTTGAAATCCGCCCAAAGACACGCCCACAACGGTTTAAATGTGCAACTACCTCAAGAGTTTTCAAAATTATAAGACGTTCTAAAAGGCTAAAATTAGACATATAGCATCTCCTAGTAAATGTAAGACATAAAAAAGACAAATTTAATTGGTAAACCTCCTCTGGGCGTGGCATCTATTTTCAAATATTCAAATGCAGTTTACTCAATATTTTTGCTCGAAATTGAAAAAAATTTGCACAATATTTTATGTGGAAAACGCTTAATTCCACATTTTTTTTATACAAGACTTTGGACCCCGCCCATATTTGGAGGCAGAATTGAAGAAAAACCTAAAATTTTGCAGAAAAACTTAATGTTGACTGTCCTTGAGCCTAATTTAGGAAATCCTGAAGCAAAAACAGTAGCAGGTTAGGTAGACGAGACTTTAGTTCAGATTTCGTTCATATAAAGTTTTTAGCCAAGCTCCCTTCATTTTTAAAAAATATTGACTTTGAACCAAAAACATAGCATTTTTACGTACATTTAAGTGTAACTTGGAAATATCTATGGAAATATCTTATAACTAATAGTTTGTAATTAGGGGCGGTTAGACCACGCCCCTTTTCGAAATTTGCATTACTTATAAAATGTCAAAAAACGGTATGCCATCAGCATTTTACAATGTGGGATAGGATGCGGTATTCAACGGTCCGTTTTACGGACTTTAACTTCTGCGTACACACTGTAGCACTTACTCATTGGTTTTTTTTAAATAATATGCGCTTTTACCGTATTTTCTCATATGATTCTAACGAAATTACAATTAATTGATTTTAGTTTTAAGCCCATGCTTTTGAGCCCACTTTTAAAATAGTTCGTCCAATGAAGCTAAGATAAATCTAAATGTTTATAAATATTTTTAATCAATGTTTATAATTAAAAGAAGTTAAAGTTGTTGGAACGAACACTTTTATCCTCTCTGAGGCCCTTTTACCCTTTTTTCTAGGCTTTGATTAATCTCTTTTAGCCCATTAGTTGGCATACTGGTAGCTTGTGTTGCCGTTCTTTTGGAATTTTTATTTATCGGACCGCAATTTTTTTCATGACGGAACATTTTTTTTCATACAACATAATGCAAACCCTTAAAATGACTTCAAAACCTCTGATATTACTTTTAAACCTTTGAAATGGCTGATTTGGGAGGATTAGCTAAGAAAGAACTTTAGAATGTGCACTGTAAGAGGGTGAAACGAAGAAGTAATTGCTCGTTGTGCTACGATTAGGGATGACGACTAAGATTACGATAACGATGGCTGTGCCTTAACACTTACATCAAAAGATTTATGCAAGAATAGTGTGTTGCTTTGTCAAAGCTTTTCTTTCCAATAGCTCAAGCTACCTATAACTAAGTCTTATACCTCTATGGGAAGTTAAATTCCTTTCATTAAAAAATTTAATGTTTTCCAGTTCTTTTGCGCATTTAGTTTTAGCAACCTAAAAAAAACAAGACTAAACGTATAAGAATAGAGGGGGGCCTGTACGGCTTAGTGGTCATCATAATTGTTGTAGGTAATTCAGGAGCTGTCGAATCGAACCTTGGATAAGCAAACCTTGTTTTTCGGAAAAATAATTTTTTTTGAAAGCGTTTTTTTCAAAAGAATTCAAAAAATAAACTTAATCAAATCAGTATTTTTTTAATGTATTTTTACTAAGTTTTTCTGAAAAAAAATTAAATCTCGAATACTTACCTAACTCCGAGGCCGTTGTGCTTTGGAAATAAAGCGTTACAAAACAAAATCTAGTTCTTTTGACCTTTTAACGGGACCTTTTAACGTGACCTTTTAACGGGAAAACTACCTCTTTCCATAGTCTGCATAAGAACCTAAGCCCCTGTATAAAAACCCCGAACTTGAGCCATGGGCGCACCTAGGAAGTGGCACCCGGGTGCTTAAGTTAACGAACACCCCTTAAGCAATTTAGTAGAAAACCAAAAAAAAAAAACAAAAACAAGCTTTTTATTTCAAGGTGCTTAAGGTGTAAAAATTCACTATTGCACATGGACGCGGATGATGCTGTAAGCGTGATATTATTGCTATAACTACACTCAAGCTGAATGAGGATCTTCGCAGGATCTTAAGCTGGTCTCATGAAAACTTTTTGGAAATGAATCCCACTAAGTCTCAATGCATGATCATCAGTAGAACTGAAGAAGATGCCAGCCGCTTCCCGACCATATATCTTGGAGATGATCCCATCGAATATGTTGCCAAAGCAAAAAATCTTTTCATCTGGTTTGAGTCTAAGCTAGGTTGGGATGATCATTTTACCACGATTATAGGAAAAATCTATGGCTCCCTAAGAAATTTATCGGTTGATTTATCTTTTATTATTATTTATCTTTTTGAAACTGAATCCCACGAAGTCTTAATGCATGATCATCAGTAGAACTGAAGAAGATGCCAGCCGCTTCCCGACCATATATCTTGGAGATGATCCCATCGAATATGTTGCCAAAGCAAAAAATCTTTTCATCTGGTTTGAGTCTAAGCTAGGTTGGGATGATCATTTTACCACGATTAAGAAAATTTATCGGTGTCACAAAGCTATACACCACTAAAAGTTCGACTAAGGCTAGTTAAATCCCTTCTCATGCCAATCATTTCTTATTGTTGCGAAATCTTCTGCAGCATCAAAGCCGATACCAAGAGAAGACTTAATGTAGCGTTTAACAATATTGTTCGATATGTGTATAACTTGAAGCGCTATGATCATGTTTCCGCTTATAGCAAAAGCATTCTTGGTTGCTCATTAGACCAATACCTACAATATTGAACTGTTAAATTTCTTCAGAAAATTATAATCTCCAAACAGCCTTCATATTTGTTCAATAAATTAATTTTTGCATAATCTAATCGATCTCTTATTCTCGTTCTGCCGCGGCATTATAACTTATGTACTGAGCGTCAATTTTTCGTTCATGCTATCCGCATTTGGAATGCACTTCCTCTCAGCGTAAGAAGGCTTTGTTATGCTTATTCCTTTGTTCACACTCTCTTTAGGCACATGGCACATAGATAACCCTGTATTAGACTTGAATCGTTTTTTAATTGAATTGATTTTTAGATATGAGTTCCTAAAATGTAAAATAAAAGAGCTATTTTTCCTTTTATTTTCTGTATGATTTGTTATCACTTTTTTAATTTTAATTTAAATTTTAAATTTTTAAATCTTTAAAGTTTTCATAGTTACTTGTCATTTTCTTTTCCAAATTGCATTATCATTAATAACTTAAAGATTGATATTAATATTAGTCCACTTTAATGATTTTAAATTAATAAATAAATATGAATATGAATATGCTTTCGTGCCTCTATTGCACTTAACGTTTTGATTTTATTATAAATATCTATATTTTTTGTGTGTTCCTTTTAGATTGAAAGTATAGCAAAATTCGTCAACCTCTTTTGGCATTATTGTTAGTTATATCGTCGTTTTTTCGCATGATGCAACTGAGACGCAAATAGTTAAATAAATTTTCATCGCCAATGATAGACTTGATAACAAATCTGCAAAATCCCACTCAACAATAAAGCTTAAAAATTCGAAGATTGTCTTAATTTGGGCATCCTGTAAACTTATTCTTGCAGCTTCGTGTCCACCCAATTTCCAATATGTGTTTTCTGCTGGCTCTGTAAAAGTGCAGGTTCAACAGCAAGCAATTCAGCCTCTGTTCCATACAGCAATATTTTTGGTTGAAGAGCTGCAAAAACTAACGCAATGTCTTCCTTGGCTGAGACCGGTGAATAAGTTCAGTGTAACATGTGTTCTGACATTCTAACATGGATATTCGTGTTTCTTCTCCCAACGTCAAACCAGCCACTTGCACCTTTTCGGTTGGCATAATTTTATCCTTTCATGCTCTTCTCCGCCTTTCAATGTAATTTCTGGCCATGCACTACCGATAGTCCTCTTGCGTAAGTTATTGCTTTTTCGCCGTTGTTCCTGAATAAAACTGGAAAGTGCCTTATAAGTTTGTGTTATGTGCAAAATAGATATATTTTGCTGTTACTGATGGCACACCTGTAGTCTGCCACCCGGGGCGGAAACTTAAGCTAGAGAGCTGAAACTTAATACACTGTTTGGCTCTTCTGTGGCACAGAAAAGATGTGAAAATTAGCAAAAACCGTCAACGGCCACGCCCACTACTAGCTTCCATGTGAGACAACTTCTATTTCGCATTTTCGACAAGATAGACAAGGTGTAGGAACTCAAATTCAAATTTTGGTACTGGGCAATAATATTGGCCCAAAACCTTTAACAAAGCAAACATTGAACCGTCCACGACCACGTCCACTTTTAACATGTTAGATATTTCATAATCCGACTTCTCGGAAAGTTCACTCCGAAAAATATTATTGAACATATTACTTTTTGCTAAGTTAAAACAGCTAACGTAAAAAAATTTTGAGCTCTACCCACTTTTAGGAGGCGTTTTTAGGAAAAAACGGTTTCTTCCCAAATAATTTTTGCTTTGAACGCATTTTTTCATAATTCTCACGAAATTACAATTGACTGATTTTTCAGTTAATTGTTAAGCCCGGTTGTGACAAACCCTACAGCGGTATCATTTGTCATGAGAGAACTATCAATTATAGGCCTCTTGCATGTGTTTAAGAACACCTGAAATACACTCAGCATGCATATGGTTATGAGGCTATGGTTGTATGCTGACCAGGCAAGGGCTCTTCTGAGCTGTAAGTGCCAAATAGTTTAGTTGTTAAAATTTAAATTGAGAAGTGTTTTTTAAACATATTTTTAACTAAACTATTAAACTGCAAACAAAAAATTAATTTATTTTCTATTTGTTTTTACAGGTGAGACATCAATAAGTAAGTATCGGCTTTCATTCTACATTTTTATATATTTATTTTCATCTATAGAGTCTAGACCTACAAATTTATTAAACTTGTAAGAACTAACCAAAGCAATACTTTCAAATGCGTATTTTTTTTTACTTTTTCCCATAAGTTGAACACAAGGGTCTATAAACCGAAAGTCAATAAATCAGAATCAAAGTGCGATAAAACTTACCGTATTTCACATCCCTGCTTGTCCCGTTTTTTGGTAGCCACCGAATCCATTAAAGCCAATGTCAGCTAATTACCCTTTTTTCTAGTTGAAAGGATTTGCGCTAGCGACAGTCGTTATATGTTCAGAAAAAAAAAAACAGAAGAAAAAATGTATCGGTGACTTTTGTAGTTTGCGAGAAGACAGACGGTTCTGCGGTTGCACCCTTCACCAGTGCGCCACCATCTCGCAGCCACCCCAGAAAGTAATTTACTTACAGGGTTAAGAACGAAAAAACTTATGCAAAATAAATAGAATTCGAAAAAAGGAAGAAATAGCTTCAGAACATATTCTTTTCCCCGCCTTATCTCAGTGAAATAACTGCCGGCAGTAGCAGAAGTAACCTTTGACTAGGTTATGCTTGTTGTAGGTTTATTTCAATGGAGGTTTGTTTTTTATTTTTCTTGCTTTTGTCGTCGCATAAATTTTAAACAGTGTTTAATATTATTTATGTTCGCGTAGCGAAAACGTATTTCCCTCTTTCGGCGGAGTATGAAGATGACTGCAAGTAGCGATAAAGTTTAAGGCACAACAAAAAAAAAAAAAACGAATAAAATAATTGTTTTCTACACTGCGTGTTGCAAATGGTAGAATGCTACGCGAATGTGGTAATTTTGCATTTTAATGGATTCGAAGCAGTTTTTTTTTCGGCGTACAATTCCATTTCCGTTTGGAATAAATCTGAAAAATTAACCGTCATATTTTAAATCTGAGGAAAAAGCCAAACACGCAATAGAATATTTATTGTGGCACCCCGAATTACATATCTTTTTTAGTTTTGCATTTTTAACAATATTTTGATTGCTCCCATGAAGTAATAAGTTGCAAAATATTAACCTTGTCGACATTCTTTCTTCTTCTTTATTTAAGAAAGAGAAAGCGACACCTCGCGACGATCATGAAAATTTTGTTGCAAGGAACAAAAGGTTTTAGGCAGGTCGATACCTACTAAATTTCAATCTTATGCAACTGATTTGAAATTTGAAAATCGAATCAGTTCTTGGAGGACTCATACCTTCTTTTCTCTTTTTTTTTATACCCCATCCCATAGGATAGGAGGTATATTAAGTTTGATTCATAGTTTGTAACATAGAGAAATAATCATCGAAGACCCTTAAGACCTTAAAGGCATATGATCGAGACCGAATTGTAAGTCGAATGAGCCATGCCCGTCCGTCCGTTTGTCGGTTGTTTTTAGGCCTTAGATTTTAAGCTAGGATCTAGAGACTTGATATCTGTTCTTTTTAGGTCCCGAAGCAGTACAAGTGTAAAATTTTTTGAAATCCGCCCACTGACACGCCCATTTTACTTATTATCATGAAAAATCAAAGTTGTCTTAGGAAGCTGATATTTGGTATGCAATATCCTCGCTAAAGTGTATTGTGATTGGCATTTAAAAAAAGCGAAAACCGTTCCTTGTAGGCGTGGTCATATTTAATATGCATTCTAATAAACGGCTTCTATTTGATATATTTGTTTTAAATCCAAAAAAACTTGCACGATAAAATGCTTACATATGTGCGTAAGCTATCAACTCAAATGAATAAATTTTTGCTTCGCCTTTGGGGGCGTTTTTAAGTAAAAAATCAAGTTTTAATATAAAACTGCGATCAACACGTGTATACTGCATCTGATAAAAAATATGATAAAAAAATTATATTATTGAAAAGGGGTTGATGCCACGCCCCTTTTTTTTGAAAAAGAAGATTCTTAACTGACAAATTTTTAACACTTAACAATTAAAGTTAATAGAAACTGAAATTTAATAACCAAGATATATGACGCAATTTGGAGCTTGACAGTGGTCAATTGGGATGGGATATCCAACGATTCGCCTAGGCGGATTGTAACCCTCCCACTAGTTTAGCTTCTTTTTCAGCGGTCCGACCAAATATGGAGTAATGACCTCTCATGACATCGCTTTGTTGTACGATATCATGAGAGGTCGATATATGATAACGTACGTACTTACCTCTTGTAACTTATGCGTGGAAGGTGAGTCATAGGTATAGAAACATTCGTTACACTGCCTTAAGGGCGGATGATTAAAAAACCAGTGAGTACTCAAGTGCTTCAGTGTTTACGCAGAAGTTACAGTCCGCTTAACGGACCGTTGAATACCCCATCCGTTGTTTGTTGACGATTTATAGTTATTGCAAACTTTGAAAAGGGGCGTGGTCCAACTGCCCTTGTTACAAACGATCAAATTTAGCATAGATATCTCCATGTTTAGCTTAATTGTATTTATATGTAAAAATGTAATTTTTGGTTCAAATTCAATATTTTTGTGAACTTGACGCCTTAAAGGGGCGCGGGTTAAAAATTTTGCCTAGAAATTTGTCTAGAACGTAGTCTCCTTTACCTAAATAAATTAGGCTTAAAGCCAGTCGAAACTGCGTTTTAATGGAAAACTTAAGGTTTTTTTCAAAGATTTCAAAGGATTTTTTCAAGGATTTCAAAGTTTTAACACTTGTACGGCTTTACATAACAAAGAGCTTAGGCACGAAATTTTAAGTTCCTAGCTTAAAATTTAAGGCCTTACAACATGCGACATAAAGAAAGAAGGACGGACATGGCTTGTTCGATTCAGAATTCGGTCTCATATGCCCCTAAAGGTCTTGGTTGTCTACCATTATTATTTCACAGTGTTACTATTTCACAATCTTAATCTACCTTCCCCCTATCCTATGGGATGGGGTATAAAAAGCACACGTATCAAAATTAAATTATTTGAAATTTGAAAAAAAGGAGCGGACTTTGAAAAATCAGCAGATTCAGATTATGGGAAAGAATTTTTCGGAGCAATGTTGTCCAGGTGTGTGAAGCCAGTTGGATTGTATTCTAGCTATAGACTTAAATTTAAGTTCTTGAATAGTCTTTTATTGACCTCACAAAATTGTTCAGGCCCAATTAGTGGTGTATAGTTGCCTCGACTTTAGCAAAAGAATCTGCTTATTCGCTTCGCTGCCATCAACCCACTCTGGCCTAGAACCCAGTGAGTGAAGGATGATAACATTATTCCTAGCTAGTTCTTGGATGGCCATAAGCATAATTGTTTCGAGAACAAGCTTCGATGTTATGGCAGTTGAGTCAAGCACCTTGAGAGCTACTTGGCTGTTAGCCAGAAGATGAATGTTGTCCTTTCCTTTGTGCTTGAACTTTGATGTATTCCGGCAGAGTTAGTTGATGGCACGGACCTTAGCCTGGAAAATGGATAAGCTTTTGACAAGGATAACTGAAAAGTTCGCCTGAGGCGGTTCTTTATAAATACTTTCTCCGTGTCTCCATTTAAGAACCGTCTGTGTACAAGGAAAACTCAAACCGAGTTGAGTTGGTTTGAGTTTTTCCTAGTCGTCTCTTGGAGAGAATACATAATATGAGGACTTTTCTTGAAATATGAAGAAGAAATGGGCCTTCAGATTTAAAGTCTTCAAACAAAGGCCGCCTTTGTAGGAATGCGAGTCTATGTTATTCGAATAGAACATGCATGCTAGAACATGAATGCTCAGTCTTGCAATTGCATTCGGATATGTCTTCGGATATGTATTCATTAGTTCGAGCTTTTTAACCGTATTGACTACTTTGATCATTGAGAACACTGAGATTTCCACATCATGGATGCGGGGTTGGATTATTTTTCTATTGAGCATTGACATAATCAATAGAAAATCATCTTTATATGACTAAAGATAGATAATGTTTGCTGTATGTGTCTATCTTTCAGCTTTTTCCTACCTTGTTATACCTACCTACAAGGGGACCTACTTTTTATAGGTGAAATAATAATGTTAGACCCCCAAAACTTTAAGGTCATATGGAGTAGACCGAATTCTGAAACGAATAAGGCATGCCCTTTCGTCCGTCTGTCTTTATGTCTTTTAAGGCTTAAATTTTGAGCTAGAGATCTGAAAGTTTGTACATGGGCCCCTTGTTATCCGAAGCAGTACAAATGTTAAGAATTTTCAAATTCGCTTACAGACACGTGCACAATCGGCTTACATGTGTAACTACCTCCAGTGCCTCAAAACCTTAACACGTCGTAAAAGGTTAAAATTTGATTTTTGTCATCACCTTATGATTTTAAAAAATAAAATAAAAATTAGATCAATTGAACTCCTCTAGTGGGCGTGGCATCGGTATTAAGGGTAAATTTTCATATGCATTTTATTCAATATTTTGTTCCTAATTGATAAAATCTGGCTTAATATATTATGTAGAAAACATATAGTTCTACATTTGTTTTATACAAGACTTTGGGCCACGCCCACATTTGGAGGCACAATTGATGAAAAACCTCAAATTTTATAGAAAAAAGTAATTTCGACTGGCTTTAAGCCTAATTTAGGAAAGAATAAAAAATAAAAAAAGCAGGTAAGATAAACGAGACTTCATTCAAAACTTCGTCCATACAAAGTTTTCAAACATGCCCCTTTTTAGGGGTTGATTTAACAAAAATATTGAATTTTAACCAAAAAATTGCATTTTTACGTACATTTAAGCCTAAATTGGAAATGCCTATATTTACAATGATAGTTTGGACTTTCACAGCTTGCTCTACTTATTAAATATCAAAAAATAACAATAACATCAGCATTTTACAATGTGGGATAGGATGGGGCATTCAACGGTCCGTTTAACGGACTGTAACTTCTGCGTGCACATTGTAGCACAACGTTACTTTGAGAAGTTTTTCAGGACAAATGATATACTCTCGGAGGCTTTGTTAGGCAATCGCGGTGGTGGGGATCGTGAAAAAGAACAAGTAACAACTCTTTTTTTCAGGTGCCATGAGAGGTTGGTTTTGAACCCTTCCCGCGTGATAGACTCGCACCACTACGGCACGGCACCCCACATTGAAATGGTGTAGTAATAGTCTATTTCTATCTACAATCCATTTGAGTATCAAGCAAAAATGTGTTAAAATTTTGAAAACAAAGCCCGCGCTGAGCATTTTCCTATCATTTTTTTACAAAAAAACATTAAAGAAAAACTTATTTTTCACGGAAAACATTTTAAGTACTGAAACCTTAAATTCACCTTCAAAATAATAGTAGACTTTGGGTCTAATAGTTGTAGTAGCTATATATCATTAGTTTGCATGATTGAAAATTTTGTTCTTAATATTTTTAGAGGGTTGAGCAAACAATGCTGGCTTTTATCAGTATCAAAATTAATCTTATGAGTTACAGGCATTGTTGCCTAAAAAGATATAAAAAATATTTTAAGACTTTTCTTTGACTCAAACATTTCACTGATCATTGGAATGATCTGTGAAATTCCATAGCTAGGTAAAGCCGAGCAATGCTTAGCTTTGATCGCGACTTGTTTCGAAATCCACAGGATTAAAATTTGCCAAAAAGGAAATTATTTTTGAAATTATCGGCTATATTTTACTTAAAATGATAGGGTAATCGAAATGATGACAAATCACTTTTACACTAAATGTCAAAGAACCCTGCAACGATAAGGCTCTACTTAAGTCTGCTTTCGTGTATTATTAGCTCAATGGCTCTATTAAAAAAAGGATGAGATTAAAATTTCATGAAAGCATTTGTACTACACTTTAACCGGTTAACTGAAGGTGTATTTAATATATACAGCATAACATATACCTACCTTTACTTTTCCTACATTTTCATTCAGGTTGCGTGGCCATTGTACCTATAAGGCTTGGTAAGAAGAAAAAAAATTACTAAAATCACTCAGCAATTCATGTTATTACACAAGTCCTGTGCCGATGGGCGCGTGATACGTTATGTACCTACCTACTACCTTGAGTTGTGTGTGCAGTGTGTACACTTTTCTGTCCCGTGGCAAATTGTTATCGAACAACCGCCATTTTCAATTATTTTCCCCCTATAGGTACATAGGGCTTTGTTTCGTTTATCCCGGTTATTTTTTTCAATTCAAAATTGTTTCTTCGTCCTGATTGTTGTACCTGTATCTAATGCATGTTAGTACATTGCATGCCTTTGTTGTCTACAATACTTACGTGTACCTACGAATATACCATAAACGTCCCCATACTGAGGATATAGGTAATATCAGGTGGGTTCGACTTAGACCCACATATTCACCGATTCCGGCATACATACATATGAGAGTGAAAAAGTATAAAGCAGGATCCTTGAAAAAAAGCAGGTCGTTTTATGAATACTTTGTTTCCTTTGAACAATAGCTATCTGAGGAGCAGATATACATAAGGATCACGACAAAATAGTGGTATAGTGCTGAATGACCATACATCGACGTCATTCCCTGGGACATGGAAGTGTTGTGGAGGGGCAACATCAGGCATCAGGCCACCAGCTAGCGCCTCAATCGTGTAATTATTTCTTCAACCACAGGAAATTCATGTTCGGGCGTAGGTTAGGAATACACAATGGAATTAGAGACATGCATGTCAGAAATATATATGTACATCCCTGCGAACAGAAACACCACTGAAACATTTGCCTCGAACTGAATAATAAAACACAACCAAAGAAAAACTAAATTATACCTCTGAACTGAAGCAAGTAATTTTTTAATGCAGCCCACCAAAAAAGGGGCGAGCAAGTTGCTGGATTTTCTCGTATACAGTCGGAAGAAAAAATTACTTCAAGCGCGGAAAGTTGTTCTTTATTCCTTTGTTTCACTATTTTGCTCAATAGTCATTCAGTGATAGGTATACCTCTTTTTAATGTTTTGTGTACATAACTACATTTCGTGGATTTATATTCTAATAGGTCGTCGTTGGAATTGGGACTTTTTTGTGTTACATGCAATGCTTTATGTTGCCATTTTATTTTTTTTAACCAAACAAATTAATTTCTTGTCTGCAGGCGAAATGTTAGAGCCTGTAGTAGGGAATCTTTTTGTATTGGTTGTAAAACATATTTGGGCAACTTTGGGTCCATTTTAGGAACGTTATAATTCCAATAGTTTGATACCTTCTTATGTAAAATAAAAAAAAAATGAGAAGACAGTCCTTCAAGTTAGCCTTCTATATTCCAAGACGGTAAGGCACTCAGTAGGCAGCGTGTTTAAGATTTCCCACCATCTTTTCACTCTAGAGCAATGTTCCCTTGCATTGGAAGAATATAGGTATTTATCAGTTTCGTTCTCTATTCACAAGACATAACATAATACGTGTAGTCATTTAAGCATTCATCCCAGCATTCCTCGAAAAATTTAATAGTCTTTCTAATTTGATTTCTTATGTGCCCCCCCATAAGACAGTATGTCTGCCTCGCATTGGCGTCACAGCCCACAAGCAGGTTTTCCTTTCTAGTCTTATGGGCTGTGATTCCCATATGCGTCTGTTAAAGGGGCACGACCCCGAAATTTCTCTTTCCGAGGAATTACTTGGAATCACTTGGGCCAAATTTGGATAAGTCCTTCGGACAAAACTCAAGAACAAACCCACAACAAACACAGTACTAAGAAGAACTGGAGCCAAAGGTATGGACTTTCGAAAAGCAATGGATGTTGCATACAAAATCTCATGGCCAGTTAAACGCAGCAAAAAAAAAAAAAAAAACACTCCCCATGGTGGAAGGAAGATCTCTCCAATCTCAGGAAGATGACCTAAGCGATTTTCAATGTCTCAAACCTAGGGACACCAAAAGGAGGCTTGGATGAACTACTGCATTGAATAGAAACCCTTAAGGAGTCCGCTAGGCTTAGCAAGATTCTGTCCATCGAGGAACACTCGAACCAGTTCTTTCGAAGAAGGACAGGTAGAGGCATCAGCGAAGAGCTTTCAAGAACGTCAAGAATTCGTTGAACTTATTCGGATGGCTTAATACATTATAGACTCAGATGAGGTTTTCTCAGGACCCGCACCTGCGTTAGGCCTGCCTGTGTCTGTTGCCACGTCTGCCATTGATACTTGGGTTTGGCGTGACTCCCATAAAATATTTTTTTAGATCGGGAGATTAGCACATCCGAAATCGGTGTTGATCGGACAATCAGTTGAAACCATTTTTTTTATTACAATTCATGTTTCAACATAAATGCTAAACCAATCTCCCTTAAATCTCCAGATATCCGATACAAATTAAATCTTCTCTGCAAGTGATTTAAAACAAAATTTTTTCATGGTACATTTAAGCCTTTTTGCGCAGCATTATCAACAATTAGCAGCATTATCAACATTTGACAATCGAGATAAGAAAGTGAAACTTTTAACGTATGCCAGATCTGTCACAAACACGTTTTTTATTGAAATTTTGAACGCAAACTTTTTTCGATCTTGGGAAATCTCATCTGCACTCTTTTTTGAAAATCAAAATGACAAAAAAATAGTGATCGTGTAAAATAAATAAATCCTATTTTGTCCGGTGGAGCAGCTTCGATATTTATTTTTGATCGTCTCCCGCTAATTGCAGTCTTTTGGCTGGCCTTTGGGGGCATAGTATTATATGAGCTTTAAGTGATCTTTAGCAAATAAAGCGCTCTAAAAGATACCGGAGAAAATTATAAAAGGTACAACTAGGTTTTGCAATTTAGGTGTTTGGTTTGTCCAGGTTTGAGCTTACATACATACATATAAGTTTTTTGAGTATTTCATGTTGACCTATCACACATGATAAATAGGAAATTTTCAGCAAGTCACTCCCCGGCTTTTAAAAAAGTTACTGAAATCTGGGAAGTATTTCAATGGCCTAGTTTACACCGAGGACTATATTTGGTCTGGTACTATATTTCACCTTTGTACCAGATTTGACCTCTGCCCTTTGACCTTTCAGTTCAGCGACTACAAAGCCACTGATGTCGAATCACTTTAGATGCTAGTGGCTCACAATGGGACCAGTGTTGGTATGTTGCTAGTGTCGACTGCAAGCTTTAGATTTTCCAGTCATCTATCACTGATATCTTCTCGAAAAATGTGTACCCCCTCAAAACCGTGCATATAAAAAACTCCAAATGTCCCTGGTTTACAAGTGAAGTTCAAATATCTATTAGTAATCGTCGTATGCGATACAGAGAGTGGAGAAAAAACCAAATACCTGAAAATTGACAACTTTACCGAATCGCTCGAAACCAAGCCAATTTCTGTATAAGTAGTGCAAAGCAAGATTACTTTGCCTCAAAACTAGATCCGCGGCTTCCCACGAAAAAAACTCTGGTCCAACCTCCGGCACATCGGTGTTGGGAAAAGGGAAAAGACAGGTGACATTCAAGATCCTACTATGCTAAATGAGCACTTTATCTCCACCACTCAGAGTGAACTCTAGTTGAAGATTTCTTACTTAGTTCCAGAAAAGTTTTGATTTTACTGCTGTCACAGAAAATGAAGTGCAAAGAAGCATAAGATCGCTTTTACCTAACGCTGTTGGTGAAAATAATGTTCCATTCTGTTTCGTGAAGCTTTACATTCCTTTTGTTTTAAGTTCTTTAACACATATCATCAATTACAGCATCACTACACTTACCTTCGCGTCCATGTGGAAAAGAGCTAAAATCATACCAGTTGCAAAAAAACTGCAACCTACTGCTGCGAGTGATTATCGCCCTATAAGTATGCTGCCATGTTTATCAAAGGTTTTAGACTGTTAGACTGAAAACTTTAGACTGAAAATTCTTGCAAGACAAGCCACAAATCATTTAGAGTCAAAAAACCTTCTGTCGATTGATATACCACGATATCAATCTGGATTCAGATGCAATCATAGCTGTTCTACCGCTATGGTAAAACTTTTAGATGACATTCGTCTTCAACTTGATAACGGTCTTGTGACAGTCTTATGCTTGCTTGACTTTTCGAAAGCCTTCGATAAAGTCAATCCCGATATTTTGTGCCAAAAATTTGTCTTTTATTTTGGCTTTACCAAAAGAGCTGCTCGTCTTACATCTATTGAACAGAGTACAAAAAGTAACCGTTGGGGATAAAGTTTCTGATCCTAGGTGTCTTTTAGCTGGTGCACCTCAGGGGTCTGTGCTGGGAGCAATTTTACTCTGCATGGATGTTTTGTTTCATTTGTATGCTGACGAAATTCAAATATACCTGTCGAGGCCGGTTGGACTTATTGAAGATCTGATATTCAGGTTGAATGAAGATCTGAAGGCTTTCAGTGTTTCGGCTGTTGCGGATGGGCTAATACTTAATCCAGGAAAAATTCAAGCTATCTTGTTTTTTATTTGTTGTATTTATAGTGACAACATACTTGTCTCCCTTTCTGAAGTTCCTATTCAAAACACCAAAGTCCCATTTAAAAATGCAGTCACTTGTCTTGGCTACAAAATAAGGTCTGTTGCAGCAATCACGCTAACCATATTGTTGGCCGAATATATGGTGTCTTGAGACAGCTTTGGGCGTCAAGTAGTTTTACACCTTTAAATACAAATCTGTATCTTGTAAAAACTCTTTTATTGCCTCATATACTATATAATGATGCCGTCTACCTTAAGCGTGATTCCATGTCGGAGTTAATACTAATAAACTTTTAGTGGCATTTAATGACATGACTAGGTACTCACATGATTGCGGAGATACGACCATATCTCAGCCTAACGCAATAGCATCTTGGGCAGCACACTAGGACAATACCTCAAATGAAGAGTTTGCATATTTCTGCACAAAATAATTAAAACGAAATCACCTCGCTATCTGTATGACAAGCTTACATTCTTTTAAGTCGGCTAGAAATTCGAATATAGTCTTTCCAAAATTTAAATACCTATTTAAATTCTTCTTGAATGTTCTTTGTCAGTGGCACTCGGTTGTGGAAATCACTGCGGTAACACTTGAAGCAGATCGCACGGCCTGAAAGTTTTAAGGTTGAGATTTTCAAACAATGTCCAAATCAGTTTTAAATAAATTTATTTTCTATACCTACCATCTTTCTCTCTGAAACTTCTCTGTACTTATATTTGAGGTCTTATATTTCTTCATTTTCATCTATCCCACTATTTATCTCTCACTTTCTCTCTCTATTATTTTTATATTATTATTATTATTATTATTATTATTGTTGACTTTCTAAGCTTATTCTCAGCCATTCTGCTGGAAAGCACCTATCCCGGGTATTAACCAAAGGATTAGGCTCTGTTGGGGCGTAGACCATGTTCTAGCCACTTAGTTCAAGTTACTGTATTGCAGGAAGCGTCGCACTATGTTGCACGTATTTAGGATCACAGATTTTTGTATAATCTCTAGTGCGCCTTGCAGATTATATTTCTTTAATTGTAGGATAAGATGTTTCGGTATCAGTCCTGTGGCAGATATAATTATTGGATAGATATCGACTCTTTCCGCACGATACATCGTCTTAAGCTCGTTTGCCAGCTCTGTATACTTTTCTATTTTTGTACTGAAGACAGACTGGATGTTATTGTTGAGGGGGACAGCGATATCAAACAGCGATATTTTGTTTCCAACTTTATCGAATAATACGATGTCTGGCTTATTAGCTCGAATAGTGCGGTCAGTAATCATCGACCTATCCCAGTACAATTTTGCATTGCTATTCTCTAGCACAGGTGGAGGTTCGTACTTGTAGTATGGGGTCTTTTGCGTAACGAGATTATATTGCATCGCCAAACCTTGATGTATGATCTTTGCCACCTGGTTATGTCTTGCCGTATAATCATGAGATGCCAAGCTCGTACATCCACCTATTATGTGGTCAATAGTTTCTGCATTGTTTTGGCAGCGGCGGCATGAATCGTCTTGCAAGCCTTCCCGCAAAATAAATTTCCGGTAGTTTTTAGTTGCAATGACTTTATCTTGGATTGCGACCATAAAACCTTCCGTTTCCGCATACAGAGATCCGCGTCGAAGCCATAAATTTGAGCTGGGTACATCGATAAAGTTTTGTTGTAGTTGGAATGGATGTATTCCGTGCAGGCTCTTGTTTTTCCACAAGTCGATGCGATCTTCACGAGAGAGTACATTAGGTGGTGTTTGTATCACATTTGCTTGAAGGTTTAGTGGTGTATAGCTTTTGTCCGCTAGACATACTGTTCTTATTAGGTTAGAAGTTTCAATTTTACTTCTGAAATATCCTCTTAAGTTGTTGATTTGAGAAAAATGAAGATTTGGTATGTCCAGAAAACCTCTTCCACCATCTTCATGTGATAATGCTACCCTCTCGACTGCACTCCTAGGATGGTGACACAGGAACCTAGTCAGAGTGGTCCTTAGTAGGGTTGATATTTCATCAAGACTTGTGTTAGACCACTTAACAACGCCGAAGGAATACATAAATACGGGGATGGCCCAGGTATTAATGGCCCTACGTTTATTACCAGCATTTAAGTGAGACTTCAGGACTTTGAATAATCTTTCTTGAAACATTTTCTTTAGTGTATTTTTTACCTCTGATTCTTGTATTCCTTTAAGCTGTAAAAACCCAAGGTATTTGTAGTTTTCGTCTTGGTCCAGATTTGCAATGATGTTGTCTTCGTCTAAGTGGTACCCTTCGTCGTCGTTCTGCACTTTCCCTTTCTGAATATGGATCGTTTTGCATTTGTCGGTTCCAAATTCCATTCCTATGTCATCACTGAATCTCTTGACTGTTTGTATCATCCGGTGCATTTTTTCTTTATTCGTGGTATACAGTTTCAGGTCATCTACATAGAAGAGGTGGTTGATAAGAAAATCGCCATTTTCTGCTTTTAACTTAAAACCAAGATTAATATTTTTCAGCATTCTACTCAGTGGATTCATACAAAGACAAAACCAAAGGGGGCTAAAGGAATCTCCCTGGAAGATTCCACGTTTTATGGGAATAGGTTGGCTTGCATTTCATCCTAGGTGTAGTTTCACACTCCATGCTGCCATTGTTGCCTTCATGAAATTTATTATCCTAAGATCGATTTTGTAAATCTGAAGAATTTTTAGTAGAAGTGGATGTGGGAGGCTATCAAACGCCTTTTTGTAATCGATGTATCCCATGCTGAGGTTGCGCTTTCCTTGGACTGCTTGATGAACTACCACGGAGTCAATTGTGAGTTGTTCCTTGCACCCCATTGAATTTTTACTGCATCCTTTTTGCTCTTGCGTTATGATGTTATATTTTACGCAGTGTTCGTAAACGCGGCTAGTAAGAATCTTCGTTAAGAGCTTGTAGGAAGTCGATAAACATGTAATTGGTCGGTAGTTGGCTGGATCCAGTGTATTTCTCCCTTTTGGAATAAGATAAGTGTTTCCGGTCATGAAAAATAAAGGAGTCTCTTCTGGATGTCTCAGTAGTCTGCTAAAGAATTTCGCTAGTAGTTCATGAAATGCTGTAAACTTTTTCAGCCATACGTTATGTATTTTATCTGGACCGGGTGCCTTCCAATTACTGCTTTCTCGTATTGCATCAGCGACTTCCTCGGCGGATATCTCGGAGCTTTGCATTTCCCTGTAACTTACACTGTCTTCGAACTCTTTGGTTAACCACTCGGTGTCTAGGTTTATGCTTTTGGGTGTGCTCCATATTTCACTCCAAAAACGCGTAACGTCTTCTATTGTTGGAGTCTGCAAATTCGGTTGAGTTCTTTTAGGTTGATCTAATTCGCGGAAAAACTGTTTTTGGTTCCTTTCGAAGAGAGAGTTTTCCAATTTCCTATCTCTGCTTTCTTTATACCTCGCGAGACGTTTGGCATAAGCCCGAAGTTGCTGGCTTTTTAAGTCCTTTATTTCTATAAGCATATTATCCGTTAGCTCATGAATCTGGAGAGGATAAATGATGACTTTCAACTGCTTTCGGAGTTTCCAGGATCTTGTTCCACTAGAGTAGGCCGTTAGTCTACCGAGATCCTGCCTTATCCTGCTTATTTTATTAGTAAGACGTCTTTCCCAGGCTGGCAAGCTTGATGCAGTGTTTGCGACCCGAGTTTCCGAACACCTAAGTGTCTTTTTCCCCATTGTCCTTACTACTGCTACAGCTCCGGCGTATACTAAGCAGTGTATATCCTCTATGCTTCTTGCTGAACTAAGATAGTTGGGTAAGATCTCACGGTTAACAATATTTGTAAGCTCGTTAAATCTTTTGTTGTTGTATATCCTTGGTATGCCATCTCTTCGGGAGGGATCACTGTTTTGATTTAGCGATAGGGCTGCGCGGAAGTGCTCACCCAGCATAGTTGTCACTGGAGTCCGAATTTGGGTTACTATGTCATCTGCCGTATCCTCGTTAGTATTTTCCCTCGGTTGGCTTAAAGCATTTCCTAATAGCTCAAGAGTGTGTTCTCTGATGCCGACTTCCTGCTCCAGATGGTTGTTTGCTTCTGACTGTTCTTCATCCGTTTGGACACCAACTCGACTTTCCGTGATTTCACTAGATGAGGAAATATGGTTTGCTGCTTGAGTCTTGGCCTCTTGTATTTCCTGCACAGAAAGAAGCTGTTTGGTCACAATAGCTCTTCTTCTATCCGCGAGGTTTTGTTCCGTGACTCTTGCTAAGTCGGGGTATTGGCTCAAAAATAACTGCCTCATTTGCGTCCTATAAACATGCAATTCCGTTTCCATATTAGTTGAAATGTAGTAGCAACGTATAACTGATTTATTCATGTCTGTAGTCCATTTTATTATTATTATTATTATTATTATTATTATTATTATTATTTTTTTATTATTGTATTTGTATACTTACTTACTTAAGGTGGCGCTACAGTCCGGGTTGGACCTGGGCCTCAGCCAACAAGCTTCACCAGCCAGCTCTGTCTCTAGCTAGCCGTCTCCAGTTTCGCACGCGAAGTTGGCTGAGGTCCCCTTCCACTTGTGTGCACCACCTGAGTCTCGGTGCTCCTCTACCGCGCCGTCCCTGCGGTGTGGATTCGAAGATTTTCCGGGCCCAGCCAACGTAGAGTTGTATTGTGACTCTTCTGGCTAGGTCGGTGTCGTTGTATAGCGCGTACAACTCGCTGTTATATCTCCTCCTCCACTCTCTGTCTATGCCGCAGACGGGACCGTAAATCGTCCGAAGAAATTTCCTCTCGAAGCAGCCTAAAGTGTAGTGTAGCAGCCATCCGCCTTTGACAGGGTCCATGCTTCTGCATCGTAAAGCAGGACTGGGATGATGAGAGTCTTATACATGGACACATAGACACTTTCAAGAGAGGGCTTTGCTTCTCAATTGCCTTCTTAGCCCAAAGAAACAGTGATTGGCAAGAGTTATCCTTCGTTTGATTTCAGCTCTGGTGTCTATTTATATACTAAGAAAAATCGTTTTTAAATTTACATATAATTTTCATTCACTATTGTATTATCTATACTGTGAAAGACCTGGTCTTAAATGTATACAACCACTGACACAGGCTTCCATTTTTTGAATAGTTATTTATGTTTATATGTAATTTTTGTTCGTTTTCCTTATAAAAACCAGTGAGTAAGTACTACAGTGTGTACGCAGAAGTTACAGCCGCGTAATACGGACCGTTGAATACCCCATACTGACATTTGACATTTGGCATTTGAAATTCTATAAGTAGTGCAAACTTCGAAAAGGCGCTTGGCCCAACCGCCCAATTAACATAGATATTTCCAAGTTACGCTTGAATGTACGTAAAAATGCAATTTTTTGGTTCAAATTCAATATTTTTGAAAAATCGTCTCCTATTTTTCTCCTAACATTGTATAAACGAAATGTGGAATGAAGTCTCGGTTACCTCTCTTGCTAATTTTTTTATCACTAAATTATGCTTAAGGCCAGTCAAAATTACGTTTTTCTAGAATTTTTTTTAAGTTTTTCTTCAATATTCTTCAAAGTTTTTTCTTCAATATTCAGGCTTTTAAGACGTCTTACAGCTCTGAAAGCTCTGGAGGTAGTTGCAAAATTGCACCGATTGTGGGCATGTCCGTGGCAAATTTCAGGCCTTTAAGACGTATTACAGCTTTGAAAGCTCTGGAGGTAGTTGCACAATTGCACTGATTGTGGGCGTGTCTGTCTGGGCAGATTTGAAAAATTTTACACTTGTACTGCTTCGGACAACAATGGACTTATGTACCCAATTTGAGCTTCCTAACTTAAAATTTGAGACCTAAAAACGTGTGACATACAGACAGACGGACGGACATGGCTTATTCGATTCAGAAATTGGTCTCGATCATATACCCTTAAGGTCTTGGGGGTCTATACATGCCACGTGTTACAAACTATGTGGTAAACTTAATATACTCCTATCCTATGGGATGGGGTATATATATTGAACTTTGTTTGGTATCCCTCTCTGAAAATTCCAGGTAGACGTCAAACTGCTAAAGGCTCGATGCCGATTACCACTGATCCGACTTTTTCTCTTGTCGGGAATCGCTGCAATGCAAAGCCAATTTGTTGCCTTTATTTTGGTGTGTCTAGCAATTGCATAGGTCACCTTGTAAATCTTAGCTTCGTTTATCCTGCTAGCCTACTTCTCTTATTCCTTATTATGATATTATCATCCATGCTTTGGTGGGCGTAAGAATATAAATTATGACAAATGTTCAAGTGCTTAGAAATAATTTATGTTTTTTAGTTTTCAATTGAATAGTGCTTAAGCGAGAAAAAGGTACCAAACTTGTTTAGAGTCGTTTGGGATTAGAGTGCGCACTTTTCAGTTTGGGTGCAAATACTGAAAAAAGTATAACTGCTACATACTTGAGTGATATATTGTTTTGCAGCCCTACATTTCCGGAACAAAAACAATTATCAAAACAGAAAAAAAAAAAATTAAAAATTACAATGCTTTTTATTGAAAAACTAAACATAGTCAGCTTCCGCACTCTTGCCCCGAAGTCAGGGTAAGAGTGCGCAACCAGTTTTGTATGGAATTTTCATAGAAGGTAATTTCGCAATGAGATTCAAGTGAATTTAAACAATAAAACACTTTAATGAAAGAAGGAACTTCTCTTACTTTTTTTAAGCAAAAATAATAACATAATAAAAGTTTATAATTTAAAAAGAAAAAAAACAAGTAATTTTTTTTAGTAAAGTAAAGTTATTAAATTTATATATATTATATATATTATATTATATACTTATATTTTAAGTAAAGTTATTAAATTTATTGCACAATCCTGAACAACTCCTTCTTCCTGCCTTTGTCCGAAGATCTTTCAGCCGACTTCTTCACAGGTTTTTGCTAGTAAAGCCTTATTTATAGAGCTCTTACACTAGACTTTAGTTTTTTTTTTATTTCAAAAACTTAAAATATCGTAATCACAAAGAATTATTTTTTGCCTCAAATTAAGTGAAAGTATATGAAGTTTATAAATAAATAGCACAAACGGTCATTTTCCAAAGAGGCCTAAGCAAACAAACGTTTTCAACGTTTTTTTAACAAAATGGGTTGTTTCTCTTCTTTTTGCTTCTTACTTAAGGCATTATTTTAAGATTCTCCATAGCTTATTTTTTGTGTGTCTTTAGACAAGGCGCTCAGTTGTGCATACAAATATTTTCTTAAATTTTACCCACTCTTACCCACTGCGCACTCTTACCCCAAATGACTCTACATATTTTCATTCAAAACCCCGAAGAACTAAAAGACTTCAATTGAAAACGAGCTCTATATAGACCTCATAATTCAGGTACCTACTACACGGTATCACTTTAAGTTATGATGGCAGGGCGTTTTATATTATTTAGTTCACCGGTCTTCTGCCAAAGAAAGAATTATAAAACATGATTTTTTTGTAGTTTTTCTGGGCGGTTTCTTTCCTTCAGTTGCTCCAAATGGTCAGACGGTTGGACGATACGCCCCGAAATAGAAATAAAAAGCAAAAATAACCTTGGGGGACACCGGCTGGCGGATGGTATGCTTCAAAAAGGCCCAAGCATTGCTGAATAATAAAAAAAGAACAAACGCAACGCCATTGTGGTGTAAGAGTGACGAAATAAACTTTTTACCTTTGTGTTTTTTTACTGAATCTTGCGTTTTTGTTTAGATGCATACCTATACTTACCTACCTTACCTACCTTCTTAGAGTGTCGTTGCGTGCGTAGAGCTCAGAAACTGGTTGGAGAATGGTTCTGTAAAGATATCTTGACGAAACCATTTATCACATTTTCTTTTCCTGAATGGGTTTGCGTTCAGAGTGTGTGAGAGTGATGGTAAGAATTTGCCACGGTAATTTCAACCGTCAGCAGGAACCCCCAAACTTGCAAGTATGTAAGTAGTACCTATAGTCGTATCCAAATCTCGATAATATAATTTCATTCTGAAGGCGAAGGATACAAGTGCGTGTGTATGTGATTACGTGAGCACCTTGCGTGGTTTAGTGTTGATTCCTTGGTTAATATGATTTTTAAACGTTTTGTGTATATACCGTCGGCGTCGTCCGTCGGATGGTCGACAACGGTATGACGCGCCTTCAAGTTGGTTACTTAGGTTACACATGTTTGCATCATTAATCATTTGCGTTCCGGAGACGACCCACAACTGTCGTCCTGTGAGATACGATGTATAGATACACCTTCATTTGTTGTAACATATATCTACAACAGATAGGGGTATGTATCTATTAAATTGTCTTATGTTGGTGCTAATATTATAGTTGTATGAAAAGTTTTCCCTTATTTTGCTGCACACTTTCTTAATGACTCTTTGTGCCTCATAAGGAGCAACGGTTTCTCTGAAAATGTTAGCGATAGCTTTAACAACGTCGTATATCTACCAGCAATTCACGAGCATTATACATTTTGTGTTCTTCAAATATCATAATTCTTTAACTCAAACTGTTCCTCTTCTTACTTTCGACTCTCCCCGTCGAGCCTTTTTTCGTGGATAGGTAACCTATAACCCTTCTTAGACATTACGAGGACCAGCCGCGCGTGCTTATTAGTGTGAGATTCTTTCTAGCTAAAAAACCTCCTATTAGTGCGTGTGTAAAATGCCCTCTCCTTAAAAAAGGGCAACTACCACGCCTCCAGAAAGTGGGCGGGATGTAAAAGGATAACTGTTGAATGTTTTATGCTATAGGTGCTTGCATACATTTCGGAATAAAACTCCGCCTTTTTACATAAAAAAATCACTGTTTTTGAGCCGCGCCCACAAAAGTGTGCGGAGGCATATACTACGAGTATATTTACAAAAAAGTTTGAAAATGCTAATATCTACAGCTCTTTTCGTGTAATTTTTTCTCAAATTTCATAATATTTATTTAAAAAAGTTATTTTAAGTAAAAGACCCTTAAAAAGTGGGCGTGGTCAGTGTAAAGACCAAATTTTTTTTGCTACCTCAAAGACAATCACAATACAATGTCACATACCAAAAATTAGTGCCCTAGCACTACTATAACATAGCTAAAATTTGAAAAAAGTATTTTTAAAAATTAGAAATGGTCGCACATATGGGCCTGTAGTGGTCGTGTCTTACCAAATTTCAGCTATCTAGCTTTAAGTTTAAGGCCTATTAGTTGTTTGCATACGGACAGACGGACGTGGCTTAATCGATTCTCCTGTATGTCGGTCCCATTCATATCTCTAAAAGGTCTAAGGGGACTACGGTGATTTCTTGACTGTGTTACAAACTATACATCAAACTCAAGCTCCCTTTTATACCTGGGTAGGGTATAAAAAGGAGCTTGTTTAACCGTTTACGTAAAATTCGGTAAGGGAACATCGTTGTAGAATCGCAGTCGGTGCTGAGGATTTGGAAAGACCACTTCTGCAGACTGTATAACGGCGAGGAAGAACCAAATACCGCTGTCAGGCAGAACGAACCATTCAACCCGGGCGAAGACGTTACCGACGAAGCATACGAACGATACCGCCCACCCGACCTGGAGGAGGTGAAAGTAGCTGTGTCTAAGCTCAAGTGCAACAAAGCAGCCGGAGCAGACGGCCTAGCTGCCGAACTTTATAAATCCGCTGGCGATGAGCTGGTTAGGAGCATGCACCAGCTCATCTGCAAGATATGGTCGGAAGAAAGCATGCCCGACGAATGGAACCTCAGCATTGTTTGCCCGATCCTGAAGAAAGGAGACCCTCTGAGTTGTGCCAACTACAGAGGCATAAGTCTTCTTAACATCGCATACAAGATCTTTTCTGCTGTACTGTGTGAACGCCTGAAGCCATTTGTCAACAATCTGATAGGCACATATCAGTGTGGCTTTAGGCCAGGAAAGTCCACCATCGATCAAATATTCACACTGCGGCAGATCTTGGAGAAAACCCAGGAATTCCAAATCGATACACACCACCTCTTCATCGATTTCAAGGCCGCGTATGACAGCATCTATAGAGACGAGCTATATAGCGCAATGTCTAGTTTTGGCATCCCTGCCAAACTCGTCAGTCTGTGCAGGATGACGATGGAAAACTCACGCTGTTCCGTCAAGGTCGGCAAAGACCTCACCGACCCCTTTGATGTCAAAAAAGGATTTAGACAAGGCGACGCGCTGTCATGCGACTTCTTTAACATCATACTTGAGAGAATTGTGCAGAACTCTCGCGCCAACACCAGAGGTACAATCTTTCAAAAGTCCGTTCAACTACTTGCATACGCAGACGACATTGACATAATCGGTAGAACAAAGCGTGATGTCAGTGAAGCCTTCGTGAGTATTGGGACGGAAGCGGCGAATATGGGTTTAGCAGTCAATGAGGGCAAAACCAAGTATATGCTGTCATCAAGAAAAGACACCCAACACCGACGTCTTGGACAAAACATCACCATCGACAGCTATAACTTTGAGGTAGTTAGGGACTTTGTCTACCTTGGTTCCGCTATCAATTCAGACAATGACACCAGCGCTGAAATCAAACGAAGGATAACTCTTGCCAATCGCTGTTTCTTTGGGCTAAGAAGGCAATTGAGTAGCAAAGCCCTCTCTCGAGCAACTAAAGTGTCCATGTATAAGACCCTCATCATCCCAGTCCTGCTTTACGGTGCAGAAGCATGGACCCTGTCAAAGGCGGATGAAAACACTTTAGGCTGCTTCGAGAGGAAAATTCTTCGGACGATTTACGGTCCCGTCTGCATAGACGGAGAGTGGAGGAGGAGATATAACATCGAACTGTACGGGCTGTACAGCGATACCGACCTAGCCAAAAGAGTCAAAACACAACGTCTACGATGGCTGGGTCATTTAGAGCGGATGGACACCAACGCCCCGGCCCGGAAAATCTTCGAATCCACACCGCAGGGACGACGCGGTAGAGGAGCACCGAGACTCAGGTGGCGCACGCAAGTGGAAGGGGACCTCAGCCAACTTCGCGTGCGAAACTGGAGACGGCTAGCTAGAGACAGAGCTGGCTGGCGAAGCTTGTTGGCCGAGGCCCAGGTCCACCCCGGACTGTAGCGCCACCTTAAGTAAGTAAGTAAGTAAAATTCGGTAGCCATAGAATTAAATAAAACATCCAACGCTACAGCGCAGATGGTTGTCCTATTGGAAAAAAACAAAAAAGCCTAACCAGAACTGGAATGAACTCAAAATAGTTGTTGTATGGTTTTGAAATTTAAAAAATTATAATAAAGGCCAAAAGAACGCACGTCTCCCCCTCTATCTCCCAAACGGTACAAAGTTTAATTTTTAAATCAGTATCAGGCATAGTCTATTTTCTAAAGTTTTAAATAAAACTTCAGCAAACTGCGTATATTTAAAAACTTCGAAATTTCTAGTCCCTTAACGGCAATGACGATCTTTTTAAATTTGTCTGAAATATGTAACATTTAAGAGGCAAGCTAAATGCATTAAAAACGCTTCAAAATTCCCGTTTTCTACCTGTTCGCAGAATTAAAGATAAGTGGCCAATGCTTGCACAAATTGGAAAAAATCTAATGGTAGTTGAAAGAAAATTCAAAATTATTGTCTAATGGATTTTAAACTTTCAAAATTGTAAAAAGGGCCAAGAAAATGTGAATCCATTTTTCTATTTTCGAAATGGTAACAGGTTTTTTTTTCGTGGGTAGGAAAAACCTTCATAGGCACTACGAGGACCGGCCGCGCGTGCTCATAGTAGTGTGAGATTCTTACTCACTAAAAAACCTCCCATTTTCCGTCAGACTACGACTAAGTTTCCATAACAAGTAGTTAAGGCTTCTGTAGTAATCGCGTGTTGCAGGCTGCCTTCCAACGAAGGCACCTACAATACCATCAATTTATGCGGTTTCATCTTATGCTGCTAGATCTAACGGTCCATTCGTTGTAGTCGGCGCGCAAGATTTGTCTGATCCAAAGTTCGGATAATTTCATTGTTGCAGTGTCCGCGAAGACGAGGTCTAAATTTGCGAGCAAAGTTTGTTACCTCGTCAGTTACGGTTGCGATTCCTAGATCTCGGTGTAGATCGCTATTTCTTATGTACCATGGAGCATTAGCGATTGCTTTGAGTGTCTTATTTTGAAAAGTTTCTAAAATAGATATATTGCTTGGTTTAGTACAACCCCATAATTGTATACCGTACGTCCAAGATGGCTTTACCACTTGCTTATACAAAAGCAGTTTGTTATATATGCTTAGTTTCGAAAATCTTCCGATAAGCCAATTCATTTCTCTTAACTTGATTTCGAGCTCGTCGCGTTTCTTTTTAACGTGCGGCTTCCATTTAAGTTTTGCGTCTAGAGTCATTCCTAGATATTTCGCTTCATTTGAGTACGGGATTTGTACCGAGTTAATGAATAAAGGTTTGTTGTTTATCTTTTTATAAGTAAAGTTAACATGCGTTGACTTAGTCTCGTTAAGGACGACTCGCCAGCTCTTCGTCCTCGTCCTTCGTCACATATTTTGTCTAAAGCGCGCTGGGGTTTCCCTGTTGATAATTCAACTGTCGTATCAATAGCGAGAATATAGCAGTGTCGTTTGCGAACGTAGATAAAATTGTTCCCTCATCGTGGGGAATGTCTCTTGTATAAAGCAAAAATAATATTGGGCCGAGAACGCTTCCTAGCGGGACACCGGCATTTATCTCTTTGAATTCCGAGTACTCATTTTCGTACCTTACGCGAAAGATTCTGTCCTTAAGGTAAGACTCTAAGATTCTATAGAGTTTTTCTGTTAAGCTAAGCCTTAACTTGTACTTCAGGCCTTCGTGCCACACCTTGTCGAAGGCTTGCGATACGTCAAGAAAAGCGCTAGTTCATATCTTTTTCGCTTACAGAGCTTTTTCGATTTCGTTTGTTATTCGAATTGGTGATCCGGAATTAATCGTCTTTCTTCAATGATTGGTTGCAACCTTTTAAGCAACAGTTTCTCGAATACCTTAGATATTATCGGCAGTAGCGAAATAGGTCGGTATGACTTTTTGTCGTTTGGACATTTTCCTGGTTTCGGAAACATTATGACCTCGGCCACTTTCCATTATGCCTTGGAACGTATAAAACTCTCATGGAAGCGTTAATGATATAGAGTAGCTTGACCAAAGCTTTTTTCGGTAGCTCCTTTAGAATTTCGCTAGTAATTAAGTCGAAGCCAGGGGCTTTGTTGTTTTTCAGATTATTTATCGTTTGACGAAGTTCAGCCAATGACACGTGTGCTATAGGCTTCTTAACGGACTTGACTGCTTTCCAAAGAGAGTAGTTCGAGCCTTTATCGGCAGTCAAACTTTCGAGGTAAGCAGTACTCTCGCGACTTTTAAATCTTGAAGTTCGTGCTTCAGTTTGTTAGAAAGGTGGTTCAAGATGGTCTTATCCGGAGGTGCTCGCGAACGTTGCCATCTCTTGCGCGCTCTCCTCTTTTCGCATATTAGCTCTTCTATTTCTCGCGGATATATTGTTCCGCTGTTCGATAATTCGGATCTCCGAAAAGAAGTGTTATTCCACGCAGCGCTCTGAATAACTCTCACGAGTTTATCTAATTCGTCTTCTATTTCAAGTGGCGTTTTGAGCGGTACATTTAAAGCTATGTTTTCTTTGCAGTATCTTCTAAAGCCGTCCCAGTCGGTGTTGTTGTTAGTTAATCTAGGCGCTCTATTCTTTTTCGCTAGGCTGCCGCCGATTTTCAAAAGAACTGCCGAGTGATCTGAACAGAGATCAAAGTGTTCTTCTACTTTCGTAAGGTAACGAGGTACCCCCTTGGCGATAAGGAAGTCGACGAGATCAGGTATTTTATTTCTGTCGGTTGGTCAATATGTTGGCTTTTCCGTCGATAAGATAACGCCGCGTTTTGTACTTGCCTTAAAGAGGGCTCTACCTCTTGTTGAATTGCACCGTGAGCCCCAAAAAGTATTTTTCGCGTTAAAGTCCCCGCCGATGGTAAAGTTTGACCCAAGTGAATCAAAGAGCAGAGCAAGATCTTCATCTGCCAGCCGATACTGCGGAGGAAAATAGCTCGTCGCGATGTTGTAATTTGGTGGTCAAAGGATAGACATATGCACTCAAGAGGATACAAGCATCCACAGGTTTTCTAAACCCACCTCTGTCTATCAACTCCTACTCTCACCTCCCCGTGGTGAACACCGGGTGCCTAGTACCTCAACTGGAGATTGGGTTCCAACCCCTTTGGAAGGTTGTTGGGGGTAGCAGACGAGAGAGGGGGGGAGGAGTGTTCCCACTAAGGCACTTCTCCTTGCATCCGGACGGCAGCGGAGGAATTCCCCAGATGGAATCAACGGTGGCGTCCATAGTTCCAGTCAGGCCGAACTACTTAGTGAACACCTTATATGGGCTACTACGACGTATTCGGAGCTCAGGCCTATAAGGAGCGGGCTATCCGGCTCTCCGTCCTTAGAGCTAAGCAAAGGATCTGGTCCTCCAGGTTGGGGGTCGTGCCGTCGGGGTGACTTCCCGGCCACGTAAAGAAACACCAGTCACGAAGCGGAAACAAGCCTCGGATTCGGACGGATTTACTGTTGACGACCAATGCAAACGAGAAAAGGACAACGAGCTCCGGATCTGCACGTGGAATGTTAGGTCCCTTAACAGACCACGTGCAGCCGAGCAACTAGCGGAGGCCCTTAACGACTGCAAGGCAGACATTACTGCCATCCAAGAAATGCGGTGGGACGGGCCGGGCAAAAGAAGGATGAAAAACTGCGACATCTACTACGGCGACTGCTATCGGCATCAAAGACAGCGCCTATTTGGATGTGGTTTCGTTGTTGGAGGCAGACTTAGGCAAAAAGTCTTGAGCTTCAACCCTGTAAGCGAGCGCCTCGCGACGATCCGCATCAAGGCTAAATTCGCCAACATTAGCCTGATATGCGCACATGCCCCCACTGAGGAGAAAGATGACGAGACCAAAGATATGTTCTACGAGCTCCTGGACAAAACTTATGAGCAGTGCCCTAGCTACGACATTAAAATTGTCCTAGGCGATTTTAATGCCAAGCTAGGAAGGGAGGGCATCTTTGGTCGTACTGTCGGAAAGTATAGCCTGCACGACACGACCTCCGATAACGGATTCAGGCTGATCGACTTTGCTGCGGGGCGACACGTTGTGGTAGCTAGTACACAGTTCCCGCATCTCAATATCCACAAAGGGACATGGAGATCTCCCGATCAATCAACCGTCAACCAGATTGACCATATTGCGATCGACGCAAGGCACTCCTCCAGTATCATGGATGTCCGAACTTTCCGAGGGGCCAACATTGACTAGGATCACTACCTTGTTGTAGCCAAGGTACGGCTGCGGATATCCCGACCAGCGCCAAGTAATGGAAATACTGTGAGGAAGTTTGACGTCGGCCGACTACAATCGCAAGAGATCGCCAGGTCCTTCTCCAACCGAGTCTCTCAAAACCTTCTACGAAGTCCTATGCAACCAGCATCAAGTATTGATAGCCAGTGGCAACATTGCCAAAATGCCATCAGAGACGCCGCCTCTGAAGTGCTGGGTTTCACACGGCGACCACAACGAAACCCCTGGTTTGACGATGAATGCCGGCAAGCACATGCAGCTAAACAGGAAGCATACAAAGCGGCGCTGCACAGAAGGACTAGAGCTGCTCGCGAGCTCTACGAGCAGAGGAGGAGAGAGGAGCACCGGCTTCTCCGAAGGAAAAAGAGAGAGCACGAGAAGCGCGCGGTTGAAGAGATAGAGAGATGTTACAACAGGAATGAGGTTAGAAAGTTTTACCAAAGGATCAAAAGGTCCTGCCAAGGGTATAAACTTCGAACTGAAGCCTGTAAGGACCATCAAGGGAACATCGTTGTAGAATCGCAGTCGGTGCTGAGGATTTGGAAAGACCACTTCTGCAGACTGTATAACGGCGAGGAAGAACCAAATACCGCTGTCAGGCAGAACGAACCATTCAACCCGGGCGAAGACGTTACCGACGAAGCATACGAACGATACCGCCCACCCGACCTGGAGGAGGTGAAAGTAGCTGTGTCTAAGCTCAAGTGCAACAAAGCAGCCGGAGCAGACGGCCTAGCTGCCGAACTTTTTAAATCCGCTGGCGATGAGCTGGTTAGGAGCATGCACCAGCTCATCTGCAAGATATGGTCGGAAGAAAGCATGCCCGACGAATGGAACCTCAGCATTGTTTGCCCGATCCTGAAGAAAGGAGACCCTCTGAGTTGTGCCAACTACAGAGGCATAAGTCTTCTTAACATCGCATACAAGATCTTTTCTGCTGTACTGTGTGAACGCCTGAAGCCGTTTGTCAACAATCTGATAGGCACATATCAGTGTGGCTTTAGGCCAGGAAAGTCCACCATCGATCAAATATTCACACTGCGGCAGATCTTGGAGAAAACCCAGGAATTCCAAATCGATACACACCACCTCTTCATCGATTTCAAGGCCGCGTATGACAGCATCTATAGAGACGAGCTATATAGCGCAATGTCTAGTTTTGGCATCCCTGCCAAACTCGTCAGTCTGTGCAGGATGACGATGGAAAACTCACGCTGTTCCGTCAAGGTCGGCAAAGACCTCACCGACCCCTTTGATGTCAAAAAAGGATTTAGACAAGGCGACGCGCTGTCATGCGACTTCTTTAACATCATACTTGAGAGAATTGTGCAGAACTCTCGCGCCAACACCAGAGGTACAATCTTTCAAAAGTCCGTTCAACTACTTGCATACGCAGACGACATTGACATAATCGGTAGAACAAAGCGTGATGTCAGTGAAGCCTTCGTGAGTATTGGGACGGAAGCGGCGAATATGGGTTTAGCAGTCAATGAGGGCAAAACCAAGTATATGCTGTCATCAAGAAAAGACACCCAACACCGACGTCTTGGACAAAACATCACCATCGACAGCTATAACTTTGAGGTAGTTAGGGACTTTGTCTACCTTGGTTCCGCTATCAATTCAGACAATGACACCAGCGCTGAAATCAAACGAAGGATAACTCTTGCCAATCGCTGTTTCTTTGGGCTAAGAAGGCAATTGAGTAGCAAAGCCCTCTCTCGAGCAACTAAAGTGTCCATGTATAAGACCCTCATCATCCCAGTCCTGCTTTACGGTGCAGAAGCATGGACTCTGTCAAAGGCGGATGAAAACACTTTAGGCTGCTTCGAGAGGAAAATTCTTCGGACGATTTACGGTCCCGTCTGCATAGACGGAGAGTGGAGGAGGAGATATAACATCGAACTGTACGGGCTGTACAGCGATACCGACCTAGCCAAAAGAGTCAAAACACAACGTCTACGATGGCTGGGTCATTTAGAGCGGATGGACACCAACGCCCCGGCCCGGAAAATCTTCGAATCCACACCGCAGGGACGACGCGGTAGAGGAGCACCGAGACTCAGGTGGCGCACGCAAGTGGAAGGGGACCTCAGCCAACTTCGCGTGCGAAACTGGAGACGGCTAGCTAGAGACAGAGCTGGCTGGCGAAGCTTGTTGGCCGAGGCCCAGGTCCACCCCGGACTGTAGCGCCACCTTAAGTAAGTAAGTAAAGTAAGTAAGATGTTGTAATTTATGTGACTTAATTTTACTGAGACTGAGGTTATTTGCATAGAGTGAAGTTCTATTTCTTCGTTTTTGGAGTGCTTAATGCAGTCTTTAATGTAGAGAGAGGATCCACCTCTCAAATTTTCTGAAAAATGATGCGCGTGATAGTCAATGTAGCCTTTTATTTTGTGTGCTGAACCCTTTTTAAAGTGGGTTTCCGAAATCAGGCATATGTCTACATTATTCTTCCGTAGGAATACTTCTAGTTCGTCAATTTTTTGCAAAAGGCCGTTTGCATTCCATGTAATTATTTTGATTGACTTTCCCATATTCATGATTTTTTATTAAATGCTTTTCGAGGTTTAAACTCGAGCTCGCTCAATTTGTTGAATATTACTTGATTAAGTTTCGCCTGTTTGTCAAACTTTTCTAAAATCATGCCTAGAATTTGAGAGGCCGAATCTGCTGCGGCCGATTGTGGCTTACTTTCACGTGACGCGACTTGAGCATACGATCTTGGACTAACAAGTGTGGATTCTTCCTTTTGACTCCGGTGGGAACTAGGACCAGCGACGTTTTCTTGCGCATTTTGAATTTTGCCTTTAATCAAACCCTTACCCCTTGTCGACTTAGGGGTTTTTGGCTTATCTACTTTAGGAGGTGTTAGGCTTGGGCCCTTATTTTCACTATTTTTCTTCGGAGCTTCATGTCGTTTTTGCTACTCAATGGCAATTTCGCAACCTCGGTAGCTCGCTGGGTGACTTCCTCTGCAATAGGCGCAAACCGCGCGGGCTTGACTGCTGACATTGCAATCCGTCGAGAGATGTTCGCCGGCGCATTTTACACATCGCGGCTTTTTCTGGCAGTACCCTTGCGTGTGTCGGAAACCTTGGCATCGCTTACATTGCGGAACTAGCCTGTTGCCCTTCCGCTTGGGCTCGATTTTTACCTTGATGTTAAGGATTGATTTAATTTTGTAGATTTCGTTAAAATTTTCAGTTCTATCAAAAGAAAGCATAAAAATTTGCAGGACGCGTCAGACAAATGCGGAATCTTTGCCTTCGTCCGTACGTTGCTTCACTTTCTCTATGAAGTTCGTTGTTTTCCGCTTCAAAGCATTTAATTTTCGCTGAGTCCTGATTAATCGTCAGACTTCCTTTCCCGGAGACCTTCGATCCAGCTGGTGGAGGATCGAAGGCACCCTTGATTTTTTCAAAAAGGGATTTATAAGCAATAAATGGCTCTCCCCAGAATCCGTAGAGCCTACCTCCGAAGAGAATGGATTTGCCAGTGAAACTGGATTGCCACCTGGGGTAATAATATCTTTTGTTTTGTCCATTGCATAGTTTGTATGCGCTACGCGCTCGGAATACGGAGGGTGGATTTTAGTCGCCTCTTACGTCAGGCATGCCCTACCTCGGGTATATTCTAACCCTACCCGAAGGGGTAGGGGGTACATGGTAGCAGGTAAAAATTAAAAATAAATAAACACATTTTTTTTTTTATTTCATAAATTAAAAAAAAACTATAGAAGTTTTGAAATAGTAACCGGTTTTCTATAGATGTGCTTGAAACTCAACACATCTTTCGTTGGCTGACTAAAATGATGCTGCTAGCAAATATGTATATTGTAACATTTGCACCACTTATTTTATAAATAAATAGCTTAATAAATGGAGTGGCGCAACAGCTCAAGGTAAACCAGGGCCAACTTCTCAATAACGTATGGTGTGTGTTGATTTCTTCACAAACAAGGGGGCCTACGATTTTTTACCAAATCCGAACGGCACCTTGAGAAGTTTTTCAAGACAAATGTTACTCTCGGAAGGTTTGTCTAGGGACTTGGGGAACTAGGGAATAGGGAGCGACGCGCTCGCATCTCGGCATGCATGACCTGTTTAGGAATTCTGTTGGGGGACAAACGAAAAACGTGTGCAAACCATTCAAGAACCATTCAAGTCCAAACCATTAAGATTCCTACGAATACTGACGTTTCTCACTCTGTCCCTAAGGGCCCGTTTCATTCAAACTCGGATGATGCGAGATCATCCGAGTTTCCGCGTTAAACTAAGATTAATTTTAAAACTAATTTTTAGAGATTAGTTTTTTAGTGAACTTAGATCTGGGATTAATCACGAATTATATCGCCAAATTTGGTGAGCTAATATCGGATTAACTCTAGGTATGAACCTCTTTGAATGTTTTTTTTTTATATGTGGAATGACATTGTTTCTTTGAAAAATGACATCTGAAAATAATTCGAACTTCTTTTCGTGTGTTTTTCTATGTGAAATGAGAGTTGGGAGAGTCAAAAATTTCGAGAGTCACAGATTTTGGCAACTTTGTTGACCCTGCACTGAAAAACTGCTGGCTGGGCTAACTCCAGATTCGTTTTGTTACGGGATCAACATATCTTGGTTTAAGCTGGGCTTAGCTTAACACTGAAAAACTGACTCAAAAGAATCTTTAAAGGAACACCAGCAGCGTACCTTAGAAATGTAATTTTGGCAACTTTTACCCGTCTTTATACTTGACGGTCTTTTTATACCCGACTGAGGGTAGATATATTAATTTTAACGGAGAGTTTGCAACAGTGAATCATACATGATCACCGTAGACCACTAAGACCTTTTACAGATCGAGACCGACAGGTGAGTCGATTAAGCCATGTCCGTCCGTCCGTCTGTCCGTATGTATGCAGTTTTGAGGTCTTTAAAATTAGCTATGAAACTGAAACTTGCAGCGCTTCTTGTTTCTCATTTTGTACAGACAAAATATGAAAATTGAGAAGATCCGCATCCACGCCCACAATTCACTTGAATGTCAGGCAACCTCAAATTTACATTTTATTTTAAAATGCCTTTTGGTCCAAGATAGACAAAACATATGAGCTCAAATTTTGGTAGAAAGTAATATCGGCCAGAAGCCTTTAATTAGACAAAAATCGAACCGCCCACTCTATTGACCATGTCCACTTTTAGCATCTTAAATCTCTAAAAACCTGATTTCTCGGGAAATTCATTCTAAATCGAAAAAAAAAATTATATGATAAATATTAAAGATATTACCATTTGCTAAGTTTGTTGCATACAAAACTTGACCAAAGAGCAATTTTAAATAAAAAGTAAATTTGAGGTTGCAAAGCTGTGGGCGAATTGTATCAATTTTCATGCTTTGTCTGTAGTAGTAGTAGCAGTGGTAGTAAACTCCCTATTAGGATTCTATACTTGTTAAAATTCAATAAAAATTTCAATTATTTACGTAACATTTTTACTCTTAATTGGATTAAAATTCAGTCTTATTTTAACAATTATTTTTAAAAAGTTAACAATTATTTGTAACAAATTCAATACATTTTGCTTTAAACAATCTGCTACTTATTTCGTCTTTGATATTAGAATACTTGCAGTCCCTTATACATACGTGTGTTCCTCGCTAATGTTGTATTTTGATTTCGCAGTCTAAAATACATTTCGAATGGTTGTATGGTTGTACTTCACCGACATGCCACACTTCCTCTGTCAGATACTCTGGTGCAGGTCCATGTTTAATTTTAAAGATTGTCAGAAGTGTTTTAGGACTAACCCTCTGTTTTATATTCAGTCAACATAGTGCCTCTAGCATATACCCTTTAGATGTAAACCTGTTGCATCGCAGGATACTTCTCATACCTACGTTTGCAGTTTTTGTAGCGCGGCTCTTAGGGGTCTACGGTGATTAGTTCAATGTGTTAAAAACTGTGCATTGAAATTAATATACCTACTCTGGAACGGATATAAATAGGAATAGAAATGTTACTACTGAAGGGTTTTTTGCTTTTGTAAGATCCTTAGCTGTTCAGTCGCTGTTAAAATGCTTCACCAGAGATACCGACTGATTTCAGAATTGTATGCCGAAAATATTTAATTTAAAAATAAAATCAAAAAAATAAATTTAGGACCTTATTATTTCTTACATAAAGGCGAGTAAAGGCCTTTTGTCGTTTTCGGAAAAAATAAACTTTTAAAAAAAACTAACAGAGGGAGGAAGACACGCCTGTGTCTAAGGAGCATAATCTGATCGTAAAATAATAAATAACAAATTACCAATTTATTGATGGGAGGGGCGGTGTTTGGTGGAGATCATTGAGTGTCAAACATCTTATCTATAAATAAAAATAAATAGAGTGGCGCAACAGCTCGAGGTGAACCAGGGCCAACTTCTCAACCATGTATGCTGTGTGTGCTATATGATTTTTCACATACAAGGGGACCTACAATTTTTTGCCGAATCCGAACGGCATTTTTGAGAAGTTTTTCAAGACAAATGTTACTCTCGGAGGGTTTGTCAGACTCTCGCGGAGGTGGGAGCCGTGAAAAAGAACAAGTCTTTCTTTCAGGTGGCAGAGGCAGGATTCGAACCCAGACCTCCGGCGTCAGAGGCACACACACTAAAAACTGCGCCACGGCACCCAAACATCTTATCTACAACGAAATATATTGCGAAACTGAGTTCATAACAAAAGATACAATCAAGCGTGACAGGAATAAAAATCCGCCATAGTATGTGACATCCGCTATAGTATAGAATATATTGCGAAGTATATAGAAGTATATGCGAAGTATATATATATTGCGAAGAGTATAGAAATATATTGCGAAACTGAGTTCATAACAAAAGATACAATCAAACGTGACAGGAATAAAAATCCGCCATAGTATGTTACATCCGCTATAGTATAGAATCTGATGCGGCATAGCCTTATCAATTCACCTGTTGGTCTAGCTCATATCCCTTGGTTTTATAACGGTTCTACGCTAATTATTTTACTTTGTTACAAACTACGCATTAAAATTTATTTTCTTTAGTATAGGGTATAAACAAGGATCTGACATTGCATCTATTATTTATTATTTTAATTGATTCAAATCACTGTTGTAAAACTATACTGAAGCGATTTATTCCCTTAAGAAAAAACCTACCCGTTTTCCTTCGGGATGATGTCATACATTGCAAACTTTGATGTTAACTGATGCAAGCGCAATCCTTAAAAAAAAACACCCTCCCATCTGCGGCAAAGACCTGGATCATAAATCATTTAAATCACTTAAACAAGAAAGGTGTTCTTAACAAATCATTGCGCCAAGTGCTTCCCTCAATACATGGCACATGCTTGTTTCAGTTCACCTCATGCGTCGTGTTATGTCATTTATCTATACCGTATGTATACGGCATGTGTATAATTTTAACATTTCAACAAACTTTATAGCACTTGAAGTAATGTTCTCGGAGTTCACCTTCGATTTTATCTTCAAAGTTGCCATATGATGTATGGAACTTCTTGTACACAAGAACAAGTTGCAATCTGTGCTATAAGCTAGAACTTTTCTTAAGAGAATGATGGCCGTGAATATGGAATATTTTCATAAATAGACATAAGCTCTCTGCTACAGCTGCCCTCATCGGAATCTTATAAGACAGTTGCACAGTTGTTTATTTCTGAGGGTTAATACAGAATGACGAGGCGTTATAAATAGATTGGATCATTGGAAGCATGTTTCAGTTATTGGCAAAAGTTTTTCGATATTGCTCATGGGTACCTAATAATAATTGCAATTCATGGTGGGAATCAATATAAGAAGATGAACATTCTAATATTGAATTTAATCAGGAATTGAATTTAATCAGAAAAATCGAATGTATTTTCTACCCACAGAGGGAATTGTTAGGAACTTGTATAACTTTAAGATAATTTAGTTAAGGTTTTTTTTGCGTTCTACTATTCCACTGTTAGTTCTATTAATTGTGCTTTGTCATCATACCAAGGTAGCACATCAAGGTGAGAGACTCTCCTAAAAAATTTTAAGAATAGAATCTTTTAGTCGATTACATCCCCAAGACAAGACCAGATTTTTCGTCGGATAAACGCAGAATCATTCTCTCTCCCCTTGGAAAATAAAAACCACTGCCACCACGAAGAATTTTTATCTTAATGCAATAAAGCAAAATAAACGCTTCATTTCCATCCAGCAAGGAAAAATTTTACCGGGGAAGAACTCGTGGTAAAAACATTCAACTCTTGAAAAATACCATGGAAGTCGGGTGGATGGAGGATAGCTTTGCCATGGTAGACCAACGGTAGCTCAAATTAATTGCAGAAAAACCGAAAGTCACTTCCGGAATGTATATATTTCTTCTTCTACAGGGTTTCTTCAACATCGTAGTCGTCGACGACGTTGTGGTCGTCGCGTCTCTGTACAACATTCAATCGTAGAATTTTTTTCTTTCTAATTTCCCACAAAAAAAACATATTCAAGAAAATTTCTATAAGAGTTTTTTTTATCAAGCTTGGAAATGCAGCTATAAAATGCGAAGTCCTCATCAGGGAGTTAGAAACAATTACACAAGCATAGTAGGTATATCTACGAGACTGGCATCCAACGGAAATGGCATGGCATTAAAAAATAAGAAAGGATTGCAATTGGTTGCACGGCACACAGTACCTAACCTATACATAAATGGTTAACAAAAGCGATTTCACAGAAATGGACTAATCAAATATATGGCCATGCGTTCATACACGCATCATGGCCATGCTTTAATGTCATGTTCATGTACGAACTATACGAGTAAGGCAAGATGAAACCATGGATAGCTCCAACAACGGGATGCGAGTGCAATTTTCTTCAGCGGAATCTATTTGAGTGATTTGCTTTACATATTACACATGCGCATAATCGTTGAAGAAATTAAGTCAGGATGACAATTCACGTGGAAGGACATTCTACGAGTTTTGTTGCATGACATGAACTCATTTATTACTCCACTGGGTAATGGCGCGGCTCTATAATTAAAATGCAAAATTGTATCGCTTTTCTCCATTTTGGGAGCGCCGACGAGACGCAAGAGAAACTTTGTCGTTCGGCGATTCTTTATTAAAAAGTCGTTAGGGTAACGTAGGTTGGAGGACTCAACATTTTGAGAATCAATAAGAATTCAATTTAAAAACTTTTTCTTTTCGACTGACGGATAATACTTTCAATCAAACCCGCAGATATCGCATAAAAAGCATGGTGTCTGCCCGCCATAGTTGTTGCCAAGGGTAGCAACTGCAAATTGAAAACAGAAAAAAGGAATACTTATAGGATGGGGTTGCTACGTATACATATAAATCTATATTGGTGGATATAATACATCGGGGATGGTTGGCTGTCAATCAAAATGCGCGCATTTATTCTGCTTTAAAATTCGGGTTTTTGTGGAAATGCTCTGAAGATTTAAGGGATATTTTCGGAGAGTGAAATTTTGCTACGTACCAACTTGCCAATTGAAAACACATAATAATCTTTTTGAATAAAAGAAGGTTTAGTTATTTTTCTTTCTATTCTACGCCCCCTTTATACGTTCAAAAGCACGCAATGTCCGGGGACGAATAATAATATTGAGCATTTTGTACCAAGCTACTCATACCTAATGCAATTTGCCACTTATACTTATAGAGGCGGAGCAGAGGAGATGTATTGGGAAAGCATATTTTCAGAAGTAAGGCTTTTTTCTTTATATTAGATATTTTGCAGGAAAAAAACAAAATAAATAAATTCATATTTTTCTTTTTTTTTATTATATGTATTTTTATATGAATGGGAATTTCAACAAAAATTTATAACTTCGAACTAGCTAGCACAGCAAAAGAGCGTAGTTTTCGTTATGTCCAAATGATGTCTAAAAAAATAGTAGGCGTGTTACAATCCGCCAAGGCTAATTGTTGGTTACCCCATCCCAATTGACCATCCCTATTGACCTGTCAAGCTCAGAATCGCGTAATAGACCTTGGTTTTTAAATTTTAGTTCTTATTAACCTTAATTTAATTTAGAATATATCAGTTAAGAATGTCCTTCAATAAAATAGGGGTGTGCCATCAACCCTTTTCGAATAAAATCGTATTTTATCAGATGTGGTATACGCGCTTTAATTGCATTTTTGTATTCAAAATTTGCTTTAAACTTGAAAACGCCCCAAAAAGTGGGCGTGGCAAAAATTTATTCATTTAAGTTGATAGTATGCTGTCATCAAGAAAAGACACCCAACACCGACGTCTTGGACAAAACATCACCATCGGCAGCTATAATTTTGAGGTTGTTAGGGGCTTTGTCTACCTGGGTTCCGCTATCAATTCAGTCAATGACACCAGCGCTGAAATCAAACGAAGGATAACTCTTGCCAATCGCTGTTTCTTTGGGCTAAGGAGGCAATTGAGTAGCAAAGCCCTCTCTCGAGCAACTAAAGTGTCCATGTATAAGACCATCATCATCCCACCCTTTACGGTGCAGAAGCATGGACTTTGTCAAAGGCGGATGAAAACACTTTAGGCTGCTTCGAGAGGAAAATTCTTCGGACGATTGACGGTCCCGTCTGCATAGACGGAGAGTGGAGGAGGAGATATAACATTGAACTGTACGAGCTGTACAGCGGTACCGGCCTAGCCAAAAGAGTCAAAACACAACGTCTACGATGGCTGGGTCATCTAGAGCGGATGGACACCAACGCCCCGGCCCGGAAAATCTTCGAATCCACACCGCAGGGACGGCGCGGTAGAGGAGCATCGAGACTCAGGTGGCGCACGCAAATGGAAGGCGATCTCAGCCAACTTCCCGTGCGAAACTGGAGACGGCTAGCTAGAGACAGAGCTGGCTGGCGAAGCTTGTTGGCTGAGGGCCAGGTCCACCCCGGACTGTAGCGCCACCTTAAGTAAGTAAGTAAGTAAGATGATAGTATACGTAGGTATAGGTATATCTGAAGATTTAAAGGTGAAAGTTTTCTGGATTTAAAGCAAATATTTTGAATAAATACCGTTTATTAAAATGCAAATGAAATATGACCACGCCCACGTGAGGGCGATTTTTGCTTTTTAGAAATGCCAATCACTATACCTGGTGGGCAAAGGATAGACATGTGCACTCAAGAGGATACAAGCATCCCTAAGTTTTCTCAACTAACCTCTGTCTATGAACTCCTTCTCTAACCTCACCGTGATGAACACCGGGTGCCTACATATATTACACCTCAACTGGATATTGGGTCCCAACCCTTTTGGAAGGTTTTTAGGGGTAGCAGACGAAAGAGGGGGGAGGAGTGTTCCCACTAAGGCTCTTATGTTTATGAGAGTTGGCACAACTCAGAGGGTCTCCTTTCTTCAGGATCGGGCGGACTGTACTGATTCGACTTAAAATTCGGTCACATTCATAGGCCCCTTAAGGTCTTGTGGATCTTTGGTGATTATTTCTTTATGATACAAACTATGAATCAAACTTTAGGTTAACACTAATTAAAAACGTTTGTATATGTAGACATAGACAATCTCTTCCTTGCAGGTAAGCCCGACAATAGATGGCTTTAAGAAAATTGGCACGGATCTGATTTTGTATCTTTATTTTGTTCGAACCCTCGTATGGAATGCACATACATAAATATATGTTCTATTTTCTAATCAACTTAATTGAAACCATTTAAAAATACATTAATCACTCCCTTCAAGAGCGTCAGTTACACATTTCACATGCGCCGTATGTTTCACAGCGAAATAAGCTCGAAAACCAAACAGTTGTCCTTTCTGCGGTAACCCAGCTAAAAACAACTACCTTTCCCCCGTTCGCCTTAGCATCGCTGAATAAAAGGATATCTTATTTAAATTAAAAGCAAAGGTATCGGCATCCTTTTCTGCATAATACCGGAACACGGTAAAGCGACAGCGGTCCCTCATTTCGTGCCAAGATCACTTGAATCTGAAATCGAATTCCGCACAGAATGTCGTGCCGCGTAGAGTCCCTAAACTTTGCTTAATCGCTTTCGACATGCAGATTAAAGTTTTTAATATCTCTTCTGATTAAAATATCCACCCAAAGGATGAATAGATACATTAAATTCGACTAGAGTGGTAGTCTTGTCATGCGGGAGGGGGTGGTTAGATTGTGCTGCAAGCAATCATATATATATCTTGTGCGTTTGTTCATGGTGGCATGGTGGTTGCGTGAAAAAGTATCTCTGTACTTTGTGTGTGCGGGGGTGCTTGGAATAAATTAAAAAAATGGGCGGATTTAGTGACACACAAAAAGCGCAAGAACAAGTAGAGGAGTCGAGTGGGAAAAAACAGAAACAAAGTCTGGTCGAGGATGGAGAAGCAATATCCAGTAGGAGATCCTTTAACTCCAGAGCAGAAAAGTTTACCATGTTCTTTTCTAGATTGGATAACAAGTTAGTTCAGAATGTGAATTTGATTAGGACATTTGCATATTTATATATATTTCTCCTTTTTTGCTCCAGCACTTCTTTAAACTTCTCCGTCTGCGTACTTTGTGTTGTGATTTGCTTTTGGATTCCTTTTATTGAGTACATATAATAAGGGAGGAATATCGTACGTATGTGAAACGTGTATCCATCTGTTAGATACGAGCCGAAAATTATGCTTACTAACATTTTATATGCGTAATGAAAATTAATATCTGCTCTGAATACACGATTGCATGGGAGCAACACTCACCTGCATCCGGAGCTGAGCATAATCAAATTAAACCGTCAATAATTGTGGTAAAGTGGATCCAATTCTATTCTAATCGGAACAAATTTTTTTGTTAAGGCCATAGTTGATTTGTAATGGAAGTGTTATGGTTTTATTGGCTTATGGATTTGCCCAGCTTAAATAACGCGAGGTGTAAGCTAGTCCTTTGGGCGATAAAGCATACATCGGAGAAATGGAGTATGTTAACAATCATTGTCAAAGTCCACGTAGCTTTACTGAACTAGGGCAAGCAGATGTGCGGGGAAAAAAAATTAAAGCTGATTTTAGCACCTGTAAAAAAAAATTTGTTGGCTTATGTAGGTATTTAGTTAAGCTATTTAGTTTTGCATAAATCTGGCCTGCTAGTCAGCTTTTGAGTATTATTTGCTCAAGTTCAGACAGTGATGGTGTTTTTATTTCAAGCATTAATAAACGTAAAATAACGCATTAATAAACGTAATCAAGCAGTTTAATGTATAGGTATCTACCCAGGCTAAGTTTCGTTAATTTTCCGAAAAGCCGCAATACACTTCTTTAAGGTCCGGTTCGCATCCGGTATTTACACAGAGTTTATGAAAATAGACAAATTGTTCACCTTTCTTTACCTACGTAAAAGTTGGCATAGTGACCTTCAGGTGCTATTCTTCATGCTTCACCTCTTTTATGTCTTATGCGGTTCTTTTGTATACTTAAGTATTCTTTCCTAATTTGGTTGGAACTCGAGTTATCAATACCTCATTTAACATGAAATAGTCTCTTAACATTGTTCGATACATTTCAAATAGTACTTCAAACTTTCATGCCATAACTTTTCGAAGGCTTGCGATACGTCAAAGCATATACTAACTAGAGAAAATCTCTTCAGTTCTAGGATTTTTTTCGTTTTATGCGTTATCCTGCATCTGTAGACACTTGATCTATTTTTAAGTAATAAACTTTTTTTTCGGACTTACCGCAAACGTTTTTTATGTATCCCGACGTTTCGAAATGATTTCACATTTCGTGGTCACGGGTAGACTGAAGAGGTTCTATGCTGGAGTTTCTTGTGTACGGTCTCTCTTGCCGAGATTGTACCGGTGCGTTGGTAGTTTTTAGGCCTTAAATTTTGAGCTAGGAACTTGAAACTTAATATCTGTTCTTTCTAGGTCCCGAAGCAGTACAAGTGTTGTCGTAGGAAGCTGAAATTTGGTGCACGTTATCCTCGCTTAAGTATATTGTGACTGGCATTTAAGAAAAAACCGAAAACCGCGCCTTGTAGGCGTGGTTATATTTAATACGCATTCTAATAAACGGTTTTTATTTGATATATTTGCTTTAAATTCAAAAAACTTGGACCATAAAATCAGATATGTACGTAAGCTATCAACTCAAATTAATAAATTTTTGCCATGCCTACTTTTGGGGGTGTTTTTAAGTATAAACCAATTTTTTAATGAGAAAATGGAATCAAGACGTGTATATAACTTCTGATAAAAAATGTAAACAAAAAAACGATGTAATTGAACAGGGGTGGATGCCAAACCCCTTTTTAAGGGAGAAGATTCTTTAACTAGGAAATTCTAAATACAGTTGAAGTTAATAGAAACTGAAATTTCACAACCAAGATATATGACACAATACGGAGGTTGAAAGTGGTTAATTGGGGGTATCCAACGATTCGCCTAGCGGATTGTAACCCTCCCACTAGTTTAATTTCAAATCTATAAAAAAACTATTCAAAAAAATTCACAATCTCGGTCGACTTTTTTCAAATAGCACAACCATCTGCCTTAGCTATGGGTGTTTTTCCTAAATTCTATGGCCACCGGTTTTTGCGTGAACCATAAAACAAGCTAAATAGGCTTTGAAAAGCTTGGGTTAGAAACGGCAATTTAAAAATCTTTGAACTTAGCTTGTTTGCTTTTATAGTACGCTTTGCTTTGCAAGATTAATTTTATCGTTAATATACAAGATTATTTAAAAATGGTTTTTGAAAATGCTTTTACGGTATTGAGTTGAATCACAGAAGATAATTTTCTTTAAAAATTTTGACAATTTCTAATACGTGCGATTTTTTCCATATAATTTCTCTTAATAACAACAGAGATAAGGGGGGTGTGGGACACATGTTTATGTCTGACCCAGGGTATATTAAGTTTGATGTATAGTTTGCAACGCCGTGAAATAATCACCGTAGACCCCTAAGGCCTTTTAGAGATATGAATGGGAGCGACAGGAGAATCGATTAAGCCATGCCCGTCCGTCCGTCCATCCGTCCGTATGTAAACAACTTTTAGGTCTTAAATTTAAAGGTACAAAGCTGAAATTTTGCGGGTTGGTTGGTTTTTCATTAATTTTTGCGATTTCTTTTTCGAAAATTTATGTGGCTGTCCCCGCTAGGCAGAAGCACACTTAGACCAAAGGATGTCCATTGTGATACCACTTGTAGGACCGGATTTACCTGCCCGAGGACCTTAATGATGACTACCCGTTGCTTAGGGTAGAGGGGTAACCAAGACAGGTAGGTGGAAGGTCAGTGAGGAATGGTTTGTATGTGAGAAAAGCCCGACAGGTGCAACCGATTTCGGTATAATTCGGTGCCAATGGCTTCTCTGCTAAGAACTATTCTCGAGGATGGGTAGGTGCAGGGGTAACTGAATTCGGTGTAACCCTTGCAGGGGGGGAATACTCAACCCGTACTACAGGCGACGTAAAAATTGGGGGAAGAGGACATGGAATGGGAAGGTATGGGGTAACCGAAGCAGTATGAACCCGTACCAGTGAAAGTTTTGTTGGAGCGAAGGCAACCCAAGCAGTATAAGCTCACACTAGTCCGACCCTGAAAGGGGGATAGATGGGGAGAATGAAGAAGACCCTGGGATAAGGCGGGGAGAATGGCAATTATTGTAGGAATTAAAATAATTACGTTCCCGGGTGGTACAAGGGACATATATGGTATCTACCCCCTTTGCGTCGAGTATCGTTAGATCTTTTTTTTACCTACTTTTTCCCCTTAAGCGAGAATTAGCCTAGGGACTATTAGGGATTGAGGAATGCATGTTGGTCGGGTAACCGATTACGGCAATACCGTTGCTAGGGGAGGTCGCATATAACAGCAATCTCATTGAGAAATTCGCGGCATTGCTTTATCAACTTGGATCGTATCGTTGGCGATTCCAAGGCTTTTATTGCAGCTTGGCTGTCTATATAGAAAACAATAGCGCTGCAGTCTATTGAGTTAATTGAAAACCAGGCCGCGGCTTCACGAGCGTCTGTAATTTCTGCTTGAGAAACACTACAGTGATCCGGCAGACGCTTGGAGATACATAGGCCAAGAGTACTGGAAAAGACTTCTGATCCTACTCTTGCTTGTTTAACTTTTTTTTAAAAAGTATTGAAAAACATTTAATCTATTTTCCTATGAAATTTCAAACTGTAAATAAACCGTTATTTATGATTAAAAAAAATTGCCATCATTGGCTTCTCTGGCTATTTTGCGGATTAAAACCACACCAAATTTTGTCTTTGACTTACGGTTCAGAAGTTATAACGCGATTGGACAGACGGACGGATATCGTAGTGATACCATAAGATATCTTCTTCCATATTTGGACGGACTGCTAAAATCATTGAGTGTTTATTTGTTTTATATTCAGTATGAAGTTCATATTGTTCTCCAGAGTTGATTCTGGGTAAACTCAGAAGATTAGGCGAGTTAAGCCGAGATTAACCTTACTTACTTAAGGTGGCGCTACAGTCCGGGGTGGACCTGGGCCTTAGCCAATAAGCTTCGCCAGCCAGCTCTGTCTCTAGCTAGCCGTCTCCAATTTTGCACGCGAAGTTGGCTGAGGTCCCCTTCCACTTGCGTGCGCCACCTGAGTCTCGGTGCTTCTCTACCGCGCCGTACCTGCGGTGTGGATTCGAAGATTTTCCGGGCCGGGGCGTTAGTGTCCATCCGCTCTAGATGACCCAGCCATCGTCGACGTTGTTTTTTGACTCTTTTGGCTAGGTCGGTATCGCTGTACAGCCCGTTCAGTTCGATGTTATATCTCCTCCTCCACTCTCCGTCTATGCAGACGGGACCGTAAATCGTCCGAAGAATTTTCCTCTCGAAGCAGCCTAAAGTGTTTTCATTCGCCTTTGACCCCTGATTTAATTTCACTAAAAATGCATTTCTGGGGCTAATCTCAGTTAAACTACGAGACTTGGATGACCTCACACTGAGAGACTGTCCCTTAGAGGTTTCTGCCCTTCGTTGCCATATAACACCTAAATTCAAAGAAAATGTAAATCCGAGGAGGATTATAAAGTTGAAGAGAATCATTATTCGCCACTGCCCGGTTAAAATCTCTAATGAAGCCAAGGAATTCTGGGGAAAGTGGGTATTATCCTTTATAGAGATGAAACATATCATTTTTCGGTATTACCAGGCGAGGAGCCCCAATGAACCCAAGGAATTTCGCAGGAAGGGGCAGGAGCTGATGGAATCCTTTATAACGATGAATTTACTACCTATACTTGAGTCATTGAAAATTAAGATTGATGTAGATATATCAATACTATATACTAATACTATATTTTTAAATGTGTGACAATATAAAGCGAGAGAAAAAAAAAAATGTTTCTAAAAACTAGAGGTTTCACAGTCGCGGGGTGCTCCTCTTGAAATGGAAAGGATAGGATAGTCTTTTCGGAATCAAATCCCACTGCAGAACTTGATCCATATATTCTATAGAAAATAAACTATAGAAAATAAAATAAGCTTTGTGGCGATATCTTCCCATTCATTTTTCAACATGAAATTGTCCTTGCCAAATTTGCTAGTATGAGCCTGTTTTTTTCTTTGTGTAAAAAGTTAATAATTTATTAATACGAACCCTAAATATATTTTTTATACATCTTAGGTTACAAAATGTCAATTGCCCTCCCTGGTATCTACAGTCCAGGTTTTAATCCATTTGAAAACGTCTCTTGACTTACATGCATTTAAAAAAATCTACTTATTCTAATTTTTCGAATGGCACTGAAAGTGTACCTACATTAGTGCACTTCATAAAAATTCTTTTTTTAAATTTCGAAGTCAGTTTTCCACCTGGAAACCAAGCTAAAAATTTATAATCAATTAAATGATTTTGGTTCCTTTTATTTTAGAGCTTGCCAATTTTACTTACGTATTTTTAACTGTAAAGATTAACACATATCATTATCCCCGTAAGAACAAAGTTTAACAAAACCTTGTGGCTTCTTCAGCTTTATTAGACAACTTAACAAACTGTTAATAGCACTTCGTCTCCGAAGCCCTACATGCATCTGGGATATAATTTATTGGCTACGTTTTGCTCCCCAAGGTCTTTATTATAGAATTAAAAGGATAATAGCTCGTTGTCACAAAAAAACCAAGCAAGCAAAATTTAATAATGAACCTAAAAAACGATCCCTTGGCAAAACCCAAAACACAGAGATAATTTATTTGCAACCAAAATGCTTCCAGATAAGAGTGTAAATTTTGCAGCAAATGCAAAAAGCCACATTACCTTTAGACTTTTAGCCATAATCTATATCTGCTCTTGTAAGTGGAAACTCTGTTGCCACTTGACCAAAAGTATGTAGAAATTCCTGTTAACATTTGGGAAAAGGTCATCTTCTCACATTAAGGACATGCGGTGTGCAAAAATGGCTGGACATTGTCAAAACAGTGTCACCACACCTTGTACCGCAGCATAAGAAATGACCTCAATTTATCTTTCGACAAAATATTAGACACTTTCGCACAAGGAGACTTTTGCTTTTGCCTTTTTCACTTTTATGGCCACCAATGACACCGAAATTGCGGGCTGCAGGAGTTGGAGTGATGATGGATATAATAGTCTGATGGAGTTGAACAGCAATTTGGGGTTGCTATGCGGTTGGAAATTTATTTCATCCTAACAGCCCCAACATCTTTCATCATTTTCTCGGAAAAGGATTTGCTGCTTTTAAATATGTCAAACTGAAAACAAAAAGTGTATCTGGGAAAGATGTACCAACCCCATTTAGTCCTTGCTCATTTGCGGTACAGTTTTATACAAGAAAATGCGTAATGAAGTCAAAGGGTAGGAAGACTAATCTTTTCAATTTGTGTCGTTTATTTGAAACCCCCTTGCTCGACGGTCGGTGACAAAAGCAAGGGTATTAGTTCGAGATCAACTACTCTTGAGTTTGAGCTTATTTGATTATGAAAAGTGTTAAAAGGTTTGGTGGAAAGAGACCCTGCATACACCCACTAAGTAGAGCGGAATTCGATGCATTAGTTGTTATACGAAGGGACAATGATTTCATTGATACTTTAAATTTAAAGAGTCAGAGACCGACCGTAAATAATGTGCCCATATCTTACTGACATTGAATGTTATTTTTTTCTTCCTTCCAAATGTTCATGGAACACTTTGAGCGGATCTCTCATAGCCCAACCACATTAGTTAGTGAAAGCCTGGAACCCAGCAGTAGCTACTCCATAAATAATTTGTGATTCCTGCTTTCTTCTACCTAAACATATAAATGATTGACCAGGTTAAACATTAGTGTCAAACATAATTTCAGGTCAAAACATACGAGGGTTGCGTAGGAGGTGCCCTTAAGAACGGAGAGACAACTGCTACTGGATCATTAATCAAAATCGTCCATGTGTTTCCTTAATACCCGCCAGCGTTGTTGACAGAGGTGCACAGGCTACAAAACACTTTTTGATCCAAACAAATTAAACCAATGACGTTTTGCTGCAATGACAGTTTGCCTACTGTCAAACGCAGTCTTGAATAATGATTGCTTTTATGTTTAGCCAGGTGGAGTTATAGTTTTGGTTTTAGCCTGTACCAACTCCCCTGTTAGTTTTTTTTTAAGCACCATGTATGGCTAGACAATTTTGCATATTTCTTTTCCAAAACCACGAGTACGACCTCCTGCCGTAAACATTTGTGACATTGAATGACTTCATGAATTTGAATCTTGAGAAAAAAAGTCAAAATCCTCATAATGCCATGAAAGGATTTCAGTGGCATCAGTGGCGGCAGTGTCTGACATCCTTAAACAATTGAATGAGGAAAAAAAATCAGATCCGAAGCGTGTATCTACACAAATGGTACCCGGATAAAGGAAAAAATGTTAATATTTTAGATAGATGTTTTTTTTTCAAAATCTCTTCAATGTGATGCTCCGCATCATGCGGAATTGGCTTTCCCCCTGGTTCGAATGATTAATGATGTCGCCTCGTATAGTAGGTCCTTGCAAGTTTCACTCGTCGTATACGTTGGAATGCTTTGTGATGTTTTGTATATAGGTGGTTTTTATTTTCATTTTTATTTTTATTTATTTGTCAATTTTAAGCTTATCTACTCTTTAAATGGGTTGACATTAGATAATAATAATGTGTCTTTCTTAAATTTAAATTGTTAAAAATTAGACTTCGACTTATTGAATTAAATGATTAAATTTAAATATTCCAAATGCAATAGGCTAGAGAAAAATTATTTATTTGAAAGTTAAGAATAAGTCGTTATGGGATAAGTATATCATAGCCCCAAAAAGTTTAAAGATCAAGAGTCCTAAGCAAATTAAATTACAATGGGCTAGGTAGGCATCTTAATCAGATAGATTTCCGAATTCGCTCTTATTGTTCGTGATTCGATTTGATTCGATAGCTGCAATCTTTGACCTTCAACTCCAAGTGGTCCGATCCCATCGATAGGGATGTTCAGCAAATTCACGAATTTCGAAACTGTAGAGAGCTTAACTATAGCCAAAAGTCCTGGAAGCAGAGAGGATATATACGTTAAATTACTTTTTTTTAACCATTTTTAGCGGTCCGTAAAAAAATTGAAAAAGGACTTCTTATGATGTCACTACGTTCAGACGGACAGAACGGCAGTTCTTATTTCTGAACGGCAAGTTGTAAAAAGACAAAACTTGGTGGTCTTTTAAACTGCGGTAAAAGAAAGAGAACGCATGTTGGGGAATTTTTTTTCGTACGTAAATAGATAACGGTTGAATAACAGTTTAAACATGAAAAAACATTTTCAATCATAATAGAGTGTTGAACGGCCGGCGTAAAGTACGATAAAATACATATAATGATGTATACAATGAAATTCCGCTTTATTGATCTTGAAAAGTGATTGAAAAAAGCTGAAGAAACACACTCATTATACATACGTTCATTACACATTTGCATTCATTAACATTCATACATATATTTTCATATTAAAACATTTACAATCATGAACATTCATACATAATATTGTCATAGGCATATAAGCTAAAATTGTATTAAAGCCCGTGAAGGGTCTAGCTTGGAATAAATCGTTGAAAGACATAAGCGAGTTGGTCTATTTATTTTTCATGGTGCCGAAACCCGGGAATGTCGTATAAGTAAGCGGGCATTTTATTTAAAGCGTGTCATAGTTGATTGCTAAGTTTAAACCGAAAATTAGCGGAAACGTGTTTAAAAATAAATTCTAGAAAAGATTGGAAAACGTTAATCGGGCTGTGTGTAGAGCACAGGTGACAAAATTGTGTAATCATATAACGGACTATCTCAAAACGATCGCAAGCGAAAAAAACGTGGAAAGCCTGGAATTAGAATCAAATGTTTATCTCCAACGCATAAAAAATGCACACGAAAACCTTAAAAGAGCGGACGAAGCGGTACGGGCTACGGTAAAGGAAGAGGAGATGGTTAAAGAGTGCGAAAGTGTGATTGAGTACGATGATAAAACGGTTACTGTTATTAAATAAATAAATATAAATAAATAGAGTGGCGCAACAGCTCGAGGTGAACCAGGGCCAACTTCTCAACAACGTATGCTGGTGTGTTAATTTCTTTACATACAAGGGGACCTACAATTTTTTGCCGAATCCAAACGGCACTTTGAGAAGTTTTTCAAGACAATTAATACTCTCGGAAGGCTTGTCAAACCCTCGCGGAGGTGGGGACCGTGAAAAGAACAAGTCTTTTTTTTTCAGGTGACGATGGCAGGATTCGAACCCAGACCTCTGGCGTAGTAAGCACACACACTAACCTCTACGCCACGGCACCCCACCGTGTTACTGTTATTGCCCAACTAGAATGCGCATTAAAGGCGGTGGTTAAAGGTGAAAAGTCTAAGGAGATTGCAAAAGTCCCATTCAGTCAATGATAATTACACAGCCGTCAAATTGAAAGGTTTAGACTTAAAGAAATTTAATGGAAATTTCAAAAACTGGCTGCCGTTCCGGGAACAGTTTAAAGTGGCGGTTCACGACAATCCTAGTTTAAACACTGCCGCAAAATTAGATTTCTTGAGTGAATCGTTAGTTGGTGCGGCGACAGCAGTTATAATAGGATTCACACCTACAGAATCTTCTTACGAGGAAGCAATTGCCTTATTACAGGAAGAATATGGAAATAATGATAGATTCGTCGAAAAATATCTTCAGAAGTTATTAGGTTTGAAACCAGTAGCGTCGACGCACGATGTAAAGGGCCTTCGTTTTCTCTACAATGAAGTTATTGCAGGCATGCGGTCCTTAGCTGCATTGCAAATTCCATCTTCTAAATATGACATGATAATAAAATCTGTTCTCCTAAAAGCAATCCCAGTTAGCGTTCGTGTACAGTATCATCGATCTGTAAGTAGGTCTCGTAGCGGCTCTAGTACAATACTTGATCTCGAAGAAGAACAGTTCAAGCCGCTACTAGAATTTATTAAAGTCGAGCTTGAAGCATTAGAGAAGTCACAGTTGAGAAAAAGGGATAAAAGAGTGGAAGAAAGAAGCCATAAAAAACCTATGTATGGAACAGCGACAGCCTTGTTGTCAACAACTCACAGTCAGACATGCATATTTTGCAAAACTAATCATGCAACAAAAAATTGCAGAAGAAACATCAGCACGGAACAAAGGAAAAATATTTTAAAACGGGAAGGGAGATACTTCCGATGTGGTAACAAGAATCATAGCTCCAAATTCTGTAAAGCTCAGTGGATAAAATGTGAAAAATGTAGTGGTAGACACTTAACTCCAATGTGTGAGCGTTCAGACAAAGAAAGTGAACAGAATGTTTCCAAAAGCTCTGTTGCTGTTTCACATGTGCGAGATCAAAATGAGCGTCCACCATCACCTGGGCCTCAAAGCTCCGCAACTCTCAGTTCTGTGCAAATAAGTCAAACCGGAACATTTTTACAAACAGCAAAAGCGATTGTGGGTAATGTTCATGATAACGAGTGCTTTCTAACGAGTTTAATAATGCACAACGGCAGTCAAAGAACATATATAAGTGAGAAAACTTAATTAAGAAAAACTTAAATTAAAACCATGTGGGATGGAGAAGGTTAACATAATAGGATTTGGGGATAGTGGTGGACAATTGGGAGAAATAAAGGAAGTTGAAGTTTTTATTAGAAGCCAGTATAGGAGGCAAGTTAAATCTATAGTTGCACTAGTGGTTCCTAATATTTACGTTGATATTCTACCAATTCCGATAATAGAAAGTCCTGGTTTCAGACAAGTTAAGCTAGAATTGGCTGATAAAGAGACAAGTGATTGGAGTTTAGTGAGTGGTATTGATAGGTCAGGATTATTATTGGGAATTCAACGAAAACAATATGGTATCAATTACCCGAAAGTTGAAAGCGGTTAAAACCATGTTTGGATGGACAATACAAGGACGAGCACTATTGGAAAATGATGGAAAACAGTAAACTAATGCCGAAGTAGTAAAGCTTGATATTAGGAGGAATGGTGATCGGTACGACGTTAAACTGCCCTGGAAAGACTCTATAACGCGATTGAATAACAACAAAGTAATTGCTCTTTCACGATTGCGTAGCTTAACTTTTAAATTGCTGAGGACACCTGCTATGCTTAAAGAGTATGACATCATTTTTAGGGAGCAGCTTGCTCAAGGACTAGCCGAAGTAGTGCCTTTGGGAGGCGACACTGAAAAGCCGATATATTACATGCCACACAAACCAGTTCACCGAGAGGACCATGCCACTATCAAAATGCGTATAGTTTTTGACGCATCTTCGGCGGAACAGGGACAATGCTCGCTTAACGATCTTCTTAGTCCTGGCGAGAATCTCGTAGCAAACCTTGTAACAATGCTGATAAGGATTCGTTCTAATAAGATTTCATTGGTTGCCGATATTGGGAAGGCTTCCTTACAGATTTCCCTAGATAAAAGTGACAGGAATACGGATACACACAGATTCTTATGGTATTCAAGTCAATCTAAAAGTGAATGTGAGCTACCAGAAATAAGAGAGTTCCGGATGACAAGGGTCACCTTCGGGGTAACATCCAGTCCATTCCTTTTGGCGATGACGATAAGAAAACATCTTGATTGCTATCAAAATGAGTATGCCAGAGAAAAAGCGTTAATGGTGTACAGTCAAGCAAAGGAGATCATGAATGTTGCACGTTTTCGGTTAAGAAAATGGAATTCAAGTGACGCTGCCGTTCGCAATTCGTTCGATCCTAATTATCTACACCCAGAACCGAGCTACCAAAAGGTGTTGGGACTAAGGTGGAATACGCTGACGGACGAGATCAGCGTTGACGCGGAAAGTTGCATCGACTATCTTCAAAGTCTGCGGGGAACAAAACGGAATGTGATGCGCGCAATGGCTGAAATCTTCGACCCTTTGGGATTCATAGGACCATTCACCGTTCGGCTTAAGATACTTCTACAGGACGTGTGGAAGAGAAAACCAGGATGGGAAAGTATACTGAGTGAGTACGATCTCAATGCATTTTCCATTTCGCAAAGTGAATTAGAAGATTTAAGAGAAATAAGGTTTGAAAGATCCTTGTCGGGTAAAACTGATAACTTATTTGAGCTGCATATTTTTGCCGATGCAAGCCCTAAAGCGATTGGAGTTGTGTCGTACATTAGGCAAATTTCGTCAGATGATTCTATCAGAGTTAATTTTATATGCTCAAAAAACAGAGTCAGTTCGATTGGAAAAATGTCGGGAACTAGCGAGCTTACATTACCAAAGCTTGAACTAACAGCAGCACTCTAGATTAAAAACGTTTTTACTCAAAGCCCTTAAGCTTGAGATTTCAGCTGTTTTTCTCTGGACTGATTCAACCATAGCTCACAGCTCTAGTTTACATTAAAGCTATAACAGAAATTAACAATTTAACTAACATTTACAACTGGAGGCGTTGTCAAGGAAGGAACAACCCTGCCGATTTAGTGACACGGGGCATTAAAGCGAAGGCTTTGGTATCTTCTACACTTTGGCAGTCAGGTCCGCATGGGATGTCTGAAAGTAAACTTCACTGGCCAAAAGAGTATATCGTCGATCGAACGAATTTGTTAATGTCACAAGTGGAAGAGAACGCTGACGAGAAATCACAGCCCAAATCTTACCATTAGAAGAGTTTTGTTCAATAAAAAAACTGTTGAGAGTAACTTTATTTATTTTGAGATTTGTTCGAAATATGAAAAGCGACCGTAAGATTAAAGGACAAAAACGGTTAAGATACCGGTTGAGGAACTGACTTTTGCGGAAATTTCTGAGGCCGAAATGTACTGGATCAAGGCTGTTCAGCGAGAATATTTTAAAAATGAAATAAAACAATTATCAGGTAACGAGCTCAGTGAGGACAAGGACAAATTGTTCTTGAAAAACGTACTAGCCGTAGTACTAGCCGACCAATTATATTGCCAAAGTCATCACATTTTAGTAAATTTTTAGTACTTGAAGCACATTATTCAACATTGCAAGGTGGAGTTAACATGGTACTGGCATACATTCGGAAAAGGTTTTGGATTATTCAGAGCAGGCAACTCATAAGACAAATTTTGCATCGCTGCGTTACATGCAAAAAGCTTCATGGGATAAATACATCGGAGCCTTGGGGTACTTTACCGTTGGAGAGGCTAAAAACTGCAAGGCCATTTGAAACGACAGGGATTGACTTGGCCGGCTCACTGTATATAAAAGCAGACGATGAAGGTGAGCAAAGAAAGTTTTATGTCCTGCTCTTAACCTGTGCAGCAGTAAAAGCAGTGCATCTTGAATTGGTGTCTGACCTGACGGTAAGAAGCTGCATTGACGCCCTTAGACGTTTCTTTGCACGACGTGGAGCTCCAAAGACGGTCATCTCAGACAACGCGAGAACCTTTAAAAGGGTTGATAAAGAGTTTCGTATTTTAGAGGGTTTGATGAAGCAAAGCGAAGTTCAACGACTAGCTGCTCATAGCGGAATAGCTTGGAGATGCATTCCGGAAAGAGCCCCGTGGTGGGGCGGTTTTTGGGAACGGCTGGTGAGGAGTGTTAAGGATGCTCTAAAGGCAGAAATTGGAAGTGCCTGTTTAAAATCAGAGGAGTTAGCAACGTTGCTTGTTGAGGTGGAAAGCGTTATTAATGCAAGGCCATTGACGTACATTTCCACGCACCCTGATGACCTAAACCCATTAACTCCATCACATTTTTTGACAAGTTTACCTTCTTTTTTATTTCCAACAGATTTTAATAATGACTGTTCAACTTTATCGCAGTTGTGGGCAGATCGACAAATATTAATAAAGCAGTATTTCAAGCGATGGCACCGCGAATATCTGCTTCAATTGCGTTCTCTTCATATCATCAAAAGGGGCCATTCCAAAAGTGTTCAAGAGGTCGAAATAGTATTGGTGCAAGAAGACAGTAAACTTAGGATGCAGTGGAAGCTTGGATTGATTGAGAGGGTCTGCAAAGGCAGAGACGGACGTGTGAGGGCGTGTGAGGTGCGAACTAAAAATCAAACTTTAAGGCAGCAGATACAGCGATTGTATCCTCTAGAGTCTAGAAATATTGCTGGGTGCGAGGATGTTGAAAAGTGATTGAAGAAAGCTGAAGAAACACACTTAAGTTAAATAATACATAACGTACATGCACTCATTACACATACATTCATTACACATTTACATTCATTAACATTCATACATATATTGTCATATTAACACATTAACAATCATTAACATTCATACATAATATTGTCATAGGCATATAAGCTAAAATTGTATAAAAGCCCCTGAAGGGTCTAGCTTGGAATAAATCGTTGAAATACATAAGCGAGTTGGTCTATTTATTTTTCAATTGACTTTACTTGAGTCGGTATTAGTTTGAAACGTTTTCTAACTTTAACAGAAATAAACAAACGAACGCGTAACTAATGCGTAAAAGCATTTCAATGCGTGTGCGCATCACCATCAGCAACCACGACTAAGCAGCCAGCACGAACAAAAATTGCAGCTTCCTTCTGATAAGCTCTATACCTACCCGACGGTATATAGTACCTATTTGTTTAGGTCGCGCCCAAAAATGTGGGTCAGGGCTTAAAATTAAAATCAATTAATCGTCATTTCGTAAGAATCACGCAAAAAAAATATTTTGGAAAAAAACTTTTTTTCTAAAAACGCCCCCTAAAAGTGGGCGGAGCTCAAAACTTTGTATGGATCGAACTTAGCCAATAGTAATATCTTTAAAATTTTTCATAGATTTTTATACCCTATTCCACAGGAATGGTGTATATTAAGTTTGATACAGGCGAAAAAGTAACAAAGAGAAATAATGACGAAAGACCTCCAAGACCTTAAGGGCATATGATCAAGCACGAATTCTGAGTCGAATGAGGCATGTCCGTCCGTATGTCCGTCTGTCCGTATGTCACCCATTTTAAGGCCTTAAATTTTGAGCTAGGAAGCTGAAATCTGCCCACAGACACGCCCACAATCGGTCTGAATGTGCAACAGATACCGGTGCTTACAAAACTGAAAGACGTCGTAAAAAGCTGAAATTTTGAAATCTATTATTAAGCATCTTTCAATGATAACAAGTCATAAAAAATATAAATAAAGACAACAGACCGTCCCTTGTGGGCGTGGCATCGATTGAAAGTATAATCTTTCACATGCAATTTATTCAATATTTTCGTTCCAAATCCAAAAAATATACTTAAAATATTATGTAGAAACACTTTTTTTTAATTTCTTTCATACAAGGTTTTGGCGTGGCGCCCACATTTTGAGGCAGAATTTAAGAAAAACTTCTTACTTTACAGAAAACATGGATTTCGACCACTTTTTAGCCTAACTTAAGTAAGGATAATAAATAAAATTTAGCACATTATTTTCACCTTCACTACAAAGTTTTAGGCCATGTCCATGTTTAGAGGTTGATATTACGAAATTGTTTAATTTTACTCAAAAAATTACATTTTTGGCATCGAATTAGAGAGAAATTTTTCAAATTCAATTTATTCAATATTTTTGTTCCAAATCGAAAAAATTTTTCTTGATGTGTTGTGCAGAAAAAATTAAGTTCTACATTTTGGTTCATACAAAGTCTTGAACCATGCCCACATTAAGAGGCAAAATTCTATAAAAACCTATAAATTTCCAGAAAAAACATGGATTTCGACTGCTTTTTTGCTTTACTAGATATAGAATAGGAAACAAAATTTACCACATAAAGAACACGGGATACTATTTCAGATTTCGTTCATGCAAAGTTTTCGGCCACGCCCATCTGTAGTAGTCAATTTCACAAAATTATTGAATTTGAACCAAAAAATTACAATTTTGCTTAGATCTTAGCCGCAAACTTGGATATTTCTATGCTAATATTGATTTTTGGCTCTAGGAGCTGGACATGCCACGCCACTTTTATAAAAAAAAAGTGAACAAAAACTTAAAAGGATGGATTTTTTTTTATTTAACATGATGCATAAATGGTAACGGGACGGGATAGAAAACAAGAAAATAAACGAATGGAAAGGAGAATAGGAATGGAAAGGAGAAAAGTAATGGAAAGGAGAATAGGAATGAAAAGGAGAATAGGAATGAAAAGGAGAATAGGAATGAAAAGGAGAATAGGAATGAAAAGGAGAATAGGAATAGGAATAGGGTATACCACGGTCCGTTACAGACGGTTACAGTGCGCACTTCCTCGCGTAAGTGGTTTTGAGTTAATTCTACCCGAACCAAAAGAGCTTAATTTCAAACTTTTACTGCTTACGGAAAATTTAATTCTTAGTCAAATAAAACAAAAACCATTGTTTTAACTTTAAGGCCATTAAGAAGCCAATGGCCTAAGACCTAAGAAGCCATGATTAACAAGGAAGGATTGACACATTGCGAACTTTATTCAAAAATGTCTTAATTACAAATGCTAAGTTTAAAAAATTTAGTTTTTTTGGTTCAGCTAGAATTGACTCAAAACTCTTACGCGAGGAGGTGCGCTAAACTGGTGACGCGCAGTGTATATATAAAATGCTATAAAAGTTCGTTCGTTTAGTCATTCGTGTATAGTATATATATTCGTGCAGTGTATATATAAAATGCTATAATAGTTCGTTCGTTTCAAAAGATCTTAAAATTTTAGAATTCTCTTTACATTATTTATATACAAACTAAATTTCTTTACAATCACCGCTAAAATACCTACCAGAATAGGTATATTGAAAAATAATTTTTGAAATTATTTGAAGCTTTCGAGCTAGAAAGTAGTTTTTTTCGAAAATTGTAAATATTAAAAAAAAACGATTTCAAAAAAATTTCAAATTTCAAAGAAATTTCGATTTCACAAATTCGATTTTATAAAAAAAATCAAACCGTTTATGTGTATAAAAAAAAAATCCACTTATTTTATTCGCGGGTTTAATTAGTGTACCGAAGTTCATCCTTCTGCGATTCACCGTTCAGATAATGATTGCACGCTCTTTGCAATTTAATAAAAATATGTTGGTGGCTTGACTTTGAAATAGTAAATATTTACCTAGATGTGCCTAATAAAAATACTTTTGTCGACTGACTTAAGAGATCTCCCAGCGATGCTGCTAACAAAATTTCTATTTCTTTTTATTAAAATTTGTATTATTAAAAATCATCCAATAAAAGAACAGTAGATTTCAAACCACAAATAAGCAAACAACAGAATGTAAAGTATACCTACCAAGCAATAATGTCAAAAGGGAAAAAAATTTCACAAACTGCACACGCACAGTAAAGCTGAGTTTAACCTACAACAAAGGCCGACGGACCGCTCCATGTACCTATATTTTCATACTTAGTTGCGATACTTCTTACACCCTACCCAAGGTATATTAAGTTTGATGTTAAGTTTGTAACTTAGACCCCTATGACGTTTTAGAGAGATAAATAGGACCGACAGGAGAATCGATTAAGCCATGTCCGTCAAAGTAAAAAACTTTTAGGCCTTAAATTTGAAGCTAGAGAGCTGAAGATGTTGGTAAGTGAGTCGGTATCCCAGTCCTTCAGATCAATTTCAAAATAAGTTTAATCCACCCACAGACACGCCCACTACAGGCCTGAGTATGTGCGACCATCCCTATCTTCAAAAATACTTTCAAATTTTAGCTATGTTACAATGGTGCCAGCGTACTAATTTTTGGTGCGTTACATTGCCTTGTAATTTTCTTTGAGGTAGCAGAGAAAGTTTGGCCTTAACATCGACTACGCTCACTTTTTAAGAAATTATAACTTAATATGACTCAATAAATGTTTCAACATATATATGAAATTCGACAAAAACTTTCAATACAAAAGTTGTAGATATAAGCATTTCCTAACTTTTTTACATATATAGTATATGCCTCCTTCCTCTTTTGTGGGCGTGGATTTTAAAAGTGATTTTTTTAGTTGAAAAGACGTAAAGCATTCAACAGTTATGCTATAAACTGATTTAGTTAATAGCATAACTGTTGCACTTTCCCTCTTGTTTTAATATGAAGAACAGTTGGTAGAGTCAGAGAGTTTCAGAGATCACTAAAAACCTTATTGACTCTGCACTGAAAAACTGCTGACTGGGTAATATCCGGATTTATTCAGTTAGCAGATACTGCTTTAACTTGGGCTTAAGTCTGCACGGAAAAGCCGGTTCTTTTTTAATTAGGTAGTCATGAAAAATTTAAATGTCTCAAGTCAATGTTATAATTTATTTAAAACGTCTTCCATATACAAGTCCATTATAGGCCTATGCTTTTAAAAGCTTACCAAACGCCTTGCCAATGATGGATATCCATAGGCATAGGAATAAGAATCCAAGCCAACAGAGCCACTACCATAACCTAATCTTGGCTTGAAAACAGAACGAGTAAAAGATGGCGCTGGAACAGATTGGAGAATTTTTGGTGCACTATAGGTCAAAGGAGCTGCATAAGAGATTGGGTGCGACTTAACAAAAGACGGGGATGCATAAGCAACGGGCGCAACAGTCTTGGAGATAACAGGTGTAGCTACAGGTGTCAAAGATCTAATAACAGCAGGACCAGCCTTTTCAATTAGCTTGCGATCCACGACAGCATTAAATCCATTTATTGAATCGGCTGTATAAGTGACGGTCCGCTTGTAACCATCAGCATCGTCCAAAGAGTATTGTCCTTTAACTAGATCGCCATCGCGAGTCTCCGTCTGGCTTTTCGAATCGCCTGAAATTATATCCTTTACCCCATAGGTGAAGGAGTATTGTGGGTGTGGGTCGTGTTCTTCAATAGTTTTCACATGTTCTTCGATAGGCACGTATACCGACGGTAGTGCAGATGCCCTTACAAGGGCAACTAAAGAAAGAAACGAGATGAACTGTAATAAAATTTTTAATCAGGTTTTATTTAAATTATTTTTAATGAGATATAGACTTGCCTTGAACACCATTTTTGAGTTTAGTTTTCCTTAAGCTCGTAGTCTGCAGGTCGATGTGCAAGAAATGAGTGACCGCACCTAGAGCACTTGAACTATCTTATATATAAAGCAAAACCAGATTCATGAACAATTGCTTTGCCATCTGCCTGTTGCCTTCTGGTCTGCTGGCAACGATAGCATTATAACACCCGTTTTTAAATGTTTTAGGTAAAAGTTGCATGCCCTTATACGCGTTAAATAATTGCATGAAACTTGTTCTTAAAATAAACTCGATTACATGTGCCCAAAGCGATAGCTTTAATTACAAGAGCATTTGGATTCATTTAATGTATTGGAAATGAGTATAAATGACTTATGTTTTTGAGAACAGGTAACCTGATAAATTTCAGTTTATTTGTACACATAATTATTGTAAAAAATTTTCAATAAAGCCTTTCAAATATTTTTGTTTTCAATGACTTAAAATCATGTAACTTAAAAATATTGAATAGGTTCCTAGAGCTACAATAGCAAGATGTTGTTGTTATTCGTGATTTTCGCAAACATTTAGAATAGCTTATACCTAATGGAATTCTTTTCTCGTAAGGAATTTAAAAATTATTTTATTTTATTTTACTTGGTCTGAAGGGAAGTCTCATTTTCTGATCACAAGCATATTGTGTAAAAGTGCGTATGTAAAAGCTTCAGTCCGTCTACGACGGATTGCATTATACCCTCCCCCTTCCTCGAAAAAAAATTTGTCATTCCTCCAAAAAAAGGCGGGGTTAAAATTGACATGACAAGAAAAAAAATGCATTAAGCATAAAAAATTGTTAATTTTTTATGCTTAATGCAAGGTGGCCTACATACTTTCGGGCCTTAAAACCCTGCTTTTTAACTCATTTTTTTTTTAATAAAGCCACGCCTTTTAAAGTAGGCGGAGACAAATAGTACCGTAAAATTGAAAGATTTATAAATACTTAGAACATTTATAACACAAATCTTTCAACTTTCACACAACTTTTTTTTGTTGAAAAAAACGCTATTTTAAGTTTTGTTAATTTCTCAAAAGCGGATGAAAACGCATAAGGCTGCTTCGAGAGGCAAATTATTCGGACGATTTATGGTCCCCTTGTTTCTAAAAGAAACTCTACTTACGGTAACGTAAGTCGGTAACCATCGACCGCAAAGTAGAAATCTTGCGTCTGAGCAACTGCCTTAGTCCGCTTATTGATAAGTCATGGAAGAGGCAGGGACGAAACGCATTTTTAATTATTGTTTCTTACGAACAATATAGGAGAACACTGAGGAGGAGATATAACATCGAACTGTACGGGCTGTACAGCGACACCGACCTGTACAGCCAGAAGAGTCAAAATACAACGGCTGCGATGGCTGGGTCATCAAGAGTGGATGGACACCAACGTCTCGGCCCGGGAAATCTTCAAATCTATCCCGCAGGGACGGCGGTCTAGGGGAGCGCTGAGACTCATGCGGCACATGCAATTGTAAGGGAGCCAACTTTGCGTGCAAAACTGGAGACAGATAGCTAGAAACAGAGTTGACTGGCGAAGCATGTTGGCTGAGACCCAAGTCCACCCCAGGACTAAAGCCCCACATTAAGTAAGTAAGTTAAACCGAATTAAAAAGTGGGCGTAGCCAATGCTGTGGCGCATTTTTTTTCTATCATCTTAACAACAATTATAAATTGGTGCTACATGACAAAAATTAATGCTCTGGTGTGACAATAATTCCATTTTCCTTTCAGTATTAAAAAAAATAGAGGTAATCGCACATGCAAGCTTTTGGTGGGCGTGTCTGTGAGCGGATTCCAAATCTGGTCTTACAAAATACTTGATTCTCGGCTGTATCTTCTCCTCCATTTGCCCTCTTCGCACACAGGATCATATGTTCCTTAGCATGTGACACCTGCTGCATAGAGTGTTCTTACGCTCCAGGTGCAAGCTTTCAATTCGTGGTAGAGGTCCATATTTCAACCCTCGGATAGCGGACGTGGTGTACCAGAGCCAGTAGTAACCCACGTTGGGTATGTGAGAACGGCTGTTGACCCACTCAGGGGCTCATCCGCCATCTCTGTTCGAGTTTACTCTATAACTAATAGATACTGGCAATCTTTATAGACTCTAGCTTAAAATAAGCCAGAGTAGCTTATATAAGGTATAATTGTTGTCCTCACTATTGCAACACCGTTTATTCTTTTTTGTGAATTCCTCTGCTGCATGCCCTCTTTCTAAGGCCATCAAAATTGACTTCTTAGACTCGATCAGCCAGCCATTTTGGACAAATTATAGGGTTGCTATTCTCTTCTTGCTCAACAGTCGCACTTATAAGTTCAGCTAACCAAGTCAGGGCAAACAAGGCCGGTACCCAGTGGTTACTACGGGAAGTTTTCATAAGCACTTGATGTATAGTGTCAGTTACAACAGTGGGTGCCACTAGGTTGAAGCCATCAGTGTCTACCCTGTTCCCATACAGCACCGAACCACCTATTTTACGAATTTATCCATTGAAATCGATTTTAGGAGTTTAAAACTGCTTTTGGTCCTACACGAGTCCATTTTTGGTAAATATTATGTCTAAAATAGATTCATGAAAAACAAAAAAAAAAAAAATCCGAAAATTTGATCTCGGGCTTAGGTCTGAGAAATGTATCCGAATTAGAGACTTGAATTTGTCTTTAAACACCATAATATTCTAGATGTAGAAAGCAAAAAAAACACATGTGAAATTTAATGAACAGTTACAAAAAAAGTCTTAGTAGGGCGCATAAGCCAGTATTGAAAGTTCAAGATGACATGCATGTGGCTGAGCTTTAAATAAAAAGGCACATCCTAGCAAGGCAAGCTTTAGTATTCATAGTCCAACAATGATAAATAATACGGAGTTTCAATGGGAAATATCTTTTCAAGCCGGAAATTCAGTAGACCCTACGAACACGCGACGGTGCTTCCTATATACAGGTCGGCTATTAAGCCATTGCCAAAGTCGCGACTGCGTTGCATGTATTTGTATACAGACCCTCTCATTTCTAAAGGATCGTATAAGAACCAGCCACAAAAGTGAGTGGTAGTGCTCAACTTGTCATTTTACTCGCGATCCGTTTCTAAAGAAATTAAACGATCTTGCTATGAAAAATGATCTCGAACCATCAACGCCACACCGACCGCAAGAATTGAAAAAGAAAAACCGGACGGCAGTTTCCAAAGAAACTGGCTTTTAAGCTCTTCGACTCGCAACCAACTCTGAATGTTCAATATTTGTGTGATTAATCAATGAAATGAGATTATGCCCCCTACCTGTCTATCGTTCTCCTTTTGATCCGTCTCGTCAGTAAGCCAACAATCAGTCAGTCTGCAGAGCGGGATACAATATCTAAGATCATTATTAATGATCCTTTCGGCAGGTACCTAGTGTGGTGGCGGAATTTTCAATTCTCTTTGAACAGTTTGAATTACTCTGAATAACTTACATTTTGTTAAGCAACTCGTGAAAGAGCTTCTGGAGCAGTGACCAGATTTTAACATGAGTATATAGGTATCATCTCGACATGCTTACTGAAATTTTATTTGTATCTTTTGTTACTTTTGAGTATTGATGGGGGGAATGGATTTTTTTTATAAACAATTTTTCATCGTTAAGGTCTATGTAACTAGATGCGGCATTTCAAAACGATATATACAGTAGCTGTCTGATTTGGAATAACCAAAAACTTGCCACATGTTTTGTAGGCAGGAAGAGGCAGGAACTCAAAATCAATGTTGTTTTATACGATCGTTAGAGAAGTTGCATTTCTCCTCTCCTTATCAGATAGATTCTGCTGATGCATATGCTACCATGATTTTGCTTACAGTAACAGATTGTTTGACTTCAACCAACTCATATGGGAAACTTAATCGTGTCCAAAAATCTCTAGATTCCCCAGAAACAGAAACACTGAATCGATCGTGCTAGGTATAAGGCTATATAAGCCTTCGAACATTCCGCAGCACAAACGTGTCTATAAGTTCTAAACCAAAACGAAATTTCACATCCGAGGAAATTATCTTACTTCCTTCTCATATGCAAAAGTCAAAACCTCGCTATATAAACTTTTCCGAAGTCCCTCCCCGATTGGCAGATACACCAAAAGTTATTGACTCTGTCATCGACAGTCGGTACCATCGACACAGATGAGATTCTTTATCATAAATTATACGCTGCAGTGGAGCGCTGTCAAGCTGCTGCTGCTCTACTGCAGCTACTGTTCCTCGTCAGAAAGGAAATTTATGAATATCCATTGCAGGTAAATCATAGGTAACCGGGTGTAACTGGAAGATATGCTTCGTATATGCTATGCGCCCTTATATATCCGCCACTGGTGAGTGTATCCTTTTTAGAGCTGCTTTGTACCGACTCAAAGTCGGAGTCGGAGATGAACTTATCTCGTTTCTATTCGCTTCAGTGGTTGGAATCGGGCCCCAAACAGTGACACACAAGATGAGACCTACAACGAGCGAAAGGGTTTTCCTGTTTTGTGTGATGTCAGGATAACACACAGCATCCTTCTAAAATGAGGCATCCGAAAACGTCTGAATGGATGACAGAGCCCACTGGGGCTCGAGGAATAGTTGTGGAGTGAATTCCCCGAAGAGCATCAGGGCTGTATCTTTTATCTTTATCAGTCATTGTGTGAAAACATGAAATTGTTTCACTACACTCAGCATCAACATGCTATAGCAAGTAGCTAGCTACCGTGTGACAGTGTCGAGCTGGTTGATTGATTGATTAGAATTTCGTTAATTACTTTATTCTTAAAATACTCGTAAGAAGTTGTGTTTATATTGTATATCTTGCTTAGGTACGCTTCGTGTTTCGGAAGCATATCAGAAACAAGCGAATGTTTTGAAGATTTATTTTTTCTTTTTGGGACAAAAATAGGGTGAGCAAACCTAAAGCGAAACATATTATATACAATATATTCCAAAAAAAATGTTGTTAGGCGAATATAAGGATAATAATAACTGCTTTCAATTTGTTTCTGTCGGCAAAAAAGGAACTGAGAGACACTCTATCCTGAATACCACTATCCTGCTGGAGTACTTAAGTTTATTCGAAACATCGCCACGGACTCTACAGACTCTACCTAGACTATCAAAAGCGTTAGTTCACTCAGCTAACAATTTTCAAAGAAATCTTGGTATCTCCCAGATGTAATTTACAATAGAAAATACAGGCAAAAAATTTCGAGTTGTTCCTCACATCCTGCTCAAATTTCATGTGACAAGGAAACACGTATAAAAAATAATAGGTACATTGAATGGAGCGGTCAGTCGCCTTTTATTGAAGGCTTAGCGTACAATAAAGTGCTTAATTTGTATAAAATAATCTTTAGAAAATTTGCAAATTTGTGTTTTTCTTTTTTTTACTAACATATCGGACTTTCATGACATATTTTCAAACACATCTCATTAGCTCAATTATTTCGCTTAACCGTTTCAATATTTTGAGCACAATTTAAAGAAGATATATGCATAGGAGTCAATGCTGTCATCATATTCTAAAAAAGAACGTTAAGTATAAAAACGTACACAGAGCGGTCCGTCGGACGTTGTTGAAGGTTAAGCTCATCTTTATTTTTCGGTTTTATGTAAAATTTTATAATTTTTTTATTTATTTATTATATTTTATTATTATTGCCTGACATATTTCACATTCTATTGTATACCTTTTTCATAGTTTGAAGTTTTCGCAACCCTGCAAGGTCGGGTTTAAGAATAGCTTTAAGGTAAGGTATGCCTGTCGTAAGAGCCGACTGAAATCCACTAGAAGAAGTAATCTTCAGGCATAAGTGATGCTGTCCAGAAGTATAAACTCCTTGTGGGGCCACCCTTGGCAGTAAAGTTATAACTGAAAAAGATGAACCCGAAGGTTTAAATAAAATCCAGCAGCGTCTGTTACATATTGTGCGGCTTGTTGGTCAGCGTCTGATCCCAGGGGGACGGCTGAACTTCAAATAACAGAAATCCAGGAGCGTCTGTTTCGGAACGAGCGGCTTCCTGGTCGGCGTCTGTTGTCCGGGTTAGGATCGGCCGAATTTAAACCTGGCAGCTAGGTATTCCCCCCCCCCCCCCCCCCCAAGAAAAGAAAACGAAAACAGCCTCGGATATTTGCTGATCCTGGTAATCCAGGGCACCCGTTGGAGCTAGGCCTGAGGGGTGTCAGTATGCGAGCGCTTGGTGGTCGGAAGGTCCCGCTCGGCATCCGACCGGGTTTAACCCAAAGAAGTTACGAACAGCCCGTCAATGGTGCCGCTATCCATTACGGGGGGCGGAGGGGGACAGCGCCAAGTCAAAATAAGCCCTCATTTTGGTGGAAACTCTACAAATCGACAACGGCACCAACTCAAAATCGGCACGTGGAATGTCTCGTCACTAACGAGGAAGAAACTTGAACTGGTTGAGGAGGCCAAAAAGTATCAGCTCGATGCAACTGGCATCTCCTCAACTAAGTGGAAGGGTTCAGGAACCAAAGACTTCGATGATGGGTGGAAGCTCTTCTGGTCTGGCGTCCGAAATCACATGACTGCACAGGCGGGTGTGGGGATACTCACAAGCCCCCGGTTGTCACAAAATGTATTTGATGTCATTCCGTTAGGGGGAAGGATTCTGATCTTAAAGCTTAAGCTTGAAAGATCGACTCTGGCTCTGGTTCAGTTATATGCACCAAATCGAGAGTCAGAGTATGAGTCCTTCTTGAACGAAGTTGACGCTGCCCTGGACAGAGTGGCAGAAATGGACTTCTTTTTCCTGATGGGTGACTTCAATGCACATGTGGGTACAGACGACAGTACTTGGAGGAGTGTGATTGGGAGGCACGGTGACCCGGATCAAAACAGGAACGGAGGGAAGTTGTTGGACTTTTGCTGTGCATATGGCTTGTCCATCATGAACACCTTTTTCCCACGCAGAGACATTCACAAATACACATGGTACAAGCACAGTTTAAATCAGAAGTCACTGATTGATTTCTTTGTTGTACCATCGTGTGTTCAAAGAATGATTTGTGATGTTCGAGTTTTCAGGGGAGCTGTGTTTTAAGTGATCACCACTTAGTGCTGTGTAAATTGTTTTTTAGTGCCAGTATTCCTTTGCCACCCAGGCGAAAAGGTTGCAGGATGCTGACTCTGATTTCAAAGAGCGTTTTGCACAGCATGTTTCGGAGGAGTTTGAACAAATTCCAACTGACCTTTTGAATGTAGAGGAGGAGTGGCAGCTGTTTTTATCGGCAGTCATTGCCTCTGCAGGAAATGTTTGTGGAGTGAAGCGGCTGGTGGTGAGAAAAGAACTGCTTGGCTTAAAACGCCTGGAGTTCAAGAAGCCATCAGAGAGAATAAGAGAGCCTACATTGCGTGGATCCAATGTAGAAACTCAATTTCTCGAGCCCGGTATAATGAGGCGCGAAGGACTTCCAATCTGGCAGTCAGAACAGCCAAAGAACAGTCATGGAAAAAGTTCGGGGAGAAGTTGGAGCACGATTACAGATCTGCAAACAAGAAATTTGGCAGACCATTCGCCGGCTCAGAGAAAGGAAGTTAAATATCATTCAAGGGGTTAAATCCAAGGACGGTACACTTCTTTCAAATGAGAGCGATGTCTTACGCAGATGGAGAGAGCACTTTTCGGAGTTGCTCAACCCCCAACAGGGCACTGAAGATGGCATTCCCACTGCTGACGAGATAAGGGCGGGGAATAGTCCCACACTAGACGCAGTCACTGAAGCGATTAAATCGCTAAAAGTTGGCAAGTCTGCTGGAGTTGATGAAATCCGGCCAGAAATGCTCAAGGCAATGGTGAAGAGGGTGTTAAATGGCTAACACGTGTCATTAAGGTGGCCTGGGATAGCGGGAAGGCACCTAGCCATTGGTAAACGGGAGTTATAGTGACCATTTTCAAAAAAGGGAACAGGAGAGATTTCGATAATCATAGGGGCATATCTCTCTTGAGTCTTCCGGGAAAAGTATTCGCGAAGGTGTTGGAAACGCGTTCCAGAGCTGTAATCGAGCCTTTGTTACGGGAAGAACAGTGCGGCTTTCGGCCTGGCAGAGGCACGATCGACCAGCTTTTTACTCTGAAGGTTATTCTTGAGAAGGCCTGGGAATATGTCAAACTGGTCTATGCGTGTTTTGTAGATCTGGAAAAGGCGTATGACCGAGTCCCTCGGGGTACACTGTGGAGAGTTTTGCAGGACTATGCGCTGAGTGGGTGTCTTCTGAGAGCCATCCAGTTTTTGTATGGAAACTGTAGAAGCTGTGCACGGATAAATGGTGTCAAATCCCGACCTTTTGATGTGCGCGTTGGACTTCGCCGGGGCTGTGTTCTTTCGCCGCTCCTTTTCATAGTATATATGGACTGGTGAAGCGCAGTCTTGGCGAGCAATGTTTCGAATTGGCTGGCATCAGGATGAGCCATCTGCTTTTCGCAGATGATTTGGCCATCCTTGCATCATCCAAAGAGGGACTTCAACGAGCACTGGATAGGTTTGCAGCCGTCTGTGGTGATGCTGGGATGAAAGTAAACGTGACCAAATCGGAAGTGATGGTTGTTTCCCGAACTCCAGTGCAGTGTACCCTGCACATAAATGGAGTTCCATTAAAACAGGTGGAAAAGTTTAAGTATCTCGGGGTCTTTTTGACGAAAGATGGGAGGAGAAATACTGAGTTGTCCTGTAGAATTGGCCAAGCTGGAGCAATAGTAAAGGAACTGTGCCGGCCGGTCATCAGGAAAGCTGAATTTGGAGTGAAAGCAAAGATCTCAGTTTTTAATTCAGTGTTCGTTGCCTCATCTATGTTCATGAAATTTGGGTAATGACCGAAAGAATAAGATCGCGGGTACAAGCTGCCACAATGAGACTCCTGAGGTGCGTTGCTGGCGTTACTCTAAGGGACAGAGTGAGAAACGCCAGTATTCGTAGGAATCTTAATGTTGAGCAGCTACTTCTCCGAATGGAGCTATCGATTCTTCGATGGTTTGGACGCGTTGTTCGCATGCCCCCTGACAGACTTTCTAGACAGGTCATGCTAGCCGAGATGCGAGCGCGTCGCCCCCCTTGTAGGCCAAGAAACAGGTGGTGGGATCAGGTAAAAAACCTCTCTGAGTCCCGCCGGAGTCTCTTGAGTCTCTCTGATTGCGCCGGAGTCTCTTGAGTTGGTGGCGGAGGATCGAGAAAGATGGAAGGACCATTTAGCCAGCCTCGCTCCGCGACCCTTTTAAAGGATAAGCGGCATTCGAAAACGATGATGATGATGATGATGATGAAGCTTTCGCAGTTCTTACGTTGGATAATTTTCGAGCTTCGTTTCTCTAAAAAAAGGATGGCCAAACATTTTTCTTTACATTTTTTTTCTATTTACACATTTCTTTAAAAAAAAAACTATTATAAGTTAATGTTTTTTTTTTTAAGATATATGTGTTAGCTTAACGCTCATATGGTAGCGCTTGCATCAATTTTGGTTGATGTTGAATCATTTTAGTCAGTCAAATATAGTGTTTCCAGTACTATTTCAAAACTGACAAACCTTAAATTTTAAACCTTAAAAGATGGACTACTCCCATTATTTGGGTATGTAAATTTTTTACCTATCATCTATCGTTTCGGAGAGAGAGGGGGACAGAAAAGTTTTCTTGGCCTTATAAACCATTTTCAAAATTTCAAATCCCTTAAACGGCGATTTTAACAACATTTTTAACTACCTTTAGACTTTTTTCAATATTACACCCATCTTTTCTTCAATTCTGCGAGCATGGATTTCTGAGAGGTTAGCTTGCATTGTAAACGTTAAATACTTTAGTCAAATTCAAACTAGTTTTTAATCGTCATAGCCGTTAAGATACTATACTAGAAGCTTTTCAAAAATCGTTTTCGAAAATGCTTTTAGGTGTTTGAGTCGAATCATAAAAGTTTTTGAATATTTTGTTTGAATTCAAAGTTTGCTATTGTTTTGTATAAAATTTTAGAATATAGACTTTAGCTGTTATATATTTCAAAATTATAATTTATATCGTTAGCCCTCCTCTATCTCGCAAACGGTAATTGCTAGCACCATTGTAATGTAACATAGCTAAAATTTGAAAAAAGCTTTTTTTGAAATTAGAGATGTTCGCACATTCAGGCCTGTAAGGGGTGTGTCTGGGGACGGATTCCACTAATTTGCGAATCAAACTTGCTCTGAAAGACTGGACTTCCAGCCAACTCATCAAATTTCAGCTCTCTAGCTTAAAATTTAAGGCCTAAAAGTTGTTTACATATTCGGTTGGCCATGCGGTTTGCCATGGCTTAAAAAACTCTCCTGTCGGTCCAATTCATGTCTCTAAAAGGTCTAAGGGGCCTATGGTGATTTTTTCAACCATTTGAAGCTTAGTGTAGCTCCAACACAAAAATGGTTTCACACAAAGATGAGTAATTTTTCGCTTCAAGTCTTTTAGCATCAAATGTTCAACATGACTGTCTAGGCCATCGGTGCAGCGCTGCAGATGAGTTTAAATCAAATTAAAGTCATCAACAATGCTCCACACTAAAAAAAAAATACAATTCAAATGAAGACAAGACTTTTCAATTACAGCTGAATTCGTTCCAGAAAATGGTCTTCCCCGTCGACTGCGCACCGCATACACAAATACCCAACTGCTGGAGCTCGAGAAGGAATTTCATTTCAATAAATATTTATGCCGCCCTCGAAGGATCGAAATAGCAGCCAGTTTGGATTTGACAGAAAGACAAGTAATTTGTAAATCAAATTCCATTGCACCGGATTGTATTGCAATAGAGATTCTTCCTTCCAGGTAAAAGTGTGGTTTCAGAATCGACGCATGAAACACAAGCGACAAACCCTATCCAAGACCGATGATGAGGACAACAAAGACAGCTTAAAAGGTGATGATGACAATCAGTCAGATAGTAGTAAGTTGGATTGTGCTTACAAAAAACCAAACGAATATCTACACATTTAGAAAGTTGAAAGAAACCACATTCACACAAAGTATCTCTTTGAGCGCACAAAAAAATTTAGTAATATCTATGTATAAGGGGAGCGAGATAGTTTCCCATCAATCATTGTCAGAATGAACATTTTGTTGCTATTTTTGTTCCTTGTAGTCTTTGGTTACTGAAGGGTTATCCCTTTTTCTTTCTATCACTTTTTGCACGAAAAGTAGATTCCAATTCGAAAAAATCCTGTCAAGGCTGTGAGTTACCATCAGATGACATCCCGGATTCGACATCCAACTCGAGAGGGCACAATAACAACACACCAAGTGCAACCAACAATAATCAAAACACGGGAAGCTGTGAGTATTTGTTTTCAAGGATTATTTATTGGTTTAGGGTTGACGACATACGTTTTTTAACTTCAGTGACTCCCAACTCGACCCTAGAATCGGGTATCTCATCTAATAACAACCTGGGGAGTAATGCAGTCTCAGCATCGAATGTTATCAGTGCCGACTCAAGTGTGGCCTCCAGTGTGAGTTTGGACGACGAGGACGATAGCCCGGCTAAGGTGAAGAAAAAAGACAGTGATCAGGTAAGAAAGAGAGATTTACTATCGCCTACCTGGCTAGGCTAGCGATAGGTTTCACATTCATACATGCAAAACTTTTTTTTCAAATCGATTAAAAACAATTAAGTATTTCCTCTTTTAATTAATCTCTCGTCGAATTTCTAGATTGTGAAAAAAGAAGCTGTGTCTACTTCGACAAAACATTCTACGTTCAGTAGTTATGAAATTTACCGCCGGGATTCAGATGCCAGCAGTGGTGGAATCTCACACCAGGGCCCACAACCTCCACCTATCACAGGTCCAACACAAGTGGCAGTTTCAAATACTAACTCCACCAGTAAGGCAAAAGGTCGATATCAGGCCAATAGCTCCGCAAACAATGCAATTCACGAATCAAGCTACTTCCCCGGGTACTATTCGCAACAGAAACAGCCACCAGCACCGATGCATCAATCACCGCAAGTTCTTGCAGCTGTGCAACACCAGGAGTACTACGGAAAGTACGACATCGAATTCTCTCCACATCAGCAGCAACAGAAACTGCTGCAAGCCACTCAATCGCACAACGGAGTGGCGGGCACTGTCCCAGATTTTACGCATCACCAGTCACAGCAGCAGCCACACGCAAACCTTATTAAATCACCGGAAATAGGATCTCTAAAAATCCACGAATTTCAAAATAAACCGCCTCCGCCACATTCAAATTACCATCCGCAACAGAACTCCAGCTACTACCACCATGGGCAAGACCCAAATTGTGTCTCATACCCCAACCACAGCTACGGCTACAACCACAACGAATACGACCCGGCGACATCTGTAAACTCAAGCGGTAACTACTACCATGATCCAAAGACGCAAACCGGTTACTACGAAAATACATTCCATCACCATCCACACCATCAGCCGCAGCACCCAGACTACAACCAGTCAGCTGAAGCAACAACCTACATGCCCGCTGGTCCACAGCCAACTAATATGGTGGAGAACTGCGACGCCTACAATTTCCCCGGGTACTATGAGCCGCATACCCACCATCCGCATCAAATCCCAGCTCACAACCAGCCGCAACAGCTTCCGTCTCAGCAGCAGCAACTGCACATACATCCAGGAGCAGCCTCAAATGGTAATTTCGTGAACGGCGCTGCCCAACCATTTCCAATGGCAACCGCTTCGACGGTCACGAATTCAAATCTCACAGGCCTAGAGAACTCGAACAGTTCTTCAGATTTTAACTTTCTCAGCAATTTAGCGAATGACTTTGCCCCCGAATACTATCAATTGAGTTAGTTAATAAATTAAATACATGAAAATAGTTAAACTCTTGCTCCAGGCATGAGTTAGGAATTCAAAGCATAATACACATTTGTAAGTACTGTAAATGTACTTGTAAATCCACGCATAACTAGGAGAATAGTTCAAAACAAAGGAGTATGCATCTACCATGAAAAACTAAAAGCTTGTAAATAGATTACCCATGCATGTGACACAAGTGTAAATGTAGGTTTTGAAAAATTAATCAAAATATGCTTTACAGTAAGTAGTTCTTTAAAGAAAAATATTAAATAAAATATTATAATTATATGTAGGTATTGTAAAAATTGTTATTTGTATAAATGAAGAAACAATCATTGATTTGTGTTTTGTTAAGTTGGTGAAGAATTGAGTCTATAGCAGATTCAAGTGCAATTGAAATCACATCCTTATCTTTTAATCCAGAGCCCAGTTAACCCTACTTTTTTTTTGTAAACAGCATAATTACGTATACATAGATTGCATAGATATTATGTTAAGTGAAATTAAATTTAATCATTTTCATATCTTAAAAAAACTTTGTGAAGAAATAATACGTAAATATACATAATGTGAATATTAAAAATGTATAAAATACGAATCTTGTTTTTTGGAGAACCCTTTGGTGGGAGTGGAAAAGTCCTGTACCCGAAATGTACTTTCAATTTGATTACGTGACTTAAATAGAATTGAATTGTCTACAATTAAGTACAAAAAACGTGGAAGAATAGGTACACTGACGAATATCGCGTATCAAGGCCTGCATTGTTATACCCGACCCAGAGTATATTAATTTTAGTGCATAGTTTGTAATGCAGTGAAATAATCACCGTAGACTCCTAAGACCCTTTAGAGATATGATCGAGACCGACAGCTAATTCGATTAGGCCATGTCCGTCCGGCCGCCCGTCTGTCCGTATGTGTGAACTTTTTAGGTCTTTAAAATTGAGCTAGGACGCTCAAACTTGGAGTGTATCTTGGTTCTTATACAGACAAAGTGTAAAAATTAGTTAAATCCGCCAATGGCCACGCTCACTACTGGTTTCAATGTAAGACAATCTCTATTTCAAATTTACTTTCAAAATGCCTTTTGGTCAAGTTAGACAAGCCGTAGGAACAAAAATTCTGGTATTGATCAATATTGGCCAAAAACTTTTAAGAAGGCAAAAATTGGACCGCCCACAATGTCGAACATGCCAACTTTTAACATGTTATATCTTTAAAACCCCGATTTCTCGGAAAGTTCACTTCAAATATAGAAAACTAGAAAAACGAAACCTAATTTATGTATATACTAAATTACTGAACTTTAACGAAAAAATCCCTTTTCTACAAAATATTGAAAAGATCTTAAGAAATGAAGAGTTGAAAATGAGTGACGTTTTTCAAAGTGTTTCAGACCATAGCCTTTAAACCCCTTAGTGCACAAAGCCAATATTGAACGCACGTATTAGGCAATGCAAAGTTATCGAAGTGATTACATCTTATTTTTTAGAAAAAGTTTTAATACTGCCATTTTGACGCACATAAATGCATATGAATAAACTGCGAAAATAAACGACCTAATTTTTTTGAATCCTATTTAATAAACGAAATAAAAAAGGAACTTGTTTAACCGTTTACGCAAAATACGGTGGCCAAAGAATAAAAGAAAGAAAAAAACAACCAATGCTAGCGGAATTGACTGTGTATTTGGAAAAACGTCTTGGAAAAATTGAATGGACACTGAACAAAAAATAGCTGTTTTATGGATTTGAAATTAAAAAAATGTATAAAAAAGGTCAAACGATGGTATGTTTCTCGCTCTATGCCCTAAATGGTATAAAGTATAACTTTGAACAACATTACGGGCATAGTCCATGTTCTAAAATTTTCTAAAAAACTAAAGCGAACTTCGAATATTCAGAAACTTCGAAGATTTGACTCAAAAATGTAAAGGCTTCTAGTTCGTTTACGGTCATATTGAAATTTAAATTCACCTGTGAGCTAAAGTGTTTCAAAATTGCCGTCTTCTACTTCAAGTTCTTACACTCATTAAAATTAAATAGAAAACAACATGTTTTACCGTTTTCTTAGGAATCCATGTCCACTATATCTAAGAAAAGTGGTCAATGGAAAGCAGCTGATTGTAAAATTGAAAAAAAAAAAAACGAGATTGCTGCTTTATGGATTTTCTATTTTAAAAATTGTAAAATAGGCACTTATTTTACACCAACAAAATTTGATGCAAGCGCAACCACATAAATGTTAACCAATAACATATTTTTTTGTATTTGAATACTAGGGTGGAGGGAGGCTTATACACTTCCGTAGTGTTATGTTTATCCGTAGTGTTTATCGCGCTGGGTAGGTTGCAATCCAGTGAACGCGCATACTAAAAACCGTCAGTTTGTGCGGCTTCACCCTACGTCGCTAGATCGAAGGGTCTTGTCCTTTGTAGTCGTCGGTCGTTGCTTATGTTGTTTAGAGTCTCGTTAAGGGTACGGATTATTTCATGGTTGCAACGAACAAGAAGACGAGCACTTAGCTTTCGAGCAAAGTCTGTTACTTCTTCGCTCACAGTAGATATTCCTAAATCTCTGTGAATATAACTATTTCTAATACCATGGAGAATTACAATTGCATTAAGTGTCTTGTTTTGGAAAGTCTACAACATGGAGATGTTGCTCGGCTTGGTATAACCCCAAAGTTGTATTTCTCATGACCGAAGCGCTTTAACACCTGCCTGTACAAGAGCAGTTTGTTATTATGTGCTTAGTTTTGAAAATTTTACTATAACCCAATACATTATTCTGAGTCTTAGGCTAACCTAAGCCCTCTGAACTTAGGCGTTCACCTAAGTTTAGCGTCTAGAGTCATTCCTAAATATTTTGCTTCAGTTGCATTGGCAATTTGTACAGAGTTTATGAACAGAGGTAAATTGTTCACCTTTCTGTACGTAAAATTGGCATGGGTTGACTTGTTCTTGTAAAGGAAGATTCGCCAAGTCTTCGTCATACTCAAATTTTGTCCAAAGCTCGTTGGAGGCTTCTCGTTGATGACTCGACTCATTCACCTGTTGCCAGGATGGCCGTGTCATCCGCAAACGTGGCCATAACTGTCTCGTCATATAGAGGTATGTCTCTTGTGTTAAGCAGAAACAGGGTCGGACGAACCGAGGACGGATTTCATTGGCTACGCCAGCTCGAATTTGCTTGAAACTCGAGTATTAAGTACAACACCTAACGAGAAAGAGTCTGCTTTCAAGATAATTTTTCAATGTTCTATACATATCTTCTTATACATAGTGTACATAGGGGTGCCGTGGCGTAGTGGTTAGTGTGTGTGCTTACTACACCGGAGGCCTGGGTTCGAATCCTGCCATTGTCACCTGAAAAAAAAAAAGACTTGTTCTTTTTCACGGTCCCCACCTCCGCGAGGGTTTGACAAGCCCTCCGAGAGTATCAATTGTCTTGAAAAAAAAACTTCTCAAGCTGCCGTTCGGATTCGGCAAAAAATTGTAGGTCCCTTTGTATGTAAAAGAAATCAACACACCAGCATACATTGTTGAGAAGTTGGCCCTGGTTCACCTCGAGCTGTTGCGCCACTCTATTTATTTATACATATCTTCTAACAAGGTTTGCTGTAGCTTATACTTTAAGCCTTCGTGTCATACCTTGTCGAAGGCTTGCGATACGTCGAATAAAGCACTAAAACATATCTTTTTCCCTTATAAGGCTTTTTCAATTTCATGCGTTGTTCTGTAAACTTGGTCTTTTGTTGAATGGTTGTTCTAAAGCTGAGTTGATGATCCGGGATCAAGCGCCTTTTTGCAATTATTGGTTGTAATCGCTGAAGCAGAACTTCCTCAAAGACCTTCGATATTATCGGCAGAAACGATATGGGCCTGCCGATAAGATTTTTTGTTATTTGGACAATTCCCCAGTTTTGGAACCATGACTTTCGCAACTTTCTATTGTCTTGGATCGTATAAGAGTCTATAAGAGAAGCGTTGAGGTAGCTTGATTAGTGCCTTTTTCGGTAGTTCTTTTAAGATTTCGTCAATGATCACGTCGTATCCTGGGGCCTTATTATTTTTATACCTGACCCAGGGTATATTAAGTTTGATGTATAGTTTGTAAGGCAGTGAAATAATTACCGTAGACCCCTAAGACCTTTTAGAGATATAAATGGGACCGACAGGAGAATCGATTAAGCCATGTCCGTCCGTCCGTATGAAAACAACTTTTAGGCCTTAAATTTTAAGGTGCAGAGAAACATTTTGAAATTTTGTGGTTTGGCTGGAAGTCCACTGGACCAGATCAAGTTTGAAAATTAGCCGAATCCACCCACATACACGCCCACTACAGGCCTGTATGTGCGACCATCTCTAATTTTAAAAAATACTTTTTCTAAATTTTAGCAATGTTAGAATAGTGCTAGCGCATGTATGTAACATTGCCTTGTAATTGTCTTTGAAGTCGTCAAAATTTTTTAGCCTTTTCCTTGACCACGCCCACTTTTTTAAGGGATTTTAGATTAAAATAACTGTTTTTCAATAAATATATATGAAATTTGACTAGAAATTGTATGACAAAAGTTGTAGATATTAGCATTTACTGACTTTCATGTAAAAGTACTATGTGCCTCCGCCCACTATTGTGGGCGTGGCGTTAAAACAAGTGATTTTTTTAAGTTAAAAAGGCGGAGTTTTAGACCGAAATGTATGCAACCAACTAGTATAAAGCATTCAACAGTTATATATTTTTGTATCACGCCCTCTTTTTGGAGGCGTGGCAGTTTTTTTTTGGTATGGTCGGGTATTTTGCAATCCGTCGTAGATGGACTGAAACTTTTGCATACGCTCTGTTGTACTTTCCCTCTTGTTAACTTTGCTTATTGTCTGCCGAAGTTCGACTAAAGACACTTTTTTCATTCTAAAGCTATCAGGTTCCGCGTTGTTGTTTTGAACGTCAGCCAACGGTGGACCGTCGAGCGGCTTGAAATGCTTCTTCAAATCCGCAAACAAATCCGCTTACTCTTTGTCTTCTTTTGCCCTTTCGCCATTATCTTTCTTTATTGGGGCCAAGTGCATTATAGTTTTCTTGATGGGCTTAACTTCTTTCCACAGCGAGTAGCTCGAGATTCTATCCGCCGGCAAGCCTTCAAGGTATTCAGTGGTCTCACGATTTTTAAAATCTTGTAGCATTTCTTTAAGCTTGTTTGAGAGGCTGTTTAAGACGGTTTTGTCCGGGGGTGCCCTCGTGCATTGCCATCTTCTACGCGTTCTTCTCATTTTACGAATCAATTCTTTGATTTCGAGCGGATATGTTGTGCGTACATGCCCGTCTGTATAATTACTTCTGTCCTTTGGAAAGTGTTGTTCCACGCAGCGTTCTGAATTGCTTCAATGAATTTACCAACTGCGCCTGCTAATTCGAATGGCCAAAAAATTTGAAAAAAAAAAAAAATTAACTAATAACAGTTCATTTTTAAGAAAAATATGTAAAAAAAAATATAAAATATATCTTGAAATAGTTCCAATAAACAAATATAATATAACAGAAACTGCGCAACACAAATAAGCTTAACGTACAACAAATGCACGGACCGCTCCGCATGTGCCTTCGTACTTGACGGTCTTTATTTTTTTTTAAAGAAGGTGTTTACATATTTTAAGCCCTTCTTTCATATCAATAAAAACAAGTTTTTGTACTTAATCCCTTTACGAACTCTAGCTTCAAGTGTTCTATTTTAAGATACTGAGCAGCACACAGACTACATATGCCAAATGTTATGACTTTGTAAGGTGTTTTACGGGAAATGGTCATTTTTTTAGTTTTTGTGAATTAACATCTTTTTCCACTCACCCCTTCAATTGATACTAAAAGTTATTCCATGCTTCCATTTTTTTTTAAATTAAATTACTAGGTAAAAGATTCGATAAGGAAATTCGTTTTCAAGTCCAAATTGACAAAACTGGGACCAAGACTTTTTTTTTTAAAAAAAAAGCTGCAATTTCTCCGAAGATCGCAAAAAGTTGCAGTACAATTTTGCATATAATTTAACAAATAGTGCTCACTATCCTTGTCGATTTTCCTTGTGAACTTCAGCTCAACTCAAACCAAAAAATATCACAAGAATGTGTAATTAATTTTCTTTTTTTATTTAAATATTAGGCATTTTTTTGATAAATTTTAAAATTGCCTAATCACGGCTGCAAGACTACGTTCAAGAAAATTAAAAAATTTTATTAAGTATGTCATAATAGGCGTAAAGGCGGCAGCAAAACACCAACAGGAGAATCGATGAAGCCATGTCCGTCCGTCCGTATGTTTTAGTTTTATTATTTTCATACAAATCCACTTAAGTTTAATACAATGTTATATCTCCAGTTTGAAAAAGCGAAAAATAATAGAAATCAATCCGTGACTTAAAGTTATCGTGGAGAGATACCAAAAAATTGCAAAATAATAATATAATTGATGTGGGGAGCATCGATTATTTTAAATACAATATTAATGGAATTTATTCAAAAAAAAATACGTACATAAACTCAAGATGAAGAACAGAAGCAAAATGCAATTTAAATTCAATAACAATTCAGAAAACTATTCAGAAAATATTTAAACGAGATAAAATTTGTATAACTGACATTTAAAAGAAAAGAAACGACAGTGGCTTCTGCTTGTGTAAATATAGCAGATTATATAAGTACTGATTCAAGGACGTCATAATTTAGTGTAAATAACCAGTCTTTAACTTTTTTAGGAATGAATAATATCTTAAGGTTGACCGAACAGAAAAAGGTAACTTGTTGAACATTGAAGCGGCAATAACAGTGTACAAGCGTTAAAAATGGGTAGTGGAGGCGAATGGGACATTTACCAGATGCATGTTATTTGTCCGAAGACTATAAAACTGATTAACTCTACTAGGAAGATTTCCACTTTGCTTAAAAAATTCTTTTAGCACTTTAAAGACGTAAAGATGTCTCATTGGTAAAATAAGCTGGTTTGTAAATAAAGGCCAGCTGGGAGTAAAACGATTACAAACAATTCTAAGAAAGTGTTTTTGAGCAAACAACAATGGCCTAAAAGAGTTTTTATAAGAACCACCCCAACTTGTAATACCATACTGCAATTTCGAATGAGCAAGGCCATCATAAATTGACTTCAAGACGTTTGTAGAGCAGTGATGCTTGATAAGATACATTTTGCGCGTTAAAAGTAGCATATGTCTTTTAATGGCATGAATATGATCCTTCCAGTTCAATTTTTGCCAATTAATACTCCAAGGTATTTGAATTCTTGCACAGATGCAATGTTAAAGCAGCTATTTGAGCAAGGGGAGCTGCAAACAAAGACATTTTGACCACAGCTATGTACAGGCAAAGAAAATTTTTTGCAAGCAGATGCATGGAAACATTAATTAAAATTTTTTAAATCATTGTTTGATAGTCTGAAAAACCAGAGTCTTAATGTTGCTAGATCTTCCGATATCTTCGCAATACATTCTATGTTGCTAGATCTTCCGATATCTTCGCAATACATTCGAATAATGTGCCAAACTGATACGTTAGAGCAATGTCATCTGCAAAAGCAGTTGACACACCGTTAAGACCAGGGGCAAAAGAGAGTTGATATAGATTTAAAAAAGAACAGGACCAAGAACTGAACCCTGTGAAACACCATTCCTTAAGGTACGTGAATCGCTAAAACACCCATTTACATTGACTATTTGGTTTCTACCCTTAAGATACAAACAAAAGCATTTGAGGATAATTCCTCTAAAACCTGCATTGTGTAGTTTCTTCAACAGAATAGCGTGGTCAACCAAGTCAAACGCTTTTGTCATGTCGTCAAAAGAGTTTGTTTTAAGTGAACACTTTCGTGAAATTGGCTACATACTCTTAGGATTGCATCCTCCGTTGACATTCGTCTTCTAAATCCGAATTGGCTACTACTAAAAAAGTCATTTCTGTCTAAGAAAGATAACATACGCGATTTTATAAGTTTTTCAAAATTTTTTGAGAAAGTTTGAAAGAGGGAAATGGGTCTATAGTTCGACATATTTCTTTCGTTGCCTGTTTTGAAAAGTGCTATAACTTCAGCGCCTTTAAGGTACTGAGGGAAACAACCATTTTCAACACTAAGATTAAACAAGTAACTTAATACGTCCACCACATAATAACACACTCCTTATAACAAAACACTTGATATGCCGTCGCTAGTGCACGAGTTTTTTTTTTTAACCGAAAATTATTAGACGTTTATTAGCCGAAAATGGTTGGAAAACAAAGCTGTTTAATTGTATATCTTCTGTTGTTCTCGTAAAGCAGTGCAGTCTGAGGAAGTTTCTACAGATGGTTTAAGGTTTTCGGAGATTTCAGTAAATTACTCATTGAGCTTATTAGAAATTGTACCTGAGTCGATGTAATTAATACCATCTATGTCCAAGCTGTGTATACTTATTGGTTGCCTACTTTTTCCTAAAATACTAAAATACAATCAACGACCCTCCATGTAAACAACTTTAACGCATTAAATTTTAAGCTAGAGAGCTGAAATTCGTCGGTGGTTGGCTGGAAGTCAAGTCTTTCAGATCCAGTTTGAAAATTAGCTGAATCCGCCCACAGACACGCCCACTAGAGGCCTGTATGTGCGACCATCTCTAATTTAAAAAATACTTTTCCAAATTTTAGCTTTGTTGCCTTGTTATAGCCTTGTTATAGCCTTGTGATAGTATTTGAGGTAACCAAAAAATGTTGGCCTTTTCGTTGTTCAGCACACTTTTTTAAGTGATTTTAGCTTAAAATGACTGTTTTTCAATAAATACATATGAAGTTTGACTAAAAATTTAATGACAAAAGTTGTAGATATTAATATTTTATAACTTTTTCGTATATGTAGTGTATGCCTCCGCCAGCTTTTGTGCGCGTGGCGTTAAAAAAAAGTGATTTTTTAAGTTTAAAAGATGGAGTTTTAGGCCGAAATAACCACCTAGTATAAAGCATTCAACAGTTATATTTTTATATCCCGCCCACTTTTTGGAAGCGTGGCAGTTTCATTTTTTGGTACGGTAGGGTATTTTGAAATCTGTCACAGACGGACTGGTGTTTTTACACACGCACAGTTGCACTTTTCCACTTGTTTTTATTTTTAGTTGCAGAAGTCATAATTTTTGAACCTTGTAAGATGGCTTAATTTGTTAGCGGTCCGTTTTAAAATGTTATAAGGACCTCTTATAGTATCAAATCCTTGTCCGTCCGATGTCTGAAATGTAGGTCATAGGAAGGCAAAATTTTGTGTGCTTTAACTGCGGAAACAGAGAATCCAACAAGGACAATTTATTTTAAGTAAAAATAACGATTAAATAACAGTTTGAAGTTTCATGAGAAAATTTACTAAATGTTCCATTGAATCCGTTTTGTTTTTATACTCCATCCCATAGGATAATATATATAAGTTTGTCATATAGTTTGTGTATTACAATAAAATATGTGAAATAATGGTGAAATAATAATGGTAGACCCCCAAGACAGTGCATATGATCGACACCGAATTCTGAATCGATTAAGCCATGTTCGTCCGTCCGTCTGTATGTCATATGTTTCTAGGCCTTTAATTTTGAGCTGGGTTCTGAAATTTCGTACGTCAGCTCCATCACATGCGAAGTAGCACGAGTGTTAAAAAATTTGAAATCCACCCAAAGACACGCCCACAGCTACCTCCAGAGCTTTAAAAACTGTGAGGACGTCTTAAAAGCCTGAAATTTGACACTTAGCATCTCCTTATGAATTTAAGACAAAAAAAATTTTTATTGGTAAGTCCCCTCCAGTGGGCGTGGCATCTATTTTAAGGGTAAATTGCCAAATTAATTTTACTTAATATTTTTGCTGTAAATTGAAAAAATGTTGCTGAGCATTTTATGTAGCAAATATATCGTTCTTCATTTTGTTCATACAAGACTTTGGGCCACGCCCACATCTGGAGGCAGAATTGAAGAAAACCCCAAAATTTTCCACAAAAACGTGGCATTTAGAAAAGCATGAAACAAAAAAATTGCATGTGAGGTAAACGAGATTTCATTTTAGATCTCGTTCAAAAAAAGTTTTTAGCCACGCCCTCTTTTAAAGGCCACTTTTTCAAAAATATTGAATTTGAACCAGAAAAATGCATTTTTACGTTCATTTAAGCGTAATTTGGAAATGTCTGTTAATATTGATAGTTTGTAATAAAGGGCGGTTGGACCACGCCCCCTTTTTTAAGTTTGCACTACTTACAAAATATCAAGAAAAAACAATAACAATAACTCAAAGTTAACGGAGTGTATAAGTGATATTTTTCAGAAAAAGTTTTAATACTGTCGTTTTAACACATCTTCGAAAAACATATCAAAAATGTGTAAAAACGTATGTCCCGCCATATCACTGGTGTTATTTCGAGAAATCATGTGAAAAAAATACACGTTTTATAAGTTATCCAGAATTTAAAGAAAAACTCTAGCGAATTTGAAAGTCTTAAAACCTTTTGAGTTTTAACTCAAAAATATAAAAGAATTTCCAAAAAAGAAATTTAAAATTCTAGTAGCTGCTATGCTACTAGAATTTTAAATTTTTCTAGTAGCATAACAGCTAAGAGCAATCTTGTTCAGATTTGGTTAAAGTTTTTTTAAAATGCTCGTTTCCCACCTAAACTTTTTAAGCCTATTTTAAAAACGAAATAAAAGGTGGGAAAGTGCAACAGTGCGTTTGTAAAAACTTAAGCCCATCTGCGACGGAGTGCAAAATATCCTGGCCAACCCTATCTAAAGAAACTGCCACGACTCCAAAAAGCGGGCAGAATGGTGGTTCCATACATTTTGAACTAAATACCTCCCTTTATAGCTAAAAAAATCACTATTTTTAAAGCCACACCTAGAAAAATGGGTGGAGGTATGAAATATATATGCAAAAAAGCAGGATAGAAAACGGGTGCCGTAAAATAACGCCGAATTTTGGATTTCTAGACTAATAAAAAAATGTTTAATTAGTCTAGTATTAGGTATTATTATTTAAAAATCCGCCCAAATTTTTGAACTACTATTTTTTTTTCTATTCAATTATAGATGGTTGTTTATAAATAATTTCTAAGTTAACAAGAAAGTAATAGTTCAGAAACTCGCGCGAATTTTTGAACTTATACTTTCAAAGAACTTTACTAGAACTTTACTTTCTAAGTAAATGAAAAAAAAAAAAATAAAAGTTCTCGTTCACTTAGAAATTATTTATAAACTACTATCTGTAAGTGAATGAAAAAAAAATAATAAATTGAATTTACCTTATACATGCGTAAATAATAATAGTTCAAGAATTCTCGCGAATAATTGAAGTAAAAGTTTACCTATAATTTTTTTTTGAATACTAGGGTGAGCGGAGGCTAAAACTCCAAAATCTTTCGGTTTCCACGTGCTAAAAAACCACCCATTTATGAGAGACACTATGAAACTGCTAGAACGCAATTCATAGTAGTAAATTTTCGCTCTCTCATAATACTTCTTGACTACAACTAAGTTAACTTAACAAGTAGTTTACGCTTTCGTAGTGTTTATCGCATTGGATAGGTTGCTATCCAGTGAATGCACCTACTAAGCCGTTAATTTGTGCGGCTTCACCCTACGTCGCTAGATCGAAGGGTCTTGTTCTTTGTAGTCGTCGCTCGTTGTTTACATCGTTAAGAGTCTCGTTTAGAGTACGGATCATTTCATTGTTGCAATGAACATGAAGGCGAGCATTTAGCTTTCGAGCAAAGTTTAGTTACTTCTTCGCTCACGGTAGCTATTCCTAAATCTCTGTGAATATTACTATTCCTAATATACCATGGAGCGTTCACAATTGCTCTTAGTGTCTTGTTTTGGAAAGTCTGCAACTTTCCGGACGGCTTTAACACCTGCCTGTACAAGAACAGTTTGTTATATATGCTTAGTTTCGAAAATCCTCCCATAAGCCAATACATTTCCCTGAGCCTTATCTCGAGCTCGTAACGCTTCTTCTTTACCTGTGGTTTCCACCTTATATTAGCGTCTAGTGTCATCCCTAGATATTTCGCTTCATTTGCATAAGGTATTTGTGCAGAATTTATTAACAGACGTAAATTGTTAACCCTTCTGTAAGTGAAATTCACATGCGTAGACTTGTTCTCGTTAAGAGCGATTCGCCAAGTCTTCGCCCAGACACAAATTCTGTCCAATGCTCGTTGGAGGTTTCTCGTTGATGACTCGACTAATTCACCTGTTACCAGGATGGCCGTATCGTCCGCAAACGTGATCATGACTGTCCCGTCATCTAGAGGTATGTCTCTTGTGTAGAGCTGGAACAGGGTCGGACCGAGAACGCTTCCCTGGGGTACGCCAGCCCGAATTTGCTTGAAACTCGAGTATTCACTACAACACCTAACACTTTCAAAATAATTTTCCAATATTTGAAACATGTCTTCCGGCAAGTTTTGCCGTAGCTTATATTTCAAGCTTTCGTGCCATACCTTGTCGAAGGCTTGCGATACGTTGAGGAAAGCACTTGAACATATTTTTCTCCCCTCTAAGGCTTTTTCAATTTCATTTGTTATTCTGTAGACTTGATCTATTGTGGAATGGTTAAATGTGAAACCGAATTGATGATCCGGGATCAAGCGTCTTTCTGCAATTATTGGTTATAATCGCTTCAATCGGTTTGATTCGCGTAAGGTATTTTAGGGGTACCCTTTAGCGATGAAAAAGTCGACAAGGTCAGGCTTTTTATTCCTATCGGCTGGCCAATATATTGGCTTACTCGTGGAGAAAAAGTCCACTCCTCGCTTCATACTGTTTTTGTACAGTAATCTGCCTCTTGATGAATTGCATCGTGAACCCCAAAAAGTATGCTTCGCGTTAAAGTCACCCACAATGATAAAATTGGACCCAATGAAGTCATACATAGGATCAAGGTCGTCTTCCACCAGTCTATATCCTGGCGGGAAATAACAAGATGCAATGTTGTAATCTAAGCAGTCAATTTTTACAGAAACTAAACTGATCTGCATAGAGTCTAGCTCAACTTCTGTGTTCTTGAAGTGCTTTATGCAGTTCTTAATGTGGAGGGAGGATCCTCCTCTCGAATTTTGCAAAGGGTTTTGTGCGTGATAGTCATTGTAACCTTTAAGTTTGGGTGTAAACCCGTTTTTAAGGTGAGTTTCCGTAATCATGCAAATATCAATATTATTTTTCCGTAGAAATACTTCTAGTTCGTCTATTTTATTCAGAAGGCCGTTTGCATTCCATGTAAGTATTTTAAACAACTGCTTCATATTCATGTTCTCTTGTAATTTTTTCGAGGCTTAAACTCGAGGTTGCTCGGTTTGTCAAATATAACTTTGTGGATTTTAGTCTGATCCTCAAGTTTTTCCAAGATTACAGCGAGGATCTGAGACACTTCATCTGTTGTGGGCGATCTTGCCTTGTTTTCGTTTGCCGCAACCTGTGCGTATGATTTCGGTCCGACCAGTGTCGGTTTCTCCGCTGCTCTTGAACTGGCGCCTCTCTTTTGTGGAGCTTTTACGCCTTTTGTCGACGCCTCCTTTGCCAATCTCGCACTTTTGATCGTGCTTTAGCGTCTTTGGAGGCTTAGGAGTTTCAGCAGTTTTTGGACGTCCTAGGCTTGGATTCTGACCTCGAATATTTTCCTTAAGAGGTTCTCGTTTCTTTTGCAGCTCTATGGCTACTTCGCATCCCCGATAGTTTGCGGGGTGGTTTCCGTGGCAATTGGCGCAAACTGCTGGAGCCTTTATGACAACTTTGCACTCTGTTGAGAGGTGTTTTCCGGCACATTTCACGCAACGTGGCTCTTTTTGGCAGTAGGCACTTGTGTGCCTGAATTCTTGGCATCGCTTACACTGTGGTATCAGTCTATTGCCCTTTCGCATGGGTTCGATTTTAGCCCCGTATGTTAAGTATCATTTTTATTTTATTAATATCGTTTATGCTCTCAGTTCTCTCAAAGCAGAGCATAAAAATTGGAAGGCCGCGTCTGATCGCAGTGTCTCTTTCTCCTTCAGTGCATTGCTTTTCCTTTTTAATGATATTGACGGCATCAATAAATTTAAGGCCTTTAGTTTTTACGTCTTTTACAACGTCTTCTTTTGTGCATGATGGATGGAGCCCCCTTATAATGACTAGCAGTAGTTTTCCGTACTTATTTTGACAAGTAAACCACTCGATTCTTTCTGCATTCAGTTTAAGAGACAGCGCAAAAAGGTTGCGTAATCTCCCGAAGTCTGCTCCAAAGTCTCCCGAAGTCTCGTCCATCTCCCGCAATAAACATCCCGACGATGTTTATTGCGGGAGGTGGCCGAATTTTCGCTTCTGGCTTAGCCTTGTTTAAGCCAGAGGGTGTCGCTTCTGGTTTAGCCTTGTTTGAGCCAAAATTCGGCGTTGTTTCACTTTGGCAAAGGGTTTGTGAAATACCGAATGTTGTTTGTTTAAGGTTAAGGAGATTTCATATTTAAGGAGTTTTTGGTATACTTCAGAAGGCAGTGGATTAATGAGGTAAGAAAAATTCGTAAAATTGTGTTTATTTTTTAATTCATTTATTTATAGGTCGGAAAATGTTCTAACTATAATAGCTATTCGGGGTTAGAATAGCTATTCTAACCCGCCTGCAAGCTTGGGGAGAGCCTTTTATTGCTTATAAATCCTTTTGAGAAAAGGACAAAACTAAATCGATCACCACCACCTAGATCGAACATATCCGGAAAAAGCAGTCCACCGGTAAACCAGGACTCAGTAAAAATTAAGAGCTTAGAAAAAGAGAATAATGAGCTCCGAGCTAAGCTTACTGAAATGGAGCGACTCTTCCACGATCTAAAAATGGAAGCGGACTCTCTGCGAAAACAAAACGAGGATACTAAAAATACTCGTTTAACGAAGGACTGTGAGGTAAGGAAAGAGTGTGTAAGACCGAACCGACAAGCAGTCGAATACTTCACGGACGAGGAGGAACTTGCACTTGAGACCGATTAGCAGGAAGCGTAAGGCGAATTTCTCTCTCGAAGTAATACAAAAAGAAGATAAGCCCTCTGGCTCAAACAAGGCTAAACCAGAAGCGAAAATTCGTCCACCGCCTGCAATAAACATCGTCGGGATAGCAGACTTCGGCAGATTGCGCAACCTTTTTGCAAACACTGTGAGAACAGAGAACTATAAGCTTTCTTCGCACCGAAACAACGTGTGGAAAGTAAATGTTGACAACGCCGATTCCTATCGCGAAATGTCTCTTACACTGAATTCAGAAAGAATCGAATGGTATACTTATCAAAATAAGTACGAAAAACCACTGCGAGTCATTGTAAGGGGGCTCCACCCAAGTAACATTTCTGTTGCGGTAAGGTTATATACAAGCTATTTCCCCTCCCGCAAAATAGTTACAGAAACTGTTAAAGCCCTAACAGCCGTGTATAAAGTTTCCTGTTAGGCTTTACAGAAACCGGTGTTTGTATAAAGTTCCTGTTAGGTCTTATAGAGGCTGTTACTTGCATTTCTGTTGCAAGCTTTACCGAGGCAGTTTTTTAGCGGGCTTGTATAAAGTTTCCTGCTAGGCTTTACCGAAACTGTTACTTGTATAAGGCTTCCTGTTGCAGGCTTCATAGAGGCTATTACTTGTATTAGACTTCCTTTTGCAGTTCTTATAGAGGCGGTTACTTGTATAAGGCTTCCCTTTGCAGGCCTTATAGAGGCTATTACTTGTATAAGGTTTCCTGTTGCAGGCCTTATAGAGGCTTTTACTTGTATTAGGCTTCCTTTTGCAGGTCTTATAGAGGCCGTTACTTGTATAAGGCTTCCTGCTGCAGGCCTTATAGAGGCTATTACTTGTATAAGACTTCCTCTTGCAGGCCTTATAGAGGCATTTACTTGTATAAGGCTTCCTTCTGCAGGCCTTATAGAGGCTATTACTTGTATAAGGCTTCCTGTTGCAGACCTTACAGAGGCATTTACTTCTATAAGGCTTCCTATTGCAGGCCTTATAGAGGCTATTACTTCTATAAGGCTTCCTGTTGCAGGCCTTATAGAGGCTTTTGCTTGTATAAGGCTTCCTTCTGCAGGCTTTTACGAGGCTATTGCTTGTATAAGGCTTCCTGTTGCAGGCCTTATAGAGGCTATTACTTCTATAAGGCTTCCTGTTGCAGGTCTTAAAGAGGCTATTGCTTGTATAAGGCTTCCTGTTGCAGGCCTTATAGAGGCTATTACTTCTATAAGGCTTCCTGTTGCAGGTCTTATAGAGGTTGTTACTTGTATAAGGCTTCCCTTTGCAGGCTTTATAGAGGCTTTTACTCGCACAAGGCTTCCTGTTGCAGGACTTATAGAGGCTTTTGCTTGTATAAGGCTTCCTGTTGCAGGCCTTATAGAGGCTTTTGCTTGTATAAGGCTTCCTTCTGCAGGCCTTATAGAGGCTATTACTTCTATAAGGCTTCCTGTTGCAGGCCTTATAGAGGCTATTACTTGTGTAAGGCTTCCTCTTGCAGGTCTTATAGAGGCTGTTATTGTATAAGGCTTGCTCTTGCAGGCCTTACCGAAGCTCTTGTTGTAGAACAAATCTCCGAAATAAATAAAGAAAAAAAAAATTCTTTCGCCGGAAGAGGCTTGAACCGGGGTCCTCGTTTACCACAGACAAGCACTCATCCATTAGGCTACATCGTTGCCGTGCAACTCGTCGCGAAAACATCATATAAAAATAAATGGAGCATAAAACGAAAAAAAAAGTTTAATTGTACAGTGTCCTTCCTTCTCTGTTGATTTATCTTTTCCCTCTATTATCTGGCTGTTGTTAATTCTTGCTGTCTGAAATGATGTCAATTATTATTTAGGAAATTATATTTGTGAACATTTGATATTTGAAATATTTTCTTACTTGGTTGGGATCGATCCTGGGTCCTCTGACGTGGCAGTCGTGACTCTTTCCACTATGCTATCGCCTTATATGAATAATGGAAACGAAAACGGCATTAGTTGATACGTAAAGCAAAGCAGCTTCGGTAGGAGCTCTTTTCAGCTTGTGTAAGGCCTAACCGAAGCTTAACCACATGCTGTCTCGCTCTTTAAGGAAACATTTCATTAGCAGTTTCCGTAAGACTTCGCATCTATTTCTATAAAACCTAACAGAAGCTTGGTTGTTTCGCATGCTCAAATGTACACAAATACCAATAAGCAAATCATTGGTATTAGTGTACTCTCGCGCACTTTAACGAAGATGTTTCATGAATACTTTCGGTAAGACTTCGCATCTACTTCTATAAGGCCTAACAGAAACTCTATTGCTAGTCATACTACAATGATGCACAAACACCAATAAACAAAACATTTCATCTCTCGTGCGCTCTAACGAAGATATGCCTAACAGTTTCGGTAAGACTTCGTATAAACTTCTATAAGGCCTAACAGACACTGGATTGTGGTTTGTGTCGCATGCTTTAATGGTGCACAAATACCAATAAAAAACAATACGCTCTCGCATATACAGAATATTGTTTTCATTCTACAGCGTGTGGAAGGAATACAAGGTGGATAGACCTTTTAACAGTTCGACGTTTTACTGGTATTTTCAGCGAAGGATGCCAAGCAAAGTTCATTTTCTTATGGATAACGAGTAAAAATTACACATAAAAATAAATAGCTATTTAAAAAATGCAACCGTGTGTTTGGATGAACGAGAAAGTTGTAGAACTAATCTGCCTTTCTAAGTTAGGCTAAAAATATTTTATTTATTTGTGTTGTGAAAATAGTGCATACGACCACAAAAGGGTGCACGTATTCAAGGAGGTCACATATTCGGAACACCTTTTCGATACCTTCCACTTTTTTTCTTTAAATTATTTTTGAATCAATTCAAAGAACACAATAACTACAACAACTTTATTTCCTATCGGCACACTCTAGGTTTAATAGTTTATTAATAATTCGGACTTCTACAGAAGCTATTGCATTTTTTCTTATAAAAACGCGATTTGCTTGGCATCCCACAGGTCGGAAAATGTGAAAGACGTCAAATTTTGACAGTCGTGGTAAAAGGTCTTTGGCGCGAAAAGCAAATGACGCATAAATAAGTTAAAAAAAAGATCTGCTTGGATGGCGATACTCACGGGCGTAAGCAAAAAATTTTTCAGGAAGGGGCAATATCTGAAATCGAAAAGTGCTAAGGTATAAGCCCTTTTTTTGTTAATAACGTACGCCAGCAGGGCTTGTTTATATAAATTTTTTAATGGATTCAATAATTATTGTTAGGTTCTATAAAGATAATGAAGGCATTCTACAAAGACTTTAAGTAACGATTAGGATTTATAGGATTAATGGATAGGATTAATGGATAGTGGATAATGGATAGGATTAATGGATTCACTGTATTAATTTTTTAATGTCGTCGGATAGCCTTGAAAGTCTGTATTTTCCCATCCATTGACATCGTAGCCATCCTTTGATGGAAATCGTTACTTTATGTTTTAATAAAATGAAGACGAGCTACATTTTGGGATATTCACTTATTTAGTTTTAAATGTCATCGGAAAACCCCAAGAATGGGTATTTTTTCATCCATTTATATCGTAGGATGTAATTCCTTTCATGGAAATCGTTACTTTATGTCTTGGTAAAATCCAGACGAACTATATTTTGGGATTTTCATACTAATGTCATCGGAAAGCCTTGAAAGTTGGCAATTTTTCATCCATTAACTTCGTAGCCATCCTTTGATGGAAATCGTTACTTTATGTCTTGAAAAAATCCAGACGAACTATATTTTGGGATTTTCATACTAATGTCATCGGAAAGCCTTGAAAGTTGGCAATTTTTCATCCATTGACACCGTAGCCACCCTTTGATGGAAATCGTTACTTAATATCTTGATAATAATGAAGACGAGCCTAAATATTTCATCGGGATTTTATCAAGACATAAAGTAACGATTTCCATCAAAGGATCGCTATGATGTCAATGGATGGAAAAATGCCAACTTGCAAGGCTTCCGATGACATTAGTATGAAAATCCCAAAATATAGTTCGTCTGGATTTTATCAAGACATAAAGTAACGATTTCCATGCTCCAATGTCAATGGATGAAAAAATACCGATTCTTGGGGTTTTCCGGTGACATTTAAAACTAAATAAGTGAATATCCCAAAATATAGCTCGTCTTCATTTTATCAAGACATAAAGTAACGATTTCCATCAAAGGATGGCTACGAAGTCAATGGATGAAAAATTGCCAACTTTCAAGGCTTTCCGATGACATTAGTATGAAAATCCCAAAATATAGTTCGTCTGGATTTTACCAAGACATAAAGTAACGATTCAATAGGATGCCTGCTACAGGTATAGTGATTCCGAAACTTCTATACGGCCTTATAGAGGTAGTTCACATTCTGCACTGAAGTACGGAAGCTGCTATAAGGCCTTATAGAAGTAGTAGACTTCTTACAAAGTAACAGAGGAGATAAACAGAATCTTATCCCTCTGTAAGACCTCGTTGTAGCTTCCTTAAGGTCTTATACAAATTGTGTCAGAAATTTCTGCCTTGGAAATAATCGGCAAGTGTTATAGAGGCCTTATAGAAACAATAACTTCCCAAAATCGAAAATTTAAGCCTTACTTAGTAAAATTAGTAAAATTGTTACTTGGGCACCTATCATGCACAAAAGAAGACGTTCTAAAAGACGTAAGAACTAAAGGCCTTAAAATTATTGGTGCTGTCAATATCATTAAAAAGGAAAAGCAACGCACGGAAGGAGAAAGACACACTGTGATCAGACGCGGCCTTCCAATTTTTAAGCTCTCCTTTGAAAGAACTGAGAGCATAAACGATATTTATAAAATAAAAATGATACTAAACATCAGGGTTAAAATACATATGCGAAAAGGCAATAGACTGATACCACAGTGTAAGCGATGCCAAGAATTCAGGCACACAAGTGCCTATTCTGCCAAAAATAACCACGTTGCGTGAAATCTGCCGGAAAACATCTCTCAACAGAGTGCAAAGTTCACATGAAGACTCCAGCAGTTTGCGCCAATTGCAACGGAAACCACCCCGCAAACTATCGAGGATGCGAAGTAGCCATAGAGCTGCAAAAGGGACGAGAAACTCTTAAGGAAAATATTCGAGGGCAAAAAGCAAGCCCTGGACGTCCAATAACTGCTGAAATTCCTAAGCCAAAGACTCCAAAGACAAAGCAAAGGAAGCGTCGACAAAGGGCGTAAAAGCTCCACAAAAGAGAGGCGCCAGTTCAAGTACAGCGGAGAAACCACCACTGGTGGACCGAAATCATACGCACAGGTTGCGGCAAACGAAAACAAGGCAAGATCGCCCACAACAGATGCAGTGTCAAAAAATCAACAAACTTATGTTTGACAAACTGAGCAAGCTCGAGTTTAAGCCTCGAAAAAATTACAAGAGCACATGAATATAAAACAGTTATTTAAAATACTAACATGGAAAGCAAACGGCCTTCTGAATAAAATAGACGAACTAGAAGTATATCTACGGAAAAATAATATTGATATTTGCATGATTACGGAAACTCACCTTAAAAACGGGTCTAGACCCAAACTTAAAGGTTACAATGACTATCACGCACATCACCCTTCGCAAAGGAGGATCCTCCCTCTACATTAAGAACTGCATAAAGCACTTCAAGAACACAGAAGTGGAGCTAGACTCTATGCAGATCAGTTCAGTTTCTGTAAAAATTGACTGCTAAGATTACAACATTGCATCTTGTTATTTCCTATATCCTGGCGGAAGACGATCTTGATCATATGTATGACTTCATTGGGTCCAATTTTATCATTGTGGGTGATTTTAACGCCAGGCAAATTGATTGATTTTAATAAGAGGCAGATTCCTGTACAAAAACAGTATGAAGCGTTGGGTGGACTTTTTCTCCACGAGTAAGCCAATATATTGGCCAACCGATAGGAATAAAAAGCCTGACCTTGTCGACTTTTTCATCGCTATAGGGCACCCCAAATACCTTACGCGAATCGAAGAGTGTTATGATCTTTGCTCAGACCACTCAGGAGTAATCTTGAAGATGGGTGGAAGACTGGCGAAAATAGAAAGAGCTGCTAGATTAGCTAGCAAAAACTTGAACTGGGACGCCTTCAGAAAGGACTGTAAGGAGGGAGTTGGCTTGAATGTGCCATTGGAAACTCCTTTCGGGTTAGAAAACGCAGTTGACAAATTCATTGAAGCAATTCAAAGCCCTGCTTGGAACAACACTTCGTCCTAAAAGAAGGCAGTTAGCACCGACGGGCATGTACGTGGAACATATGCGCTCGAAATCGAAGAATTAATTCGTGAAAAGAAAAGAGCGCGTAGAAGATGGCAAGGCACGAGAGCTCCCCCAGACAAAACCCTCTTGAACCACCTCTCTAACAAACTGAAAGGAATGTTGCAAAATCTTAAGAATCGTGAGACCACTGAATACCTTGAAGGCTTGTCGTCGGATAGAAGCTCAAACTACTCGCTGTGGAAAGCAGTTAAGTCTATCAAGAAACTTATAATCCACTCGGCACCAGTAAAAAAAGCTAACGGCGAATGGGCAAGAGAAGTCAAAGAGAAAGCAAATTTGTTTGCTGAACATTTGGAAGACACATTCAAGTCTTTCGACGGTCCGCCGTTGGCTGACGTTAAAAACAACAACGCGGAACCTGATAGCTTTAGAATGAAAAATGTTTCGTTAGTTGAACTCCGACAGACAATAAGCAAACTTATAATAAGGCCACGGGTTACGACCTGATAACTGGCGAAATATTTAAAGAACAACCAAAAAAGGCACTAGTCAAGCTACTTTATTTAATAAACGCTTCTCCTAGACTTCAATACGTTCCAAGACAATGGAAAGTTGCTGAAGTCATTATGGTTCCAAGACCAGGGAAATGTGCAAATGATAAAAAATCTTATAGGCCCCTATCGCTTCTGCCGATAATATCGAAAGTATTCGAGAAACCTCTGCTGAAGCAATTACAACCAATAATTGCAGAAAGACGCTTGATCCCGGATCATCAATTCGGTTTCAGACCTAACCATTCCACAATAGATCAAGTCTACAGAACAACGCATGAAATTGAAAAAGCGTAAGAGGGGAAAAAATATGTTCAAGTGCTTTCCTCAACGTATCGCAGGCCTTCGACAAGGTATGGCACGAAGGCTTAAAATATAAGCTACGGCAAAACTTGCCGGAAGACATGTTTTAAATATTGGAAAATTATCTTGAAAGCAGACTCTTTCGTGTTAGGTGTAGTAGTGAATACGCGAGTTTCAAGCAAATTTGGGCTGGCGTACCCCAGGGAAGCGTCCTCGGTCCGACCCTGTTCCTGCTTTACACAAGAGACATACCTCTAGATGACGAGACAGTCGTGGCCACGTTTGCGGACGATACGGCCATCGCAACAGGTGAATTAGTCGAGTCATCAACGAGAAACCTCCAACGAGCATTGGACAGAATTTGTGTCTGGACGAAGACTTGGCGAATCTTAACGAGAACAAGTCTACGCATGTAAATTTCACTTACAGAAGGGTTAACAATTTACGTCTGTTAATAAATTCTGCACAAATACCTTATGCAAATGAAGCGAAATATCTAGGGATGACACTGGACGCTAAAATAAGGTGGAAACCACACGTAAAGAAGAAGCGTTACGAGCTCGAGCTTAGGCTCAGGGAAATGTATTGGCTTATGGAAAGATTTTCGAAACTAAGCATATATAACAAACTGCTCTTGTACAGGCAGGTGTGAAAGACGGCCTGGACATACGGTATACAACTTTGGGGTTGTACCAAGCCGAGCAACATGTCCATGCTGCAGACTTTCCAAATAAGACACTAAGAGCAATTGCGAATGCTCCATGGTATATTAGGAATAGTGATATTCACAGAGATTTAGGAATAGCTACCGTGAGCGAAGAAGTAACAAACTTTGCTCGAAAGCTAAATGCTCGCATTCATGTTCATTGCAACAATGAAATGATCCGTACTCTCAACGATGTAAACAACGAGCGACAACTACAAAGAACAAGACCCTCCGATCTAGCGACGTAGAGTGAAGCCGCACGAATGAACGGCTTTGTAGGTTCATTCACTGGATAGCAACCTACCCAATGCGATAAACACTACGGAAGCGTAAGCTACTTGTTAAGTTAACTAAGTTGTAGTCAAGAAGTATTATGAGAGAGCAAAAATTTACTACTATGAAGTGCGCTCTGGCAGTTTCTTAGTGTCTTTCATAAATGGGTGGTTTTTTAGCACGTGGAAATCGAAAGATTTTGGAGTTTTAGCCTCCATCCACCCTAGTATTAAAAAATAAAAAAAAAAATCCAAGTGCATCGATAGTTGTAAAAACATCTTATTTCGTTCAAAAATTGTTCGTTTAAATAACGAATTCTAATTTTTCATGCAAACAATTTATTTCAGTACAATTGGATCAGTTTCAGTACAAGCTGGAAAGTAATTTTAGTACAACTCAAAACGATAGTTTTCCATATCTGCTCCTTATCTGGGGAGAGAAGTAATTATAAATGGAAAATCAAAACAAAAATCCATCTGTTTCAAAAACCCATCATTTCAAAAACCCATTGGCAATCTTTGGACAAGCATTAGTAATTTGCCAGAGGCCAGTCTTTGCTTTGATCATCGGCGGAGGTGAGGGTGTTGATGGTGATTTCTTTAGATTGTCCGCTCTCACGGATGAATCAACCTAGTTGTTGGATGCTTGCTTGCTGCTAGAAATGACTTACTTTATTATTGCAAGAAAACAATAATTTTTGCACAGAACATTTTATACGAACCTTCATTTCTTGTCACAATATCAGCTGTTTTTGCCGTCAAAGAAACTCACCTCTGTCAAAATTTTTGTTTGCTGCCATCGCTCACTTTACACGTATTCACGGATAGGACTCAAAGAGGGATCCCGTTATTTCGTTTTTTCCGGGTGTTTGAGGGCAGGGGGTTGCAGAGTTGGCTATCTCTTTATAATCTGATCAGTGCTACTGCTTCGGGACCTAAAAAGCTCAGATATGAGGTTTCATTTTCGTGTACAGGTAACAATTTAAGGCTTAAAAGCAAACGATGGACGGACGAATGGTTGTTACCTACCTAACATTTAAGACGCAAACTTAAATAAGTATATTTAATCTATATGCTTTACATGTATTGATATTTAGTTAAAGGGGCTGGGCACGCCAAGCCGCTGATATAAAATATAGCAATGGGAAAAGAAAAGTATGGAAAGGAAAATATGACTGAATAGAGGGTAGGTATGCCACGGACCATAAAAGACGGAGCGAATCTGTTTGTGTTGCATACGCCCAGCGTTGCTCTTATTCACAAGTTTTTTATTATTATATCTAGTGATGTTGTTTGTCAGCTTTAAGTAAACTATTAGATACATTTCCTCCAATTGGTATAACTATCTACTTGAAGGCAAAAATATAAAGACAATTTTTTTTAACGTTTCTTTTGTTCATCCGGACATGAATCTTGATGTTTAATTAAATACGTCACCTAGAAACCTTCATCACCCATCCGACATCTGCGCTATTTCCGATCCGCAATCACAAACAGAAAAAGCAACCCGTGTACCACGTGCATATTATATACATATGTAGGTATGTACATCCATTTCGTCTCGTGGCATATATGGTGTAAATCTATATTCCTATAAAATGTTGCATTTTTAGTACCCACTTACAACCAAAATCCAACAATGGGAGAAAAGGGTCTGGTCTCCCGCTAAACTTGACAGACAGAAAGATGGATGAGGTGTGTGTTTTTCAATGTCCATTCACGGGGACCTGCCTACTTTTGTGTAAGTGCCACAAATTCTCTAAGGACCGGCATTAGGACAAATTTTTAGGGATACTTTTCGTCGAATGAAAATATTCATTTTTTTCTCACTGCCTTCTGTACGTTTTTTTCTATCCATTTCTACGCAAATAACAGTAGAGTACAGGCTAAATTCCATGAAAGTCGATGGTATGGGACAATTTGGTATGGTATAGATGTCAACAACTTTTGATATTCCAATCCGCTTCACTTATGTCCCACGGGCGGCTCAGCGCACAGCAGGCGGATGGAGTGTAGAAGAGAGAATACGTGTCAGCTTCTGTTAGCCTGACATAAGCGGTGAAAATTTAAGATTGATCACTCATCAGGAGAATTTTTGGTGTTAAACCAAAAACAGTCATCCTTTGTCAAATGAGTGTAAAAAGTAATTCTTATAATTATTATTCCTGTGAATGCGGGTTCCTGAGTGGCTGTATGACAGGGAATTCCCTTGAGTGATGTGGTTTTTATTTCGACGGGCATTTTAAAACAAGATAGCATCCCGTGTTGTCCTTGGAGCTCTTTTATACCTATTTATTGAGGTAGGTGTGCAAAAATCACGGAAGCTGCTGTTTTGTAAGCAAACTACTTTTTATTCAAAAGCACTTATTGGGAACATTCGGTCAGTTTGTACCTACATGTTATACATGTATTAGCTTATTCAAAATACTTTTATTTAGCAATACGAAAAATGGATCCGGGGGGTACCTGTACGGATAATATCCATGGCCGAAGCGGACCAAAACCAACTGAAAATGCAGAACGTCTGCCTCTAAATGAGCGCCTTCCTGATTGACGTGTGTTATCCAGGCCAGGTTATCCAGGTAGAATATAAGAATATTCGACAACATAAAGATGTATTTATTTAGATATTCCAGATGTTTTTATTGAATACTTTGCTCCTTAATTCCCTTTTAAAGCATAGCACTTGCGGGGTTAAGCTTTGGTATAACTTTTAAGGCTTTCGCAGTTGTTTGATAACATTTCCCTAAATTTTCGGAGAAGCCGCGTTTTTAATTTTAATAAGCACGATTCTCAATATTTGATGTTTCTGTTTCAGGGTTTTCATGTTCCATACTGACTCATCAGCGTTTGTGTTGGATCGAAAATGCATTTTCTATCTCTTCTATCTTCAAATTCTTTTCACTCACGATGTGCTTAGTATTTTAAGGGTGATCATAACCATTTGATCACCACCTTATAATTAACAGGGTGGACGGGTTACAATCCGCTTATTATCCGGCGATTCGTTGGATACCCCATCCCTGTCAAGCTCCGAATCCAATTTATCAGTTGGAATTCTCCATTTGTAAGAAGGGGCTGGCATCAAGAATATTGTAGGCTTTGTTCGAATATATTATCAAAAAGATGCATGTTTTAAGTGCATTTTTAGCCGAAATTAGGTTTTTTAACCACGGCCTTAAAAGTGGGCACTAGAATCGAATTGCAGTGAGAAAATGTGCAATAATTTTTGCATTGATTGTTTTCTCGAGCCATGGGCTTTTCTGCCTTAAAGCCATTGGTAAATTTTATGTACTATTTTATGTATAGGTACTTTCACACATATACACACTACTCATAGACATACAAACTCTATAAAAGAATGCCTAGCTAAAAATCTAATAAACAGGAAAAGGTTCGGAAAGCTACGGTAGCGCTCTTTTCCTGCAAAAAAGCCATTGAAAAAAAGTGGGAACTTCAATCCCGAATCACCCATTGGCTATCTCGATACTAACGCACGCATGGAACGGTTGTCTGTATGGACCGCCTTGGATATCTATGTACCTATCAGCGGACCACTCCCTCAGCGGCACTAGACATCCTATTCCATCAAATTCCCATTCACATCTTCGGCAGACAAACAGTTGCAAACACGGCAACTCGCCTTAAAGTCATCTCTGAGTGGACCGATAGCAAGATTGGACACTCCGCTATACTGAACACATTAAGGTACCCTCCTAGAAACATAGACTTCACCATACCCCAGCTACAATTTGACAAAAACTTCTAAGACAAGGGATGACTGTGCGCATCATCATCATCATTTTCCGTCCCCGCTTATCTATAGAAGGTTCGCGGAGCGAGGGTGGCTAAATGGTCGCTCCATCTTTCCCAATCTTCTGCCATCAACTCAAGAGGCACAGGCGCGATCCTCAGATGGGTCTCGGAGATGTTCCTTACCAGATCCCACCACCTGTTTCTTGGCCTGCCAGGCGGGCGACGCGCTGATCGATGGATCAAAGACAAATAATGGGGAAGGTGGGGTGTTTTCTCAGAAAGAAAAAATCTTAGATTTTTACCTTTCAGATCATTAAAGTGTTTTTCAAGCTGAAATTCTGGCGATAAATTAAATCTTGTTTTAACTAAAGTACAACGTTACATCAAGGATATACGAATATTTTCCGACAGCCAGGCTGCCAAAAAGTGCCTGGAAACAGTCTTTATAAACTCTAAAGTAAACTCTAAGGCAGTTCAAGTGCAAGGCTGACAAATTCGCCAAAACTTGTAACTCTTTGGAACTACATACTCTCAATCTTGCAGGCAAGGCTCATTAAAGCTCCTTAAGCATTTCAATTTCGACATGCAAGCTTGCATGCGTATCTTGGTTCTTATTTTGGTTCTTTGGTTCTTTTTTAAATCGCTTAAATCTTTCAACGGCCAATCTCACTACTGGCTTCAATGTAAGACAACCTCTATTTCAATTTTTAATTTATTTTTTTTTTAATATTTTTTCTTAAAAATGAACTGTTATAAGCTTATTGTTTTTTTTTGGTGTTGGTAAACGTTAATGTGGTTGTGCATGTGTCGAATTTGGTTGATGTAAAATAAGTTGCCCAGAACTTACGAGCGATACGTTAGTCAACTAAATTATTTTAAAGCATATCTAAAAAACCATAAACTTTTTCAAAAATGCTTCAGTTTTTTTTTCATTTCAAAAGATGGACTACGTTCAATATTAATTTTGAATTTTTGCCTTTTACCGTTTCGAAAATAGAGGGAAAGGCATACATTTTCTTGGCCTTTTACCACTTTTAAAACTTAAAATCCATAAAACAGCAATTAATACTTTATTTTTTTAATTAACATTTAAGTTTTTTTTGAATTTTACAATCAGCTGTGTTCCATTAGACATTTTTCATCAATTCAACGGACATGGATTTCTGAGAAAACGGTAAAACATGTTGTTTTATTTCGTTTGTTTAAATAGACACAAAAAAACTTTGGGTAGGAAACGGCAATATACAAACTCTTTAAATGCATCAAACTTGCGTTGTAAACGCTTCATACTTAGCCATATTTAAATTAGATCGTCATAACCTACCGTTGACAGACTAGCAACTTTTAAAAAATCGTTTTCGAAAATGTTTCAACGTTTTTGAGTCAAATCGTCAAAGTTTTTGAATATTTGAGGTTTGGTTTAGCTCAACATGAAATCTCAGAAGATGGACTATGCTAGTTATTTACTTTGAAGTTATACTGTTTAAAGGGGGAGACATACCTTCTTTTGACCTTTTTTATAATTTTTTAAATTTCAAATCAATTTCAGTTCCCGTTAGACTTTTTTTCAATAGCGCAACTACCTGTGCTAGCATTGGATGTTTTTTTTCTCTAATCTATGGTCAACGTTTTTTGTGAAATCGCTAAAACAAGCTCCTTTATTATTTCGCTTTTAACGTTTTTTCATAAATTTTCGCGAATTTTGTTTTGAAAATGCGTAAAAAAGGGCAGTATTAAAACTTAATAGCATTTGTATTAAGCATTTGGTTAAATTTGTTATGTTTTAAACGTGTGTTCAATATTGTCTTGTGCATAAAGCGTTTCAAAAGTTATGGCCAAACACTTTGAAAAACGTCACCCTTTTTCAACCCTTCATTTCTCAGAAACTTTTCAAGCTAGTTTAGTTTAGTTTAGTGACTATTTTATTTCATAAAACATATTATTTACAATTTATTTTTTGTTCCTTCTTAGTCTTTATGGTTCGGCTGTAGGCAATCTACCAGATTGCCTAATGTTACATAATGTTACTTTGTTTCTAGCTAATTCGTTTTTATTGTTTAGACATTTTCCTCGATAATAAGGTTTCACGGGACAAACGCCGACGAAGTGGAGCACATCTTCTCGTTCTTTTATATTACAGAGGCTACATAAGATAGGCTGTTCAGGACGATGTGGTATAAAGTTTAAATTAGTTAGTTCACCTCTTATTTTAAATAAGTTTCTTGCAAATAAGAAACTTTTTAATATTTTCAAAAGATTGAATTTTTTCGTTAGTTTCGTATCTACTTGACTTAAGTTTCGCTTTTCTTGTTCTTTGCTGCTTATCTTCTTAAAAAAAGTATTGAAAAACATGAAATCCATTTTCCCATGAAATTTCAAACTGTAATTAAACCGTTATTTCTGCTTAAAAAAAATTCCCCTTGTTGGATTCTCTGACTATTTCCGGAGTATAAAAGCACACCAAATTTTGTCTTCTTACGACCTACCGTTCAGAAGTTATAACACGATTGGACGGGCGGACGGACGGACAACGTAGGGATACCATAAGAGGTCTTTTTTCCATTTTTGGACGGAAAGCTAATTTTATGACAAATATTAAAGATACATATTACTGTTTCCTAAGTTTGCTCCACACAAAGTTTTGAGCTCCGCCCCATTTGGAGCCGTTTTTAGGAATAAACTGTTTTTTTTCTGAAATAATTTTCGCTTTTACCGTATTTTCTCATGATTCTAACGAAATTACAATAAATTGATTTGATGGTGACAGCTCAAAGGAAAAACATATGAAGATTCAATAAATAAAATAAAAAAAATAAAAAAGTAGTTCTAAGTACTGCGCCGCGGTAGGATTTAGACTGTGCCTAAATAATACTAAAAAAAACATTGTTACCCTACCTTAAAAACTTTTATATTTTGCTAAATTAATTTTTGACTATGAGCTTACCTGGCTAAATTCAATACCAAAATAATGCTTTTTATTAGGATAAATTTTCTTTAAAAGTGTGAAAGTTATCACTCAATTTAATAGCACACCTTCATAAATTTGTGCAGGGAACAGTAGAGTATGTTCAAAGTTTCCTCTAGTACCGATCCAAAGAAATTGAGACGAAATTCTTTTAGAATGGGACAAACGCCGACGAAGTGGAGCACATCTTCTCGTTCTCTTAGATTACAGAGGCAACATAAGATAGGCTGTTCAGGACGATGTGTTATAAAGTTTAAATTAGTTAGTTCACCTCTTATTTTAAATAAGTTTCTTGAAAATAAGAAACTTTTTAATATTTTCAAAAGATTGAATTTTTTCGTTAAAGTTTCGTACCTACTTGACTTAAGTTTCGCTTTTCTTGTTCTTTGCTGCTTATCTTCTCAAAAAAGTATTGAAATCATGAAATCCATTTTCCCAAAAAAAATTGCCCTCGTTGGATTCTCTGACTATTTCCGGAGTATAAAAGCACACCAAATTTTGTCTTTCTACGACCTGCCGTTCACACTGAAAAAATTATTTGTTGCCATATTGACAAGCGCCGGTTGTTAACCAGAAATTGTAACATTAACGAACAAAATTGTCAATATGACGCAAAACTTTCGTGGGCATTGGACACGTTTAACAACCAAACTTTCAATAAGACAACTGTCCGATTGTTAATTTTCGTTTTTCAATATGACAACTAAAGTTCATCATATTGACAACCAAATTTTCAAGTGGTGAGACGAATTGCAACTGAAGAATGTAATTGTAATATAAACAATCGCAATAGTCAATGTGACTTCTAAGATCGTCAATTTGAATACATATTTCGATTGTCAATATGAATGAGTCGTGAATGAATCATGAAAAAAGGCGGTATACTGCAAAGTAAAGTAACTGTTGTATTTCGAATTGTCACATTGATGAACATGGTTGTAATATTGACAATTGCAGTTGTTAATGTGAAGATTTTTCTTTAAGTATTCATCACATTGAAAATGGCAATAGTCAATATGAAAACTGTGGTTTAGGCCTGATTAACCTCAAAATAACTGAGCATGATTTCATTTCAGTTCTGCTACGTTCGTGAAAATACTCGCAACGGGCTTGATAAATAGTAGTTTTGTGAAAGCTGCTTTGATTATAAAAACGCAACTTACTTAATATAAGCATCAATTTGCAAATATTTATTTATATTCCCAATATTAATTATATAAGTATAATTAGTAATTATACCCAATATACATTATGCTTTTTGTGACTTAGTTTTTCTGTATATTTTTTTCTTTTTAAGTTTTAATGCCCTGTTTTTGTATTTTTTTTCCACAGATTTTTATTTGGATGTTATTATTAAATAACAAAAATAAATTTATCAGTTTGGTTTTGCTAGTTTTTTAATTTTAATTCATTTTCAGCAAATATTTGGCTTCAAATGGAATCGCAAGCGGAAGAATGCAAAATAATTTTGGAGTTTCCGATTATTTGGGGTTTTAATTTTGCAAACCCACATTTTCAACCTTTTTTCATCGCATTTAAACGCCTTTCATCGCATTAAATTTGATGAACAGAATTTCTTCGTCTTGACAATCGCGATCATTAGTTCAGAAATGACAACTTTTTTCTTCAATATGACAAGCTTTGTTGTCAATATGACGCACCTCTTTGGTTCAGTGCAGAAGTTATAACACGATTGGACGGATGGACGGCGGACCGACGAACAGACGGACGGACAACGTAGCGATACCATAAGAGGTCCTTTTCCATTTTCGGACGGACTGCTAATTATATGACAAATATTAAAGATACATATTACTATTTCCTAAGTTTGCTCCACACAAAGTTTTGAGCTCCGCCCACTTTTAAGAGCCGTTTTGAGGAATAAACTGTTTCTTTTCTGAAATAATTTTTGCTTTTACCCTATTTTTTCATAATTCTAACGAAATTACAATTAATTGATTTAAATATTAAGCCCATGACCACTTTTGGGGGCGTGGTGTTTACAAATAATATGTGAATTCGGCCCAAGAAACTTCAAGATTTGATGTTACATTGTATAATTGGTCGGGTATATAGAAGTTTGTCACAGAAAAACTCTTGCACTTACTCACTTGTTTTGCACCATTTCGGCATTCAACATACAATTTCGTTTAACAAAGAATACTTTAGAATTAAATTATTACCAAAACGTTAAACGGTCGAAATCCAAGTGACCCCACCCTTGAGAAGCCAAGTCAAGGCCCCAGTCTTCGGAAGGAAAATAGGGAAACGATGATCGTTTGACACCGAAGCCAAGAAGGGATTTGATGGTAATAGCCGAATGGATTATGGAAGGTTGTTGTCAGCCTGTAGATTATATCTTACTTAATATCCGCCAGATATGCATTGCACTGCTCCATGCGCAAGAGTTTGAAGGGTTTATTCTTTTTCATCTGCACTAACGATATACTTTCGTTGCTGTCGATGGTTTTGGCCAGCGGAGTATGAACGTCATCGTATGAGAAATGTGGCTACCCTTATTTACCCTTGAGTTAACATAAGTGAGATGTTAACTCTCCTCTGGTGCAGTTTGGCACTGGCACTGGTGCGCTTTGGTTTTCAATTGCTAATGAGAAGGAAAATATACTTATTCCCACCACATCCGCGTTGTTCTGCTAAAGGAATTCCAGTTCAATTTAATACGGCTGCAGTATCTACCTAAAGTTTAGCTCAACGGTGAATTCATGAGCATTCGTTCTTGCACGCGTATTACAGTTGAACTCTTTCAGAGGTGCAGGTGGGTGGGATACCAAGCTATTTTACTAGAGCTTTTTGTAGAAGTAAGCCGATATGACACAGCCGTGGTCAGACAGATCTAGATCGAGTTATTTTTCAGGATGGGAAGTGAGGAACTAGTCCAGAATGTTAACATGCCGACTGGCAATGCCAGAAATGTTGACAAATATCTCCTTTTAAATCCAGTGAGCAAGAACCAAGGAGTCCCATCTCAAGTCTCCGAATCACTCAGAGGTGTTCATCAACTTCGTCCAGGAAGGTTGGATGGCCTTAAGCTATAATCACCTGACTAAACGCGAGCACACTAAAAATGTTTGATATATATGACTCCCTCGGAGTCATGTATCTACATAATATCAGGTGGCCTAAAAGCTTATTTCTTAAACTGATAGTGTCTAAAAATTTTATATAATTCACAGAAAGAAGAGAGAAATATATTTTTTTAAGTTAACGTTAAGCTAAAAAGCACAGAGGGAAATAGACAAGCCGAAATCTTGTTTACTGCCTCCAGAAAAGACGACTCCAGACGACGAGGATTCCTGAAGGAACTGAGTCAAAATAACTTTTTTTCAATGCGAATAGTTTGCATAATACAACGTACATTATGCAAAATGTGCACCGAAGACGAAGCAGAGCAAACCCTTGTTTTCCTATTGTACTTTTTTATTTGTTAAAACCTAAACTATGATCACAAATAAGATTTTGTCCAATGGCCGAAACAGCGTTTGTAGTCTCCGAGCTGAAGCATTTGCGATTCAATGTTTAGTGATGAGTGACAGGGATTGCAGGAGCTGTGGAATAAGCCAACGGAGTTGATTTCAGTAGATCTTGACCAGAAATATATGCCACAGCTGGAGTTTTGATGATATTTGCAGCTTGAGCGCCGAACTTTGGGATAGCGGCTTTGGGCAAAGGAGCTTCTGCAACAGTTTTGACCAACGGCTCGCGGTGAACAATAGCATTGAATCCATTTACTGGATCGGCACTGTACTGAGCGGTTCTGCGGTAACCATCCGCGTCATTGAGTGAGTATTCACCTTGAACGACATCGCCCTCACGTTCCTCAACTTGTGTTTTTGAATCTCCCGAGATGACATCTTCCACGTCGTAAGCGAATTTATACTGCGGATGCGGATCAAATTCATCCTCGACTTTAGCCAAGATAGGTTGGGCGTTCGCCTGAACAGCGGCCGGCAGAAGGCTCGCCGTGGTCACCACCATGTAGGCGAAAAGAACTACAAACTAGAATGACAATAAACTTTTTAGCTAGAGCTCTGTGATCCTATATCAAATACGGCGACGATGGATTATATACCTTCAATGCCATTTCGAGATTATTTCACTTCGAACGCTTGGATTATCCTCCTTTGACTCAACACAAAACACTGAATACCAGAATCATAGCAATGCACACGTATTTATACCCGTTAAGATGTTGCATCGAGTTTGGTCCTGCCTCCATGGATATAACCCTTTTGTTACGCGAATGTGCATTTTTTTCCCTCGAATGCATCTCATTTTTCGAATCTTTTGTACGTTTTTTTTAGGACAATCTGGTCACCGACTCGAAAGAAAGGGAAAACTTCATCAGATCGTCTGTGGTGGGTATGTATGTGAAGTCTGTTGTACGATGGATATAACAAAATTCCCGGTGCTATTGCCGACCAGGTGTAGCCATGAGGGGTATCCGCCGTATCTTCACCAGGAATAACAAAAACACCAGCGTATAGAGGTCCAAAGGAATAAACAAACGATGCGGAGATGATGAAAAATGCGGACAGCACGTATGATTGCAATATTGGTCCAGCAGAAGAACAGGCGAACAAATATTTACAGCCAAGAAGAAAATTATCGGATTAATGAATTTTTTTTTAAGGACTAACGTCCTTGAATTTAATGGGGCCTTAGATGACTGCATGGCAACTTTGCGGATACATTTCAGGCGCGGAGTAGGCAACTTGTAAGCGGATCGATATCATCTGCTTCGGATAGGTACAATACCTCGCAGAGACAGTATGTAGGAGAAGAGAGGAAATTGGTTGAGAACTTAACCAATGTATTAAAAAACTTAAAATTTGTTATTTATAGTTATTTGTTATTTAAGATTTTCTATTCATCGAGAGTGCAAGGCATATCCAGAACCGTGGTGCTTTCCACCCAGAGAAGTGCATTAGTTTACACTCTAAAGAAAGATTGGAAGTTATTATGAAACACTCGCAGTTAGAGGATTTCGCAAATTAACACACAAAAATTCACTCTAAAATGATATTTGATTTTTGATATAAATTTCATCCCTCACTAAAAAGCTAAATTGTGTAAATTTGCGGCCGTCATTTCGTTTCGAGTGCGGATAAAGAAAAAACATGTGTTTGTTAATTTGTTTGTTGAATTTAATTTTATCTGAATTTTTTTTAATATGGTGCCAGCATTTTTCGTAAAAAAATAGAAAAAGGGCCCCTCATGGTATCGCTACGTTGTCCGTCCCTCTGTTCAATCTCGAAAAAACTTCCGAACGGTAAATGGTAGGAACATTTGGTGTGCTTTTGAACTTTGGTAATAGTCAGAGAATTCAATAAAAACAATTTTTTTTAAGCACAAATAACGGTAAAATTACAGTTTGAAGTTTTATGGGGAAATGGATTAAATATTTTCTTATATTTTTTTAAAAGAAGTTAAGCAGACAAGAAAGAGAAAGGCGAAACTTAAGTTTATCAGATACTGAACTTTAACGAAAAAATTAAATTATTTTAAATTATTTTTTTTTTAAAATATTGAAAAGTTTTTGAGAAATGAAGACATGAAAAGGGATGACGCTTTTTAAAGTGTTTAAGGTCATAACTTTTGAGCCGCTTAGTGCACAAAGCCAATATGGAGCACACATGTATAAAACAATTTAAAGTAAACCAAGTGCTTCTGTCATATTTTTCAGAAAGAGTTGTAATACATACTTCCGTATTAACACATTTAAAAAAAATAAATGAATAAAAAATCGCAAAAATGCCAGAAAAACGTGTGTTTCCCCTACCTGTACCCCATTACCTGTCCTTAACGGGGCTAAGTCAACGCATGTTAACTTTACTTATAAAAAGATACACAACAAACCTTTATTCTATAACTCCGTACAAATCCCGTACTCAAATGAAGCGAAATATCTAGGAATGACTCTAGGCGCAAAACTTAAATGGAAGCCGCACGTTAAAAAGAAACGCGACGAGCTCGAAATCAGGTTAAGAGAAATGAATTGGATTATCGGAAGATTTTCGAAACTAAGCGTATACAACAAACTGCTTTTGTATAAGCAAGTGCTAAAACCATCTTGAACGTTCGGTATACAACTCTGGGATTGTACTAAACCAAGCAATATATCTATTTTAGAAACTTTTTAAAATAAGACACTCAGAGCTTTCGTTAATGCTTCATGGTACATAAGAAAAAGCGATCGACACCGAGATCTAGCAATCGCAACCGTGACTGACGAGGTTTTTTTTTTTTTTTTTCCCGTGGGTAGGTAAAAACCTTCATAGGCACTATGAGAATCGAATGCGCGTGCTCATAGTAGTGTGAGATTCTTACTCACTAAAAAACCTCCCAATCTTTGTAAGACTACGACTAAGTTTCCTTAACAAGTAGTTCATGCTTCTGTATAGTAATCGCGTTTGGCAGGCTACCTTCCAACGAAAGCACCTGCAATACCGTCATTATGTGCGGTTTCCTCTTACGACGCTAGATCCAACGGTCTTGTTCGTTGTAGTCGGCGTGCAAGATTTGTCTGATCCAGAGTTCGGATTATTTCGTGGTTGCAATGGCCGTGAAGGCGAGTGTGAAGTTTGCGAGCAAAGTTTGAACGAGGGGACAAACTTTATTTACCTCGAGGACTGACGAGGTAACAAACTTTGCTCGCAAACTTAGTACTCGACTTCGCGGACATTGCAACAATGAAATTATCCGAACTTTGGATCAGACAAATCTTACGCGCCGACTACAACGAATGAGACCGTTGGATCTAGCAGCATAATATGAAACCGCATAACTTGACTGTCTAGTAGGTGCTTTCGTTGGAAGGCAGCCTGCCACACGCGATTACTACAGAAGCTTGAACTACTTGTTAAGGAAACTTGGTTGTAGTCTAACGGAAAATTGGAGGTTTTTTAGTAAGTAAGAATTTCACACTAATATGAGCACGCGCGGCCGGTCCTCGTAGTGCCTATGAAGGTTTTTCCTACCCACGGAAAAAAAAAATCTTGAACAAGGTCTTGTTTGGGTAATTAAAATGTCATGTAATTGCAACCCACGTCTGAGAAACTGCATGCCACTGCAGAAATGCATATTTGCTTTTCTTGCAGCTGCATGTACTCCTGGTTATTATACATACAAGACTAAGTTGCACCAAAATATTTATGCTGGATGCATGTCACCGCAGAAATGAAACTATGCATTTCTTACGGCGGCATGCATCGCTGACGATTTAGGATTTGCAAAAAATAAAGTTTCAGCTAGGTATCAGAAATTACCCAAAATTTTAAGAAAAATCAAAGCGAATTTTAAAGTTTCAAAACTTTCTGAGATTAAAAGCATTTTTTAAAACTACCTATATTTTAAAATCTTCTATTATTTTTACAGTAAAAGCGATATTATTTTGATTTGCTTTAAGTACAAAGCGTAAAAACAAAAGCAAGCTTGTTAAAAAAGATTTTAATTGCCGTTTCTAACCTAAGTTTTTTAAAAGTCTATGTTTATTGAAAAAACGAAATAAAAAAGGGGCTTGTTTTACCGTTTACGCAAAAAGCGGTGGCCATAGAATTCAAGAAAAACATCTAGAGCTAGCACAGGTAGTTTCGCTATTGAAAAAAAGAATAACCGAAACTGAAAAGAAAACACAAAATAGTTGTAAGTGTACACCAGTGAGTAAGTGTAACAGTACATATGAAATAACTCCGGTCCGTCTAAAACGGACCCTGGTATATCCTTTTCCTATTCCAATTCTTCTTTCCATTCCTATTCCTATCTTCTTTCCATTTGTTTTATTTCTTGTTTTCCATCCCCGTCCCGTATCATTCTTAAGCCCCACCTTATAGGATAGGAGGTATCTATATTAGGTTTGATTCACAGTTTGTAACTGTAAAATAATTATCGTAGACCCACAAGACCTTCAGGGCATATGATCGAGACCGAATTGTTAGTCGAATGAGCCATATCCGTCTGTTCGTCCATCCGTGTGTCGGTAGTTTTTAGGCCTTAAATTTTGAGCTAGGAACTTGAACCTAATTTCTGTTCTCTCTATGTCCCGAAGCAGTAAGTGTAAAATTTTTTTGAAATTCGCCCACAGTATGCGTTATCCTCGCTTAAGTGTATTGTGATTGGCATTTAAAAAAAAGGCAAAAACCACAATAAGTGGGCGTGGTCATATATAATTTGCATTTTAAAAAACTTGCACTAAAAAATGTTCAGATATGTGTGAAAGCTATCAAATGAAATGAATAAATTTATGCCACGCCCACTTTTGGGGTCGTTTTTAAGTATAAACCAAATTTTTGGTATGAAAATGCAATCAACACGTGTATATCACTTCCGATGAAAAATATGAACAAAAAAACGATGTTATTGAAAAGGGGTGGATGCCACGCCCCTTTTTTAGGCAGAATATTCTTAACTGAGAAATTTTAAATACAATTGAAGTTAATAGAAACTGAAATTTAACAGTCAAGATTTATGACACAATTCGGAGCTTGACAGTGGTCAATTGGATGGGGTACCCAACGATTCGCCTAAGCGGATTGTTACCCTCCCACTAGTTAAAAATAATAAAATTTATTCCTTTTAAGTTTTTGTTTAATTTATTTTTTAAAAGGGGCGTGGCGTGTCCAAATTCTGTAACCAAAAATCATAGAAATATCCAAGTTTGCGGCTGAATTGTACGCTTGTATTTTTTTTGTTCCGATTCAATAATCTTGTGAAACCTCTAAATGTGGGCGTGGCCCAAAACTTTGGACCAACCAAATATAGATCCAAGTATTTTCTTTCAAGTATTTTTTGATGCCACGCCCACTAAGGGTGATATGCCGATTTCGTTTTTACTTTTTATATCTTATAATCTTTTGGAGTTGTTAAATGTCAAATTTCATATTTTCACGACGTCTTACAGTTTTGAAAGCACTGGAAGTGTTTGCATACTTAGACCGACTGTGGGCGTAGCTATGCGCGGATTTCTAAAATGTTAGCACTTGTATTGCTTCGGATACAAAGAGCCTACGTACACAATTTCAGCGTTTTAGTTCAAAATTGAAGGACGGGCGGGCAAGGCTCATTCAACTCAGAACCTAGTCTCCATCATATATGCTCTTAAGGTCTTAAGCCGTAATTGCAGCTATTTATTTCCCATCCCAAAAGATAGAGAATACCTTGTAAAACGGTGAAATAATAATGGCAGACCCCAAGGATTTTAAGAAGACATGTCTGTCCTAAATCACTTATTTTTGAGACTTAAGCTATGGAATCTTGTGTGCCTTGGTGAGAGGTTCAGTTCTGTCCATCCTCTGAGCTTGCTAAGATCCTTCAGTACTTTTAAGGGATGTATTTAGGTTTTTTTTCTGGAAAAGGCAAAAGCGATGTCAGCCGAATAAGCGATCAGTCTTCATCCCTCGCTTTTCAGACTTTCAAACAGTGCGTTTACACTATAGATTTCATAGAAGTGGAGAGAGGGTTCAGATTGCGGTCTTCGACTGCTGACAGATCTTTTGGCAAGCGAGCGCCAAATGCCATCTTTGGTATTGTAGGTATGCTTTCGTAGGAAGGCAACTTGCCGAACGGTATTACTACAGAACTAAGTCGTAGTCTTACGAAAAATGGGAGGTTTTGTAGTGAGTAAGACTCACACACCAATATGTGCATATGCGCTCGATGGTAATAGTGCCTATGAAGGTTTTTACCTACCCACGAAAAAAAAGTTTGTAGATAGTCCAGGCTCCACGTCAACCTTAAGAGTGTAAGAGTAACTTTCTTTATACTTATTTCAGCATATGTGATGCTCTACAAAGTTTTTGGAAATTTAAGTGTTCCCCTTCTTGTTGAGCAGACTATATCGCACTATAACGCTGTGATCCGGGAAGAAGTCCATTGAATGCAAATGGCGTTGTTAGCAAATTCAGTTTAAATGGCCTCCTGTTGCATCATCGTAATACATACGCAAAAGCGGTCTTAAAGAACATGCTTTTTTTGTAAATTTATATGGGATGTTATTTAAGCAGCAGCCCTTTGGATACCAATCAACCTTCACGGCCATCCAACTTCGACAAGCAAACAAAGGAAGCACAAAGCATCCTGAAACTTTCAGTGAAGTGAAAGGCAGAGGGTGCTGATCCGTGTGTGATTCATCTTGTTGCTTGGTGCAGGTGGTAATTTTAAGGGCACATCGCTTTGAAGTCTGGGAATAATACTATCTTCTCGATCTACAACAATGTAACGGCCTCTGTAGTAGTATTGCATCCTGATTTGTTTTGATTTTAGTTTCTGATTCGAAAGCGAAATGTAGGTCAGTAGTTTCGAGAAGGTTCTGCTGAAACTAGTTGCGTGGGAATAACTGAACTTTGAATTTCAGCTGGAGTTTTAGGAACTCTATATTTATCAATAATAACCTACCTGGATTAGAGATCTTAGATATACGGATCTAATCATATCCTGCAAGTGTCTGCCAAAACAGGTTGAAACACAACACTCAGCATAGTAAACAAAATTATTAACTCAGACATACCTAGAGTCATTGAACTCTCGCCAAAATATTTCAAAACCTGGTTGGCTGCTAATGCCAGGAGCAACCGTATGTTTGTGCATGTGCATTTCATTCGCAATAAGAACTTGTTTTCGGGACAGAGGATGTCTATGAACCCTATGAGTGTTTTGCAAATGAGGGTAAGTACCTTTTATTTAGCTGCTGCATGGGGATTGTACGTCTTGCGGATTTCCTTGGTTCAATGTGAACGAATGCATCAATGGAAGTGAACAATGTCGACAGCGTCGTCGGCATGAGCTCCTTTTATAAAAGGTTATTGACATGATCGGATAAAGTTGTTTTGCGCGTTTATACACGCTCTTTTCTTGCTCTGCGTTGATGAAATACGGTGACAACACAACTTGTACGCTACCTACTCTGAGTAATGATTTATACATGTTTCAGACAGGATGCTGGGAGCGAAATAAGTCGCCTGAGCTGTTTGAAAATAAGGGTTTCCCACAAAATGTGTGCGATGCGACCTGTCTACAGTCTATCTGTATCCATGATGTTCCTTACCGCGCGGCGCGGTGGAGTTCAAGTATATCACAGGATTGTATAACAAAGTTTATTTATTTATTTATTATTAACCCTTCAGTGTACCTACACCTAAAAAAAATCACACAGTAATGTAGGTATACCTAACGCGGTGCCTAATAGGCCCGAAAGCAAATTCTATGAAAATAGGTTTTAATTATTTATAATTTTAAAAAAGAATATTTTGTGTTATTAAAAATAAAGGATAAAATACAAATATCATGCATAGATTGAACGCAATTATAGCAAGTTAAGCCTTAATAATGCAAATGTTGAAGGCAAAAAAAATAAATAGAGTGGCACAACAGCTCGAGGTGAACCAGGGCCAACTTCTGAACAATGTAGGGATATAATCTATTCCTGTAGGGATATAATCTATTCCATACAATGTATGCTGTGTGTGCTAATTTCTTCACATACAAGGGGATCTACAATTTTTTGCCGAATCCGAACGGCACTTTGAGAAGTTTTTCAAGACAAATGATACTCTCGGAGGGCTTGTCAGACCCTCGCGGAGGTGCGGGCCGTGAAGAAGAACATCTCTTTTTTTTCAGGTGACGATGGTAGGATGGTAGGCAAAAGCATAGGCCGACTGCACAATCGCTTTTTGTGCATGCATTTTGGGGAACGCTTTTCCGTGATCAGCAGACAACAATGCATCAAATTCTCTTGCATTTAGACAAGTCAAACATTGACATTTGCATAGCAAAGAAATGCACAATATTTACCTGATGAGTAAGATTTTCATAATTTACTGAAATAGAAAATAACCATCCATCACTTAAATATGTAAGATACAAACTGAAAACCACAGAAATAATGATATGCAGGGGTGGAATCCTTTAAGGTGAAAGCTGATTTTTGATCATCACCTTTTTTATTTTGGGATCCCGTAAGGTGATGATCACAGTGATCATCGCCATTTTGTGATAAATTTTAGCTGACAGCTATTTTAGTGTCACTTTCAATTAAAGCTAGTCGTGTTCCGCAATAATTGGCGTCTTTTTATGTTTATACCCGACCCAGGGTATATCAAGTTTGATGTATAGTTTGTAACGCAGTGAAATAACCAACGCAGACCCCTAAGACCTTTTAGAGATATGAATGGGACCGCCAGGAGAATCGATTAAGGCATGTCCGTCCGTCCGTGCGTCCGTCCGTATGTAAACAACTTTTAGGCCTTAAATTTAAAGGTAGAGAGCTGAAATTTGGTTGGTTGGCTGGAAGTCCATTGGCCAGATCAAGTTTGAAAGTTAGCTAAATCCGCCCACAGACACGCCCACTACAGGCCTGTATGTATGTACATCTCTAATTTTAAGAAATACTTTTTTTTGACCACGCCCACTTTTTTAAGGGATTTTAGCTTAAAATGACTGTTTTTCAATAAATGAAATTTGATTAAAAATTCATTGACAAAAGTTGTAGATATTAGCATGTAGTATTTGCCTCCGCCCACTTTTGTGGGCGCGGCATTAAAAAAGTGATTTTTTTAGGTAAAAAGGCGGAGTTTTAGCCCGAAATGTATGCAACAACCTAGTATAAAGCATCCAACAGTTATATTTTTATATCCCGCCCACTTTTTGGAGGGATGGCAGGTTTTTTTTGGTAAGGTTGGGTATTTTGCAATCCGTCGTAGATGGACTGCAGCTTTTGCATTCGCACTGTTGCACTTTCCCACTTGTTCAGTCCATACTAAGCACATCGAAATTAAGCTCATCTCTGAAATCATTGATCGACTATTTCAAGCTCGCTATAGTTTTTCTCAAAATTCTAGAAGATGAACTATGCCCGTTATGAGTCTAAAAAAACAAGTGGGAAAGTGCAACAGTACGTACACCTACGTAAAAACTTCAAAATACGCTTACCTACCTAAAAATGAAAAGGCGACGCCACGGGATGTAAAAATACAACTTTTGAGTGTTTCGTACTGTAATTGATTGCATACTTTGCACCAAAAACCCCGCCTTTTCATCTAAACAAAGTGAGTAAGTACAAGAGTTTATATGTATCGTTATACACGCATTTCTATTATACAACATGCAAGAATTTCTATATACCCGACCCTATTTACCGTGTAAAACCAAATGCATGGGCTGAAAATTATCATTTAGTTCATATTTCTTTAGAATCAAGAAAAATGTCTCTAGATGACGAGACAGTTATGGCCATGTTCGCGGACGACACGGCCATACTGGTAACAAGTGAATCAGTTAAGTCATCAACGCGAAGCCTCAAACGAGCTTTGGACAAAGTTTGCGTCTGGACTAAGATTTGGCAAATCGTTCTTAACGAGAGCAAGTCAACGAATGTCAATTTTACGTTGGTTTACGGAAAGGTGAACAATTTACCTCCGTTCATAAGCTCTGTACAAATTCCTTATGCCAACGAAGCAAACTATCTATGAATGACTCTAGACGCTTAGGTGGAAACCACACAATAAGAAGAAGCGTGACCAGCTCGAGATAACACGCAAAGAAATGTATTGGCTTATAAGAAAATTTTAAAAACTAAGCATACATATATAACAAACTACTCTTGTACAGGCAGGTGTTAAAGCCCTCCTGGACATACGGCATACATCATTGGGGTTGTACCCAACCGCGTACGCAGGGGGGGCTCAGGGGGCTTGTGCCCCACAAGCAATTACAATAGGTACCAAATATTTAGCCCCGAAATATACAATAAAAAATATATTTTACCTAACTTACTTTTCTTATGAAATCTTTTCGAATTTAGTCTCGAATATGTACCTACATCCCCAGGGAATCAGCCTTTTAAACTGAAAGTTTCCTATACATACCCATGCCTTTTTCAGTGAACAACTTTGAAACAAAAACAAATGAACTTCGAATCATTTGTGAGTCTTGAATGGATTCACAATTTCACACTGTTCTATGGATTGAAATCTTAATTTTTTTGTCCCGAATTCATATATTATTTGTATAGGCCACGCCCCCAAAAGTGGGTCTGGGCTAAAAATTAAAATCAATTAATTGTTATTTCGTTAGAATCATGACAAAATGCGCTGAACCCAAAAATTATTGCAAAAAAACCCGTTTTTTCCTAAACACGCCCCTTAAAAGTGGGCGGAACTCAAAACTTTGTATGAAGCAAACCTAGCAAATAGTAATATCTTGAATACTTGAGTAAACTTTTCGAGGAATCGGGTTTTTAAAGATCTAACATGGTAAAAGTGGGCATGGTCGATATTGTGGGCGATCCAATTTTCGCCCTCTTTGAAATTTTGGCCCATTATTGCTCTATACCAAAATTTGAGCTCCTACGCCTTGTCTAACTTGACCAAAAGGCATTTTGAAAGAAAATTTGATATAGAGGTTGTCTTACATTGAAGCCAATGGGCGTGGCCGTTGGCGGACTTAACTAATTCTTACACTTTGTCTGTGAAAAATAAGAACCAAGATATGCTCCAAGTTTGAGCGTGATAGCTCAATTTTTAAGACCTAAAAACCTCACTCATACGAATAGACGGACAGACGGACGGACGGACATGGCTTAATCGACTCACCGGTCAGTCTCGATCATATTTCTAAAATGTCTTAGGGGCCTACGGTGATTATTTCACTGTGTTACAATCTATGCATTAAAATTAATATACCCTCGGTCGGGTATAATAAGGCGAATGAGAATCGGATAACGGCACATTATGGAAAATTGTGTTAGGTAATGTGTTCACAGATAGTTTGCTCGCTATTATAATATAATGTGGGGCGCCGTGGCGTAGTGGTTAGAGTGTGTGCTTACTCTGACAGAGGTCTGGGTTCGAATCCTGCCATCGTCAGCTGAAAAAAAAGACTTGTTCTTTTTCACGGTCCCCACCTCCGCGAGGGTTTGACAAGCCCTCCGAGAGTATTAATTGTCTTGAAAAACTTCTCAAAGAGCCGTTCGGATTCGGCAAAAAATTGTAGGTCCCCTTGTATGTAAAGAAATTAACACACCAGCATACATTGTTGAGAAGTTGGCCCTGCTTCACTTCGAGCTGTTGCGCCACTCTATATTTATATATATATATATTTATATATATATATATAGAGTGGCACTTAATATATTATATTATAATATAATAATATCTAATATAATATATAATAATATAATATATTATAATATAATAATATAAAATATTATAATATAATAATATAAAATTTGTTTAAATTATCGAACATAATATGTATTTAAAAATAATAAATTTTAAAGAGAAACAAATTGAGAACTCGAATAATCTGCATTTTATAACCCTGGACTGATTTTTTTTATTTTGTAAGTTTCATATGGGTTTCATATATTGCACTTTCATTTACAGAAATAAGATTGCTGAAGTCAAAAACTTCCAGTTGTACTAAGTATTATTTTACTATTCAAAGCGCAAAAAGTGTTTTTCTGTCTGTGGAAAACAATAGGAGGAAAAAATCATTAGGAATATCTGAAGCCGATATTCAAACATCTAATCAAAATAGATGCATTCATTGGATAGCAACCTACCCAACGCGATGAATACAGCGGAAACGTAACCCTCCTGTTAAGTTCACTTAGTTGTAGTCAAGAAGAATTATGAGAGAACGAAAATTTACTACTTTGACAGTTTTCATAGTGTCTCTCATAAATGGGTGTTTTTTTAGCACGTGGAAATCGGACATGACCTGTATCGGCTACTTCGGTATTACATGCATTACATTACTTGCTATAGTGGTGCATTTTGGTATCTTTGAAAGATATTGGAGTTTAAGCCTCAATTCAAACAAAAAAAGGGGGGGGGGGGGAAATGGAAAGCGAAAATTATGTCTAAAAAAACCGGCGTTTTTCCTAAAAACGCCCCCTTAAAATGGGCGGATCTTAAAACTGTGTATGTTAAAAAATAAGCAAATAGTAATACATAGGTATCTTGAGTATAGGTCTACAAACAATGCATTCAAATTATGGGTGTTTTTCTTTTTTAGTTTAGAGTAGAGCACTGAACAGAGCTCGAGCACCCTGAGCTTCTTTGAACCGAGTGCGCTCAGAGTAAGGGAGACTGGGTACGGTTGAAACAATGTTGGTCATATCTCTAAATATGGGTGAGGCCCACAACTTTGTATGAACCAAATGTAGAACTTAATATTTTCTACACAACATTAAGAAAAAATTTTACGATTTGGGGCAAAAATATTGAAACAATTGCATTTGAACAATTACCTTCTCATTCGATGCCAAAAATGTATTTTTTTGGGTAAAATTTAACAATCTCGTAATATCAACCTCTAAACATGGGCGTGGCAAAAAACTTTTAAGGAACGAAATCTAGCATAGAACCCGGTGAAGGTAATGCGCTAAATTTTTTTTCTTATCCTTACTTAAATTGGTCTAACATACCCATGCCTTTTTCAGTGAACAACTTTGAAACAAAAACAAATGAACTTCGAATCATTTGTGAGTCTTGAATGGATTCACAATTTCACACTGTTCTGCGGATTGAAATCTTAATTTTTTTGTCCCGAATTCATATATTATTTGTATAGGCCACGCCCCCAAAAGTGGGTCTGGGCTAAAAATTAAAATCAATTAATTGTTATTTCGTTAGAATCATGACAAAATGCGCTGAACCCAAAAACTATTGCAAAAAACCCGTTTTTTCCTAAACACGCCCCTTAAAAGTGGGCGGAACTCAAAACTTTGTATGAAGCAAACCTAGCAAATAGTAATATCTTGAATATTTGTTATAGAATTTTTTTTCAATTTGGAGTAAACTTTTCGAGGAATCGGGTTTTTAAAGATCTAACATGGTAAAAGTGGGCATGGTGGATATTGTGGGCGGATATTGTGGGCGGTAAAAACCTCACTCATACGAATAGACGGACAGACGGACGGACGGACATGGATTAATCGACTCACCGGTCAGTCTCGATCATATTTCTAAAATGTCTTAGGGGCCTACGGTGATTATTTCACTGTGTTACAATCTATGCATTAAAATTAATATACCCTCGGTCGGGTATAATAAGGGGAATGAGAATCGGATAACGGCACATTATGGAAAATTGTGTTAGGTAATGTGTTCACAGATAGTTTGCTCGCTATTATAATATAATGTGGGGTGCCGTGGCGTAGTGGTTAGTGTGTGTGCTTACTCTGACGGAGGTCTGGGTTCGAATCCTGTCATCGTCAGCTGAAAAAAAAGACTTGTTCTTTTTCACGGTCCCCACCTCCGCGAGGGTTTGACAAGCCCTCCGAGAGTATTAATTGTCTTGAAAAACTTCTCAAAGAGCCGTTCGGATTCGGCAAAAAATTGTAGGTCCCCTTGTATGTAAAGAAATTAACACACCAGCATACATTGTTGAGAAGTTGGCCCTGCTTCACTTCGAGCTGTTGCGCCACTCTATATTTATATATATATATATATAGAGTGGCACTTAATATATTATATTATAATATAATAATATCTAATATAATATATAATAATATAATATATTATAATATAATAATATAAAATATTATAATATAATAGTATAAAATTTGTTTAAATTATCGAACATAATATGTATTTAAAAATAATAAATTTTAAAGAGAAACAAATTGAGAACTCGAGTAATCTGCATTTTATAACCCTGGACTGATTTTTTTTATTTTGTAAGTTTCATATGGGTTTCATATATTGCACTTTCATTTACAGAAATAAGATTGCTGAAGTCAAAAACTTCCAGTTGTACTAAGTATTATTTTACTATTCAAAGCGCAAAAAGTGTTTTTCTGTCTGTGGAAAACAATAGGAGGAAAAAATCATTAGGAATATCTGAAGCCGATATTCAAACATCTAATCAAAATAAATGCCGATATTCAAACATCTAATCAAAATAGATGCATTCATTGGATAGCAACCTACCCAACGCGATGAATACAGCGGAAACGTAACCCTCCTGTTAAGTTCACTTAGTTGTAGTCAAGAAGAATTATGAGAGAACGAAAATTTACTACTTTGACAGTTTTCATAGTGTCTCTCATAAATGGGTGTTTTTTTAGCACGTGGAAATCGGACATGACCTGTATCGGCTACTTCGGTATAACATGCATTCCATTACTTGCTATAGTGGTGCATTTTGGTATCTTTGAAAGATATTGGAGTTTTAGCCTCTGTCCATCCTAGAATTCAAACGAAAAAAGGGGGGGGGGAAATGGAAAGCGAAAATTATGTCTAAAAAAACCGGCGTTTTTCCTAAAAACGCCCCCTTAAAATGGGCGGAGCTTAAAACTGTGTATGTTAAAAAATAAGCAAATAGTAATACATAGGTATCTTGAGTATAGGTCTACAAACAATGCATTCAAATTATGGGTGTTTTTCTTTTTTAGTTTAGAGTAGAGCACTGAACAGAGCTCGAGCACCCTGAGCTTCTTTGAACCGAGTGCGCTCAGAGTAGGGGAGACTGGGTACGGTTGAAACAATGTTGGTCATATCTCTAAATATGGGTGAGGCCCACAACTTTGTATGAACCAAATGTAGAACTTAATATTTTCTACACAACATTAAGAAAAAATTTTACGATTTGGGGCAAAAATATTGAATAAATTGCATTTAAACAATTACCTTCTCATTCGATGCCAAAAATGTATTTTTTTGGGTAAAATTTAACAATCTCGTAATATCAACCTCTAAACATGGGCGTGGCAAAAAACTTTTAAGGAATGAAATCTAGCATAGAACCCGGTGAAGGTAATGCGCTAAATTTTTTTCTTATCCTTACTTAAATTGGTCTAAAAAGTAGTCGAAATCCATGTTTTCTGGAAAATTGGAGGTTTTTCTTAAATTCTGCCTCCAAATGTGGTTGTGGCCCAAAACTTTGTATGTTCTATATAATATATTAAGTAAAATTTTTTCGATTCGGAACGAAAATATTGAATAAATTGCATGTGAAAGATAACATTTTCAATCGATGCCACGCCCACAAGGGGCTGTCTGCGGAATTTATTTTTATTTTTTATGACTTGTAATCATTAAAAGATGCTAAATAATAAATTTTAGCTTTTCACGACGTCTTACAGTCTTGTAAGCACCGGAGGTTGTTGTACGTCTAAAACGATTGTGGGCGTGTCTGTGGGCGGATTTTATTTTAACACTTATATTGCTTCGGATGACAGCTAGCTTACGTACAAATTTTCAGCTTCCAAGCTTAAAATTTAATGCCTAAAAACTGTTGACATACGGATGGACAGACGGACGGACATGGCTCATTCGACTTAGAATTCGGTCTTGATCATATGCTCTTAAGTCTTGGGGGTCTATCGTCATTATTTCTCTATGTTACATTTTCGCCTGTATCAAACTTAATATACTCCATTCCTGTGGAATAGGGTATAAAAACAAACTTAGCAAATACATAGTATAAAATATCTTCAATATTTAAAAAAAAAACTGTACCTAGTTTTCAAGTTTCAAGTTTCTACGTCAAAATTTAAGGTCTACAAACTACCGACAGACAGACGGACGGACGAACATATGGCTCATTCGACTTACAATTCGGTCTCGATCATATGCCCTTGAGGTCATGGGGGTCTATGGTGATTAATTCACTGCTTTACAAACTATGCATCAAACTTAATATACCCTGGGTAGGGTATAATTAGGCATGTTCGATGACGCGGATGGTCAAATATTTTGTACAGTCACAGTTTTCTAGGTGGTCAAAGGATAGACATGTGCACTCAAGAGGATACAAGCATCCCGAGGTTTTCTTAACCCACCTCTGTCTATCAACTCCTACTCTCACCTCCCCGTGGTGAACACCGGGTGCCTAGTACCTCAACTGGAGATTGGGTTCCAACCCCTTTGGAAGGTTGTTGGGGGTAGCAGACGAGAGAGGGGGGAGGAGTGTTCCCACTAAGGCTCTTCTCCTTGCATCCGGACGGCAGCGGAGGAATTCCCCAGATGGGATCAACGGTGGCGTCCATAGTTCCAGTCAGGCCGAACTACTTAGTGAACACCTTATATGGGCTACTACGACGTATCCGGCTCTCCGTCCTTAGAGCTAAGCAAAGGATCTGGTCCTCCAGGTTGGGGGTCGTGCCGTCGGGGTGACTTCCCGGCCACGTAAAGAAACACCAGTCACGAAGCAGAAACAAGCCTCGGATTCGGACGGATTTACTGTTGACGACCAATGCAAACGAGAAAAGGACAACGAGCTCCGGATCTGCACGTGGAATGTTAGGTCCCTTAACAGACCACGTGCAGCCGAGCAACTAGCGGAGGCCCTTAACGACTGCAAGGCAGACATTACTGCCATCCAAGAAATGCGGTGGGACGGGTCGGGCAAAAGAAGGATGAAAAACTGCGACATCTACTACGGCGACTGCTATCGGCATCAAAGACAGCGCCTATTTGGATGTGGTTTCGTTGTTGGAGGCAGACTTAGGCAAAAAGTCTTGAGCTTCAACCCTGTAAGCGAGCGCCTCGCGACGATCCGCATCAAGGCTAAATTCGCCAACATTAGCCTGATATGCGCACATGCCCCCACAGAGGAGAAAGATGACGAGACTGAGGATATGTTCTACGAGCTCCTGGACAAAACTTATGAGCAGTGCCCTAGCTACGACATTAAGATTGTCCTAGGCGATTTTAATGCCAAGCTAGGAAGGGAGGGCATCTTTGGTCGTACTGTCGGAAAGCATAGCCTGCACGACACGACCTCCGATAACGGATTCAGGCTGATCGACTTTGCTGCGGGGCGACACGTTGTGGTAGCTAGTACACAGTTCCCGCATCTCAATATCCACAAAGGGACATGGAGATCTCCCGATCAATCAACCGTCAACCAGATTGACCATATTGCGATCGACGCAAGGCACTCCTGCAGTATCATGGATGTCCGAACTTTCCGAGGGGCCAACATTGACTCGGATCACTACCTTGTTGTAGCCAAGGTACGGCTGCGGATATCCCGACCAGCGCCAAGTAATGAAAATACTGTGAGGAAGTTTGATGTCGGCCGACTACAATCGCAAGAGATCGCCAGGTCCTTCTCCAACCGAGTCTCTCAAAACCTTCTACGAAGTCCTATGCAACCAGCATCAAGTATTGATAGCCAGTGGCAACACTGCCAAAATGCCATCAGAGACGCCACCTCTGAAGTGCTGGGTTTCACACGGCGACCACAACGAAACCCCTGGTTTGACGATGAATGCCGGCAAGCACATGCAGCTAAACAGGAAGCATACAAAGCGGCGCTGCACAGATGGACTAGAGCTGCTCGCGAGCTCTACGAGCAGAGGAGGAGAGAGGAGCACCGGCTTCTCCGAAGGAAAAAGAGAGAGCACGAGAAGCGCGCGGTTGAAGAGATAGAGAGATGTTACAACAGGAATGAGGTTAGGAAGTTTTACCAATGGATCAAAAGGTCCTGCCAAGGGTATAAACTTCGAACTGAAGCCTGTAAGGACCATCAAGGGAACATCGTTGTAGAATCGCAGTCGGTGCTGAGGATTTGGAAGGACCACTTCTGCAGACTGTATAACGGCGAGGACGAACCAAATACCGCTGTCAGGCAGAACGAACCATTCAACCCGGGCGAAGACGTTACCGACGAAGCATACGAACGATACCGCCCACCCGACCTGGAGGAGGTGAAAGTAGCTGTGTCTAAGCTCAAGTGCAACAAAGCAGCCGGAGCAGACGGCCTAGCTGCCGAACTTTTTAAATCCGCTGGCGATGAGCTGGTTAGGAGCATGCACCAGCTCATCTGCAAGATATGGTCGGAAGAAAGCATGCCCGACGAATGGAACCTCAGCATCGTTTGCCCGATCCTGAAGAAAGGAGACCCTCTGAGTTGTGCCAACTACAGAGGCATAAGTCTTCTTAACATCGCATACAAGATCTTTTCTGCTGTACTGTGTGAACGCCTGAAGCCGTTTGTCAACAATCTGATAGGCACATATCACTGTGGCTTTAGGCCAGGAAAGTCCACCATCGATCAAATATTCACACTGCGGCAGATCTTGGAGAAAACCCAGGAATTCCAAATCGATACACACCACCTCTTCATCGATTTCAAGGCCGCGTATGACAGCATCTATAGAGACGAGCTATATAGCGCAATGTCTAGTTTTGGCATCCCTGCCAAACTCGTCAGTCTGTGCAGGATGACGATGGAAAACTCACGCTGTTCCGTCAAGGTCGGCAAAGACCTCACCGACCCCTTTGATGTCAAAAAAGGATTTAGACAAGGCGACGCGCTGTCATGCGACTTCTTTAACATCATACTTGAGAGAATTGTGCAGAACTCTCGCGCCAACACCAGAGGTACAATCTTTCAAAAGTCCGTTCAAATACTTGCATACGCAGACGACATTGACATAATCGGTAGAACAAAGCGTGATGTCAGTGAAGCCTTCGTGAGTATTGGGACGGAAGCGGCGAATATGTGTTTAGCAGTAAATGAGGGCAAAACCAAGTATATGCTGTCATCAAGAAAATACACCCAACACCGACGTCTTGGACAAAACATCACCATCGACAGCTATAACTTAGAGGTAGTTAGGGACTTTGTCTACCTGGGTTCCGCTATCAATTCAGACAATGAAACCAGCGCTGAAATCAAACGAAGGATAACTCTTGCCAATCGCTGTTTCTTTGGGCTAAGAAGGCAATTGAGTAGCAAAGCCCTCTCCAGAGCAACTAAAGTGTCCATGTATAAGACCCTCATCATCCCAGTCCTGCTTTACGGTGCAGAAGCATGGACCCTGTCAAAGGCGGATGAAAACACTTTAGGCTGCTTCGAGAGGAAAATTCTTCGGACGATTTACGGTCCTGTCTGCATAGACGGAGAGTGGAGGAGGAGATATAACATCGAACTGTACGGGCTGTACAGCGATACCGACCTAGCCAAAAGAGTCAAAACAGAACGTCTACGATGGCTGGGTCATCTAGAGCGGATGGACACCAACGCCCCGGCCCGGAAAATCTTCGAATCCACACCGCAGGGACGAGGCGGTAGAGGAGCACCGAGACTCAGATGGCGCACGCAAGTGGAAGGGGACCTCAGCCAACTTCGCGTGCGAAACTGGAGACGGCTAGCTAGAGACAGAGCTGGCTGGCGAAGCTTGTTGGCTGAGGCCCAGGTCCACCCCGGACTGTAGCGCCACCTTAAGTAAGTAAAGTTTTCTAGAAAAAATATCTTTGCACAAAATTTTACTCTCTAGGACTTGTGAACCTTGATCAAAAAGTCCTTTAAAAAAAAACATTTTTGAAGTTGTCTTACTTTTAAGATGATGTTATGGGCTTGGCCGTGGCAGCTTTAAAAACCTTGTCTGGTATGATATTTCATATTCGCCATTGGCTGAATGAATTTACCTGTTCGTCTCGATCTTTAAAGTCTTAAAATAGACTACGAATTAAGAAGCTAAGGCGGGGCCCACAAAGCAGCCTCAGGCTTCGGCTTCGCCCCGTTACGAAACCTCGGCTTTGCGTCGGCTTTCGCTCATTGGGAGAGAAAGCTTTTATTATTGCGGTCAATACGTTCTCTAAGTACCTATGCCACGGTGAATTTAAAAATACGCACACAAAGCCGAAAGGCCTGGTAACTCATGTTGTGTACATATAATTATGTGGAACATAGTCCGAGTAATGTAATAAAAATACGCAATTTTCAGCTGAAAATAACTCAATCCAAAATTCTGCGCCATATCCATGCAGCACCAACACACTATAGATCTGAAAACAGACTGATCGACTTCGTGTGTGCGCTCGATATCAACCCCCATTTGCTTCAGACGAAGAAAAAGTTCAGCACACTTGAACTCGGTGCTTTCTTCGGAGCCTCATTACGTAGTATTACGTTTTCTCTTTAAGCACTCTTTCTCTTTGCAAACAAACTTTTGAAGCCGAGCTTCATTGTGTTAGCAAACACTGAAATCGTATGGCTGAACTTGCATACACCAGGCCGAGGCCGAGCCCCGGCTGCTTTGTGTTTTCCGCTTAAAAAGATAATTCTATACCTAACAAGCCGGGCACAATGTGTGTCTGTGTCTGTCGCTGTGTCTCGCCTAATTTTTCACCTAAAATAGAGATACGCATTAAACCGCACATAAAACCGAGATACGCATTGTGTCACTATATACGTGTCCCCGTAAGCTGAACTGCGAGACACAGCCACAGACACAGACACAGATACTCATTGTGTCCCAGCTATAAGGTCCAAAGGACCTACACAACACTTAACTACAAATTATGAACTTGAAAGTTTTTTTTTTAACCAAAATGCCTATAACAAGGAGTTTAAAATTCAATAAAAGATCATAAATAGACTGGTGTGGTGCCGTGGCTAGTGGCTAGTGTGTGTGCTTACTACGCCGGAGGTCTGGGTTTGAATCCTGCCATCGTCACCTGAAAAAAAGACTTGTTCTTTTTCACGGTCTCCACCTCCGCGAGGGTCTGACAAGCCCTCCGAGAGTATCATTTGTTTTGAAAAAACTTCTTTAACTACCGCTCGGATTCGGCAAAAAATTGTAAGTCTTTTGTTGGTGAAGAAATTAACACACCAGCATACATTGTTGAGAAGTTGGCCCTGGTTCACCTCGAGCTGTTGCGCCACTCTATTTATTTATTTTTATTTTTAAATAGACTTAACTTTGATTTCTTCTCAAAGACGTACAGACTAATGGTAATTAACAAACTGAGATATACAAAAGAGGAACATTTCATGGAAGTCCTGATTTTCGCATGCTTAACAGTTTACGAAGAAAAAGCCTCGAATCGAGGTACAAACGGACGAAGGTACAACACCTTCCCCTATATTTTGTACCACACGCATTGAATTCGTGATTTTCTTTTTTTATTATTGTGCGGCTGTTATCGAAAAGCCAGCGAATATTAATGCATGTTAGTGACAAAGTAGTCGCTAAAAAGTGAGAGCAACTGGTATGTAACTGCTTTGCCAACTGTTACAATCGTTTTGACATAAGCCAGCGATTGAAGTGAACTCATTGAAAAGTCCTAGTAACCGGTTCGTAGGTTAGGTTAGGTTAGGTTGGGTAGTCGTCCCCGGTGGGCAGGGACACACTTAGACCAAAAGGAGGTCTATTTGTGACACCACTTGTAGGACCGGAGTTACCAGTGCGAGGACCTAAATGATGACTACCCGTTTGGGTGGGAGCGGTCTAGGCAACCAGTAACGGTATAAACCTGTACCGAAGGTCACCAATGTCATGGGTAGGGCAAGCGGAGGTACTTTGCTGGCCATTAAAAACAATAATAAGCATATTTCACTTAAAAGTATAGGTAACAGAACTTTTTTTGAATTGTTATTTAATAATGTTAAATTTTATATAGTTCCTACTTATTTAAATTTCGGAAATTGGAGATCTGATTTTGAAGAGTTACACGACTTTCTTGCGAATATCCCCAATGAAAATGTTTTAATAATTGGCGATTTATATGCTAGAATAAGCAGTTTTAATAACATCTTTCATTCCTCCAATCCAAACTTTGTTTGTGAGAGAAAATCTAAAGATAAGTGTCTAAATGAACGTGGAAGTCTCTTGGTAGAAATGATTGCGGATTATGGTTTTTTTGTTTTGAATGGTGTTACAAGAGGGGATAGCGAGGGGGAGTTCACATTTGTGGCTGATCAGGGCTGCTCGGTGATTGACTACTGTCTTGCTAAAGGTAAATGGCTGGACTTAGTAAACGATTTCGAGGTTTTGACTGCTGGTTTCTCGTCTCATTTGCCAATTTCACTATCGTGTGAGGCCAAGTCACCGGTCAGCAATACTCAGCCACAAGAACGTACAAGTGGAGGTCTTAGATGGGTTTCAGCAAAAACAGATCAATACAGACAGAGACTGGGCTTAAGAGTGAATTTTCTACCGGCGGTTTCCTCCGGTAATATCGAGGTTACTGTAAACGCTGTTTTTAATGTAATAAAAGACTCAGCAATCCCTAGCTCGGCGCCGCGTTCAAGTATAACAAAGGCTGTGTGGTATGATGCTGAATGTATCAAACTTCGGAAAAAATCGTTTGCTTTCTTAAACCTCTTTAGGAAAACAAATAACAGATGGTTTAAAAATCTTTATGTACTATCAAACAGGGTATACAAAGAAGTTTGCCAATGCAAAAAAGCTATGTGTCTCAAAAGGTCTGCCTCGAAGCTTCTGCTGTGTAAGGACTCCAAAACGTTCTGGAAGACCGTTCGTTCTGTTACCGGCCTTGAAAATAAAACTTCTTCGGTAGTGTGCGTAGATCTCCTTGCTTCACACTTTAAGAACCTATTGACTTCAGACCCCAGCCAAAAACACATAAGTTTTGCGCTACCAAACTGTGTTGTTCCCGAACTAGATGACGCTTTTGTAATGTCCGAGTTATTAACAGCATTAAAAAAAAATGAAAAATTCAAAGTCGCCTGGACCTGACGGAATCCCTGCAGAGTTTTTCAAGAATGCGACCGCTGAATTCCTCAGCTACCTCTTGGAGCTCTGTAATAAGATTCTTAAAGATGAAATAGTTCCCGGGAGCTTCTTGTGCTCAAAAATGTTTGGTATTTTTAAAAAAGGTGACCCGAGTGTCCCGGAAAATTACAGGGGTATTTCAGTCCTTAGCTCACTCAGGAAGATATTTACTCAAATGCTTTACCACAGGCTTGTAAGCTGGGTTGAATCAAATAATGCACTCAGTGCTTTTCAAGCAGGTTTTCGTCCAGGCCTGTCAACAATTGACCAAATTTTCACCCTAACGACTATTGCGAGTCATTTTATTGGGAAGAAAAAGAAACTTTACTCCTTTTTCGTCGACCTGAAAGCAGCTTTTGACACAGTAAATAGAAATCTACTTCTTTATAAATTGTCAAACCTAGGTATATCCTCCAAATTTATTAGATTATATGAAAAACTGTTGGCTAACAATTCTGCCTCAGTTTGGGATGGAAGTAAGAAATCTTCGGAATTTCTAACAAACTCTGGAGTCCCACAAGGCTGTATTTTGAGTCCCCTGCTGTTTGCTTTGTTTATCGATGATGTAATAAATTTCTTGCCAGGTGGAGTAAGATTTGGAGATACTCTAATAAAGGTACTTCTATATGCCGATGATCTTGTTGTCTTATCAGACAACCCTCTTACTCTTCAGCTTGTCATCAATAAGCTGAAAGATTATTGTGATCTTTGGGACCTAAAAATTAATGTTTTAAAATCTAAAATTATGATTTTTAGACATCACCACAAATTGAGTAGGAGCGAAAGGTGGACCTTGGACAACGACAACATTGAAATTGTGAATGAATTCAAATATCTAGGCTTCCGCCTGAAATTCAATTTAGACCTTCGTCCTTACATTAAAGAAAGATCGGTGGCAGCTAAAACTGCGATCAATTCTATGTGGAACAGGTTTTTCTCCAACAAAGATGTTGACTTGCGGTCTAAATTCAGGGTTTTTGAGGCGGTAGTTAACACCTGTTTTCGGTATGCAAGTGAAGTCTATGGTCACCGAAAGCTCGACGAGGTTGAAGCTATCCAACGTTTCTTCGCAAAAAGGATTTTCAGGCTCCCTCGATCATCGCCAAACTACGCAATAGACATTGAAACAGGTTTATCTCCAGTTTTTGTAAGAAATGCCAAATCAAGTGCCGACTATTTGTCCAAAGTTATTATAAGATCTGTGAATAACTTGCAACGTAGAGTTCTTTTGGTTGCACTAGAAGGGGGCTTTTCACCTTTTAAGGAATGGCGTGAGCTTGCTGTTAACCATAATTGTCAATTAAATCTTGACGAGAGAAATTGCCACGAATGGCGAAGTATATTCTATGACTGCCTGGCAGCCATTGACGAAAAGCTCTATCAGCAGTCCTTGTGCAGAGCGAGAACATCACTTACAAGAGAACTTTACAAAAGCCTCACTCACGATTTACACACCGCCAACTATTTTTGTGATAAGCTGAATGCGTCCGAAATTAGTTTAGTATTTAAGGCACGCACTGAAATGCTTGATCTTAACTTCAGACCATACCGAAATGACTTAAACCCGCTTTGTAACCTCTGTAACCTCAATCAGAACGAAGACACCTTCCATTTCTTAGCTTTATGTCCTATCCTTCAAGAGATCCGAAGATTATTTTTTGCCAAGAGCTTTCTCTCGATCCAGGAATGTCGCTCCTTACTAAACGGTGGATTTGGTTGGAAGATACTTACATGCTATCTAAAAGAAGCAATTGCTTTTCGTAATTTGTATCAGTCTCCGTGAGCTAAATCAGCAAAACAAAATCAGATCTATCCACGAAGAAATCCCTTTTGTTCCGTTTTAAGCTAAACCAAAAGCCCATAAGTATAGATGACAAAGAAGTCACAATCTTTTCTTTTGTATTACAAATTAAATTAACAAAAAAAAAAAAAAAAAAAAGACCTAATATAAGCACTAATTATTAATTAACTTTCTCGGTCCTATTCAACGGCAGACGGCTCTAAGCCATGTTGTATACTACTTTTTGTAAACTTCTTTTTGTAAAACTTATCGAAATGAAAATAAAAAGTTTTTTGAATTGAATTTGAATTGAATTGAATTGAAGGTCACCAATCAAAGTTTGATTGGTTGAGACATACCCGAGGATAATGAAGGCTGGGGGTGACCGTTTCGTTGTGAACCGCTGTCAGCAGAGTTAAGGGGGGCCAGTGAGACTTCCTGAAGAAAGGGTGGTAACTGTTGGACTCCAGATGGGAATTTGCCTTATTGATACGGATTAGGCCCAGGTCTACCCCGGACTGTAGCGCCACCTTACGTAAGTAAGATACGGATTGGGGGGGAGAGTTGCTTAAGGTCGAGGAGGAGGTTGGCGGTCCTATATGAGAGATGAGACAAAGCCCGGCAGGGGCAACCGATTTCGGTATAAGTCCGAACCTGTTGCTTCTCTGGTACGTAACAACTGTTGTGCGACATGCCAGTGGTTGAAGTCCATATTTGTGGCAAAGTAGTCATTGAAAAGTCCTAGCAACTGGTATGTACATATTTTGTTAACTGCTACAACTATTATGCGACAAGACAGCGGTTGAAGTCCATACTTGTGGCAAATTAGTCACAGAAAAGTGTTGGTAACTGGTACGAAACTACTTTGTCAACTAACTGAAGTACATATTGGTAGCAAAGTAGTCGCTGAAAAGGAGTCATAGTAACTGGTGGTGTATATGACTCCTTTGCAATTGCTTAGCCATACCTATTCCATTTTTATTATGACATTTAGTCGCTGAGCGGTTGAAAAATTAGTCGCACAACAGTTATATATGAAAAGTGGCAGCAATTAGTAAGAATAAATAAGAAGCAAAATATCCATTCCTTTTAATTCTTTTCCAATGTAAATTACTTCGCTCATCAAATTCGGTCCATCGTTTTCGGCGTCCATGATTGGTTCTCTTATAAAGGGTGATTTTTTAGCTGGTTTGGTTTTGGTAATACTGGTTTACTGTGTTTAGTACCTTGTGTCACTGTCAAACAGCTTCAGTTTGGTTTGCAATTTAACCATGGCTCGTCCTACAAATGAACAACGCTTGCAAATTATTGAATTTTACTATCAAAATTCGTGCTCGGTTCGAAATGTACATCGCGCGCTGCTTCCATTTTATGGTCGGCATTCTCGACCTTCTGAGCAGTCTATTCGGAAGATTGTTTCGGGCCGGTCAATTGGCCGCCTAGATCGTGCGATTTGACACCATTAGATTATTTTTTGTGGGGGTATGTCAAGGCCAATGTCTATAGGGACAAAGCCCTACAAACCCGCTTCGATTGACGCACTGGAAGCCAACATCCATGCATTCATTCGTGAGATACCGGCCGATATGTGTGAAAGAGTATGCCAAAATTGAACTCAGCGGATGGGCTACCTGAGACGCAGCCGCGGTCAACATTTGCATGAAATTATCTTTAAACATTAAATTGCAAGGTTCAAACTATCGATTCAAATAAATATTTCATTAATTTTTTCGAATTTTTTGTGTTTTTTTTTTAAAAAAAGTTCTCAACCTCTTAAAAAATCACCCTTTATCAATTGCTTTGAAAAACTAAACAACAGACTACCCAAGAAAATGGTTTAATTTGACGTTTTGATGATGAATTTTCAAGACGATGTTTTTCTTGCATAATGAAAAGATATTATGGTGAAAAACATATATGAATCCTCAGCAATTGTATAATTGCGACCTTTGATTTCATACTAGTGTACTACGACTGTTAAGCAACCATAATGTCATTCAAAAGTTGCATTGAAGTATCTCGTGTAAAGATTTAAATTTTTGTTCGACTTTTCTGCTACTTCTTAATAACATTTAAAGGCGCGCCCCAAATAGTAGTCATTATAGAAGAGAACTGCGACTTTTAGTTTACTTTTATGCGACTTACGAGGAAATTCGGTTTGAAAAAAACTATTTTGCAACTGTTTTGCAACCAACAAGTTTTAAAATAACCTTTACGCCATTCTTATGCGACTCAAATTTAGTTGCAAAATAGAGTTCTGTGTTGCTTTTAACCAATTTAACCAATTTTCACATTTTGCCTGTGCGACTGAATAATCAAAGCCGTGTACCACAAGTTTAAGCTCTCCATCTTGATTTGGAAGACCTAAAACCTTCACTCATACACACTGCCGGACGGATATGACTTAATCGATGCACCCGTTTGTGTCGACCATATCTCTAACAGCTCTTTGGGCTCTACGGTGATTATTGCACTGTGTTACACACTATAATTTCAAAGTTGGGTTTTTTTTCTTTTTTATTTCAGAGTAGAGCAATGAACTCTAAGCGTTCTCTGAACCGAGTGCGCTCAGGTCAGAGTACTCTGATCTGATTTTGTAACGCACTTGAGCTTATATTTTGGTAACCTATCTCTCAGAATGAAAAATGAAAGAAAAGAAATCTTAAAAAAATCGGCACAATATTTATTACGAGCCGAAAATTATGCATAAAAAGTAATTTCATCTAACAAAAATTCATCAAACTGTTTTACCTACTTTCGGCCTTAGGACAACGAACTTCGTCCACCATTTTCCTTTTTAAAATTTTTTTGCAGCACTCATCTGTCATTTCTCCGCGCTCAGCAATTATCTCAGAAACAGAATGCTCAGTCTAATTATTCCAAACACATTCAGCGCATTTTGATCATATACTTAGCAAAAAAAGAAATACTAATCTCGGTTCTGGTTACTCTGCGCAGAAAGAGAAACAAAACTTTCTTTGGACAGTTCCGAGCTCTTCTCTGATCGAAAAAAGAAAAATCCTTAATTGATCCTAGGTCGGGCATAAAACTCACTTTTATTAAAGCCACGCCCACAAAAGGGGGCGGAGACATATAAAATATGGGCATAAGTTTACCGCAGGTCCAAGTAGAATTTGTTGGATTTCTTCATCCTAATATATGGATTTGGGTGTCCCGATTCCGAATGTGCGTTTAAAGATTTTCGGTCTCGATTAGTTTAGAAGTAAGCTTTAGCCAAAAAAAGGTTCAAAAACAGTGCAACCCGTTTATTACAGTCAGGGGCGTAGCGAGGGTCCGAGCCCTGGGGGGTGACTTTAATTCAAATGCCGACTTATTTTTGGAATTTGCCTTATGTTAAGATTAAGCATCCGTATAAAAGAAATAATAGTGTGATGTTTTGCATTGTTAAGGGCTTCTCATGAAAATTGAAATTTTAGCGTGGAAGTAATATAAGACACTAATCATTACTCTTACGGTGTGCATTATACTTATTCCTGTTGATTTAGGACCATGAAATAAATAAATGACTATTATTATAAATTATAATTGCAACAATTTATCTAACTAGTGAAGAATTTCACATTATAAATTAAACAAATCAATATTTATATTATTATCGCAGCAATTTTTTTATATTTATAATAAATTAATTTAAAAAACAGTTAAAGCAGCAATTAACAAACATAAGAAATGAATATTGCGGCGACGTCTTTATTTATGTACTAAGGAATGAATTGCAATGAAAATAAGTACATGACTGTTAGCACTATTGCAGTAATTTATCTTAATGGTAAAGAATCTTTAATTATAAATTAAAAACAATATTTATATTAAAATCATAGCAATTTATTTTTATTACTTATAAATATATTAATTTAAAAAACAATTAAAGCATAAAGTTTGAAGGACGTTTATTTATTTTAGCAAACATAAGAAACTATAATTGTAGCGATTTTTATAAAAAAAATCTTTGATAGCGAAAATAAATAAATAACTGTGGCCCCTCCCCCCCCCCCAATTCATCGCGGATGCCAGAGCGCTTGGTCTGGACAATTGGAAGCAGCAAGTCTAGGAACGCAGAAAATGGAAGGCTACTGTGAATTAGGCAGAGATCTCGGATGGGTTAGGAGCCCTTTCAAAACAAAAAATACAATTAAATACTGAGCATTATGGACACCAACGCTCCAGCCAAGAGGATCTTCAAATTTTGGGGATCCCAGACCCACTTTTGGGGGCGTGGCCTATACAAATAATATATGAACGGCACAAAAAAATTTCTAGTTGGCTTCTGTTTGAGAGAATGGATTTTTTTTTTGTCGGTCGTTTTCCAGTTGAAAATGGTAAAAGGAGAAATTTTGGAAAAGGCCAAAAGCAAGCCACGCACGCGAGTAAAATGTTCAGGAAAAGGTCGCGCCATTCAAAAACTAAAAAAAAACTAAAATTTCTCAAAAAAAATATGAGAAAGGGATTTTATGCGCCTTTTTGCACGTATAGACAAAAAGTCGATACCAACATACCTATTGAAAGTAGGTACCTACCTATTGAACAGAAACAATGCTTTAATAATTGTTTAATAATGTGTCCGTATTATGAAATGTGTTAAAAAGACCGCCAGTATTCATTTCATGTCATTCTCCGACTGTAGATATTTTTTAAATTTTTACCGAGAAGGCCATTTTTTTTATTTTTATGGCAAAAAGAACTATGGGAAATCGACATTTGCGAAAGGTGAAATATTGTGTCGTTTGCCGCCTGTATGTAGGTAGCCCTTAAATTTTACCGACAGCCATTTATTTTTGTTTTAATAATGAAAAAAACTATGGATTAGTCGGCATTTCCTAACATATCACATCGAACTGTACGGGCTGTACAGCGATACCGACTTAGCCAAAAGAGTCAAAACAGTCAAAACACAACGTCTACGATGGCTGGGTCATCTAGAGCGGATGGACACCAACGCCCCGGCCCGGAAAATCTTCGAATCCAAACCGCAGGGATGGCGCGGTAGAGAAGCACCGAGACTCAGGTGGCGCACGCAAGTGGAAGGGGACCTCAGCCAACTTCGCGTGCGAAACTGGAGACGACTAGCTAGAGACAGAGCTGGCTGGCAAAGCTTGTTGGCCGAGGCCCAGGTCCACCCCGGACTGTAGCGCCACCTTTAGTAAGTAAGTAAGTCGACATTTCCCAAAGATAAAATGATTTGTAATTTGCCGACTGTAGGTACTCCTTAAATTTTTACCGAGTTGGTCATTTATTTTTGTTTTTATAATAAAAAAAACACGAATTTATCGGCATTTGCGAAAGGCGAACTATTTTGTCGTTTGCCGACTGTAAGTAGCGTCTTAATTTGACCGAGTAAGTAAGTAATCTAATTTTGTTTATGAATTAGTCGGCATTTGGCAAAAGTGAAATACCTATTGACTCAAGTGTTAAATTTCAGCTTTTTGTGATGACTTACAGTTTTGAGGGCACTTGATGTAGTTGCATATTAACATCTAATATGGGCGTGATAATACGGGCAGATTTCAAAAATTTTAACACTTGTAGGTACTTACTGCTTCTAATTGAAACTGCTCTAACTCAAAATGTAGGCCCTAAAAACATGTGGCAACAGACGAACGGACGCGCATGGCTTATATTCTACTCATAATTCGGTCTCAATAATATGCCCTTAAGGTCTTTGGGGTCTACCAATATTATATGACAGTTTTACAATACACAAACTATGTGACAGAAATATCAACAAAATTTTTATTTCTAGCTCACTCCAGCAGTTTGGTCCATTGTGTCCATTTGGGAACCTTCTCACCACCTGAAACGAAAAAAAAAAAAAAATGTTTTTGTAGTTTTTTTTTGCTTAGTCCCAGAGGTTAACAGAAGATGCCGGCACCGCGCCGGTTCCGTCATCCACCTTAGAGCAGTCATTATATACGGCGATCTCGTCATTTGCTGTGATGGTCTTTTCTTCCCATTCGCATCATTCAGGTATTCTAGTAGTGAATCTCCTGTTGAAAGCGAATGTCATAGGAACGTTATCCGTGAGTAGGGTATCTATGGAGGCAACCCATTGAGTTTCCCAAAGGCGTGTCCATAAGATCTCCCAACAAACATACTCTCGAGAGATGTGCTCTACAAATCTAAAAAAACTCTTATAAGACTCTCGTAAGACTCTTGAATACTCTCAGAGCATAATCTTTTTTGATTAAATTTAATTTTACTCTCATAGTACTCTCAATAAAAGGGTAAAAGGCTACCAGAGTAAAATAAAACGTAAACTCCCATTATGAGAGAATATTTGATTCTTGTTATGTGTGTTCAACTCTCATGTTACTCTCAAAGAGTAAAAGTATTATAAGAAGAATCATTATGAGAGTCAAAGTATCGAAGTACTCATAAAAATACTCTTTTCAGCCTAACACTCTTGTTTTGAGACCGGATGGCTGATAAAAATACTTATTCACGTCAATTCAAAATAATTGCGTCCCACCATACGTCAAAAGTAATTTAGTCAGTATGTAGTGTGCTTGCGGTGACAGAAGTTCATTAATTAATTTACTGCATTTCTTTATGGAGAAAAAAGTGTAGGTATCTCTGCAGCACAAATCGTCATCGAAAACATATTCATGGTCTGGTTGGCCAGCATGGATTGGCTGGTTTTTCTACACGCAAACAAACTCACAGTCAACTCCGATGACGTCAGATTTACATATACTTTTGCGAGCAAATGTCATAACATGCCTATGCCGTAATCTTTATATTCCTTCATTCATGTGCACGCGGCAATGATGGAAAAACAGAAATGCGTCTTTAAATAGTACGAAACCACGACATTTCTTAATTCATAAAAAACAGTTTATTTACTCTGATTCGGGAAGACAAAGCCAATTTTACTCTGGTTAAAAGGGTCAAACTCTGGAAAACAGCCAATATGCTCGCACGAGGAGAGCTAATCTCTGTTAAAAAAGCTTAATCGCTCACAAAAAGTGAATGACTCTTATTAGAAAACCATTTTTTCCACCATTTAATTTCTTACCTCTTAGAGTTACCAACGTCAAGTTATGCGCATCTAGTTGATTTGCATTCGTTTGTTATAAATTAAATTAAAAAAAATATATACCGAAAAGATTTTATGAATGTACGAAGATATGTTAATTATTTCTTTTTGTAAGTTGGTAAGAGCTATATTTTGGTTCTTATTATGCCCTAAAACTAGCATATATTTTGAAACGTATAGTTTGTAACAGTAAATTATCACCGCATAATCGCATACTTAGCATTTTTATTGATTGAGACCGAATACATAATCGACCATGTACCTAAATACGGACGGACATGGCTCATTTGACTCACATATTGGACGCGATCATATCCTCTTACATCCTATTTTACTCCTTACCCTGTGAGGTAAAAACACATTTTAAACAGAGAAAATGCGGCAACCCTTCTGCGATGAGCTATCTTTTATAATTTATTTTTTAAATTGATTATTTTTGAGGCGCTTTGTTTTTATCGAAGTAAAATTTTAACTTTAGCCGATAAATTTTCAGTTGCACTAAGTTCTTGCATAAATAACACCAGAAAAAATATTATTTAAGTCAATAATATTGATGACAATGGTGTACCATCAAACAGCGCATTGAAAATAACAATTACTTTTAGAAGTATATCTTTTTCTCTTTTTCATTTCATGTCCTTATGAAAAATTAAACCATTTTTGGCACACAACATGATAAAGATGGCACGAAAATTGTTTGTTATATGTTTCTCTCTCTTCCAAACAAGACTAACTCTTCACATCCCATAAGAAGAACTTATTGTCTTATTATGAGACCGAAAAACTCTTGCAAGGAGAGTTTAAGACTTTTTATCAGATCAAATAACTCCCATAAGTGGGGCCATTTAACTCCCGTAAGACTCTCTTAAGCGCTCTCGTAGTACTCTATGAGAGGCAAATTCCAAGAGGCCAGCTTTGGAAGGATACTCTCATAAAACTCTCGTAGAGTGTTATGGGAGGAAAAATGTTAGTTGGGCTTGAGCGCCACAGCCCTGATGCCCTTAGGCGAACAGCTCTTTTAGCTGACTTTAGTGATACCTTGAGAAGTCCTTTTTCCATTTTTGGATGGACCACTTAAAATCCTATCACCTTCAATTGAGAAAAAACACGTATGTACATGATGTTAAGGAATGTGTCATGAGTTGTCCAAGTGAATAGTCGTGCTTTATAATCTTGTCCGTCACAGTGAGCATCTAACCAAATTAACTTTTTCCCTATGCTCACAAGAGTGTCTAGTGAATTATTAAGTGCTAAATTCTAAGTGTTTCACTGTTGTAATCCATTTTAATTGAACTCTTGTGCTCCAAATCTTTATAATTTCTGTCGCCATAAATTAATCTGCGAAGTATTTTTTGTGCTTTCCCAACAATGCCGCAAAATACCGATATAATCCTCAGCTCCAAGACTACATCTCTTCAAAAAGGCTCTCTTTCCTCACCAAACCATTCGAACACGTCATCACCGTCGTCTAGCAATCTCAACACCATTCTTACCGCCAAGCAGATGGAGAAAAGCTTAGCAAAACAAACCGCAAGAATTCGCCATCAATTAGTTAAAGAAATTGTTAAAGTACGTGATGAGTTGATAAACAAAATTGAGGAAACTGTCATTAACTGGGAGGAGCGTTTTCCCTTAATTGATGCCTCAATTTCATCTCTAAACGCACCAATCAACAAAATTGAAGCAAATAACACTGCGACAGCTACAAATCGGGAAATTATTGATCTTCAACGGCAGCTAAACAGCATTGAGAGGAAAGAGATTGCTGCTGACGCTGTTCTCTTCGGTATACCGAAACAGCAAGACGAAAATCTACAAACGATTTTCAATCGTTTCTGCCATACAATTGAGTGCAAACCACCAGTCCTTAAGAACATTTTTCGCCCTAAAAGTCGATTGCATGGAAATAGTAACAACAGCCCGGGCACTTCTTCTATTATCATCAAATTCAACAGCTGCACTGAAAGAAGTGAAGTTCTAAAGTATGCCGCCCATTTCCGCAATGTGCATCGAAGAGAGCTTTTACCAACTGACATGGGAATTGAATCGTCCGCCGAATGCAACAAATGTTTCATAAATAAGAGCTTAACTAAGCACACACGTCATATTCTCCGCAGTGCTGTTGAACTGAAACGCAAAAAGCTAATCTCATCCGCCAATACTAGGTATGGGTCTGTGTATGTGAAAAAGCACGCAAATGGCAAAAGTTTCCTTATTGAAAGTCTCGCTGATCTTCATTCTGCTGCCGCCACTGCGCCTGCTGGTGATGGACCCAGTCATGAAGCTGGCATCAAATGAGCTTTCTGTGATGTTGCTGGTGCTAATGCTGCTAATGCGCCGCTGTGACCAAGACGGAGAACATGTTTTTATGCATCGTAAAATTTATTTATTTAGGTATTTTACTTTATTCAAAAGCTTTTTTATCTTATTATTATTTATGTTTTTGTCCTTATAAATTTCTTTTTCTTTTTTTTGCCATTTCTATTTCTACTATTGTATTTTTCGATCTCTTATACTCTGTTTATTGTCTTTTTTTTCTTGGAAGCGAATTTGTTTGGGAGCTTGTGGTATGATTTGCACGTCACTCATTAATCAATCTCAATAGCCATAGTCGTAGCATGTATGAACTTCAAACTCGCACTATGTTGAACGTTCTTTCATTTCAAAGAAACGGGTTTAAGGTATGTCACATTAATGCAAGGAGTCTTAGCCAAATAAAACTTGATTATTTTAATTATTTTTTTAGTAACTCCTCTATTGATGTTATAAGTGTTGATGAAACGCGGTTTAAACCTTTGCTAATTTTTATTATAAAATTGATGGATATGAGCTCGTTCGTAACGATAGGGTTACGGAAACAACTGGTGGTGGTGTCGCGATATACTGCAGGAAAACTTTAAAATGTATGGCCATTATAAAGTTGCTAGGAACCGATGTTGAGTATTTGATGGCAGAAGTTACTGACGGGTCTGTGAAATGTCTGGTTGCTTGCTGCTATAATCCAAATCGTGTTTTTTCAACTGAACCTTTTTTCTCTTCTCTATCCGGATTTTCCCCTCTAAATGAAAACATTGTCGTTTGCAGCGATTTTAACACCGACTTGCTTAAGAATGATTCGCGGTCTTATCAAGTGAAATACATGGCAGCGGCATGTGGCTTAGAAATAAATAATAGTTCCTATCCAACATGTTTCCGACCAGGTGCTCCACCGAGTCTCTTAGACCTTGTTATTGTGTCCGATTCACTTTCTGTTTTACTGTTATCAGATCTCTTTTGAAGGTGTCAGTGAACATGATCTTTTATTTTTTACCTATAATATTAATTTCAACCATAAATCGCTCTCAAGCTCCTTTGTTTACAGGGACTACTCGTCAATATGCCACGAAGCACTCACAACTGCAGCAAACTCTCTCCCTTGGTGGAGTTGCAGAATGGTTGCTTACCATCTTTCAGACGCTTGTGTTGCAATTATTTGATGACCACGTACCAACAAAAACCGTCGCGATCCGAAGTAGTTCGTGTCCCTGATACACGGAAGGGGTTGTTGTTGAAGCAAATAACACTGCAAAATTGAAGCAAATAACACTGCGACAGCTACAAATCGGGAAATTATTGATCTTCAACGGCAGCTAAACAGCATTGAGAGGAAAGAGATTGCTGCTGACGCTGTTCTCTTCGGTATACCGAAACAGCAAGACGAAAATCTACAAACGATTTTCAATCGTTTCTGCCATACAATTGAGTGCAAACCACCAGTCCTTAAGAACATTTTTCGCCCTAAAAGTCGATTGCATGGAAATAGTAACAACAGCCCGGGCACTTCTTCTATTATCATCAAATTCAACAGCTGCACTGAAAGAAGTGAAGTTCTAAAGTATGCCGCCCATTTCCGCAATGTGCATCGAAGAGAGCTTTTACCAACTGACATGGGAATTGAATCGTCCGCCGAATGCAACAAATGTTTCATAAATAAGAGCTTAACTAAGCACACACGTCATATTCTCCGCAGTGCTGTTGAACTGAAACGCAAAAAGCTAATCTCATCCGCCAATACTAGGTATGGGTCTGTGTATGTGAAAAAGCACGCAAATGGCAAAAGTTTCCTTATTGAAAGTCTCGCTGATCTTCATTCTGCTGCCGCCACTGCGCCTGCTGGTGATGGACCCAGTCATGAAGCTGGCATCAAATGAGCTTTCTGTGATGTTGCTGGTGCTAATGCTGCTAATGCGCCGCTGTGACCAAGACGGAGAACATGTTTTTATGCATCGTAAAATTTATTTATTTAGGTATTTTACTTTATTCAAAAGCTTTTTTATCTTATTATTATTTATGTTTTTGTCCTTATAAATTTCTTTTTCTTTTTTTTGCCATTTCTATTTCTACTATTGTATTTTTCGATCTCTTATACTCTGTTTATTGTCTTTTTTTTCTTGGAAACGAATTTGTTTGGGAGCTTGTGGTATGATTTGCACGTCACTCATTAATCAATCTCAATAGCCATAGTCGTAGCATGTATGAACTTCAAACTCGCACTATGTTGAACGTTCTTTCATTTCAAAGAAACGGGTTTAAGGTATGTCACATTAATGCAAGGAGTCTTAGCCAAATAAAACTTGATTATTTTAATTATTTTTTTAGTAACTCCTCTATTGATGTTATAAGTGTTGATGAAACGCGGTTTAAACCTTTGCTAATTTTTATTATAAAATTGATGGATATGAGCTCGTTCGTAACGATAGGGTTACGGAAACAACTGGTGGTGGTGTCGCGATATACTGCAGGAAAACTTTAAAATGTATGGCCATTATAAAGTTGCTAGGAACCGATGTTGAGTATTTGATGGCAGAAGTTACTGACGGGTCTGTGAAATGTCTGGTTGCTTGCTGCTATAATCCAAATCGTGTTTTTTCAACTGAACCTTTTTTCTCTTCTCTATCCGGATTTTCCCCTCTAAATGAAAACATTGTCGTTTGCAGCGATTTTAACACCGACTTGCTTAAGAATGATTCGCGGTCTTATCAAGTGAAATACATGGCAGCGGCATGTGGCTTAGAAATAAATAATAGTTCCTATCCAACATGTTTCCGACCAGGTGCTCCACCGAGTCTCTTAGACCTTGTTATTGTGTCCGATTCACTTTCTGTTTTACTGTTATCAGATCTCTTTTGAAGGTGTCAGTGAACATGATCTTTTATTTTTTACCTATAATATTAATTTCAACCATAAATCGCTCTCAAGCTCCTTTGTTTACAGGGACTACTCGTCAATATGCCACGAAGCACTCACAACTGCAGCAAACTCTCTCCCTTGGTGGAGTTGCAGAATGGTTGCTTACCATCTTTCAGACGCTTGTGTTGCAATTATTTGATGACCACGTACCAACAAAAACCGTCGCGATCCGAAGTAGTTCGTGTCCCTGATACACGGAAGGGGTTGTTGATGTGCTTAAGAAGCGAAACAAACTGTATAGTAGGTGGAAGCGTAGTCCGGCCGCGATAAACTGGAATAGGTACAAAGCTGCTCGTAATGCTGCAACTGATGCTGTTCGTGCTTCCAAGCGTCACTACTATTCATCCAAATTGAGCACTTGCTTACCATCCAAGGTTCTGTGGAGAAATCTACGTCAAGTTGGCATTGGTGCGAGTAGTGACAGGAGCTGCACTATTGATGTTAGTGAAATGAACGATTATTTCGTTTCTACTGATGTTGTTGGCGATAGTTTCGATTATGACGAGGTCTCTGGAAGGGCTATTGAACACGAAATAGATTTTGAAGTAGTTACGGATTTAGATGTCCTTGGTATTATCAGAGGTCTAAAATCTAATGCTATTGGTGAAGACGGCTTGCCACTACGCTTCATAAAACTTTTTTTACCACACATAATATACCATTTCACTCTTATAATCAACTCCTGGATAACAACATCCACTACACCTCGGGCATAAAAATGTGCGAAAGTTGTACCTATTCCTAAAAGGGCCACTGCTTCTGATGCTTCTGACTACAGACCTGTTAGTATTTTACCTTGTCTGTCTAAAATCTTTGAAAAAGTATTAGAGGTATAAATTCAAAAACACTTGGCTGAAAATTCCTTGTTGAATTTTTTGAAGAATAGTTGTTCTTCCGCCATGATAAAAATCTTGGATGACATCAGGCTGGATTTTGAAAAAGGATTTGTGACTCTGCTTTGCCTGCTTGATTTCTCTAAGGCCCTTGACAGAGTAATTCAAACCATCCTTTGTTGGAAACTGCGCCATTACTTTGGTTTCAGCGAAAGAGCTGTAAGGCTCATTCGCAACTTTTTATTTCGACACTCTCAGGTAGTTGTTTCTGGTAACAATTGATCAAGTCATCGGGCGGTTTCTCAAGAGGTCCCTCAGGGATCAATACTGGGCCCAATTTTGGTTTGCATGTACATCAATGACTTATCATCAGTCTGTAAACATGCACTTAACTATTTCTATGCTGACGATGTCCAACTCTACTTATCCCTCCCGATTAATGAAATATGTGCACTTGTGTCACTACTAAATGAGGATCTCGCTGCTGTTGGTAAATGGGCAACAAAAAATGGTCTAGTTCTGAACCCTAAAAAGTGTCAAGTGATTCCGATATCAAACAAGTCCTTTCCGGTAAGTCTAGTTCCTAATGTTTGCCTTGCTGGTAGTGGAATTACGTTAGTTGAGGTGGCTAAAAGTCTAGGTATCACAATTATCAGAAAGCTTTCCGGATATAACCATGTTAATGTTGTTGTTGGTCGTGTGTACGGATGCTTACGCAAACTATGAATACACGCCGAAGACTGGTGCTCACACTTATTGTGCCCATTATTTCATATGCTGCTGCTGTCTACATGACTCACTATCTTTCCGTAAGCTCCAGGTAGCTTATAATGATGCCGTTCGTTATATTTATGCAAGGCAACGATTCGATAGAATCTTCTAATTCTCCCATCGGTTTCTTGGCTGGTACATTGAGGCTGTACCTTGATTTAAGAAATTGTATATTTTTGCATCAAATTATAAAAACTAAGCAACCCTCCTATCTTTACTCCAAGCTCGAATTTTCCCTTTCCCGTAGAACTTTCAACATAAGCGTTCAGCGTTGCAAATACCTAAGTTCATCGCGTCTATTTTTCGTTTATGCTATTAGGCTATGGTATAATTTGCCACCCTATATAAAGTGCTTGTCATATACTGCCAGCTTCAAAACTGCCTTGTTTGTGTACCTTTCCTTTTAATCTATCTATGCTATGTATTTACTTTTCTTCAGTTTTCATTTTCTTCCTCTGCCGTAAGCCTATTTTAGATTATAGTTATTTTTAATTTATTATTATATGGTATTATATTTAATATTTTTTCTAATACTCTATTGCTTTATTTGTTTTATATTGATTTTTTCCATAAACATTTTGTTACTAATCATTCTCTTAACTAAGTACTATAAGAGACTATGTCTTAATGTACAAATTTATATAGTTGTAAGTTAATTGAAATTGAAAATTAAAATTGAATGTGAGTGTAGGTAGTAAGCATTTTATTTCGTAAACAATATTGCTTCTATGACTCAAAAAGCCTAATTTTTTTGCAAATTAGTAGTACGCAATACGCAAATACTTTTTATGTACAGCAAATCAGATATGATCTTAATTGTATTACGAGTGGCAGCAAGTTTTTTATTGCAACTTACCCTACCTTACACATTATTTATGTTTGCCAATACGTTCATGCGGCCATACTTTCACCAAACAGTTTGTTAACAATGAACTGTGTAAACAACACAAATTTTAATCCAGCTCAGTGCCTGCAGATCAGCGGTAAACTTATTTGCATAAAAGCCAATCAGCAACTACTTTCATTATCATTCAGTCCACCCTCGTCGATCAATTCACATTCACACTAACGCATTTTCTAAAATGGCATTCAAGGTAAGGTATATTTTCCATTGAAAATCCAGTAAATCCTTATATGTTTTGTATTTCTTTCAGTTGGTAATTGCTCTTGTTATTTTTGCTGTCGCTAATGCTGGGCTTCACCAGGCGCCACAAACTTATGAACATGCACCTCAAACAATTGCAATTGCCCAAGCACAGCCTGTCTATGCAAAGGCTCAAGAATCCTATGATCCTCATCCAAAATACCAGTTCTCCTACGCGGTGCACGATGAACACACAGGTGATGTGAAGAGCCAAAGTGAAGCTCGTGATGGAGATCTAGTTCAAGGTGAATACTCACTGATAGATTCTGATGGCTACAAGAGAACCGTCCAATATACAGCAGACCATGAGCACGGATTCAATGCAGTTGTGCAACGCGAACCACTTGGTCATGCTGCTCCAGCTCTTCTTAAGTCTGCTACAATTGCATATAAGGCTGCTCCAGTTATATACAAGTCCGCACCAGTTCCAGTAACCTATGCTGCAGCACCGTCCGTGCAATACTCACACGCTCCTGCTTCCTATAGCTCTCAACCCGTAGTTGTGAGGTCGGCACCATCTGGTTATGCTGCAGCTCCGGTTTCAAAGTACGCACAAGCGGCTCCTGCTCCTTATAGTACTCAGACAATCCTAAAGTCTACTCCTGCTTCATACGATGCTTATCCTGTGTACTCACAATCGTCGGCTACGCACGCAACTCACTCTACCGCACAAGCAGCTCCTGCATCCTATGCCAATGCTCAGACTTACTCCTATGAGCATTAAGATTGAACCAGCTAAAAGCGAATTCGTGTATGCCATTATTATAAATTGTAACAATTTTCTTAGTTTAATAAAATGTTTATGTGCTTTTTTTATCGGAAGAGATGGTTATTTCCTGCAAATAAATGGATTTCTATTGAAACAAGTAAAAAGGTTTGAGTAGGTATCTTAGGGTATTTTTAACGAAAGATGGGAGTATAGTTATTTTGAGTTGGCGTGTATCTACTGGTACCTACCTTTTGCAAATTTTTTGTTCATCCCAGGAGTTTTATATTTTCTTGAATGGCTAATTCAAATACTAACCAACAGGTAGTTTAAGAGAGCTGAAAGTACGTCATCTGAAACCTTTGTAAATCACGACCAACGAATAGAGCAGTGGTTGAACTAAGAAACAGAGTAGAATTTCAGCGATTTCGACGATGAGGGCGATGGTGATGACCTTTTTAGCATGAAGGAGTTATGATGAAATTTCAAAGGATGAGACAGTTCAAGACCAAATCCATCTAAAGAATTGCTGCAATGTTGAAACACCACGGAAAATTTAAATCAAAGAGCATCAAAGTGGGCATCTGGGTATTACAAAGGTGAGAACGAATTCATTTGGAAGGGATGTCCAAAGCTGCCGCGTACAATTTCATAAAATTACTAAAGTTAAATATTTAGGGCTGCTTTAAACGTTGGTCCAAGCTTTTTGCGCATTCAATTTTGGAATATCGGAGACATCTTAGAATCAAAAACAGGATAGTTACTGGATTCGTTAGTGTTTACACATAGCACTAAAGTAGATACTGCGGACTCAGATGTCACCAAAATCAAAGCATGTATTGGTGTCATGTAGGTACTATACTCATCCATCAGTATTCAAGTGTAATAACAGTGACGCTGATCTTCGTATGATATTTGCCACCGATGGAACTGGTATGCCGCTGTTTAATTTTTAATCCATTGGCTCCGGTTAAATGATTCCACTGCCATAAAGTCTGAATAGACTAATTATTTTATAGCAGTGCTCCATTGGACGGTAGCAACCTCCGAAAAAAAAGAGAAAAATAATCACCGTAGAACTTAGGGTAGCTAGGTATGATCAAGACTGAGTCGCAGTCGAATGAGCCTGTCCGTCGGTCCGTCCGTCTGTCGGTAGTTTTAAGGCTTTAAATATTCAGCTAGAAATTTGAAGCTTGATACCTTTCTGTTCTTTCCGGGTTCCGAAGCAAAACAATATTGTAATATTTTCGGCCTGGGGTTCGTCGAATAAAACTCAATTTCACTTTTGTAATCACACAATGAAACACTTTATTTATCAAACAAACTTATTTAAACTCAGATCATAGTGTTATTCAACTTTACTATTTAAAATTCAACACTTTATTTCAACTCAATCACTTTTTACTTTATTACCGATTTTCACAAGCCCACGTTTAAAATATAACTGTCCTGTACGAGCCTGTCACCCGTGTATTTATACAAAATTAAGCACCTTCTAGTACGTTCCATACCCCCTTTGGTAATTTTCCATTGGTACTCCTCCGCTGAATTCCAAGGAGGGGAAATCGAAATTCAAACTTCGAATATGACAGGTGCTATCAGATGACTGGAATGACAGTTGGGTATGTTCGTTTAGTGAATCGAGCGGGTGCGTTTGTAGAGTGAATCGATGGGTGCACTCAGGGACTCCTGCGAGTTGTTTTATTTCTTTTCACCACATAACATTGCCCCCCTCTTAGTTTTGTTCGTCCCAAACAAGTACGTCATCATCGCTTCCGTGGTAGCGATGTAGACGATCAACATGGACAACTTTCATCTTCGCTCTTGGTCCTCTTTGGATTCGGAATACGACATCATTAATTCGCGTTACAACTTGGTAGGGACCTTCCCAGTCCTTCTGAAGCTTTGGCGATCTTCCCTTTTTACGATGTGGGTTGCAGAGCCATACCAGATCTCCCTCGTTGAACTCGGGTGCCGTTGCTTGCGCATCGTATCTCGTCTTCATGCGGTCGCTTGCAACTTTTATATTGCTTCTGGTTCTCTGGTGGATGTCGTTAATCCTTTCTCTAAGGTCAACCACGTAGTCCTCCTCGCATGTTGGGTCTTCAGTTGGAAATCCGAATTTAAGCTCACTGGGTAGCCTGGCAGTTTTTCCAAATAAAACTTCAGATGGAGTGTACCCAGTTGTACTGTGAATAGCGTTTCGGTAGGCCATGAGGAATAAAGGTATTCGCCGATCCCAATCCCGTTGATTCTCGTCCACTACTTTGGACAGATGTTCTTTTAGTGTCTTGTTGAAGCGTTCCACCATTCCATCTGATTGTGGATGAAGGGGTGTGGTCCGTGTCTTCTGTAGTCCGATTGCCGCGCATACTTCCTGGAATATCTTCGACTCGAAGTTTCTTCCTTGGTCGGAATGTAATTCCATTGGCAATCCGAACCTGCACACCCAGTGGTCCATTATCTGGTCGACAACGGTTTTCGCTTCTTGATTTGGGATTGCAAATGCCTCGGGCCACTTGCTGAAGTAATCGGCAATAACCAGAAAATAACGATTACCGCTTTCAGTTTCCGGAAACGGTCCTGCGATGTCGACGGCGATCCTTTCAAAGGGAGCACCCACATTGTACTGGTGCATTTTACCCCTGGTTTTGACTTTGGGTCCCTTACTAGCAGCACAAGTAATACACTTTCGACACCAGCTCTCAACGTCGCTTCTTGCACTCAGCCAATAAAAACGTTCCCGTACCTTTTTCAGGGTTTTGTTGATGCCCAAGTGCCCACCAGATACACCATCGTGCATTTTCGGCAAAAATTCCTGCACTTTGGACCGTGGAACCACAAGCTGCATTTTAAAGGATTTTTCATCCGGCATTTCCCATTTTCTTCGCAGAACGCCATCTTGTACATGGAAAGAGTCCCACTGCGCCCAATATGCCTTTAATGTGGGACTTCTGTCGGATATATCCCTTGCGCTCGGTTTTTCCATAGATTCCTTCCATGCAAGGATTGGCTCAATGTCAGGGTCTTCTTGTTGTGCGTTGCGAAGTTCCTCAGTACTCCAGCCTTCTGCAGGTTCGGCTCTTACTCGTTGGACAGTACATTCGTTCTTTTCCTCCTGTCGCACGCAATGCTTACAATTGGGCTCACATGGTCTCCGGGATAACGCGTCCGCGTTGCAGTGCAGTCTTCCTTTGCGATGTTGTATCTCGAAGTCAAAGGCCTGCAATCGCTCAATCCATCTTGCGACTTGTCCCTCAGGATTTTTGCGTACAGCGGCGTGGTCTGTACGCAAGATGAACTTTTGGCCACTCAGGTACTTCTGGAAATGTTTCGTTGCCAATATTAGAGCAAGGAGTTCTCGCCTGGTATCGCAGTAATTTCTCTCTGGTGGGGTAAAACTTTGCTGAAGTATGCAACCACTTTCTCATGCCCATCGTGCAATTGCGACAATACTGCACCCACACCCACATTGCTAGCGTCTGCGTCCACAATAAATGTCTTGCCAGGAATGGGGTAAGCTAGTATCGGTGCTTCGCAAAGTCGCTGCTTCAGGTGTTGAAAGCTTCTTTCGCACTCACCTGACCATTTGAATTGTCTTCCTTTCTCAGTGAGCTGGTGCAGACACTTTGCGATGCCGGCGAAATCCTTGACGAGCCTCCTGTAGTACGTAGCAAGACCGAGAAAGCTCCTTAGCTGGTGTTTGTCTTTGGGAACTGGGCAACTTCTCACAGCTTTGATTTTCTCTGGATCCGTCTTCACGCCATCCGTCGATATCACATGCCTCAGATACTTTACTTCTGCTCTGAAGAGCGCACACTTCTTTGGATTGAGCTTTAAGTGTGCTGCTCGAAGTCGTGAGAAGACCTCCCTCAAGTTGTCGCGATGTTCTGCAAACGTCTTTCCCGAAAAGGATGACGTCATCCAAATATTGGTATATTTTTGCAGGTTGGCAGGATTGGCAGGTTTTCCACGTCAGACCATGTAAGACACGTTCCATAAGACGCTCAAAGGTGGCCGGAGCGTCTGCCAAAGCCCATTGCCAGTTGTGAAAGCGGTCTTCTCTTTGTCTTCTGGATGGATCTGTACCTGCCAGTAGCCACTTTTCAGGTCGAGAGTGGAAAACCATTTTGCTCCAGAGAGTGTGTCCAATGTGTCATCTATTCGAGGTAAAGGGTAGCTGTCCTTCTTTGTGACATCATTAAGCCTCCGGTAATCCACGCAGAGTCGAGTGCTGCCGTCCTTCTTTTTCACCAGTAAAACAGGCGACGCCCACGGACTTTTCGAGCTTTCAATCAAACCTTCTTTTTCCATGGTCGATATCATCTCGGCAGCCTCATCCTGTTTAGCCAACGGAAGTCGTCTGGCAGGTTGGCGAATTGGTCTAGCATCTCCGGTGTCTATGCGGTGTTGTACTAAGTGTGTTCGACCATAGTCTCCGTCCTGTGAGGCAAATATATCAGCAAACTCACCAATGAGATTTTCCGCTATGGTTTGCTGCTCCTGATTTAGCTCACAGTCTCCGAGTATAGTCTTACATACCTCGGCCAATTTTAATGGAGAGCGACAGGACTTACAGGCTCACTCTCAGCTATTGTCGAAATGGCTGCAACGGGCACACATCTTCCGATCACCTCTCCTTTTCTGAGCTTAACGGTGCGCTTATTTGGGTTCATCAGTCTTACCGGCACCATGTTGTTCTTGGGCTCTGCAAGGATTTTTCCCACGACGTAACTTTTAAATTCACTTTTGTTATCTGGCTCGATGAGATAGAATCGGTGGTTCCCAGGAACACCCTCCAAACGTGTCCAAAGAACTGTCTCTGAAGAGGGCCGCAGAACTTCATCGCCTCCCAGTATTGCTCGAAGATTCACAGCGTTGTCGTTTCCGTATACCATAGGGATCTCGACGGTTCGATACCTTAGCACCTGCATTCGAAGGTCAAGAATTACCTCGTGTGCCTTCATGATGTCCACTCCAATGATGCATTCGTCGCATATGTCGGCTACCAAGAATGCATGTGAAAAGGTCAATCCCTCTAGTTGTATCTGTAGCTGCACCTCCCCGTATACTTTGGCCGCTTCTCCTGTAGCTGTCTTCAGACTGTAGCAGCTGGTGTTATGTAGCCAGGACGTCTGAACAAGGTCTCTTCGGATGATGGAGGCCGTGGCACCTGTGTCGATAGTGGCCACATATTTCCTGTTGCCAATAATTGCCTTCACTGTAAGACTCTTGTTGCAGCGTTTTGTTTGCGAGACTTGGATGATGGTCCTGGGGGCGTCGATTCCATCAACCAACTTCTGCCCCGCGAAGTTGGTTCGTAGGCGTTTTCCCGACTGCTGTTGCTCCGAAACATGTCCAGCAGGTTGAACGTTGTCCCTGCCAGATGTTTCTTCATTTTGCCTTCTTCTAGCGCAATGTGGGCAGCTCGCTTGTCTAGCTGGAGCTCTGCACTGTCGCTGTAGGTGTCCCAACTTGTTGCAATTCCAGCACCTTATTTGTCCTCGACTGTTGTTCGTGTTGTGTCTCTCCATTTTCACGCGCTGACATGAGCATTCTAGCGAAGCCATTTCCCTTATGCGATAGCTACCTTGCGATGCTTGGTCTGCAGCTTCCATTGTCAGGGCGAATGCTAGTGCTTCAGCGAGAGTTTTCTTACCTGCCATTCTTACAGCCATTTGTAAACGCATCGGTTGCCAACTCGTTTATTATCTCCCTGCTGGTGTTGGGATAGGACAAATTCGCTAATCGCTCGATGTCGGCTTGCAACTGCTGAAGCGTCTCACCCCGTTTCTGAACTCTTCGGCGCAACTGGACCCGGTAAACTTGCTGCATGTGGTCGTCGCCAAACCTCATCTCGATGGCCTTCACCATGGCATCATAATCCTTCTGTTTTTCTTCAGGAATAGTTTGCAGCTATTCGGCCGCTGTTCCTCTGAGAGCAAGCGTGAGAGCAATCGACTTCTCTTCGTTGTCCCAGTTGTTCGTCATTGCGGCAGCTTCAAATTGCCTCTTATAAATCGGCCATGACGTTTGACCATCAAAAACAGAACATCAAACATTTTCGCACTTTCTGTTTCTTAACCAACTCCAGTTCCTTAGCCAGCTGTTCTACTTCCGATTTGACTTCAGTGAACTGTTCCTCAACGCTTTCAATTTTTCGATCCATCGTTTGGAACTTTTCCTCAAAAAGTGAATTTTGGGAATCGAGTTTGCTTTCTAGAATTTTTTTCTGCTCATCGAACTTAGTATTTAGCTTGTCGAACTTTACTTCGAGAGCATTCTTTTGTTCTTTCTGGCCGCTCTCTAGCATTTTTAATTTGGTTTCGAGAGCATTCTTTTGTTCTTTCTGGCCTTCCTCAAAAGCAATCTTTTGTTCTTTCTGGCCGCTCTCCAGCTTCTCGAATTTTTCCAAAACCAATTTCATGAAAGCGGGCATTTCATCGGCAGTACTTACTGTGCTTTTGTTGCTGTTCTTCTTGAGCTTCGAACAACATCGTGTCTGGGTGTCCACCTTCCTCGGTTATAGCGTCCTGGAGTCGGAGCAACAATTCCCTTTTAAGCCCCGAAGTCTGGAGGTTTCTTTTACCGAATTCTGTTTTGAACTCAGCTGTTGTCAATTGTTCAATTTTTCGACCCATTTTCAATTGTCTTCACACAATTTTCACAACACAATCAGTTTATGTTTTATATCTGTTCCAGAAAATTCACTTGCGAATAAACAAATCACTGACACCGTTTCTATAACTTAGTTAATTATAGCTTTATCGCACAATCAGTTTCAATATATCCGGAATATTCCAAAATCAAATTTGTATGAGTCACCGACACTGTTTACACACACGATATATCTGGAAAATTCCACTGCAAAAAAAAAAAAATCGTTTTAGTGACCGACGCTATTTACGCGCACTTTTTCTAGAAATCTCCACTTAAAACTGTTTGACACACTAACACTGTTCCGGAAAATTCCACTGTAGAATTTACCCGCACAATTATAAGTTTTATCCCACTTCTGACACCAATGTAATATTTTCGGCCTGGGGTCCGTTGAATAAAACTCAATTTCACTTTTCTAATCACACAATGAAACACTTTATTTATCAAACAAACTTATTTAAACTCAGATCACAGTGTTATTCAACTTTACTATTTAGAATTCAACACTTTATTTCAACTCAATCACCTTTTACTTAATTACCGATTGTCACAAGTCCACGTTTAAAATATAACTGTCCTGTACGAGCCTGTCACCCGTGTATTTATACAAAATTAAGCACCTTCTAGCACGTTCCATACCCCCTTTGGTAATTTTCCATTGGTACTCCTCCGCTGAATTCCAAGGAGGGGAAAGAAATTCAAACTTCGAATATGACAGCTGCTGTCAGATGACTGGAATGACAGTTGGGTACGTTCGTTTAGTGAATCGAGCGGGTGCGTTTGTAGAGTGAATCGATGGGTGCGTTCAGGGACTCCTGCGAGTTGTTTTATTTCTTTTCACCACATAACAATATACTTTCTACTGTGTATTGTGGCCAAATTTCATTTGCAGTCATAACCCTTAATTCACAAGCTAAAATAAGGCGCACTATTAACTAGGTGACTTACTTTGTGAAAACTTGTTGTTTTTTAATATTTAGGATACGTTTTTACTAAAAAATGCGCTTCTTCTTACAACTTATACTTCAATATAACAAAAACAAATAAAAAAATTAGAAACCAATTTGAGAGTAAGTTTTTCCAGAAAGAGTAAATGGAGGCTTATCCGGAAAAGAGGCAAAGAGAACATATCACCAAATAAAACAAAAAAAGGTGCAGGTACTAAAAAGCACCCTTGTTTATATCAGTTCGTTCCTTTTTTACATACATAGTTCTTTATTTTCATATGAGAATTGATTTTTATGAAAAATTTAAGTAGAATTCATGCAAGGTCAATAAAATCCCGTTTATGATTGATCCCGTTTGAGGATCATTGAGCATCTATGACTACTAATATCGATGTCATTACTTAAATTCTTTACAAAAAAAAAACAAAAAACTTAATTTAAAAAAGTAACATAAATACCTACCTGAGTCCCTGTGACTCACTGATTCTCTAAAAGTCACCCTTCCACTTAGTTTAAAAGCTCGACCAACAAATATCGTGTGTGTTACCACACTGCATGAAGGTACTTATTAGCTGAGACAGGTGTGCGCAGTAATGCAAGATGTGCATGCAAAAGAAAGAACTGGGTGAGTCCCAAGGACTCACCTATAGTGAATTCAGTGAATTGAATTGTAATTATCAAAAATTTTCAATTGAAATTAAGAAAAACTTACATAATAGAATTTTGAGATATGCATACCTAAACATGCGTATGTACGCTCAGACATGTACGTATATACGTTTAACGAAAAAAAAAATCACCACGCCCACTTTTGGGGATCTCGGAGATGATCACACCAGCAACGCACCTCAGAAATTTGATTTCGGGAGCTTGAACCTGCGATCGTATTCTTTCGGTCATTACCCAAATTTCATGACCATAGATGAGGGTTGAAATCAAACTGAATTAAAGATCTGGACTGAGATCTTTGCCTAACTCCAAGGTCAGCTCAGCTGTCCTGATGACCAGCCGGCGCAGTTCATTTACTATTGCCTCAGTTTGGCCCATCCTACAGAATAACTCAGTATCACTCTTTGCATCTTTTATGAAAAAGACCGAAAAGTTACTTCTGTACCTGTTTCAATGGGACTCCATTTATGTGCAGGGTAAACTGCACAGGAGTTCGGGATACAACTATGACTTACGATTTGCTCACGTTTACCTTCACCCCACTATCCCTCCCAGCCTAACTACATATGGCCGCAAACCCATCCAGCGCTGAAGTTCCTCCCCGGACGATGCCAGGATAGCTGAATCATCTGCGAAAAGCAGATGGCTTATCCTGACGCCAGCCATTTCGAAAGATTCCTCACCAAGTCTGCGCTAAGAAATTACATGTTACAGAAAATTGGATTGATGCTATGCTCCTTTTTAAACCATATTCCAAAGGAATAGAAATTGTAACATAGAGAAATAATAACGATAGACCAAGACCTTAAGGACATATGAGTGATACCGAATTTGGAGTCGAATGAGCCATGTCCATCCGTCCTTATGTTATATAATTTTTATGACTTAAATTATAAGCACGAAAGCTAAAATTTTTTACGTAAAATTTTAAAAATCAGCCTCAGTGCTTTCAAAACTGTAGGATATCGTGGAAAGCTGAATAAGAAAAAAAGAATAAAAATAAAGTCGAAAGACCACGTCTTCTGGGCGTGGCATCGATTGAAAGAGTAATCTTTCATATGTAATTATTTATACAATTATTCTTTTGTTGTAAAAGGAAACATTTTTACCTGATATATTATATAGAAAATATTTAGTTCTTCATTTAGTTGATACAAAGTTGTGGGCTGCTTCTTCACTTAGAGGCAGAGATTGAGAAAATCCCAAAATTTACAGAAAAATATAGATTTCGACTGCTTTTTAGCCTCACCAGGGGTAGAACGCGCTGAAAAAGACCAGCTAATGCTGTCGGATGTTGAACCTTGTCAGAGGATCGTACTGAAGCCCCAATTTCTCGCAAAAAAAACGAAATTCATGCTCAACTATACCCAATGAATGATAGTAGACCAAATCTGATGGTGGGCAGGCGTTCTACAACCCTCCCCCCCCTGTAAATCGACGGGTGTGATAACTTAATTTATAATTTTTTACACTGTTGATTTTTAACTATTAAGCTCACCGATTAAATTCGGGCTCAAGTTGATGAGACATAACTTCGGACATGCCATATTTTCACAAGAGCGATCAGCTAACAGATTACGTTGCACACCGACACCGGTTATACACCGCCCACCCTAGTGCCCAGAAGCAGCAAAATAACTACTTAATGTGAACTTGAAACTCTGCGACGCGAAGGTACGCATAAATAACTTCAATTCACATAGCACAGGCAGGAACTTTAAGCTTGACAGCTCAACTGCTAAATCCAATCGGATTTTGATTCGTTTGGATTGTTACTTAATTTTAACTAAACACTTTCTTTCGCGCGGCCACAAGTGCCAGCGGAAGAGGTTATTTTAAAGTGTGCCCCGTGGTATGGCATCAACATAAGGGTCATTACACCCAATGAGCTTAGTGGCAAAAGGCGTGTTTAAAATATCAGCCTACAGGGTGTCAAATGTCGATTTTTGGTTTCATTGACAAAAGTTGTTCTGCGACTTATAGTTTTTTATTTGGAAAAAGGAAACTAGGTCAATCAATTGAATAATGTCAATGAAAGTCATAAAAAAAATCATTACACAATAATGGACAAACCACACCATTTGGTAGATAGATAGTGTCTGCTCATGCTCATAGACATCATTGTAATTGGGCCAGTTGAGCGTAAGCATTTATTTGTAATATAATTAAATATGCTGTACAGTCAATATTACGTACCTTTATGTGGTTATGTGCGATAAGTGAGAAAAAGTAATTAGTGGATACTTTTAATTTAATATTTACATTTTGGCCAGTGTTATCATTACATTAAAGCGAATGCTGTGATCAAGGACTTCCATATACCAGTTTTTTTTTTTAATTAAGTTTTATATTTCACTCACAACTTACGATCAGAAAGGATTGAAAAGAGAGGAAAAGGAGAGAGGTACAGTTACAATCTTGTTTTGAACATTTGCAGGTTGTATTACGTTCAACCTGTTAGCTTAAAATTAATCGCCGCGGACAATTTCAAGGGTTGTGGGGGCGACAAACCATTGTTGTTGTTTATTTTGCATAAAGAGCTGATAATATTTGATGTAGGTACCCGGACGAGCTATTCATGAAAGTCGAATGAACTATATGTTGTATATGTGGCGAGCCAAATAGAAATGTTTAACTATTTAGTTAGCTCACCACACACCCGCGAAACTCACACGGCGAGCACACTCAGCGTGAGCTGTCAACCATCTATAACCATTCCCGACCCCGTGCGGCAGAAATTCTTCATTCCACACTTGGCCGCCGACGCGAAATTTCTTTTTTTTTTCAATTAACAAATAAAGTTCGACTTTAAATCAAAGATTTCTTTTTTTTTATGTATGGCAATTCGGTACATAATTGGTGACCCCCGCGTTCAAGCAATTTGTCGGCTAGATAACATTTCTCCCGATTAATTCGTTCACCCAACCTAAATCTAATTTTTTTTTCCTTCTAAATTTTTCCATTGGCTTCTACTAACGCCATTTTGTTTTGTCTCGCGTCGCGCCACAAGAAGTGCTATCATGTCAGACAAATCGCAGCAAGGGCAGAACATGCCACAATCCCAACCAAGTGGTGCTATATTGACCGCAATACCTAGCTATCTGGTGACCAACAAGTGCGGTCAAATAACCCTGTCTCGTCCACATACACCGGCGAAGTCAAAGCACTACCTTCTTCGGCGGAAAGACCAGCGCTGTGGTTCGCACAATTGGAAGCGCAGTTTGTCAACCGAGGGATCTTGTCCGAGACACAAAAATTTTACCGAACGATTGCTTTAATCGACACATGCTATGCAGCCGAAGTGGAGGACATAATTCGAAATGCCATTGCTAACGCCATACAAAACGCTGAAAACAGCCATCATCCAGTGATTTTGTAAGTCCAAAGAAGAAAAACTCATTCAGCTTCTGGACTGAGAATGCTAGGCGATCGTACACCATCACAACATCTTCGTCACCTGTAGAGTTTTGTTCCGGACATCGACGTGACAGTGCTCAAGACTCGCTGGCTATCTCACTTGCCAAAAGAAACACGTGCCTGTCTGTCTATCCAGAAGTCCACCGCACTTGCAGAATTGGCCGAGCAAGCGGATATTCTCCTGGAAGTCTATTCTCGTCTCCATTTGGCAGCGGTTGTGACAAGCGACGTCATACAGCAAGTGCTCGAGTTGGCCAAGCAGGTATCGGCACTCACTTCGGCGTTATCAACCATGCAGACATCACGCTCTCAACCATCAAATGGCAAACGTCAACGAGCCAGATCGAGAAGCAGTCACGACCAACACATTTCATTTGTTGGTACCACACCAAGTTCAACGAGGACGCCATGAAATGTCTGGCCGGGTTCACGTTCCAGGGAAGAGAGTCACTCCAACGAGAGTTGGCGGCGGTTGACTCTCGCCTACCCTCCTGCCGCCTCTTCGTGAAAGATGCCAAGACTCACGATAAGTCTTTGATCGATACCGGCTCGGATGTGTCAGTGTACCCTCCAGGTAAGATGAGCAACTCCATCACACCGGTAAACTACACGCTTATTGCTGCGAATGGCTCGCCAATCAACACTTTTTGCACAGTAAACGTCACACTTAACCTCGGCCTCCGCAGAGATTTTAGTTGGCGATTACTTTGGATTAATTTGGATTTTAGTTGGCGGTTCATCGTTGCAGACGCCAGTGTTCCCATCATCGGGGCTGACCTGTTGAGTCATTTCGGCTTACTTGTGGACCTCAAGAGACAACGCGTCATCGATGAAACAACAGGATGCTCCGCAAAAGGTAAAATGTCACTCGCACAAACGTGTTCTATCCGTATCCCACCAGCTGTCACCGAGGAACCGTAGGCAACAGTTTTGAGCAAATTCCGCTCAAAATTCCCTTTGAGCAAATTGGAGAGACAGTACGTGCCCACCAGTAGTCAAGACTTCACCACATCAAAACAAAAGAAGGACCACCCGTCTCCAGCAAGGCCTGACGACTTGCTCTAGATCGCCTCAAAATCGCCAAGGCAGAATTTGACAAGATGGTTGCCTTAGGCATCGCTCGTCGCTCTAACAGTCCGTGGTCGTCTCCTCTTCACCTTGCACCAAAAAAATTCGGTGAGTTGCAACCCTGTTGCGACTACAGACGCTTAAAGGACCTCACTATCCCGGACTCATACCCTGTGCGGTATCTAGAAGATTTCGTTGCTGACCTACACGGGATGAAAATTTTTTCGAAGATCAACTTGGTCCGTGCATTCAATCATATACCAGTCGCAGCCGAAGATGTTCAGAAGACAGCGATCATCACCCCCTTTATGATGTTTGGCTTGCGCAACGCCGCTCAATCGTTTCAACGATTCATGGATGAGGTATTTTAAGATCTGCCGTTCGATTTCCCATATATCGACGACTTGTTGGTAGCCTCTAAAAACCAAGAACAGTCTTCAAGAGGTCGGTCTTGTTATCAACAGTTCTAAGTCTCTTTTTGGAAAAGAGAAAGTCGTTTTTCTGGGCCATATGGTGTCAGCGGATGGAATCTCTCCATCATCAGAACGGGTGTCAGCGATCATGCACTTACCTCTGCCTAGAACAGTCAAACGTCTTCGCGCTTTCTTAGGTACCGTTAACTTCTACCGGAAATTCATAAAGAAGGCGGCACAACTTATGGGACCACTGAACGATCAATTCGTAGGCTCGGATGTGAGAGGCTCTCTTGAGATCAACTGGACGCCGGAATTGGAGCAGTCGTTTACAAACTGCAAGCAAGAGCTCGTAAACTCTGCGCTACTTTCACATCCAGATGTGAACGCTAAATGGACAGTTTTCACCGACGCATCGGAGCTAGCAATCGGCGCCGTTCTTCAACATCGCCTTAGGAATGCCTGGCAGCCCCTAGCTTCTTCAGCCGTAAGCTTGCACTGTTCGCCAAAAAGCAGTCAACTTACACTGAAAATAAAACCCTGGTATAATTGACAAAAATGCAGGTGGGAACAACAAATCTTCTATCAAATTACGCCCAACAAAACCATTTTATCAAATTGACAAAATTTTGTAATAATGACGAAAAATTAATTTTTCGTATTGAGAAAAATCCATTTGTTTTAACAACAAAAATTTTGTTTGGAATCAAAAAAAATTGACTGCCAACACTATACTTACTTACTTACGTATTGCCTAAAAGGGTTCACTGCGATATTTTTTTAATTACGATTGCCCCCGTCAGGAATCGAACCCAGAGTTTTCTTCATACTCTGCTACAGGGAAGACGAGCTCATTGACGCGCGCGACCGTTGTTGCTACGAAATATTGTGTGCCAAGAAGTTAGTTAAAGGAAGAAGGGAAAAAACTGTCAAAAGTAAATTTTTCATATTGATAACGATTTTGTTAAATTGACAGTCTAAATTTTGTTGTTCTGATAAAAACCTCAAAAAAGCTTTTGTTGTCCGAACAAAGTTTTTATTGTTTTGTACAAAACCGAATTTTCTTTCTTCTTTTAGAAAATCGACCGAAAATGGTTTCATTTAACACAAACGTTCTGTCACAATGAAAAAAAAAATCATTTGCTGATGTAATAAAAAAGCTATGTTACCAAATATTTTGCCAATTTGACAAAAAGCTCATTTAAATGGATTGAAATTTGTTTAAAACGACAATTTCATTGCTAAATCAACAATTTTGCTTTTGTTAAATTTTAACAAAAAGTTTTTGTCAATATTACCTACAAAATTATTTTCAGTGTACGATAGGGAGCTACACGCCATATATGAAGCTGTTCGACACTTTTGGCACATCTTCGAGGCGATATATTACCATCTACAACGACCATAAGCCGATCACGCACGCTTTCAAACAACGCCCTAAACGCGCTTCACCCTGGCAATTAAGGAGGCTTGAGCTCATCGGACAATTCACCACCGACATCTTGGTCGCCGGAGAAACCAACATAGTGGCAGATACGCTCTCTAGTGTCGAGGCAATCGCAACCGCAGTTTCTGCCGAAGAGTTGGGTCATGCCCAATCAGTTGACGCCGAGATCAACAAACTGCTGCAAAGCCCTAGTTTATCTCTCCATCTCCAAAAGCTAAAGCTGTTTCCAAACGTGGAACTTTTTCTGCGACACCTCAAACGGAATCATACGGCCTTCAGTCCCTGAGTGCCTGAGACGTCAAGTTTTTAATTCTCTGCACTCAGTTGCACACCCTGGACGACGAGCCTCTCGGAAGCTGGTAGAAGAACGCTATGTGTGCATAATGCTGCATTCCCTGCCAAGCCAACAAGATTAATTGCCACACAGTTTCGCCCATCGCAAACTTCCAGCTGCCATCACAACGCTTCGAGCACATCTACATTAACCTAGTAATGCTCAAACCATCTCAAGGGTTCAATCAGTGCTTGATAGTTCATCGATAGATTCACCAGGTTCCCTGAAGCTGTACCATTGGAAAACGGAACTGCAGAAGCTGTTGCACGAGCATTGGTATCATCGTGGATCTCACGCTTTGGAGTGCCATTGCGAATAACGTCGGATCTTGGGTGACAGTTTGACTCGGACCTCTTCAAACATTTAATGCAAATACTAGGATGCAGACACCTGCGGACTACACCACACCATCCGCAAATCAAATGGACTGATGGAACGCTTCCACAGACACCTGAAGTCAGCCTTGCTATAGCATGGAGATTCTTGGAGTAACGCCTTACCTGCTGTTCTTCTTGGCCTGCGAGCCGATCCGTTTGCCAGGTGAGTTTCTTCAACCTTCGAGACCAACCTTAGAGCGTCTTAAACCGGCATACTTTCTTTAGGATGACGATACCCCAAGGAGTTTAGCACCGTCAACTAGCAATGCTGTTTCAACCAAGCAAGTCCGTTTCAACTAATAATGTTCTTTCTCCATGAAGGGTAGATCTGTGGCGAGCCAAACAGAAATCTATAATTATTTATTTAGCTCACCACCCACTCGCGAAACTAATACGGCGAACACACTCGGCGTGAGCTGTTGGCCGCCGACGCGAATATAAATGTAATTTTCAATTAACATATAAAGTTCGATAAAATCAAAGATTTCTTATTTTATATGTGGCAATCCGCTACATATACATTTGTTTCTAAGTCCCGAAGCAGTGCAAGAGTAAAATTTCTAGATATGCGCCCACTGACGCTTATAAGTATGCCCACACATGGGGGCCAATTCCGATTGAAGAGAAACATGCCAATGTCTGCATTCTTATTAACGGTTTTCATTCGATATGTTTCCTTTAAATCCAAAAACTTGCCCCATAAAATGTTGGTATATGTCTACGTGAGCTATTAACTCATATAATTAAATTTTTGCCACACGCCCACTTTTAGGGGCGTTTTTAAATATAAACCAAATTTTTAATGTAAAAATGCAATCAACACCTGTATACAACTTCTGAACAAAAATATGAACAAATAAACGATGTTATTGAAAAGGGCTTGATGCCACGCCCCTTCTAAATATTTACAATTAAAGCAAATAGAAACTAAAATTGAGCAACCGAGATTTGCAACGCAATTCGGAGCTTGACAGTGGTCAATAGGGATGGGGTATCCAACGATTCACCTAAGTGGATCGTAGTAACCCTCCCACTACTTGTCATAAATATTAAACTTGAAATGTTGAAATTTCATAACTGTGCTTTCTGGATCCCGAAGCGGTAGAAAAAATAGCTAAATGTTTTTTTTTTAATTTCGCTGCACTTGTATTGTTGTCTGAATTTTTAGCGGAGGACTAGGATGGTAAAGTCCCTAACTTCTTTAAAGTAGATAAGATTGGTTCATCCTGATGATTTGCCCAAGCCCTGTTTGTAATGAGTGTGACTTCACCAACAGCCTTGGTCTTAGACATATGAAGGAAACTGCGCGATCATACAAATATCAAGGAGTACCGACATTGACATGCTAATTTTAAAGAACAAAAAAAAATCACCTGAAGTCATTAAATGTATGTAGGTACCTAGCCCTTCTTAAAAAATTTGTATGGTAGAAAGCTTTAAAAATATTTATACGTTTATCTTCAAATCTTCGAAGTTTCTGAATATTCGCAGTTTGCCATAGTTTTACATAAAAATTCAGAAGGTGGACTATTCTCGGTTTTTATATATTATGTAAAAATTATTTTTTATAGCGTTTGGTAGTTTGGGGGGGGGGGGGGGGGAGCGAGGGTAGGGTAAGAGAGGATAAGACATACATACGTTCTTTCAACGTTTTTTATAATTTTTTAAATTTCAAATTTATAAAACAACAGTTTCTACTTTCTAATTAAAGATATGTACCGTAAGAAAAAATATTTGCATACAGAGTTCTTTGTTTAAACTTTTATTTTTTTACACTTAAGTTATGAGGCAACAATATTTTAGCTTTAATAATAGTTAAGTATTCAGTCATTGTTTGTTTGCCATTTAGTGGTGGTATGCTAAGGCTGGAGCTGCAGCGTAGGCAAGTGGAGCCGATTTAAGAAGGGTTGGTGTTGCATAAGCAATCGGTGCCGATTTGACAAGAGCTGGTGCAGCATATGCTACAGGAGCCGTTTTGATGAGTGCTGGTGCAGCATAGGCGACAGGAGCAGCAGTTTTAACAATTGGAGCAACTGACTTTACCGCAACGCCAAGTGGTTCACGGTTAACAACAGCATTAAATCCATTGATTGGATCAGCAGAATACTGAACGGTTCTCCTGTAGCCATCAGCATCGATCAGTGAGTATTCTCCTTGCACAACATCTCCATCACGTGACTCAGATTGGCTTTTGCTATCACCAGTGATGCTATCTTGAACGTCATACGAGAACTTGTATTGTGGATGTGGATCATATTCGTCGACGTTCTTAGCCAAAACAGGTTGAGCCACAGCTACAGCTGGTGCTGCATGGTATACTGGAGCGGCAGGCAGAAGACCTGCACTGGCGGCAGCAACGAAGGCAAGAGCGACAACGAACTATGTATTAAGAAGATTTAAAATTAACTTTCGTAAAAAAAAAACCTCTGAGAAACAAATTTTAAGGTCCTTCCTTACCTTGAATGCCATTTTTGGTTGGTTTGGAGGTATCGATTATTCAACAGTGAAAAACTGAATGATGCTGATACGAAATTCGCAAGTAGCTTTTATACGGATAGCAGTGAAGCATTCGATCAGCTGCCAAACTGTATCAAACTGGATTTCTTTGTTGTTTCCATATTGTCCATTGTCGGCGAATTTTGTGTAAAGTGGACAGTGATAATATTGGCCACGCTGCTGAACATGTGCTGTTACCAGTAAGTTGTGTGGTGAAAGGCATCGTATGCTGAACACAGGCATTATGCACAAGGACATGTTTTTATTTTGATCACCGCGCCGCTGTAGAATTCTCTTAATTTGAGCCTTTTTGGAGTATTTGGGTCATTCGTCGTCGAAAGTGACCTTGACTCAGTTCTCAGTTAAAGTGGATAAATAGTGCTTGACATAATTAACTGCAGTCTTTTGCAGATCAGGCTGCCTTGGAACAAAGAATATAAGTGAAAACGAAAAAAAACGACGGCATGCCTTTCTGCCAGGAAAGTGCCATGAAGGTCAAATCATGAGGCAACAGAAGGTCGATTAAAAAGTACACTCTAAAGAAGTTTGGTGTGGTGAACTTAAAGTCTTCAAAGAGGGCTGTGGAGTCTTCCTTTAAGTATATGTCCAAAACTTTTTGCGCCTTCAAAGTTGCAAACATTATTATTTATGTTATTTATGTAATTAAAAATATTAAAAACGTAAAAACTGTCAAGTAATTGTCAGTTTTTAATTATTTATGTAATAAAAAATTGACAATTACTTGACAGTATTTAAAACAAACGCACGTTTCGTCCTTCTGCGCCGTCGAAACTAAATGATGCCGTCGATTTCACACAGCGACGAATGCTTTTTCACTATAAAGTGGGTTATTTCTTTAACTAAGGTTGAAACTGAGTTGCAGTTGAGTAACCTTTTTGTGTAAATTTGCAAAACATTCTTGCTGCGAGTTTTTCACAACATTTTTAAACCTGTGTTCCAAAAGTCGATTGAAATATACTAAATTTATGGTAGTTAATTTTCGAGTTTTCTTAAGAGTGTACATAGCAAGAAAAAAATTAGTTGATTCCACTCTTTGCGAGTAACTCAAGGGTATTCTACTTTAGACAATTTACATTTTTATCTTAGAAGAAGTGCTAGGCACTCCGCAAATTATTTCTTAAACAATTATATTCTGTTTATTCTGTTTCTTTCTCAACTTACTATTGTGAGTGTATTAGGCTTAATTTTATTCGGGATCAAATTTAAAAATAAATGGAGGGAAGCACGACATGGTTTTAAAAGCTTAGTGCACGCCGCGTCAAATAAGCAGGATACTTTTAGGGACTGCGTGAACTAAGTAATAATATAAGTACCTAATTGTTATCTCGCGCTACAGTGCATTTTCACTATATTTTGCAAATTAGACTTCGGATTCGGATTGCTGCTTAATATACATAATGGCTTACTGGCCTTATCACCAGACTGGTCCAAAATGTATCTATGCCCGTATACCATTTGTAAAAGTACACTGAGAAGGTACTGACTGGCATGTTTTTAATTTATTTAATTCACAAAATCGTTTTAAATTTTTGGAAAAAACTTACTTTCAAGATTCAGTATGGTTTACACATTTTTGGAGCTACTGCAAAACTAATCAAGATCAATAGCAAAGAATGTCAACAATGTCTGCAGTCTATTTTTATCTGAATAAAAAAATCAGGGAATGTTTATGAAAAAGCTTCGGTCCGTCTGTAAGGGTCACCGTTACATATATCCACCTATAATGATGCCAACTCTTGATTGTTGCAAATCAAGAATATTTTCTATAAAACTTTTCAAATTTTCCATCCATTATTTGATCAGTGTTACTTATTCGACCGAGCTAATTCGATTTTCGAATTTCAAAAAATAATGTGAAACGAGCATTTTCAAATAAGCAAATCGTTCGACAAGCGAAAAACATATCAAGCTATCAAAGCATATAGTGCAAAACTGCTTTTCCCAGGCATTCAAGTCTCTATAGGAAATGAGGTTCCACGAAATAAAGCCTCAAGTATGGCCAAAAAAATATACCGGCGACAGCATATAATTTCCTTCTTTTAGGTCCTTATTTTTATGCCCTATTCATATAGGATAGGATGTATTACATAGTTTGTAGCACGGTGAAATAATAATGGAAGACCCATAATAATGGAAATGTGAAATAGAGGTTGTCTCAGATTGAAGCCATTAGTGGGCGTGAGCGTTGACGGATTAAGCCAATTTTCACACTTTGTCTGAGAAAATAAAGAAACAAGCCGTGTATCAGGTTCACGCATACAGACGGACGGACGGACATGGCTTAATCGATTCACCTGTCGGTCTCGATCATATCTCTAAAAGGTTTTTAGGGTCTATGATGATTATTTCACTGTGTTACAAACTATACATTAAAATTAATATACCCTCGGTCGGGTATAAAAACTAGTGGGAAAGTTACAATTCGCTTAGGCGTTTCGTTGGATACCCCATCCTAATTGACCACTGTCAAGCTCCGCATTGCTTTATAAATCTTGGTTGTTAGATTTCTAGTTTCCATTAAATTTAATTGTATTTAGAATTTATCAGTTAAAAATTTTCTTCCTTAAAGGGGGGCGTTGCATCAACTCGTTTTCAATGACATCGTTGTTTTTTTGGATTTAAAGCGAATATGCCGAATAAAAACCGTTTATTAGAATGCAAATTTAATATGACCACATCCACATGGGGGAGGTTTTTGGTTTTTGTTTTAAATGCTAATCACAATACGCTTACGGCATACCAGATTTCAGCTTCCTACGACAAGTTTGACTTTTCATGCTATAAAGTAAAGTGGGCGTGTCAGTGGGCGGATTTATAAAATTTTTACACTTGCACTGCTTGGAGTTCTTAGCTTAAAATTTAAGGCCAAGAAACTACCGATACACCCAAACCCTAGATCAGTGCGGCCACAAGTGGTTCTATTGTGATATCCTCCATTTATAGCTCATCCATGATATTGCAGTTTGTTATAAGGGCAGCTAGGTCTCTGGGTGTGCTGGCAGCTATATCCGCTGCTTCAAGGTAGAACTAACCTAAAAAACGTTGATGTGTATTTATTAAACAGTTAAAGTCACATAAGATGTGTTATGCTGTTTCTGCGTCTTCGTTGCATAGTCTACATGTGTTGTCTTGCCCTATACCCATGGTCATCAGGTGTTTTCTTTCTCGACAGTGCCCTGTGAGGAAGCCTGTGACCAATCGAATCTGACTTATACTAATAATTGTAGTAGCTGTTTTGTTCTTTTGTGGCAGCTATTTGGCATGAAAGCTTTGGCTTGTCTGTTTCCTTTGGTTACTCTCCAGGATGAAGCTTCTTTTCATTCAGCCAGGTTTTTTACATAAGTTTTGATGGTGTTAATTGGTAGCCCGTAGAATGGTCTTGGCATCATGAAGGGATGCGGATTTATTCTGGCTAATTCGTCTGTTTTTTCGTTGCCTTCAAATCCATTGTACCCCGGCGCCGGCACCCAGATCAGGTGAACCTTGTTCGTGGCGGCCAGTATTTGTAGGATTTGAAGGCAGTCCCAGAACAGTATTGATGTTATCTCAAAGGCGATAATAGCCAGAAGAGCTGCCCTGCTATCAGAAATAATGTAGATGTTCTTATTTGTTACAGCCCAGATTCTCTCGAATGCAAAGTTCAATTGCATGTATTTCAGCCTCAAATACGGAACTGCTTATGTCCATGCTATAACGAATAGAAATGTTTTAGTGTGCGGACCGTATACTCCGGCTCAAACTTCTTCATTTGTTTTGAATCCATCTGTATACCATACAAGTGAGCCGTTGGTTTATTCTGTTTCCAGTTTAGACGGCCTGGGAATGTAACCTTAGAGTTGCGTCGGAAGTTTTCGCGTGGCAAACATTTGTCTGTTAAACGTATTCCAAGTATTTAGTTTTTTTTGTCTGAATTCTTGTAGAATATCAGTGTGAACTATTTTTGGGTTTGATTCATTTTTTGTGATAAGCATATCGTCGGCGAATTTTACAGGACAGTGATTTCTAACTTTAATTTTGCTCCCAATTCAAAACATATAAAAATTTTTATGAAATACTTTATACCATATTATCCGTACTTAACACGGATTATCCCACCGTACCATATTTGGTATGCCCACTACAAAATATCACAGCAACCCAGATTTATTCAAAACAGGTCGTGATCAAAGTAGGCCATGAAATGTATTTGTCAAATTTTCAACTTTATACTTAAGTTGGTTCCTTAAATGCAGTAGAAGTGTTGGAATTTTTTTTTCATCAACTATGGCCGGAAAAAGGTAAATATCATTACTCACATAAAAAAGAAGCCTGTCGTACGACAGGAACAACGCAGCACACATCGATTAAAATAAAAAAATTGCCCTGGGCCCGACGCATTTTGTGACCAACTCGCGCGGTGAGCCACCTAGTCATATAATTTGGACCTGTAAATAGCTTTGAATAACAATGCACTCAGCACTTTATTGTTGGGAAACTGAATCTTTTTATTTTTAAATTTTTAACTTTTCACATTTCACTTTTTGATTTTTAGTTTAAACTCTTTTTCCTTTATTCTTTTTAATTTTTACTTTTTACTTTTTACTTTTAACTTTTTACTTTTTACTTTTAACTTAAAATGATATGCTTCACCTTTATGAAAGAACATCATTTATCGGTACTATAAAGTAGAAGAATATAATTTTTTGGTACATACATACCAGTTTAGGAACTCCAATGAGTTCTTGACGCAAAGAATTCTGAAATAAGTGGGCAGGAGCTGAAGAAGTCCTTTATGAAGGAGAAAGCATACCATTTTGTGGTGCTACCAGGCCAGGAACTCCAATTAACCCAAGTAACACCGTAATGAGCCCAAAAAATTATAAACGAAGTGGGCAGGAGCTGGAATAAACATTTAAAAATTGGAAGCACATCATATATCGATACAACCAGGCCAGGAACTCCAATGAATGCAAGTGATACTGCAATGAGCCAAAAGAATTCTGGAGGAAGTGGGCAGGAGCTGGAAGGATCATTTAGAATCCATAAGCATATTTTTTTAGGTACTATCAGGCCTGAAACTCCAATGAATCCAAGTGATACTCTAATGAGCCCAAAGAATTATGGAGGAAGTGGACAGGAGCTGGAAGGATCCTTTAAAAAGGAGAAGCATAGCATTTTTCGATACTACCGGGCCAGGAATTCTATGAATCCAAGTTTTACTGTAATGCGCCGAAAGAATCCTGGGGGAAGTGGGCAGGAGCTGGAAGGATCCTTTGAAAAGGGGAAGCATATCATTTTTGTATTACCAGGTCAGCAACTCCAGTGAATCCAAGTAATACTGCAATGAGCCGAAAGAATTCTGGAGGAAGTGCGCTGGAGCTGGAAGGATCATTTGAAAAAAGGAAGCATATCATTTTTAGGTACTATCAGGCCAGAAACTCCAATGAATCCAAGTGATACTCTAATGAGCCCAAAGAATTCTGGAGGATGTGGGCAGGAGCTGTAAGGATCATTTAAAAAGGGGAAGCTTATAATTGTTTGGTACTACCAGGCCAGAAACTCCAATGAACCTAAGGAATACTCGCATCAGCCCAAGGTATTCTGGAGGATGTGGGCAGGAGCTGGAAAGATCCTTTAAAAAGGGGAAGCATATCATTTACCTGGCCATGTACTACCAGGCCAGGAACTCTAATGCACCCAAGGAATACTCACATCAGCCCAATGTATTTTGGAGGAAGTGGGCAGGAGCTGGGGGAATTTTTAATTTTGGAAGAAGTCGGCAGGAGGTCGATGAATCCTTTAAAGGTGAAGCACACTTTCGGTACTAACATGTTAGAAACCCCAATGAACCCAACGAATTAAAAACATTGCAGAGTTTATTAAAAAAAAAACTTGGGCTCTGGCCGTAAACGCGATTTGAACTCCGAACCAACGAAACGCAAGCCGAACACTCTCGCAGTGAGCTACCGAGTCACATCACTTGGACTTGTCATTTGGCGACTGTACGTGACATACTTACGCACATAGCGCTTTATTATATAGGGGATTTGACTTGCCAATTGACAACTAGCGCTAAGCTTTAAACTTTAAATTGCAACAAAAGCACCCCAATTGTTTTTTAGGCCTAGCTATCACTTATTTTTTGATAACTATTTCTCATCTCATCAACTGTTCGAAGAATTGCACTTGTTGAACGTCAGAGCGACTGGAACCATTAGAGAGAATCACCAAAAGAATTATTCACTTCGTGGATTGGATAAAGTTTTGAAAAAAGAAAAGGGACGCACGCCTTCAAGTTTGAACTATGCCCACAATTGAATATCGTTGTGTGCAAATAGAATGACAAACGCATAGTCAACATTATTTCGAACTGCGTTCCAGTTTGTCCAACCAAAACCATAAAGCGATTTTCCCGAGCCAAAAAGAAACAAATATCTGCTCCACAGCCAAGACTCATAGAAACCTAATAAAAACATAGGTGGCTTCGACAGGTCGGATCAATTTAAAGGACTTTATCGCATCAACATAAGGGGAAATATGTTGGTACTTTTCTCTTTTTTCGTATTGTATCGATATGGCCGTCTCGAATGCGTGGATAACAGTTGCATAAAATTAATAAAGGCGTTTCGGGAAACCTAGAGTTTCGAAGAAGAATTGCTAGAAGCTTACTTGGAACCTATAGAAAAAACTTCAAGCTACGGAACTTCAAGCATTCACGTGCAGAAAATCAAGACATTCGATATGACCAAATTAACCACTTTATTGTGGATACCGGATTTGTCATTCACAAGCTTCTACACGATGTGAAAAATGCAATTCGTCACTTCACGTTCGATGGTTTAAAATATACTATTGCCTTTGTTCTTAATACTTATTTGTTTTGATCCTTAAACTTTTATTATAATTTGTATTCTAATTGGATAAAAACGAAATAAATATGTTTGGTTAGCGTATCATCCCACCGTAATATTTTTGGTACACTCGATCCCTGGACTTTGGCAAATAATTAATTTTTTTCAATATATTTTATTTCGAATCGTGTATGATTAAGAGGGCGAGAATATTAAATCCTACCCGGAAATTAAAAAAATATATGTCTGGGATAATCCGGTTAATAAAATGCGCTTAATATCTGGGTATCATTCTAGACAGTAATGTCAGCTGGAATCTATACAAAGAAGGAAAAGGTAAAAAAGTTTATACAGCCCTAAACATGCAATCGAATTTGCTGGAAAAAATGAAGTATACCTACTAAAAATATACGTATGCCTACTGAAGTATACCTAACTAAAAAATGAAGTATAATACCCTAGTGTGTATGAAAATTTGCCTATATACAGCTATATTAAGAGCCATACCCAAGTACCACACTCTGGAACTATAAGCATTGATTTTTAAATATTGGACAAATTTAATAAGACTCTCAAAATGCACTTCATTAGCACTAATAGTTGTGCAAGTCTTGATTATCGCCCCATTGGTGGGCAGCTCATTTGCTTATAAAATTGGTCATAGTCATAAAACTAAAATTGCTAACACCATAAGTTTCGTAAGCGTGGTGCTATAAACGTTACTAGCACTGAAGTTAGAAGTCTATAAGTGCTGACGAGTTAAGTTTTATAACTCAGGTTCTATAAGGTTCTATAGACGTTTCTAGCACCTATTTTATAACACTATAGGTTTGACACATCCGCAGTACTACTTTACACCCTTATCACTTGGGGGTTGCCATCAGATGTAATTGACAGAAATTGTTGTGAGAACATTAATAAGAATAATAACATTAATAACATTAATAATAAACATTAATAAGAATATAAGAATTTTACATTTGTAATAGAATGATATGAATTTTAACTAAATAACCTTCATTTTTAGGCTAGAAAAATATATCACACAAAAATTTTATTTCTAGAATTTGATTCCAAAAGAATATTCATGCTTTTTTTGCTATTTTTGTATGTTCTAGCTATGGACCAGCTTGTGGTCAAATAAGCAATGCTTGGGCTTTTTTTGGTCCAGCAGTTCAAATACCTTACTGAAGTTTTAAAGAATTTCCTTGGAATTTAAAACCCTAAGATATATACTGCATCCATATAAAATAAGACATCCAGTAAAAAATACATTTCAACGCCTGCCAAGTCAGTAACTACAAATAGTTAAACCACCTAGAAGGAACCAGATGTTAGAAATCTGTCTTTACCTGACGAGGTTCTTTTCTGAAAAATTAACAAAAACGCGATAACTTCAAATGAGTTCTTAAAACTTTTATTTCAATAAAACAAAGGTACGCTGCGCTTCGCGCGCTTAGGTCGGAGTGTCTTAAGGAACTAACTCCAAAGAAGAATAACAAAACAATAGTAGGTACAGCGCGCATGTAGATGTGAAGATAAATTTTGCGCTGTATGCTCTTGCTCTCTAGTGTGTGCTCTCTTACCGTAGAGCCACAATGCCCGCGCGGTAGTATGCAGCAGCAGCGGCAGTATGAGGCGCAGACCTGTGCGGCGCGGCACAGGAAAATCTCGAACACAATCGTGAAGCGCGCTTATGTCAGACAGATACCTAGTTTGTAAGCTATGGCTGTGAATTTTCACTCCCGAACTTTTTTATTATTATTTAGTTTAAAGTGGGAACACAAATTCCATAAAATTTGTTGATTTTTCACAATTTTAAGAAATTTTTCCACGTCCTTTCCTCCTGTGTTTACTTTCCTTGAAGCGAGCTGTCAACCGTGCAGCACTGTCAACCGTGTAGCGCTGCACAAATTAAAAGTTGGCCAACTCTTACTGCCGCTGCAGCTACGCGCTGCCGCTGCCGCCACACATTGTGTGCGCAGTACACTGAATACACGTGTTTTAACTATCCGAATGGATAACGGATCCTGGATCCGGATCCATTTCGGATATCCGAAATATCCGGATACTTTGAAGCTCTAATTGGAATTTAACAACAAAAACCAACGTACAGCATAAAAAAAGAGAGTGATGGGAACCCTAAACAAACTAGTGGCATGTTTTACACATAGCACAAAACATTATAATATTTCTAGATGAAGCTAGGCAGTGCTACATAAAACCCAAACTTTCAAAAAGGTACCGAAGAACGCCTAAAGTGTTAAATGGTGCTATGTGGGCTCTAGATAAAACCCTGCATTTTTTTATTATATTATATTTAATATTTCAAGAAGCGCATTGTTTGTTTTCGTCCTATATGTATAATAATTCGTCCTATAAATCATTCAAAGAAATTCAATGCGCACCTTGTTTTCTGCTAAGTAAAATTACTCGTTTTACGGTGGCCCTGTGTTAACTGGGTACTCAAGTATTGATACTGCGTTTGGTGGCCAACTGCAACCAAATAGAAAAATCACTAAGGTCCAAAAATGGCTTGTCTCGTCACCACAGGTGCTCTGAGATCAACTCCTATCACGGGGCTAGAGAAAATCCTAAGCCTTACGTCTATAGGTGTCTTCATTAAGGTAAGCTCTGTAAAACGCGCTATAGGACTTCAAGGAACAGGCCATTAGAGTACAATATTCACAGGACAAAGTTTAATCCTGCACACACTAGATTGCTATGTAGGAAGAACAGACCACATAACACCTTATATTGACTTTAATCAAGAATACTCCATTCATATTCCTTGTTGAGAAGACTGGAGGCTGGATAACGTTGTTATCCACTTTAAAGTAGAATTCTACACAGACAGTTCTAAATCAATTGAGGGAACTGGACCAGGTGTGATTGATGAGGAACTGTGCTTTGATGAGGAACTCGGTATCCTTACTAACAGAAGAGAAGACTTCTGAACACCTGCAGTATCTTCCAAGCCGAAATTCTAGCAATGCTTTTATTGGAACTTTCGCAGGAGGATACTTCTATATAGGTAGACAGCCAAGCAGCCATTAAGGCCCTGGCAAAACCAACAGTAAAATCTCATGTAAGAAGTCTGTCGCACACAAAGTAGAGCTCTAAGCAGACAGAATGATGTCCGCATTGTTTGGGTGACGTTTGGGTAAGATGATGAATTGATTACATCTGCACCTTTATCTCCACAAATTATTCTTCTCTGTAAAATAAATTATAGGGTTTGGAACATTCGTCTAACTGGACATATATCTTCGTTAGAGCAGATATAAAACAAATTTTAAGCCATCCGTTTCATAAAGATCTGAGCTCTTTCCGATATTACTACCTACTGATATTACTACCATTACTACTAATGCATTCAATCCGCACAACAAAACAAACTTGGCTTTGGAAAATAGTACCTCAGGACTGAATGAGGCCACAGCCCACAGCGCTTTAATATTATAAACACGAATGGATAAAACTATAAACTCAACAGTCTTTTATTAAAGAAACTCAGATAAATGAAACAATAACCCGTATTTAATGTTGATAAGCATAAGCTGGAGCGGCGTACGCGATTTGACCAGACCTAATGATGTTTTGGGAAGCATAGGCGACTGGAGCATGAGAATAAGCGATTGGAGATGATCTGATCAAGGTTGGTGCTACGGCGGCGTAGTTTTGGGTGTATGCGGTGGGTGCAGCATAACCGACAGGAGCTGACCTTATCAAAGCTGGAGCAGCGGCATAAGCCACCGGTGATGATTTCACAATAGTTGGAGCGGCGTAGGCCACTGGAGGGGAAGCAATAGTCTTTACAACTTGGCCCAGAGGCTCGCGATGCACAACAGCGTTGAAGCCATGGACGTCATCGGCGGTATATTGAACAGTCCTCTTGTATCCATCAGAATCGATCAATGAGTATTCGCCTTGAACGGCATCTCCATCACGGGTTTCCGTTTGGCTCTTTGAGTCACCAGTGTGCGCATCGTTGACTGAGTATGAAAATTGGTACTGTGGGTGTGGGTCATATGCGTCTTCTGATTTGGCCAGAACGGGTTGAGCGGCATGGTACACTTGGGTAGCTGGAACGAGGTTACCAGCACTGGCAACAGCAACAAGGGCAAGAGCAATAACGAACTAGGGAAGATTAGATTGATAAGTTATAGAACTTCTTTAAATGCTTCTAAATATTTACTTTGAATGCCATTTTATATTTTTTATATGATATTCCTGGCTGAACTGCAAAGTAGTGAATGATACAGATTGTAGATCGACAAGGCTTTTATACCAATTGCATTTTTAGATTGAGTGAAATAAACTGGATTGTTTCTTTTTCGGCAGTCGACAACTTGCAGGTTGCACCGAAATACCTGCGAGTCAAAGTAAAACCGGTAATGGTTTTGGGCGGATGTTAAGGGCTTCTGTTACTACTTGACTGACACGACCAAACCGATTACCATGTGATAAAAAAAGCCGGCAAATGTAAAAGTATTTTGCCTTTTCAATTGCATGTTTAGCAAGGTCAGTTAACTTTTTCTTTTGTTTTCTTTGCACATTATACGGTTCGAGCATAGTTATACTCACATAAGTAAAAAATGTTCTCATATTTACATATGTATTTACATCTCTTAATAGAATGAAGACTTTTTGCTTATTTGTAAGATAAATTGATGCTGGTGAACCGTAATTTGCGGATAATTGATTTGAAATGTAAATGAAATATAATATAAACAAGAAAAATAGAAAATGCTAATATCTACAACTTTTCTAATGTAATTTTTTGTCAAATTTCATATATGTTTATTGAAAAGTAGTCATTTTAAGTGAAAATTCCTGAAAAAGTGGGCGTGGTCAATGTAAACGCCAAATTTTTTTTGCTGCCTCAAAGACACTTACAAAGTAGTGTCACATACTAAAAATCGGTATGCTGGAACATTTTAACATAGCTAAAGTGTGAAAAAAGTATTTTTAAAATTAAAGATGGTCGCACATACAGGGTTATAGGGCGTGTCTGTGTATTAATCTAATTTTCAAACTTGATCTGGTCCAATGGACTTCCAGTCCACTTGCCATTTTACGGACATGGTTTAATCCATTTCCCTGTCGGTCTCATTCACAACTTTAAAACGTCTCATGAGTCTAGGGTAATTATTTTACTACGTTACAAACTATACATCAAACTCAATATACCCTTGGTCGGGTATAATTACATTTAATATTGAAAAGTGAAAAATTACAACAATTTACAATTCTACAAACATTATAATAATGGCTAGTCCTGTGATCATTTCAATCGCTTCTTATTTTATCGCCCGAAGACTCACAGCGTTGTCGTTTTCTTACCGTAAGAATCTCGGCGTTTGATACCTTAACATTTTGACTCAAAGGGCTTAAATTACCTCGTGTGCCTTCATGAAGTCTATCGCCTATGATGAATTCGTTTTAGGTATATGTCCGACTACGAAAAATTAATGTGACTTTTTACTTTGCGAAACTTGGGGGCGTCGATTTCATCAACTAACTTCTACCCCGCGTCTTTGTTTCTTAAGTTTTCCTTACTTCTCTAGCTCCAAAGCGTTTCCAGCAGGGAGAACTTTGTCCCTGCCGGATACTTTGTCGTTTTGCCTTCTCAGCGCAATGAGGACAGCTTGCTAGTCTTGCCGGAGCTCTCCCCTGTCGCTGTAGGTGTCTTATCCTGCTGTAGTTCTGTTACATGAATGTGGCATCTATGTAAGACATTGCATACCGGCCGGCGACTGACAAAAGGAATACGCTTTAATTTATGATATTCGAAGCCGACTAGACTTCGATTTTCCCAATTTATTCGGAAGAAAAAATTGGATGGCCAATTCATTCCCATAGGTTAGGAGGCATATTAAGTTTGTCACATAGTTTGTATTCGATTGTGCGCAGCTGTATTTCGCCAATGGCTTCACGAATATTGTCCTTTAAAGCGTCAATTGTCTCTGGCTTTTATGGCGTAACACTTATCTTTTACGGTACCCCACAAATAATAGTTCAACGGTGTCATATCGCAGCTCCGAGGTGGCCAAACGACATCAGGGCAACAGGGCGCAAATCATCGAGCGTAGCTTCGGCTGTGTGGCTCGTAGCGCTGTCCTGTTGAAACCAAATGTTGCCAATATCCTCCTCTTCATTTTTTGTGAACAAAAATTCGTTCAACATGGCCCGATAACGATCGCCATTGACTGTAACGGCCACTCCTTGCTCATTTTCAAAAAAAAAATGGCCCAATTATGCCTCTGGACCAAAACCCGCATCAAACAGTGATTCGTTTTGGGTGTATCGGCTTTTCAATGTAAGCGTGCGGATTTTCTGTGCCCCAAATGCGACAATTTCGCTTGTGCGCCAAGATCAAAATGAGCTTTATCTGAAAAGATGATTTTTTTTTTTGGCAAAATTGGCATCTTTTCTAAGTCGATCGCAGGCCCACTTAGCGAAGCGAAAACGCATATTTTCCAGCGTTGTTCAAGCGTATACACAACCGTATGAGTTCAGCGGAAGGATAAAACTAATTATCTGTAAAATCAGACATGAGCTAAGTGTTGCCATTCACGAAACCCTGTGTTGCCAACCCTTTAGCTAAGCTTGATTCTTTCTTCAACAAGTGGGAAAGTGCAACAGATCGTATACAAAAGCTTTAGTCCGTCTGCGACGGATTGCATTAAGTCATCATAATTATCATCATTTCGGGGTAAATGGTCCTTCCATCTATCTCGTTCCTCCGCCACCAACTCAAGAGACTCCAGCGCAATCCCCAGGCGGGACTCAGAGAGGTTCTTTACCTGATCCAACCACCAGCTTCTTGGCCTTCCAGAGAGGAGACGCTCTCGCATCTCGACTAGCATGACCTATCTAGGAAGTCTGTCATGGGGCATGCGAACAACGTGTCAAAATCGAAGAATCGATCGCTCGGATCCACTCGGAGAAGTAGCTGCTCAACATTTAGATTCCCACGAATACTGACATTACTCACTCTATCCCTTAGAGTAACACCAGCAACGCACCTCAGGAATCTCATTTCGGCAGCTTGTACCCGCGGTCTAATTCTTTCACTCATTACCCAAATTTCATGACCATAGATGAGGGTCGGAACAAACACTGAATTAAAAACTGAGATCTTCGCTTTCACTCCAAGCCTAGCTTTCCTGATGACCGGCCGGCGCAGTTCCTTTACTAATGCTCCAGCTTGGCCAATTCTACAGGACACCTCAGTACCACTCCTTCCATCTTTCGTGAAAAAGACCCCGAGATACTTAAACTTCTCCACCTGTTTTAATGGAACTCCATTTATGTGCAGGGTACACTGCACAGGAGTTCGGGAAACAACCATCACTTCCGATTTGTTCACACGTTTACTTTCATCCCAGCATCACCACAGACGGCTGCAAACCTATCTTTGGATGATGCAAGGATGGCCAAATCATCTGCGAAAAGCAGATGGCTCATCCTGATGCCAGCCAATTTGAAACATTGCTCGCCAAGACTGCGCTTCACAGTCCAGTCCATATGTGCTATGTAAAGGAGCGGCGACAGAACACAGCCCTGGCGAAGTCCAACGCGCACATCAAAAGGACGGGATATGACGCCATTTATCCGTACACAGATTCTGCAGTTTCCATACAAAATCTGGATGGCTCTCAGAAGAGGCCCACTCAGCGCATAGCCCTGCAAAACTCTCCACAGTGTATCCCGAGGGACTCGGTCATACGCCTTTTCCAGACCTACAAAACACGCATAGACCGTTTTGGCATATTCCCAGGCCTTCTCAAGAATAACCTTCAGAGTAAAAAGCTGGACGGTTTTGCCTCTGCCAGGCCGAAAGCGGCACTGTTCTTCCCGTAACAAAGGCTCGACTACAGCTCTGGAACGCGTTTCCAACACCTTCGCGAATACTTTTTTCATTAAGTGTCAATGCTATTGCAGACTTTGTATTCATACCCTATCCCATAGGATTGGAGTTATATCTATTAAGTTTGAAATAATACTTTTTAACATAGAGAAATAATAGAGCGTGGCTGCATATAATTTGCTGTTTTCCAAACCGTATTTGTATGCAATAAGTTTTCTTGTAATGGAGAAATTCTTGCTTTATATGCTAATAGCTCTATAAAACTAATTTACTGGAAACCCTAATTTTTTATATAAGCACATGCAAATTTTTCAGCTGAAGGAGATTTTCACTTTTGACATTTGGCGACTTGGAGCTTGACAGGGGTCAATCGGGGTGGGATATCCGCGATTCGCTTAAGCGGGATGTAAACGACCCACTAGTTTACACTGAGGTTGATTGTGGGATTATTGCAATGATCCAATATGGGATTATTGCAAAAATGCAATCATCAGAAAAAAGTTGCGATTTTTTTGTGCAGTGTAATATTGTAATAATAACTCTTAATTTCTGTAATAGATTTTTATTTTTAACAACTAGCAAGTTAAAACAATAATTTTGCAACCATTTACTTAATGATGGTAGGCATAAGCTGGCGCAGAGGCATATGCAATTGGAGACCTGAGAACACTCTGTGTGGTATATGTGGCTGGGGCATGTGAATAAGTGATGGGAGCAGATCTGATGAGAGTTGGTGCAGCAGCGGCGTATGTCTGGGCGTATGCAGTTGGGGCAGCATATCCAATAGTTGCTGATTTGATTAAAGCTGGGGCTGCTGTGTTATAAACCAAAGGAGCTGATTTAATGACCGCTGGAGCAGCATAGGCAACGGGAGCAGCGGCAACTGACTTAACAACATGACCAAGGGGTTCTCGATTCACAACAGCGTTAAATCCATGAATGGGATCGGCGGTATACTGGACAGTCCTCTTATAGCCATCAGCATCGATCAACGAGTATTCACCCTGAACAAGATCTCCGTCGCGGGTTTCAATTTGATTCTTGGAATCACCAGTATGAGCATCATTCACGGCATATGAGAACTGGTACTGTGGGTGTGGGTCGTACGCATCTTCGGATTTGGTCAGCACTGGTTGGGCATGGGCAGCCTGGTACACCTGGGTAGCTGGTACGAGGCCAGCACTGACTGCAGCTACTAATGCAAGAACTACAACGAACTACACGCAGTGGTTATAAAATTAATCAAACAAGCGTTTAAACTCTTTTTGAATACTTACTTTGAATGCCATATTTTATTGAGATGATAGCTATTCCTTGTTCAACGGTGAATTTGTGAATGATACCAAATGAGAACCGTGAACGCGCTTTTATATCCGAAAATAATTTACGATTCAAGTGCAACAAACTGGATTTTTCGCTTTCCTTTTGTGTCAATGTTATGAAATAGCACTATGCTAAAGGTGTGATTCACTTCTCAGCATACAAGTAAAAAGGGCTGCTGGATCATGGCACAAATCGTTATTTCGTTCGACTAGCCGTGTAAAGGCGTGCAAATATTTGCGGTATAAAAGTTATAGCCAGACTTTTGCGTTGCTGACAAGGACAACTCCAAATGTATTCCATTCATTTGGGAATAACAAATTGTTGCTTTGTCACTCAAATGCAATTTTTGTTGAAGCATTTTATCTAAGACATTCATCAAGATCAATAGACAAGTAGCATGTGGTTGGCAGTAATTTAAATACCCTATTTTCCAGGAATGAAATAAGGATATTAACTTTGATACAGTAAAAAATCTAATACAGAGAAATATAATAACGGAAGACTTCCCAAAACTTAAGGGCATATGCACTGAAAAAATATCGTTTATAATATCAATAAGCGCCGTTTATTGACTGTTTTTTAATTGTCTCAACAACTTTTTCGTTGACACTACGAAATATAATTGCCTCCAGTCAACCTCGCTCAATAAACAATTTATTGGGACAAGGAAAGTCCATTTATTGAAAATAAAATTTGCAAAATCAATAACCGATTGCTTGCTAAAGTGAATGTTTTCTTTGGCATAATAAACTCACTCATTGCGCCAACGAAAAATATCTTTAAATGATCAATCAAAAATTTCGTAAAGCGAAGAAATCTACCACCTTTCTGTTACATTTCAACGAAGTATTCGTGAAAAGGTCACTCCACAAACATTTTTTTGACGTAATAAATTATTTATTATCGAGATAAACTACATTTACTTTCTCAATAAACTGTGAATTGTCCCAATTGACCATTAAATGGAATTTCGTTTTTTTTTTTCAAATAAATTTTTTATTTCCACGATCTCCGGAAAATGATTACGCATCAGTAAATTTTGCACAACAAAACGTTTATTGTATTTAGAGGTCACGCCACATGCTTTAATGTCGCAAGAAACCATTTCATTTCCGAATAAAAAATATTTACCGAATTAACTACTTATTACTTTAAATGGCGAATGTTTTTTCTAATATTATGCTTCCACGATTTCTGAAAAACCATTGTCTTCTTATAAACTATTTGTTGGAGCCATTGAACTATGAACCATTCATTTTCAGGGTAGACCATTATTGTGACAGTAATCTATTAATTGTATCAATAACTGTAGATATTTAATTTATTGTGTCAACAAAACATTCCTTGTCAAGATAAATCACATTTACTCTATCAATTAACTATTTATTATTTTTCCGAGTAATTTTTTTGCTCCCACGACTTTCAAGAAACCGTTGCGTTGGCACAATAAAAAAATACTGAAATTCAGTAAATGGTTAGTCGTGTTAATAAATCATTTTTTATCGCAATAAATTAAATTTGTTGCCACAAGCCACAAGTGGATTTCCTTATAATTTTTTATTTTCAATTCTTTACCGAAACAGTTAATTTAAAATGAATCGTTTGTTGGCTCAATATAACATTCATTGTGTACACTTATCATTTATTGGCAGGATAAACACCAATTATAATGACAGTAAACTAGTTATGGTGCAAATAACTACAGATAATTCATTAACAAAACATTTATCGTTGCAATGTAATATTCAATGTCGCAATAAACAAAGTTAAGAATAAAACGCAGTTTTACGCCACATATTGGTAGCAATCTATTTGACTTCCCATTCCAGTGTCAGTCGTTGAAGTGTAGTGTCGAGAGCTCTAACTCTAATCGTTTTTGCAAACTTTGAAGGAAAAGTTTTTTTTTAATAATTGAAAGAAGTGTTGCTAAATAAAAGTTTTTAAATGTACATTATCAAGAGTGAGTGCAACCTAAGTCTTATAAAACTGTGAGTATTAGATTTTCTATTACAAATTATTTTAAAGCTTTTTTTTTGAACATGTTCAATTCTTCATATTTCATATTTTTTTGTTTCTTTCAAAGTAAATTGTTTTAATTCTTCATGATTTCTGCAGCACATGAAGTGAAAACAGTGAATAACATCAAGGAAGTCATCGACATAATGAAGACAGTAGAACTATCTGAGAGTAAGTGGATTACTTTGAAAAATATTATTTTATTTTTAACTATACTGAATTTTATACAAAATCTGTAGTTTTTTAGATTTTCACAAGTACTTTCTTACGACTTTAATGTGTAATTTGCAATTTACTTTATTTTTTTTAGATTGTAGAGACATACTTCCCAACAAACAAGTTGGTTCAACCAAATTAAATATACTTTCATTTAAAAAAACGCTTTTTTATTTTCTGCGTTAATTATCGGAAAACAACATTTAAATATAAGAAAAAGTAAGTATGGTTCCAGAAAGCTGTTTAAATTAAAAATAAAACAAATCTTTGCTTGAATCAACGTGCATGGTTATCAAGAAATGGGTTCACTGAAATCAACAAATGATTTCTTATTGCAAACACATTCATTTTTCCAAATCAATAAAAAAGTTGATTTGCACAATAACAAAAATATTGTTTTAGCGAAATATTTCATTGGCCTAACAAATTGAATTTATTTCGCCAACAAAAAATGTATTGTCACAACAAATAAACCATACCAATTCAATAAATATTTTCGTTATCTCAACAAAATAGTTTCTTTAAATTAACAAAATCTTTTATTCGCACAGTGTAAATATTTAATCACTTTAATGAATGATTTTACTGTCCCAGCAAATACATTTCCTTCCGCCAGTGAAACAAATAATTGGAACAACAAATAAAACTCACCAATTAATAAATATTTTCATTGCCCCAACAAACTATATCCCGGTAAACAATAAATATTTCACTGGCACAACATAATTGGTCCACTAGCACAAAGAATCAATTCAAAACAGAGTCAGCTAACTTTTGTTTATGACAATAACCATTTATTCTAACGATAAAGTGCATTTTATTTCCATAATAATCGATTTTGTTGGACGAAAGTTAAGTAAAATATTATTGTCCCAATATTCATTTTCATTGTATCTTCACACCTTTTTGGTTCAGTGTGATCGAAATCGAATTATTGGTCGAATAGGCCATGACCTTCCGTCCGTATGTAACCAAGTCTTAGGCCCTAAGAATTAAGCTAGGTAGATGTAACCGATACTTGGTCTCCGTGTGCATGCTTCAAGCATGATTCCAGGGATGGTGTGAGCATGCAGCAAACCGTGCTGAAGGATGCAAGGCTGTTGAGCCCGAGGGTTTAATCATCCTATAACAAGCTATTTCAAGTGCCCTAGGCAAGGCTTTCCGTTTTTGTGCCTTATGTGGACTACTATGTTGTGGACTGACGTTTCCTTCGAACAAAAATGTTAACGTAAAAACTGTTGAGGCCAGCCCTCCTCATCCAGCCCAAATGAGCGCAATGGCAACGAACGATACGACGACAACTGCTTCAGGACAACAGACAGAACGTGAAACAAGGAAGCTGGAGAAGCAGCTCTACAGGCTGTGTAACTACGATGATGCCTCCATTTCCCTGACATATACCGACTCTACGTCTTTTGCTTCGGAGTCCGCTACCGTTATCCAACCTGCCACAAAATAACCTGCTCCAGTCACTGCGAAGTCTGCGGCTGCTGCAGCGGGTTGTTCTGCAACCCTTGGCAAAAGACGCCCTTAAAAATCTGAGCCCCAGTATTATAAAGTCCGCAGGTCCTCTGAGCATACTCTTAAGCGTCTCCTGAAAAATGGAGAGCCGAATTGGAGTGTGAGCAATCGTGAGCCCGCGAAATTATTCAAAGCGTGTTGTCAACCTGTTTTGGGGGGCAATCCGATGAGAGCTCGGCCACCAAGCCTGGAACGGCAAACTCCAAGGGTAAGGCACCTGTTAAGCGAAGTCAACTCGTTTCGGGAGGGTTCCCTAACTGAACTAGGCGGAGGTGTCAATTCACTTCGGGAAGGCCATCCACCAAGCCGTCAACCTACAATACGATGTCCAAGATACCCAGGTCTGAAGGTCTTCAAAAGCCCTGGAGATGTCCAAGACATCCTCAACGGTGCCCATCAGGCCTTGCATCGAGGTTGTGAAGGACTATCTAATCTTATCCTGGGTATCATGGACCAGGGTAATGATGTGGGTTAGATTGGCTCGGTGAACTGGAGACTTCTAAAGGCATAGGTAGTTATCTGCAACACTTCCTGGCCACTTTGGCACCTTCAACCTTTATGGACGGGGGGACATCAGACGGTTACCAAGCTCTTCGTTTGCAGCAATGAAACTTTTGTTGACTACATTAAGTCGGCGTCTCCGAGGTCGGCGATGCATGTCCCGATACAAAGCTAAAGGTTTTACGGACAGCCAATATTCCAGTTAGGCCGAGAGCCAGAGTCTGGGTCCCTCCGAGCCCTAGTAACCCGAAAGATATTCTCCGGCTCACAGAAAAACGGAGCACCGACCTTTGAACCAAAAGGTTTGAAGTTCATTATACCTGAGAAGCAAACTCAGGCCGGGCGATTCCTTTCATTAACCCGGAATCTATTGCGCCCTTGACTGCAAGAGGGTTCGAGTCTTTTTATGGGCTGGCGACACTTCATATGAAGGTCAATGAGAGGGATCGTAAGTCAGTTTCTGGCCCAGCTGAAGAATCGGCGGGGCTGTCCCAAAAAAAGCTGCTGGAAAAGCAGGTATATGGCGAGTAATCCTCCGATTCGGAGGACTACGACACCACATTTGAGCGAAGTTTGTATCGACTAGCAATGATGCTTCGGTTCGTACCGAGACGGAGGCCATATAGATATAGCGAGTTATATTTTTGTATGTAACGTTGAGTTGGCTATGTAAGTTGAGTATGTAAGAATCAACTTTGCCATCAACCTAGCACCCATACGAAAAAATTTTCAGAAAAGAGCCTTTTTTCCAGCATTGATCTTACAGGTGTAGCTGGTAAACATCTCGGCTCTCCAAAGCAAATGAAGACCACCATACATCTTTCCAATTACGTGATCGGTCCATGATCGGAGTCGCTAAAAATTAGCCCCAGATTTTTTGCGGCATGGACAAAAGGGTCAGCATCTTGCTCAAGTTCTGTCGCTGGTGCGAAAGGCAAGTCTGGTGTTTTCCTGCAGATAACTTTGATTTTATCAAAGTTAGTGATAACAAGCACAAAAAGTTAAATTGAGCCCAATGAAGAATATTTACCAGATCTTCGTTTATCAGACCACTTTTTCGAGATTGTTAACTATTTCGAGAGAGAAGCTAAAAATGTTTTTCAAAAATTAATAGGTTAACACTACAAATACTTATTTTACAATGTGCACAACGGATTTGGACAGATGTACCTAATTAAGAGAAAATGACCTGACCACCACAGTCCACTTAAATTTATCCATTCCAAATGAAAACCTTTTAGTTTGCCCATCACAAATAGATACCGCCCTTATTTTCTTCATACAAAAGCTTATAAATACGGCTGGTACCAGCACAGCGCAAAAGTTTTTTTTTAGTAATCCTTGTTGCGTTTTCCTTTAAAATTCCTTGGTACTATGCTGGATAGCTCACTAGTTAACTAACAGTTTCACAATATCGAGTTCCTATATTGTATCTGTAATTAAAACCTCGAATTTTCTAATTTGAAACAATTTTTTTCACAAAACTGTTTGCTCAAACTTGAAATTACATCTTGCGGGCAAACTCCCCTTCTTGTGTTGCCCCTCCCCAGGTGGCGGATAGGGGAATGCTCACCAGCTATGGCGGGTGGTGAGCATTGGAGTGTCTGGAGCGTCTGTCTCAAAATGAGCGGCTTCCTGGTCGGCGCGAGCGTCTGCTATCCAGGTTAGGGTCGACCGAATATTAAACACTTCTTTCTCTTCCAAAACGCAAATAGAATGAATAACAATTAGATGCATTCCCGATGCATTTATTAAATACTCTGTTAGTTACATTATTGCGGGGTAGGCTTTGGTGTTTTTGTGCAGAGTTTTCATCTTCCGCACTCATCAGCAATTGCGTGTTGGATGGAGAATTACTTTTCTTTTCTATCTTTTCTATCCTCAAACACTTTCCGCTCACGATGTGCAACGCATCTTAAGGGTAATCATAACCCCTTGATCGCGAGCTTATTATAAAAAAAAACATGTAATGATAACTGAGCGATCTGTTATCGCATATAGTCTTCTTTCGGCCTTATGAAATTCGAACAATTCATTTGGTACCTACAGACTAGGTGTGCCTGTGCTGCTGATAAACAGTAGGGCAACATACTGCCGACTGTAAGCGGCTCTGCACAGAAGGACTAGAGCTGCTCGCGAGCTCTACGAGCGGAAGAGGAGGGAGCAACACCGGCTTCTGCGAAGGAAGAAGCACGCGGTTGAAGAGATAGAGAGATGTAACAACAGGAATGAGGTAAGAAAGTTTTACCAAAATATCAAAAGGTCCTGCCAAGGGTATAAAGTTCGAACTGAAGCCTGTAAAAACCATCAAGGGAACATCGTTGTAGAATCGCAGTCGGTGCTGCAGATTTCGAAAGCCCACTTCTGCAGACTGTATTACGGCGAAGACGAACCAAATACCGTTGTCAGGCTGAACGTATCATTTAACCCGGGCGAAGAAGTTACCGACGGAGCATACGACCGATACCGCCCACCCGACCTGGAGGAGGTGAAAGTAGCTGTGTCTAAGCTCAAGAGCAACGAAGCAGCTGGAACAGATGGCCTAGCTGCCGAACTTTTTAAATCCGCTGGTGATGAGCTGGTTACAAGCAGGCACCAGCTCATCTGTAAGATATGGTCGGAAGAAAGCATTCCCGACGAATGAAACCTCAGCATTGTTTACCCAATCCTGAAGAAATGAGACCCTCTGAGTTGTGCCAACTACAGAGGCATCAGTCGTCTTAACATCACAGACAAGATCTTTTCCGCTGTACCTACTGTGTGAAGGCCTGAAGCCGTTTGTCGAAAGTCCACCATCGATCAAATATTCCTTTCAGAAGGAAGAAAGACCCAGTAATTCCAAATCTATACACACCACCTTTTCATCGATTTCAAGGCTGCTTATATCAGCATCTAAAGAGGCGAGCTATATAGCGCAATGCCTAGTTTTGCCATCCCTGCCGAACTTGTCAGTCTGTGAAAAATGACGATGGAAAACTCACGCTGTTCCGTTAAGGTCGGCAAAGACCTCACCGACCCCTTTGATGTCAAAAAAGGATTTAGACAAGGTGACGCGCTGTCATACGACTTTTTTAACATTATACTTGAGAAAATTGTGCAGAACTCTTGCGACAACACCAGAGGCACAATATTTTAAAAGTCCGTTCAGATATTTGCATACGCAGACGACATTGACATAATCGGAAGATCAAAGAGTGATGTCAGTGAAGCCTTCGTGAGTATTGGGACGGAAGCGGCGAATATGGGTTTAGCAGTCAACGAGGGCAAAACCAAAACATCACCATCGACAGCTATAACTTTGAGGTAGTTTGGGACTTTGTCTATACCTGGGTTTCGCTATCATTTCCGACAATGATACCAGCGCTGAAATCAAACGAAGGATAACTCTCGCCAATCGCCTTTTCTTTGGACTACGAAGGCAATTGAGAAGCAAAGCCCTCTCTCCAGCAACTAAAGTGTCCTTGTATAAGACCCTCGTCATCCCAGTCCTTCTTTACGGTGCAGAAGCATGGACCTTGTCGAAGGCGGATGAAAACACTTTAAGCTGTACAACGAAACCGACCTAGCCAGAAGAGTCAAAACACAACGTCTAAGATGGCTGGGTCATCTAGAGCGGATGGACACCAACGTCCCGGCCCGGAAAATCTTCGAATCCACCCCGCAGGGACCGAGATTCAGGTGGCTCACGCAAGTGGAAGGGGACCTCAGCCAACTTCGCGTGCGAAACTGGAGACTGCTAGCTAGAGACAGAGCAAGCTGGCGAAGTTTGTTTTACTACCACCTTAAGTTACCACCTTAAGTAAGTAAGTTACATATACTGCCGAAATAACTTAAGCCCTCTTGTTAATCTTTGCAGCCTCAAGAAGGATCAAGCCACCTACATTTTAATAGCATTATGTCCGATAGCGCCGTAGCGATAATTTTTTGCTAAAAGCTCCCTCTTGTACCAGAAATGTCTCTTTTTATTAAACGGCTGGCGGCGGCGGGTATGATTGGAAGATCCATACTAGTCGATTGATGTCATCGAGTTTGCTTGACGAGTAACGAGTTGGATTAAATTTTGGTTCTCTGCGCTCTAATACTTGTATGGAGCGCATCCAATAAACAAACCGCCAATCAAAAATTATATTTTGACAAATCACTCAAAATTTACAATAATTTACAAACGAAAAGGCATCTACTTGTGCGACTTCATTTACCCAAAATAAGCCAAAAGAAGCATACAGATATTGTCTTTGAGCGGCACTACATAACTTGTGGTGCAAATAACTTGTGCAATTTTCGAGTTGACCTTGCAACAAAAAATTCCACTTGTCAACAATATGTATGCCATGCAGTTGCCTGTTAAACTGCACGGAAAAAAACATATACCTAGGTGCCTTAAGTTAAGTAACAGTGCCTCACAATTGACTTATTACCGAAGAAAGTAAACAAATTCAGTTTGCTGAAATTATTCGTTTATCAATTTCGCATATAAAAGCCGTACGGGTGGTCACTTACTATCATTCACCGTTAAACAAGGAATAGCTAGCTTCTCATTCAAATATGGCATTCAGAGTAATTTATTTACGAACCATTAGCTTTCGAGCTTTCATTCGCTCAGCTTAAAAAACTTTTTATACACCATCCCATAGGATAGGAGGTATATTAAGTTTGTCAATAGCACGCAGGATAGAAACTGAATACTTGAGTAGAACTATACCTACGTTGGATAGAACTTAATAAGTGCAGACACACAACCGAGCTATGACCAGCGGTAAATAAAAAGAGATCACTATTAATGATCGGATTAGCCCGCGGGGATATTCCAGAACTCACGGAAATCTTCACGGGGCACTGCGCTGTGGGTCTACACGCTGAGCGGCTAGGCATACCGCTTAATGATTACTGCAGAAGCTGCAGGGACGTTGAAGAAATTGAATCTGATCGCTACCTGCTTTGTGAATGGCCAGCCCTAAACAGCATCAGGCGCAGTACCCTCGGACGTTACTTCTTCAACGAGCTCGAAGAATTCAATAATGTCTAAATTCAATGTGTCTAAAGTATAGGTGTTAAGAAAGTTCCCCAAATGGACACAATGGACCCAACTGCTGGTCTAAGTGAGAGCATCCATATTGGTCTATTGTCACAAGAGCATTCATCAACCTTACCTAAACTAATCTAACCTACTATAGTGTATCAAAATCAGGACACTGTTTTATTGGTAGGAGGCATAGCTTTATAAATGAGGATGGGAAATTTTTACGAAGGAAATATTTACGAGGATGGGAAGATACTTGCGGATGGGAAAAATCTAACAATTACCACGCCCACTTTTTGACATTTTTTTTAATACATATACAATTTTTCATATAAATATATCAATATAATATTTTAGAAAAGAAGACAGTCAAGTATGAAGACATACGCGGAGCGGTCTGTCGGCTTTTGTTGAAAGTCAAGCTCAACTATATTGCGCAGTTTGTGTTAAATTCTATTTGTTTACTCAAATTATTTCTGGATATTTTGTAATATTTTCCTGGGGTTCGTCGAATAAAACTCAATTTCACTTTTAATAAACACACAACGAATATCTTTATTTATCAAACACTTAGTTCAAACTAGTTCACCGTAACCGTTTTTATTACTTTCTTACTCGACGTTCGCTTTTCAAGTATTCCGATTCAAAACTGAAAACTAGGCAACAGGTATCGGTTATTTATACAATAATTATGACAATTCGTGAAACTTCTACATCCCGCTAGATGGAAGGCGGAGTTTGACGACTGGAATTCGTTGTATTCACTAAAGTCTCCACTGGTGGGGAAGTTTCAGGATATTTTAACTATAGCGGGTGTCCCATATTAAATTGAACCGAAAACATTTTTATCGCGATATCACAATATCTTACAGTCTGTTGTATCCTTTTTAGTAGTTCTGTCTACTTTTCTTATTGGGTGATTTATTAGTTTCGTTCCCAAAAATTGTGCAGGCAAAAAACGTTTCCTTACATTTTTTTTATTTATTTTTTCTTGAAAATAATTGTTGTTTTATTTTCAAAACTTTATGTTGGTTTAAGTTCATGTCGTTGAGCTTGCGTCAAATTTGGTTGATGTACAATAAGTGGTCCATGAAGTTTTGATGTATATATTTGCCAGCAGCATCATTTTAGTAAGTCAACTAAAGTTGTTGCTGAAACCTTGTATAAATATAAATATAAATGTAAATTTATATATGTAAATGTAAATCCTTGCGAAAATTTTTTTCCGTTCTTGAATGATTTTATTTCCTAAAGAAAGGTTTCTCTTGTTGCAAAGTCATGTTAATTAAATTTAAATAGAAATTCAACTTTCTAAGGTAAAACAAGTGGGAAAGTGCAACAGTCCGTATGCAAAAGCTTCAGTCCATCTACGACGGATTGCAAAATACCCTACCCTGCATAAAACGGAAACTGCTAGATACGCCACAGAAAAGTGGGCGGGATATAAAAATATAACTGTTGAATGGTTTCGGTAATTGCATACATTTCGGCTTTAAACTCAGCGTTTTAAACTCAAAAAATCACTTTTTTAACGCTACACCCACAAAAGGGCATAAGAATGTACTACATATACAAAAAAGTTAGAAAATGCTTATATCTACAACTTTTGTCATATAACTTTTCTTCAAATTTCATATATATTTATTGAAAAACAGTCATTTTAGGCTAACATCCCTTAAAAAGTGGGCGTGGTCAATGAAAGGGCTAAATTTTTTTGGCCACTTTAAAGACAATCACAAGGTGATGCTACATGCCAAAAATTATTGCTCTAGCTCCAGAATAGTCTGCAAAACATCTTGCAGATCTGTAATAGCTATCTAACCTCCCGCCGAACCTTTTCCAAGCCTATTCCTGTTCTGACAGCCATATTGGAAGTTCTTCTCGAATCAATGAACCGGGCTCACGAAATATAGTTCCTACGTTGATTCCAATATATAATACCAACAATAATAAATAAAGGCTCTCTTTTTCTTTCTGATGGCTTCTTGAACTCCAGGAGTCTCAAACCACGCAGTTCTTTTCGGTGACGTGAAGTAACGCCGAACGAAATAAGGAAAAAAATGAAAAATTTGGCCTAAATTCGTTTTGAAAATGGAAATAACACCAAATTTCCGATTTGGCTTTATTTCGCTTTAGAAAACGAAATAAGACCAATTTGGCTTTATTTCGATTTCCACTTAAACAGTAAAATATGTATGGGGGGCGGCACGCAACCCCCCTGTCTGTTTTTTTCTTTAACTGTCTTCACTTTTCGTTGCAAGGGCGTATATAAAAAATTTGGTCTTCTTTCTTTCGCTTTGGCTTACGAAATAATACCAAATTGGCGTTATTTCGTTTTTGAAAACGAAATAGACCAAATTTGAGATTTGGTGTTATTTCGTTTGGCGTTATTTCACGTCACCGTACTTTTCTCATCACCAGAAAGGCGCTAATTTGGAGCGTCGCATCAAATAAGCTCTTTTCAAGTGTTGAAAAGAGCTAAAGCGCATCGCTGAAAACCACATACACTATGGCGCGCAGACGTGGTGGAGGCCCTATGCCCATCAAGCAGGAATTAATATTGGCCAAACTTTTAAGCATGATAGCTCAAAATGACTTCTCCTTTCTATCGTGAAAAAGACCGCGAGACAGAGACACAGAGACAACCTCTCCGCTTGTCCTCGTGAGGGATCTCCATTTTTATGCAGGGCAGGAACCAGGTAGCATAACACAGTGCACAGTAGTTCCAGAAAGAACCATGTCCCCCAATTACGTCATAGTATAGAAAGTAAGTAAACATTTAATAACACTAAGAAAATTTTAAAAATATATTCACTATAATGGCACGACAATTCGCTTTAATCTTAGTGCTTATAGGAATAAGTCTGAGTCTGACCATCGGCATAGGATGCAGAAACTGCTCGGGCGATCGACTGAGTGGCAGGCTTGGCAGAAGATTGTGAATATAGTGGAGGAGCAGCATATGAAACGGGAACTGACCTAAAGATTGTTGGAGCACCATAAGTGGGTGGAGCAGCTTGTGTGTACTTCAAAACCTGAGCTGCAGCATAACCAGGTGCTGTACTTACAACCACGGGTTGAGAGGTATAGGAAGCTGGGACGTGTGAGTATTGCGTAGCCGGTGCAGCAGCATAGGCAACTGGAACAGGCGCAGACTTGTATATAACTGGAGCAGCTTTATATGCAACTGGAGCAGACCTATATACAATTGGTGCAGACTTAACATGAGTTGGAGCAGCATAAGCAGCTGGAGCAGCATGACCAAGTGGTTCGCGTTGCACAACTGCATTGAATCCATGCTCATGGTCTGCTGTATATTGGACGGTTCTCTTGTAGCCATCAGAATCTATCAGTGAGTATTCACCTTGAACTAGATCTCCATCACGAGCTTCCCTTTGACTCTTCACATCTCCGGTGTGTTCATCTTGCACTGCGTAGGAGAACTGGTATTTTGGATGAGGATCATACGACTCTTGAGCTTTTGCATAGATAGGCTGTGCTTGAGCTATTGAAAATGTTTGAGGTACATGTTGGTAAGTTTGCGGCGCCTGGTGAAGTCCAGCGTTGGCAACAGAAAAGATAGCAACAGCAATAACCAACTGTAAAAAGTACAAAATTTTTAAGGACTCACAGGGTTTTCTATAGGAAATTCTTCGTACCTTGAACGCCATTTTGGAAAATTTATTAATGTGGATTCACCGAGGAAGGAGGACTGACTGATAATGAAAGTAGTTTGCTTATTGGCTTTTATGCAAATTAGCTTAACTCTGAATTGCAGGTACCGAATCGGGGAAAAAAATTGTGTTGTTAACCAGATCATTGTTAACAAAATGTTTGGTGAAAGTCTGGCTGCATGAAAGCTTTGGCAAGCAATAGTATAAATTGTATAAGTTAGGTAGCTTATTGCACGAAATAACTCGCCTGCCATTCGTCATATAATAAAAATGATCTTATTTATTACCCATAAGCAGTATTTTTGTTATGTTTGTATTCTTACATACAACTTGTCTTTGTAAGTCATTTAGGCGAATTTGTTGTCGAAAGGTATTATGACTCACCACATTTCAAGTACCACTTACGTGTTTTCTTTCATTAAGGCTGAACCTGTACCAAACAAGAGACAACTACTGCTTTGTTACGAAATAAGTGTTGAAAACAAGAGAGATATACCATGTGTTACTCTATAGCGCATTTTTGGTACCCTTTTATACCCTGTCACATTATTCCTATATCCTATACCTAGTTTAGGTTAGGTTATCTGGTTACCTAACACCAGATAAATATTTGATTTGACGCGCCGGCTCCACGGGGTAGCCAAAAACTAGCCTCTAGATAGAGCATATTATTAGCTGAATAACATTCTCTACCGCGCACCGTTATTTAGTTAGGAGTTTCAGATTTGTTTGCCCAAAATATATAGAAACAAGTTGGAAAGTGCAACAGTGCGTAATACGGTAACAGAAAATACGGTAAAAGCAAAAATTATTTCTGAAAAAAACAGTTTTTTCCAAAAAACGCACCTTAAAAGAAGGCGGAGCTCAAAACTTTGTATAAAGCAAACTAAGCAAATAGCAATATCTTTAATATTTGTTATATTTTTTTTTCGATTTGGAGCCAACTTTCCGAGAAATCGGGTATTTAAAGATCTGACATGTTAAAAGTGGGCATGGTCGATATTGTGGGCGGTCCAATTTTCGCCTTGTTAGTCTTAGGCCATTGCTCACTGCCATCATTAAAATTTCTCTGCCTTGTCTAACTTGTCCAAAAGGCATTTTGTAAAAATGAGTGAGGGTCGTTGACGGATTGAACCAATTTTCACACCTTGTCTGTGCAACAAAGAAACCAAGATGTGTACCAAGTTTCGGCTTTCTAGCTTGATTTTGAAGACCTAAAACCTTCACACACACAGACGGACGGACGGACATGGCTTAATCGATTCACATGTCGATCTCGATTATATCTCTAAAAGGTCTTAAGGGTCTATCGTGATTATTTCACTGTGTTACAAGCTATGCATTAAAATTAATATACCCTTGGTCGGATATAAAAAGCGGAAAAATAGTTTACCCAAATTTTTTGTTATATAATATTTTGCCAAATTTCATGCATATTCAAAAAAAAAACTGTGAAATGTTTGTTTAAAATGGTTATTTAAAATGTTTGTTTAAAATGTTTGTCTAAAAAGTGGGCGTGATCAATGCTGGGATAAAGTTTTTATACTCTTCTCTACATGAAGTCTAATGTATAGTTAATCACTGTAGACCCCCAGAAGACCTTAAGAGGCATGAATGAGAATGAGAATCGATTAAGCCGTATCCATCCGTATGTATACAACTTTTAGGCCTTAAATTTTAAGCTAGGGATCTGAAAGTTTGTGAGTGAGCTTGAAGTCCAGTCCTTAAGATTAAGTTTGCAAATGTTTATATGGCTTGCAATTGTTGAAATAATAATGCAAGACCCCCAAAACCTTAATGGCATATGATCGAGACCGAATTCGGAATCGAATATGCCATGTCCTTTCGCCCGTCCGTCCGTCAGTGTGTCTCATGTTTTTAGGGCTTACATTTTGAGCAAGAGAGCTGAAATTTTGTGCGTGGGCTCCTTGTCACCCAAAGCAGTATAAGTGTTAATTTTTTTTTAACCCGCTTATAGACACGCCCACAATCTTCTTATATGTGTAACTACCTCTTCTCAAAACTTCAAGACGTCGTAAAAGGCTAAAATTTGACCTCCTAATTTTTATAAGAACAAAAAAGAAAAATTAAATCGATTGACCTCCTTTAGTGGGCGTGGCATCGATTTCAAGGGTACATTTTCAAGGGTACAAATGCATATATGCAAATATTTTTTTCCTGGTTAAAATGATGCTTAAATGGTACCGGGACAGGGATGAAAAACAAAAACATGTACGAATAAAAAGGAAAAGAGGAATAGGAAAAGGGTATACCGCGGTCCTTTACAGACGTACCGAAGAAATTACATACGTACTATTACATACGTACTCACTGGTATTCAATATATATCGCTCCAAATCGAAAAAGTTTTACTTAAAGTTTTATCTAGGAAACACTTAGCTCTACTTGTATATAATTAAATTACTTATACTTTATTAAGCCATTTTAACTGTCTTGGCTCTATATTTTGTTGATATTTTGTTGAACTTAGCTCTTGATAAAAAAGTTTCAGCGACGCCTACTTTTGGGGACAGACTTCAAGAAAAACCTTGAATTATAAGCCTAATTTTAAGGCTTTAAGTTTAATTTAAGAAGGAATAAGAAATAAATATTAGCAGCCTGATCCTCGCTGTAATCTTGGAAAAATTTGAGGATCAGACTAGAATTAACAATCTTATATTAGACAAACTGAGCAAACTCGAATTCGAGCCTCGAGAAAATTACAAGAGAACAAGAAACAGTTGCTTAAAATACTTACATGGAATGCATTCTCGGCATGTGCGCTCGGTAATAAAGCGCAATGTGCGTAAGTATGTCATTCGCCAAATGACGAATCCAAGTCGTGCGACTCGGTAGCTCACTGAGAGTGTTTGACCCGCGTTTCGTTGGTTCGGAGTTCAAATCGCGTTGAGGGCCAGAGGCAAAGTTTTTTTTTTAATAAATTCTGCAATGTTTTTATTTCGATGGAGTTTCTAATATGGTAGTACCGAAAAAAGGTATGCTTTACCTTTGAAGGATTCCTTCTCCTCCTGCCCACTTACTCCAGAGTTAAAGATTCCTCCAGCTCCTTTTCACTTAGTATTCCATAGGTCCATTGGAGTTCTTGGCCTGGTAGTAATGAAAAATGATATGCTTCGCCTGTATAAAAGATCCCTCCAACTCCTGCCCATTTCCCCCAGAATTCTTTGGGCTCACTACAGTATAACTTGGGTTCATTGAAGTTCTCCCACTTCCTCCAGTATTCTTTGGGCTCATTACAGTAGTACTTGGGTTCATTGGAGTTTTTGGCCTGGTAGTACCGAAGAATGATATGCTTCCCCTTTGTAAGGGATCCTTCCAGCTCGTGCACACTTCCTCCAGAATTCTTTGGGCCTATTACAGTATTACTTGGGTTCATTGGAGTTCCTAACCTGGTAGTATCGAAAAATGATATGCTTCCCCTTTTTAAAGGAACCTTCCAGCTCATGACCACTTCCTTCAGAATTCTTCTACAGTATTCCTTGGGTTCATTGGTGTTCCTAACCTGTTAGTACCAAAAAATTGACTGCTTCACCTTTATAAAGGATACTTCCAGCTCGTGCCCACTTCCTTCAGAATATAGTACCGGAAAATTATATTATATAATATAAAAGTAAACTTTTACTATATATAATATAAAAGTAAAAGTTCCCTCCCCTACAACTAAATCCTATGTGCAAGGTATTCAAAGCGCTATTTACAGTTCCAAATTATATGACTAGGTAGCTCACACTATAGTGGTCGGCTCGCGCGTGGTTGGGTTGGGCACAAAATGCGTCGGGCCCAGGGCAATTTCTTATTTTAATCGATGTGTACTGCGTTGTTCCTGTCATACGACAGGCTTCTTTACTAGTGAACACATATTTGATATCGCCAAGAACTCTGCGAAATGCCTCGGTTTCCTAAAAAGATGTAAGAAATATTCACCGCCCCTACTGATTTCGCTATTTTATAAAGGTTTGTTGTTTATCTTTTTATAAGTAAAGTTAACATGCGTTGACTTAGTCTCGTTAAGGACAACTCGCCAGCTCTTCGTCCAGTCGCATATTTTGTCTAAAGCGCGCTGGAGTTTCCCTGTTGATAATTCAACTGTCGAATCAATAGCGAGAATAGCAGTGTCGTCTGCGAACGTAGCTAAAATTGTTCCCTCATCGTGGGGTATGTCTCTTGTATAGAGCAAAAATAATATTAGGCCGAGAACGCTTCCTTGCGGGACACCGGCATTCATCTCTTTGAATTCCGAGTACTCATTTTCGTACCTTACACGAACGATTCTGTCTTTAAGGTAAGACTCTAAGATTCTATAGAGTTTTTCTGGTAAGCAAAGCCTTAATTTGTACTTTAGGCCTTCGTGCCATACCTTGTCGAAGGCTTGCGATACGTTGAGAAAAGCGCTAGTACATATCTTTTTCGCTTCCAGAGCTTTTTCGATTTCGTTTGTTATACGATAGACCTGGTCGATTGTTGAATGTTTTTTTCTAAATCCGAATTGGTGATCCGGAATCAATCGTCTTTGTTCAATGATTGGTTGCAACATTTTAAGCAACAGTTTCTCGAACACCTTAGCTTTTATCGGCAGTAGCGAAATAGGTCTGTATGACTTTTTGTCGTTCGGACATTTTCCTGGTTTCGGAACCATTATGACCTCGGCCACTTTTCATTGCCTTGGAACGTATAAGACTCTCATGGAAGCGTTAATGATATAGAGTAGCTTGACCAAAGCTTTTTTTGGTGGTTCCTTTAGAATTTCGCTAGTAATTAAGTCGTAGCCAGGGGCTTTGTTGTTTTTCAGATTATTTTTCGTTTGACGAAGTTCAGCCAATGACACGGTTTTTATTCTATAATTATCTTGTACCGCATAAGGATTGAGCTCCTCGACCAACGGTTCCCCGTCAAACGGTTTGAATGTTTCTTCTAGGTAATCTGCAAATAAATCCGCTTTTTCTTTGTCTTCTCTTGCCCATTCGCCGTTGGCTTTTCTTAATGGCGCAGAGTGTGCTATAGGCTTCTTAACGGACTTGACTGCTTTCCAAAGAGAGTAGTTCGAACCTTTATCGGCAGTCAAACTTTCGAGTAGTCTCGCGACTTTTAAAATCTTGAAGTTCGTGCTTCAGTTTGTTAGAAAGGTGGTTCAAGATTGTCTTATCCGGGGGTGCTCGCGAACGTTGCCATCGTTTGCGCGCTCTCCTCTTTTCGCATATTAGTTCTTCTATTTCTCGCGGATATATTGTTCCGCTGTTCGATAATTCGGACCTCCGAAAAGAAGTGTTATTCCACGCAGCGCTCTGAACAACTCTCACGAGTTTATCTAATTCTTCTTCTATTTCAAGTGGCGTTTTGAGCGGTACATTTAAAGCTATGTTTTCTTTGCAGTATTTTCTAAAGCCGTCCCAGTCGGTGTTGTTGTTAGTTAATCTAGGCGCTCTATTCTTTTTCGCTAGGCTTCCGCCGATTTTCAAAAGAACTGCCGAGTGATCTGAACAGAGATCAAAGCGTTCTTCTACGTTCGTAAGGTAACGAGGTACCCCCTTGGCGATAAAGAAGTCGACGAGATCAGGTATTTTATTTCTGTCGGTTGGCCAATATGTTGGCTTTCCCGTCGATAAGAAGATCACGCCGCTATTTGTACTTGCTTTAAAGAGGGCTCTGCCTCTTGTTGAATTGCACCGTGAGCCCCAAAAAGTATTTTTCGAGTTAAAGTCGCCGCCGATGATAAAGTTTGACCCAAGTGAATCAAAGAGCAGAGCAAGATCTTCATCTGCCAGCCGATACTGCGGAGGAAAATAGCTCGTCGCGATTTTGTAATTTATGTGACTTAATTTTACTGAGACTGAGGTTATTTGCATAGAGTCAAGTTCCATTTCTTCGTTTTTGGAGTGCTTTATGCAGTCTTTAATCTAGAGAGAGGATCCACCTCTCGAATTTTCTGAAGGATGATGCGCGTGATAGTCAATGTAACCTTTTATTTTGCGTGCTGAACCCTTTTTAAAGTGGGTTTCCGAAATCAGGCATATGTCTACATTATTCTTCCGTAGGAATACTTCTAGTTCGTCAATTTCTTGCAAAAGTCCGTTTGCATTCCATGTCATTATTTTGATTGACTTTCCCATATTCATGATTTTTTATTAAATGTTTTTCGAGGTTTAAACTCGAGCTCGCTCAATTGGTTGAATATTACTTGATTAAGTTTCGCCTGTTGCTCAAGCTTTTCTTAAATCATGCCTAGAATTTCAGAGACCGAATCTGATGCGGCCGATTGTGGCTTACTTTCATGTAACGCGACTTGAGGGTACGATCTTGGACCAACAAGTGTGGATTCTCCCTTTTGACTCCGGTGGGAACTAGGACCAGCGACGTTTTCTTGCGCATTTTGAATTTTGCCTCTACTCAAACCCTTATCCCTTGTCGACTCAGGGGTTTTTGGCTTATCTACTTTAGGAGGTTTTAGGCTTGGACCCTTATTTTCAGTATTTTTCTTCGGAGCTTCATGTCGTTTTTGCAACTCAATGGCAATTTCGCAACCTCGGTAGCTCGCTGGTTGACTTCCCCTGCAATTGGGACAAACCGCGGGGGCCTGACTGCTGACATTGCAATCCGTCAAGAGATGTTCGCCGGCGCATTTTACGCATCGCGGCTTTTTCTGGCAGTACGCTTGCGTATGTCGGCAACCCTGGCATCGCTTACATTGGGGAACTAGCCTGTTGCCCTTCCGCTTGGGCTCGATTTTTACCTTGATGTTAAGGATTGATTTAATTTTGTAGATTTCGTTAATATTTTCAGTTCTATCAAAAGAAAGCATAAAAATTTGCAGGCCGCGTCGGACAACAGTGGAATCTTTGCCTTCGTCCGTACGTTGCTTCTCTTTCTTTATTATGTTCACGGCGTCAAGAATTTTAAAGCCTTGGGCTTGAACGTCTTGTATTATCGTCCTTGGTACATGATGAGTGTAGTCCTCTCGCTATAACCCGCACCGGCTTTTCGAGGTGATTTTCATAAGTAAACCATTGGATTTTCTCTAAATTCAACTTTTGTGACAGTGACCGATAGGCATCAGAGTCATCGACGTTAACTTTCCATACGTTGTTTCGAAGTGATGTTAAGTTATATTTCGTCCCTAGAGTATTTTTAAGGATGTTTCGCAACTTTCCGTAGTCCGCGATCCCAACGACATTTATTGCAGGTGGTCGGCGGTTTTTTTCTTGGGGTATTCCTGTCGCTTTGTTTGATACGACTGGTGTTTCTTCTTTTTGCTGCACGGTTTCTACTTCGGGTGAAGAACCGGCCTTTCGTTTCTTGGTAAGCCTTTTCCTAAAGACCGGATTCGTTTCGCGTGCAAGTTCTTCCTCGTCCGTCTGGTATTCACATTGACGTTTCAGCGTTTCCTCGAATACTATACTACCACGGGGGTTCCTTAAGACTTCATTTTCTTTACGTAAGGAATCTACTTCGCTTTTAAGCTCATCGTAGAGACGTTCCATTTCATTAAGCCTAGCACGGAGTTCGTTGTTTTCCGCTCCAAAGCATTTATTTTCGCTGAGTCCTGATTAACCGGCGGACTTCCTTTCCCGGAGACCTTCGATCCAGCTGGTGGAGATCGAGGCACCCTTAATTTTTTCAAAAAGGGATTTATAAGCAATAAATGGCTCTCCCCAGAATCCATAGAGCCTACCTCCGAAGAGGGTGGATTTGCCAGTGAAACTGGATTGCCACCTGGGGTAATAAAGTCTTTTGTTTTGTCCATTGCATAGTTTGTATGCGCTACGCGCTCGGCATACGGAGGGTGGATTTTAGTCGCCTCTTACGACAGGCATGCCTTACCTCGGGTATATTCTAACCCCTACCCGAAGGGGGGGGGGGGGGAAAGGTTAGAATGAGATGAGGATTCTCCCTCTACAGCAGCAATATTGCATCTTGCTATTTCCCGCCGGGATATAGACTGGTGGAAGACGATCTTGATCGTATGTATGACTTAATTATGTTCAATTTTATCATTGGGGCGGCTTTTACGCAAAGAATACTTTTTGGGGTTCAACATGATTCTACAAGAGGGAGATAACTGTACGAAAACAGTATAAAACATGGTGCGGACTTTTTCTCCACGGCAAAGCCAAGGTATTTACCAACCGACAGGAGTAATAAGTCTGACCTTCTCGACTTCTTCATCGCTAAGGGGTACCCCAAGTACCTTACGCGAGTCGAAGAGTGTTATGATCTCCTACTCAGAAGTAATCTTGAAGATGGGCGTAAGCCTAGTAAAAATAGAAAGAGCTCGCAGATTAGCTAAAAAAACATGAACTGAGACGCCTTCAGAAAGGACTGTAAGGAGAGGGTGTTGACTTGAATTTTCCATTGAGAACTCCTTTCGCGTTAGAAACCGCAGTTGACAAATTTATTGAAGCAATTCAGAGCTCTGCTTGAAACAACACCTCGTCCCAAAAGAACGCATTTAGCCCCGACGGGCATGTACGCACAACATATCCGCTCGAAATCTTAGAATTGATTCATGAAAAGAGAAGAGCGCATAGAAGATGGCAAGGCACGAGGGTTCGCACGTAGTTTGAAGCCGCACGAACTGACGGTTTTTAGTAAGTGCAATTATTGGATAGCAACCTTCCCAACGCGATAAACACTACGAAAGCGTAAACTACTTGTTAAGTTAACTTAGTTTTAGTTAAGAGGAATTATGAGAGATCGAAAATTTACTACTATGACGTGCGTTCTGGCAGTTTTTATAGTGCCTCTCATAAATAGGTGTTTTTTTAGCACGTGGAAATTGGGCCTAACAAATAACAGCTACTTCGGTATTATATACCTGCTTAAGTGGGCATATGCAAAATATGCCAAATCCTGCAAGATTTTAGAGTTTTGACCTCAGTCCATTCTAGTATTCAAACACAAAAGAAATCAGTAAGTGCAACAGTGCGTATATAATAGCTTCGAACCGTCTGAACGGACCGCGGTATACCCTGTTCCTATTTCTATTCTCCTTTCCATTCCTTTTCTCCTTTCCATTCCTTTTCTCCTTTCCATTCCTTTTCTCCTTTCCATTCCTTTTCTCCTTTCCATTCCTTTTCTCCTTTCCATTCCTTTTCTCCTTTCCATTCCTTTTCTCCTTTCCATTCCTTTTCTCCTTTCCATTCCTTTTCTCCTTTCCATTCCTTTTCTCCTTTCCATTCCTTTTCTCCTTTCCATTCCTTTTCTCCTTTCCATTCCTTTTCTCCTTTCCATTCCTTTTCTCCTTTCCATTCCTTTTCTCCTTTCCATTCCTATTCTTCTTTCCATTCGTTTATTTTCTTGTTTTCCATCCCCGTCCCGTTACCATTTATACATCATTTTAAATAGAAAAAAATCCTTCCTTTTAATTTTTTGTTCTCTTTTTTTTTTTAAAAGGGGCGTGGCATGTTCAACCCCCTTAACCGAAAATCAATATAAGAAATATCCAAGTTTACCGCTAAAATGTACGCAAAGCTGTAATTTTTTGGTTCAAATTCAATATATTTGTGAAATTGACCTCTACAGATGGGCGTGGCCGAAACATTCATAGTAAGTACGAATCTCACACTACTATGAGCACGCGCGGCCGGTTTTCATAGTGCCTATGAAAGTTTCGCCCACCCAAGGAAAAAAAAAGCTTCCTAGCTTAAAATGTAAGGCCTAAAAAATGGTGACATACGGACAGACGGATGGACGGACTCAGAAGTCGGTCTCGATCATATGCCCTTAAGGTCTTGGGGGTCTATCGTCGTTATTTCCCTGTTACATTTTCGCCTGTATCAAATTTAGTATGCTCCATTTCCGTGGAATAAGGTATAAAACAAGTGGGAAAGAGCAACAGTGCGTATGAAAAAGCTTCAGTCCATCTACGATGGATTGCAAAATGCTCGACCATACAAAAAAAAACTGTCTCGCCTCCTAAAAGTGGGCGGGATATAAAAATATAACTGTTAAATGCTTTATACTAGGTAGTTGTTTACATTTCGGCCTAAAACACCATCTTTTCAACTAAGAAAATCACTTTTTTTATCGCCACGCCACAAAAGTGGGCGGAGGCACATACAATGTATACATAAAAAAAATTAGAAAATGCTTATATCTAAAGCTTTTGTCACATAATTTTTTGTCAAAATTCATATATATTTATTGATTAAAGTGAGCGTGGTCAATGAAAAGGCTAATTTTTTTTGGTTATTTCAAAGAGAATTACGAAGCAATATTTCATACCAAAATGAATCCGCTAGCGCCATTGTAACATAGCTAAAATTTGGAAAAAGTATTTTTTTAAATTAGGGATGGTCGCACATACAGGCCTGTAGTGGGCAACCCACCAAATTGCAGCTCTCTACCTTAGAATTTAAGGCCTAAAAGTTGTTTACATACGGACGGACGGACGGACGGACGGACATGGCTTAATCGATTCTCCTGTCGGTCCCATTCATATCTCTAAAAGGTCTTAGGGGTCTACGGTAATTATTTCACTGCGTTACAAACTATACATCTAACTTAATATACCCTGGGTCGGGTATAAAAATACTTCATTGACCGTTGAAATGATCCAGTGAATTCAGTGAAATCAGGCTCTTAAGCACCAAGCTGATCAAACAAAAAGTGCGACTAAGATATTCTTTTATAGGAAATTTAGCATTCTTTGTTTTATGCATAGTTGCGTGGCATGCGGCGAAAAGTGCACATTTTTAACACTTTTTGACAGAAAACTAAAAGAGTGCTGTTTTGGGTTTTAAATTTCCGTTGTGAAGCGACATATCTGAGGGCAGGAGCAAAGTTTAAATTCGGATCACCACTCCAAAAGCAATCTGAAACGATCGAAAAGTATTCCTGATTTGACTGGTATATATACACCATTTCAATGTGGTGTTTTCGATTGAGCTCTAACCTCTTTGGAAGGTTGTTGTTGTTTTACTTAGGCACTTCTCCCTGCATCCGGGCGACAGCGGATTTATTCCTCAGATGGAATCAATGACGGTGTCCACAGTTCCAGTCGGGCCGAACTACTTAGTGAACACCTTATAAAATGGGCTATTACGACGCATTCGGAGCTCTGGCCTATAAAGAGCGGGCTATCCGGCTCTCCGTCCTTGGAATCATCAAAAAGATCTGGTTCTCCAGGTTGGGGGTCGTGCCGTCGGGCTGACTTCCCGGCCAAGTAAAGAAAATATAGTTACGATCCAGTGACAAGCATCGCACGGATTTACTGTTGACGACCAATGCAAACTAAATAGGACAACGAGCTTCGGAATTGCACGTGGAATGTATCTAGTATCTATGTATCTCTTAACAGACCATGTATCTATATATCTATAGGAATGTATCTATGTATCTCTTAACAGACCATGTGCGGACTAGTAATCAGCGGAGGCCCTTGATAACTGCAAGCCAGATATCAATTCCTTCTATGCCATCTAAGAAATGCGGTGGGATGGGTCGGGTAAGAGGAAGATGAAAAACTGCGACTCCTTACGCGTGCATGCCCCCATAGAGGAGAAAGATGACGACAAAAAAGATATTTTCTACGAGCTCCTGGAAAAAAGAATGAGTTTGAGCATTGCCCTAGCTACGAAATTAAAATTGTACTAGGCGATATTAGTGCCAAGCTAGCAAGGGAGGACATATTTGGTCGTACAGTCGGAAAGCACAGCCTACACGACTTCCGATAATGGATTCAGCGTGATTGACTTAGCTGCGGGGCGACGCGTTGTGGTAGCTAGTAGTTCACGTGTCCTAATATCCACAAAAGGACATGGAGATTTTCCGATCAATCAACTGTCAAGCAAATCATCACCGTTGCAATCGAAGCAAGGTACTCATCCAGTATCATGAATGTACGAACTTTCCGTGGGGCCAATATTGACTAAGATTATTACCTTGTTGTTGACAAAGTGCAGCTGCGGATATCCGTCCTGCCGACGGTGTAGAAGCATGGACCCTGTGATATTGCTTCGATAGAGGAAAATTCTTCGGACGATTTATGGTCTCGACTTTATAAACGGAGAGTGAAGGAGGAGTAATAACATCGTACTATACGGGATGTACAGCGACACCGACCTAGCCAGAAGAGTCAAAATACAAAGTTTACGATGGCTGGGTCATCTGGAGTGGATAGATGCGCCGGCCCAGAAAATCTTCGAATCCGCCCCGCAGGGAAGACGTAGTAGAGAACGACAATAGTAGAAAAGCACGCAAGTGAAAGGAGACCTCAGCCAACTTTGAACTGAAGACGGCTAACTGGGGACAGAGCTGACTGGGAAAGCTTGTTCGCCGAGGCCCAGGTCCACCCAGGACTGTAGCGCCACCTTAAGTAAGAAAGTAAGTAAGTTTGTGATTTTCGGGGCTAAGTCGTATTCGTGGGAAGTAGCAACGTTGAAAATCAGATTTAGTGTCTGAAAAAAAAAAAAAACATAAAAAATAAACATGTAAAAGCAGCGAAAAAAATACTTCTTTATTTTCTTCTTCTGTAAAATACTTCTGTATTTTTTTACTTCTGGTATTTTGTCCTGAAACAGGCACTCTCGAAAACATTTCTAGTGGGCTAACAGCGAAATTAAGAAAAAGGTTTTAATTATCTTCGTTACTTTTAAGGTAAGTTTAGTTACAAGTAAGTGAATAAAGTACGTTTTCAAGGGTTTTTTTTTTTGAATAATGTTGAAACAAAACAACATGCATGAGTCATGAATACACCCATCGCTTCATTTACCCATCGCTTCATCGCTTCACATACGAACACAACCGCTAGATAGACTAAACGAACATACCCAACTGTCACTCCAGTCAGCTGACTGCAAACTGATATTCGAAATTCGAATTCCGATATTGAAAATTTCCCTACCATGGAATTCCGCGGAAGAATACCAATGGAAAATCACCAAAGGGGAAGTATGGAACATACTAGAAGGTGCTTAATTTGTATAAATGCACGGGTGACTTGCTCGTACGGGACAGTGATATTTTAAACGGTGACTTGTGAAAACAAAGTGTTGAATTCTAAGTAGCGACAATTCGTTAAGTGTGATTTGAGTTTAAATAAGTTTTGTTTGATAAGTAAAGTGTTTCATAGTGTAGTTATAAAAGTGAATTTAATTTTTATTCAACGAGACCCAGGCCAAAATTTTACATTGGTGTCAGAAATTGAGAATAAAACTCATATAAGTGGCGGTCAATTCTCCAGTCGAATTTTCTGGAACAATATTAGTGTATAAAACACTTTTTTTTAGCGCGTAAATACTGTCGGTGACTAGAACGGTTTATTTTTTTGGTGGAATTTTCGAGATATATCGTGATATCTCTGATATCATGTGTAAACAGTGCTTGTGACTTACTAGATTTGATTGTGGAATTTTCCGGATAAATTGGGACTGATTGTGCGATAAAGTTTGAATAAAACTAACGAATTAACAAGTACAGTGTCAGTGATTTGTTAATTCGGTAGTGAATTTCCGAGAACAGATATACAAAATAAACTGATAGTGTGAAAATTGTGTGATGATTATTCAAAATGGGTCGAAAAAATGAACAGCTGACAACAATTGACAACAGCTGAGTTGAAAGCAGAATTGGGTTAAGGAAACCCCCAGACTCGGGGCTTAAAAGGGAATTGTTACTCCGACTCCAGAACGCTTTTACCGAGGAAGGTGGAGACCCCGACATGATACTGTTCGATGTGCAAGAAGAACTGCAACAAAGCACAGTACGTACTGCCGAATACCCGCGTTCATGAAGTTGCTTCTGCAGAAATTCGGAAATCTGGACGAGAAATTCGAGACCGTGGAGAGTAGCCAAAAGAATGCTCTCGAAGAACAGAAAAATACTCTTAAAGATCAAAAGAACGTTTTCGAAAAGAGGTTCGACGAACAAAAGAATGAGCAAAATGGTTCGTTTTAAATTCGCCAGAAGCAACTCAGCGAGCAAAGAGATGCTCTTGAAGATCAACTCAATACACAAAAAGTCCCATTCGAGAAAAGACTTCAAATAGTGAATGATAAATTTGAAGCAAAACTGGGAAACTTGGATGGAAAGTTGAAAGTGTAGAACAGAAGTTCAAATGTCTGGCTAAGGTACTTGAGAACGTAACGTTGAGCAGAAGGTTCGGGAATATTCTGACGAAAGCCCTCGATGAAAATTAATGCAGCCGCCGGCCAAGCATCGTAGCCGATTTATAAGAAGCAATTCGAAACTGCAGCGTTGACAAACAATTGAGACAACGAAGATAAATCGATTGCTCTCACGCTTGCGCTCAGTGGAACCCATTTTGATTTAAGATGTTCAGTATGTTCGAGTGTCCTAGACATTATGATTTCTAGAGGTTGTTCTCTCTTAGTCTGAGAGCTGCCTTTGCCGCCACATTTCTCGTGAAAAGTTTCAGAGGTTGGAGGTGCAGCATTGTTTCCAGACCTGTATGAGGTGTGGATCTTAATGCACCTGTGATACCTAAGCAAGCTAATCTTTGTACCTTCTTCAGATTCTTCAGGTAAGATTTCGTTTTACACGCCTCCCACCATACCAATGATCCATAGGTAAGAATAGGTCTAACAACCGCTGTATGTTATTTTGGGTTGAAGACCCCACTTTTTCCTAATGGCTTGTTTACATGTGTAAAGAGCAATGAGACCTTACTTCATTCTCTCCTCCGTGTTCCATTTCCAATTTAGTTTGGAGTCAAACAAAACGCCAAAATATTTGGCTTCCAGGGAGAGTTTAAGATTGGTCCCTTTTAGTTTAGGAGGTAGCCACCCCTGCAATTTGCGCTTCCCTGTAAAGTCCACTGTTCTCTGCCCATCTTAATAAATCTGTTAACACAGACTCCATTTGTTCACTGATTGTTTTGCAAAAAATTGACGAACTAGAAGTATTCCTACGGAAGAATAATGTAGACATATGCCTGATTTCGGAAACCCACTTTAAAAAGGGTTCAACACGCAAAATAAAAGGTTACATTGACTATCACGCGCATCATCCTTCAGAAAATTCGAGAGGTGGATCCTCTCTCTACATTAAAGACTGCATAAAGCACTCCAAAAACGAAGAAATAGAACTTGACTCTATGCAAATAACCTCAGTCTCAGTAAAATTAAGTCACATAAATTACAACATCGCGACGAGCTATTTTCCTCCGCAGTATCGGCTGGCAGATGAAGATCTTGCTCTGCTCTTTGACTCACTTGGGTCAAACTTTATCATCGGCGGCGACTTTAACGCGAAAAATACTTTTTGGGGCTCACGGTGCAATTCAACAAGAGGCAGAGCCCTCTTTAAAGCAAGTACAAAACGCGGCGTGATCTTCTTATCGACGGGAAAGCCAACATATTGGCCAACCGACAGAAATAAAATACCTGATCTCGTCGACTTCTTTATCGCCAAGGGGGTACCTCGTTACCTTACGAGCGTAGAAGAACGCTTTGATCTCTGTTCAGATCACTTGGCAGTTCTTTTGAAAATCGGCGGAAGCCTAGCGAAAAATAAAAGAGCGCCTAGATTAACTAACAACAACACCGACAGGGACGGCTTTAGAAAATACTGCAAAGAAAACATAGCTTTAAATGTACAGCTCAAAACGCCACTTGAAATAGATGAAGAATTAGATAAACTCGTGAGAGTTGTTCAGAGCGCTGCGTGGAACAACACTTCTTTTCGGAGGTCCGAATTATCGAACAGCGGAACAATATATCCGCGAGAAATAGAAGAGCTAATAAGCGAAAAGAGGAGAGCGCGCAAGAGATGGCAACGTTCGCGAGCACCCCCGGATAAGACAATCTTGAACCACCTTTCTAACAAACTGAAGCACGAACTTCAAGATTTTAAAAGTCGCGAGACTACTGCTTACCTCGAAAGTTTGACTGCCGATAAAGGTTCGAACTACTCTCTTTGGAAAGCAGTCAAGTCCGTTAAGAAGCCTATAGCACACTCTGCGCCATTAAGAAAAGCCAACGGCGAATGGGCGACAAAGAGAAGACAAAGAAAAAGCGGATTTATTTGCAGATTACCTAGAAGAAACATTCAAACCGTTTGACGGGGAACCGTTGGTCGAGGAGCTCAATCCTTATGCGGTACAAGATAATTATAGAATAAAAACCGTGTCATTGGCTGAACTTCGTCATACGATAAATAATCTGAAAAACAACAAAGCCCCTGGCTACGACTTAATTACTACCGAAATTCTAAAGGAGCTACCGAAAAAAGCTTTGGTCAAGCTATTCTATATCATTAACGCTTCCATGAGAGTTTTATACGTTCCAAGGCAATGGAAAGTGGCCGAGGTCATAATGGTTCCGAAACCAGGAAAATGTCCGAACAATAAAAAGTCATACAGACCTATTTCGCTACTGCCGATAATAGCTAAGGTGTTCGAGAAACTGTTGCTTAAAAGGTTGCAAACAATCATTGAAGAAAGACGATTGATTCCGGATCACCAATTCGGATTTAGAAAAAAACATTCAACAATCGACCAGGTCTATCGTATAACAAACGAAATCGAAAAAGCTCTGAAAGCGAAAAAGATATGTACTAGCGCTTTTCTCGACGTATCGCAAGCCTTCGACAAGGTGTGGCACGAAGGCCTGAAGTACAAATTAAGGCTTTGCTTACCAGAAAAACTCTATAGAATCTTAGAGTCTTACCTTAAAGACAGAATCTTTCGCGTAAGGTACGAAAATGAGTACTCGGAATTCAAAGAGATAAATGCCGGTGTCCCGCAAGGAAGCGCTCTCGGCCCAATATTATTTTTGCTCTATACAAGAGACATACCCCACGATGAGGGAACAATTTTAGCTACGTTCGCAGACGACACTGCTATTCTCGCTATTGACACGACAGTTGAATTATCAACAGGGAAACTCCAGCGCGCTTTAGACAAAATATGCGACTGGACGAAGAGCTGGCGAGTCGTCCTTAACGAGACTAAGTCAACGCATGTTAACTTTACTTATAAAAACAACAAACCTTTATGCATTAACTCGGTACAAATCCCGTACTCAAATGAAGCGAAATATCTAGGAATGACTCTAGACGCAAAACTTAAATGGAAGCCGCACGTTAAAAAGAAACGCGACGAGCTCGAAATCAAGTTATTCATTTCTCGAATTGGCTTATCGGAAGATTTTCGAAACTAAGCATATATAAACTGCTTTTGTATAAGCAAGTGCTAAAACCATCTTGGACGTACGGTATGCAACTCTGGGGTTGTACTAAACCAAGCAATATATCTATTTTAGAAACTTTTCAAAATAAGACACTCAGAGCAATCGTTAATGCTCCATGGTATATAAGAAATAGCGATCTACACCGAGATCTAGGAATCGCAACCGTGTCTGACGAGGTAACAAACTTTGCTCGCAAACTTAGTACTCGTCTTCGCGGACACTGCAACAATGAAATTATCCGAACTTTGGATCAGACAAATCTTACGCGCCGACTACAACGAATGAGACCGTTAGATCTAGCAGCATAAGATGAAACCGCATAAATTGACGGTATTGTAGGTGCCTTCGTTGGAAGGCAGCCTGCCACACGCGATTATTACAGAAGCTTGAACTAACGGGTGATTTTTTAAGAGGTTGAGAACTTTTTTAAAAAAAAAACACAAAAAATTCGAAAAAATTAATGAAATATTTATTTGAATCGATAGCTTGAACCTTGCAATTTAATGTTTAAAGATAATTTCATGACCTTTCATGACCGCGGCTGCGTCTCAGGTAGCCCATCCGCTGAGTCCAATTTTGGCATACTCTTTCACACATATCGGCCGGTATCTCACGAATGAATGCATGGATGTTGGCTTCCAGTGCGTCAATCGAAGCGGGCTTGTCCCTATAGACATTAGCCTTGACATACCCCAACAAAAAATAATCTAATGGTGTCAAATCGCACGATCTAGGCGGCCAATTGACCGGCCCGAAACGTGAAATTAACTGTTCACCAAACTCGCCTCGCAATTGCGCCATTGTTTCGCGTGCTGTGTGGCATGTGGCACCGTCTTCGGCGTTGTGGTAGGTCGGATGGCTTTAGTTCTTGCACCAGCTGTATCTTAAAAGGCTTGACACCCAAATCCTTCCGCAAAATTTTCCACGTAGTGCTGTAACAAAGGCATAACTGTTGGGAAGGGTGCCGAATCGACATTTCGCGGTCTTCTGTCACACTAGCTGATACGGCCGCAATATTTTCTTCACTACGCACAGTACGTAAACGTGTTGGTGGTTTAATGTCCAACAAAGTAAATTTGGTGCGAAATTTGGTCACAATCTTCCGAATAGACTGCTCAGAAGGTCGAGAATGCCGACCATAAAATGGAAGCAGCGCGCGATGAACATTTCGAACCGAGCACTTTGAGAATTTTGATAGTAAAATTCAATAATTTGCAAGCGTTGTTCATTTGTAAGACGATCCATGGTTACATTGCAAACCAAACTGAAGCTATTTGACAGTGACACAAGGTACTAAACACACGTCAGCTGTCAAAACCAGTGTTGCCAAAACCAAACCAGCTAAAAAATCACCCTTTACTTGTTAAGGAAACTTAGTCGTAGTCTGACGGAAAATGGGAGGTTTTTTAGTGAGTAAGAATCTCACACTACTATGAGCACGCGCGGCCAGTCCTCGTAGTGCGAAGGTTTTTTTCCTACCCACGGAAAAAAAAAAAAAAAAAAGATTGTTGGAAGAAATTTTCCTGTAATCAGTATAACTATGTCATCTGCGTAAGCTACTACTTTTATTCCTCTTTTAACGAGAGTATTAAGAATTTCGTTGAGTGAGATGTTCCATAGAAGAGATGAAAGCACCCCTCCTTGAGGGGTTCCCATTTCAACCGTTTTCTTAATAGAATATTCTCCCAGATTAGAGTTAATGACTCTACTTTTAAGCATTGTCTTTAATCAATTCGTCAAGTGAGATCATGGTTTCTGTTTATACCCCATCCCAGAGGATAGGAGGTATATTGAGTTTGTCACACAGTTTGTAACACGTTGGAATAATATTGGTAGACCCCCAAGACCTTACGGGCATATGATCGAGACCGAATTCTGAATCGAATGAGCCATGTCCGTCCGTCCGTCCGTCTGTATGTCACATGTTTTTAGGCCTTAAATTTTGAGCTAGGGTGCTGAAACTTCGTACCTAGGGTCATGCGAATCAGTACAAGTGTAAAAAGTTTTGAAATCCGCCCAAAGACACGCCCACAATCAGTCTAAATGTGCAACTATATACCTCCAGAGTTTTCAAAAGTGTTAGGCGTTCTAAAAGGCTGAAATTTGACATTTAGCATCTCTTAATGATGTAAGACACAAAAAAGACAAATTTAATTGTTAAACCTCCTCTAGTGGGCGTGGCATCTATTTTAAGGGTAAATTTTCAAATGCAGTTTACTCAATATTTTTGCTCGAAATTGAAAAAAAATTTGCTTAATATTGTATGTAGGAAACGCTCAGTTCCACATTTTGCCAATACAAGACTTTGGGCCACGCCCACATTTGGAAGCAGAATTGAAGAAAAACCTTAAATTTTCCAGAAAAACTTAATTTCGATTTGCCTTGAGCCTAATTTAGGAAACCATGAAACAAAAAAGTATCAGGTTAGTTAAACGAGACTGCAGTCCAGATTTCGTTCATATAAAGTTTTTAGCCACGCCCCCTTTTAGGGGTCAATTTTTTTAAAATTATTGAATTTAAACCAAAAAATTGCATTTTTAGGTGCATTTAAGTGTAACTTGGAAATATCTGTGGAAGTATCTTATAATTAATAGTTTGTAATTAGGGGCGGTTTGACCACGTCCCTTTTCAAATTTTGCATTACTTATAAAATGTCAAAAAATAACTGTGCCATCAGCATTTTACAATGTGGGATAGGATGGGGTATTCAACGATCCGTTTTACGGACTGTAACTTCTGCGTACTCACTGTAGCACTTACTCACTGGTTTTAGATTATTGAACACTCCTTCTAGTTCTAGAAAGGTTGCCAATGCGAATTCTTTGTTATATAAGGACCTCTCGATTGTGCTCGTCACCTCATGCAGCGCCTTTTCCACGGATTTCCCCTTGGTATGGGCGTGTTGTGCATTGCTGGGGTGCGTATTGATTTCGAGGTAGTTCCTTAGCCGCAGATCTATCAGCCTTTCCAATATCTTAAGTAAAAAAGATGAAAGACTTATAGGTCTGTAATCATTTGCTTTGCAGTGGTCGCGTTTTCTCGCTTTAGGAATAAAGACCACAAGCACATCTTGCCAGTTGTTTGGGATATACCTCAGAGTTATACACCCTATGAAGATTTCCTTGAGCCAAGGAATGAGTGCATCACTCGTTTTCTGAACCATGGCAGGTATTATACCATCCGGTCCCGCTGATTTGAGGGGTTGGAAGGATTTTATTGCCCAGGTTAGTTTATCCTTGCGAATACAGTCAGCCATAACTTCCTGTTCTTCGTTGGATAATGAAGGGTGGCAGTCTGTTGTATCGAGTGTTTGCACCCGGGGAAGTGTGTATTGAGCAGAAGTTCCAAGGTTTCATGGTTGTTTACCATCCAAGAGTTTTCCTCTTTGCATAAGTTCCCGGGTATGCTTGGATTTTTGGCATGGATTTTTCGTAATCTTGCCGCTTCCATTGAGGCTCCATGTTGGTACAGTACACTGAACCAAAAAAGGTGGTGAAAATAACGAATTCGTAGGTTAAATTGACGAAAAGGTGGTCAACATACACCCTTCTAATCCTTTTGTTGTTTTGAATAATCCTTTTATTCAATTTGAATAGTATGATAGTCACTCGTTTATTTGAAGAAAATTGGTTAAATCCACAAATCTTTATTAGTTAATTTGCGTTTGTTGTTTCAAATAATTCATTTATTCAATTTGAGTAATTGGAAGTAGCCTATCAAAATGACGAAAATTCGCTGAATCTACGAATCTATGTTAATCAATTTATGTTTGCTGTTTTAAAGAATAATATTCAAATTGAATACCGTGGGAAGCCTCTGGTCCTGGATTATTGCTGAAAAACTGATAAAAGATTCGGCCGTGATAATAACGGTAACATCAATGACAACAACAAGAAACTTCGTTAAATGATTTTATTTTTTTAGAACACACATTTTTTTACTTTTTAATTAACTTTTTATTCTTAAACTTAAATTTGATTTCATTAAATAACTTTAGTTTTTTAAAGCTTCAATTAAACGATTGATGGCCGAGCTTGATGTGTCATACTTGGTGGTAAAACTTTTTTTTTTTTTTTGTAATACTAGGATGGACGGAGGCTAAAACTCCAAAATCGTTCAAAGATACCAATACGCCCACTATAGCAGGTATATAATACCGAAGTAGCCGATATTGGTTATGCCCGATTTCCACGTGCTAAAAAACCACCCATTTATGAGAGACACTATGAAACTGCCAGAACGCACTTCATAGTAGTAAATTTTCGCTCTCTCATAATACTTCTTGACTACAACTAAGTTAACTTAACAAGTAGCTTACGCTTCCATAGTGTTAATCGCATTGGATAGGTTGCTTTCCAATGAATGCACCTACTAAGCCGTTCATTCATGCGGCTTCACACTACGTCGCTAGATCGAAGGATCTTGTTCTTTGTAGTCGTCGCTTGTTGTTAACATCGTTAAGAGTCTCGTTTAGAGTACGGATCATTTCATTGCTGCAATGAACATGAAGGCGAGCATTAAGCTTTCGAGCGAAGTTTGTTACTTCTTCGCCCACGGTAGCTATTCCTAAATCTCTGTGAATATCGCTATTCCTAATATACCATGGAGCATTCACAATTGCTCTTAGTGTCTTGTTTTGGAAAGTCTGCAACATGGACATGTTGCTCGGCTTGGTACAACCCCAAAGTTGTATACCGTATGTCCAGGACGGCTTTAACACCTGCCTGTACAAGAACAGTTTGTTATATGTGCTTAATTTCGAAAATCTTCCAATAAGCCAATACATTTCCCTGAGCCTAATCTCGAGCTCGTCACGCTTCTTCTTTACGTGTGGTTTCCACCTTAGTTTAGCGTCCAGTGTCATCTCTAGATACTTCGCTTCATTTGCATAAGGTATTTGTGCAGAATTTATGAACAGAGGCAAATTGTTAACCCTTCTGTAAGTGAAATTCACATGCGTAGACTTGTTCTCGTTAAGAGCGATTCGCCAAGTCTTCGTCCAGACACAAATTCTGTCCAATGCTCGTTGGAGGTTTCTCGTTGATGACTCGACTGATTCACCTGTTGCCAGGATGGCCGTATCGTCCGCAAACGTGGCCACGACTGTCTCGTCATCTAGAGGTATGTCTCTTGTGTAGAGCAGGAACAGGGTCGGACCGAGGACGCTTCCCTGGGGTACGCCAGCCCCGAATTTGCTTTGGTGGTAAAACTAACCAAAAGTTTTTGTATAATTTTTCCAAACCAGGATCGACACTAATGGGTATTGAATCTTGAATATCTGGAATGAAATAAAAACAATCAGTATATTGTTAATAAAAGCAAATAAAAGTTGGCTTATTATTATATACAAAATATGGCATCATTACTGCCGCCAATGATCAATTGATTTTTAAAAGAAAAAATTTGGTCATGTATAGTATTGATCTTCGACAATCATAACAATTATTTTTTTTATAAAAATTTAAAAAGTTTTTAAATCACCAAAAACGCGTTATCAACTGCAAAGCAGCATAAAAATCTAGACAAAATTTACACACTTTATATTTATTTTACTTTTTTATTTTTCATTAATTACTTGAATGCTAATAAATTATGTTCTTTTCACTTTCCTTTTTTTAACTTTCAAAAATGTATTTGTTACTTTTGCACGGCTCAATGAATATTATCTTAAACATAAAACGGAAGCGTTCGTTTTTATTTTAAAGTGATGTACAGCAAACGAAATTTATTCCAATCGAGGAATATTTCATAAGTATTAGTAGAATGCCGCGAAAAAAAAGAATGGAATACATCAGTTAATTGACAAAAACTATTCAAATCGAATAATGCATCGGTTTGATGGAATATATTTTAATTTTTCTGAAATTTTAACGATATTTTATCATTTCGAATAAAAAGAAATTCTTAATTTGAATATTTTCTTAGTAAATAAGAAATTAAGTGTTTGTTGATTGGAAAAAAATACTTTAATTACAAACTATTTAAAGTTAAAGAAAACTAACCGAAACATTACCTTAATTGATGAATGTGTTGTGGACTTGAATATAACTTTAAATAAAATTTTTTCAAATTATGTATTTATTTCGTTAATTCCACAATCGTTTCTTCAATCAAAAAGCTAAGTAAAGAAATTATTCTCCTTGAATAAAATTTATTAATTTCGTAAATCAATTTGTTTATTTGAATAAAAAAACTACAAATAATCATCGATTTCGTAAAAGTCTTTAGTTAAAATTTTACGAAAACTTTTAATCAATTTTGCTACTAAACTTTGGTTCAGTGTAGTTGGTCCATGATGCTCTAGTTTTCCCTTTGTATTCGTTGAAGCTGTTGCGATAAGTGTCCCAATCAGCATCATTCTTGGTCAGCTTAGCCTTGTTGAAAAGTTTCCTTGTTTTTGTCCTGAGAAGTCGAAGTTCCGCGGCCCACCATGTTGCATGGGTTCTTTTGGGGGCCGACTTATAGGATAGGATTTTTAGAACGAAGCTAAGAGTGTCTCAGTGATAAGGTTGACGGATTCCTCTAACCGTGTCACACTCGAGATGTTGCCGGATTAGGCGCTAATCGTCTTGCGACGAGTTTGGAGAATTTGCTCCAGTCGGTCTTAGCAGGGTTTCTAAAAGGTAATTCCTTATCTATTCTAAAACTAATATTGAAGGTTACCATGTAATGGTCCGAGAAGGAGCATTTGGTGAATACCATCCAGTCATTAACTTCAAAATTCTCGGTATAGTGAGCTAAAGTTAGATCAATGACCTCCTCCTTAATTTTGTTGTTGAAAGTAGGATGACTACCCCTGTTACAAATTTTTAGATTGGATGACAGACTCACCCCTCTTGTTTATATCTTAGCTTCCTCAGTGAGTGTGGGCATTGGCATCCACCGCGATGACTAGGTTAGCCTTGGTGGTGTTCCAACTCCCATAGTGCTGTCGATGGTGGATTTTCCTCTTCGTATGGCAGGTATGCGGATGCAAGAATAAGTTGTGCCTCATTCCTGCTTTCGCACACCGCCACTGCTAATTCGCTGTTGCTGAAATGACAGGAAAGATTAGAGTTAAGTGTTTTCTAAATCAATATTCAGCTTCTCAGTTTACCTTTCTTTTTTGGTGTTTAGGACTGAATATATTTTGGACCCTAATCCCTGGATTTTATCTTTGGAAAGCCACGGTTCCTGGATTAGGGCCACATCAATATTCTGTTCGGCCATGAACAGCAGCAGGTCGTCGGTGGCAGCTTGAGAGTGACGCAGATTAATCTGCACCGCCCTCAGCTTTCCGACGCTGGTCTTTTTCATGTAGGAAGTTAAACTTTAACTGCCCTAGCCCGAATTTGACCACCCCGCTACTGTGTTCAGATAGCTGGCATATTTGGTGCCCACCACTATCTTCATGTCCACGCCTCCACCTTTTTCCCTCGGTGTCTTTGAAAGAACCTGCCAGCCTTTCGTGCTGAGACTCTCGTCGAGGAAGGTACTGTTTCTACTTTGCATCAGGCCAGACCTCTCCAAGGTTGCAGATGCAGTGAGTTAGAAAGTCATATGACTCCCTGTTGCTGCAACTAATTACCTTTACTCCTTTCCGCCACCCGGCTTCTGCGAATTTGTAGTCATCGTGTGATGGGGGGGCTTTGATGTAGAGGCACACGTTATCTGTATCGTGCAAGACAGAGCTTATTGTCTTTCGCGAAATCGTTGGCCCTTCCCTTTTCTTTTCTCAGTCTTCTTATTGGATGGGATGGCTGCCTTTGTAGTCTAAGTGTTGAGAATTGGCTTCCCCCAGTGCGGTCATGTCTGACAGACTCTCCGACTGAGTGGTGACTTCTGTCGCTTCGCTGGTTGCCCTTTGTCTAGTAGGCTTTTCATGATCTGTTTTATCGTCAGGTAGCTCTCTGCCGTCACACCCCTGACTAACAGTGTTATCTTCCATGAAAGTTGGGTCCTCCAGAATCCGTGACCCTGCCGTTTCCGAAGAAGCGAGTGGAGTTGCACTAGTGTGCGTTCCACCTGGAGTAATATTTTAATGTTGTTGTCCTTCCATGTTGGTCTTGGGTTTTCGCATTAGTTAGTTCTGCTACGTTCTAGGATGCATTGCCCGGCTGCTACCGCGCAGAGGTATAACTAACACTTGAGAGTGGCCGGATGAGAATCGCCATACCTAGAAGGCTTTCAGCTCCTCCGACCACTCCCCCGCAACGACCACATGCAGCAAGTTTACCGGGTCCAGTTGCGCCGAAGACTTCAGACAAGGGGTGGGACGCTTTAATAGTTGCAAGCCGAAATCGAGCATTTGGCTAATTTGTCATCCCAACACCAGTAGAAAAATTATAAACGGGCTGGCAACCCATGAGTTAACGAATGCAATTGCGGATGGAAAGCTACAAATAGCTGTAAGAATGGCGGGAAAGAAGAAACTCGCTGAAGCACTAGCATTTTCCTTTACAATGGAAGTAACAGACCGAGCTTCGCAAGGTAGACATCGCATCAGGGCAATGGCTACGCTAGAGTGCTCATGTTAATCGACATGTCGCATCGAAATCGAAAGACAAAACATGAACACCGCTCGGGGACAAATGAGATGCTGGAATTGTAACAAGCTGGGACACCTATAGATTCAGTGCAGAGCTCCAGCTACAAGCTCCAGGCGACAATCAAGCTCCCTACAATGGAGAAGCATGGCAGAGACAACATTCTATCTGCTGGAATGGGTTTCGAGCCACAGCAGTCGGGCATCGCCTTAAAACCAAATTCGGGGGGCCAAAGATAGTTGATAGAATAGACGCCCCAAAAACCATCATCCAAGTTTCGCCAGCAAAATGCTGCAACGCGGACGAACTATCCTGGAGACAAAGTAAGCCCGGCTGCGAAGATTTCCTTCATAGAGATGACGAAGGTATTTCTGCCCAGAGTATAAGAGCTGAGCCTGTAGAAGGCTGGAACACTGAGGAACTTCGCAATGCACAATAAGAAGACCCTGACATTGAACCAATCCTCTTAAAAGGAGTCTATTAAGACACCGAGCGCAAGGGGTATATATCCGACAGTATAAGTCCTACTTAATGTAGGACTTAATGTAAGCCTTTTTGCGCAGTGGGACTCGTACAATAAGAGAGTACGAGAGAGAATCTGCGAAGAAGATGGGAAATGCCGGATGGAAAATATTTAGGATGCAGCTTGTGGTTCCATCGGTCAAACCTCCAGAAGATTCTATGGGAAATGCCCTATGCAGAACTGGCGGGCACTCAGGAATCAACAAGACCCTGGAAAAGGTACCAAAGGCAGATCTATGTGGTTTGGAAACAGGCATAGCACCTCCTTTCGTTAAAATCATGAAGCTATATGTAGACTACTACCTACATCCCTTACGTTTCCGGTTTCAAAATCAGGATCAGGATGCTTCAAAGAATGGTAAGAGCATGGGCATCAGGGAGTTCGAAGTATCTATTACTAAAGTTGCCAGTTAGCAGTGGTAGGAAAACACATTTTTATGGTGTCAATGCACATTTGAACGATAAACCCAGAAAATCTTTTATTGAGCAAGCTCATAGTTTACTCCACAGGATGTTTTACAGTAGCATTAATAACCGTAACCTAGGATAAATTATCTTCCTAGAATGCCAGGTTTGCGAGGGATGGAAGACGTTCTCATATATTCTGTTGCCAAAAGTCCAGTTTTATTCCAGATGTTATACGAAATCATATTCAAATTCGAAATTCGATGAAAGTAAAAAAAAAAAGTTTCCCTGTGGTAAGCTTTTGAATTCAGAAGGTATATTTTTAGCGACTGGAATACATAATGTTATTTGAGACTATTTGTATGATATTTTACTTCGCAGCAGATAAGGAACGTGACACAATTATTAATATAACTTTATAAGTTAGGAATGTAAACTTCTAAAAAAATTACTTGGTAGAAAATCATCCTGATTAAAAAGAATGCATAGAATGAAATAGCGAAAATATGCTTCGCAAAATTACTGCAAAAAAACTTGGTTCTTAAATATTCGTTAGGTATGTTATTATTCCTTGTTCCAAGTTGTGCAAGTGCAAAAAAAGAAAAACTATTAAATCAATATAATTAGATTGTGTATGGAAAAGTCTTGACACGAGACTGCGTATAGCCTATACACTGTTGTACGATTTTTGATTTTCTGTTTGTAAATTATGGTTATTATTATCGGGGTCAAGGATTATATTAAATACGTTAAAAATTAAAAAAGAAAATTGAGTAAGTGCAACAGTGTACAGTCAAAAGTTAAGGCACCCTGCATGTACGATAAAACTGTTTGGTAAAACAAACAAATAAATAAACATTCGATAAAGAGATATTAACTCAAATGATGATTTTGATGGGTCTTACTATACTGGAAAGTCACAGTGCAATCAGAGAAGGCACAATAGTCTGCTGTTAAAGAAGCTGCAACCTATCAGAGCTGGGAATGTCCGCCCAATCATACACTTTTCGTTAAACTGTCATCGGCTAATTTAATCGAAACACCTCCAGTGAAGATCCTCGCCTCTGCGGCTGCCTCCGTAGTGAAAAGATGGCTCCAGCAAGCCATTAGGGAAAGCACAATAGGTTCTTTTTTATACCCCATCCCATAGGATAGGATAGGATACGTATCTATATTAAGTTTGTCACAAAGTTTGTAACAAGGTGAAATGATAATGGCAGACCCCCAAAACCTGAAGGGCATTTGATCGAATTCTGAATTTTAATGGACGTCTAACGGTTTCCTTAACGCGGTATTCAGAGTAGTAAAATTAGTTTAATTGGCACTCACCCTTGTAGGTATCTGTTAAATGAAAAAGATATTCACAAGGGTGAGTTTTGTTGCGTTTTATGTTTTAAAGAGTGATTCTGGGCAGGCTTCAGGACTGGTCCTAGGCAAGAGTTGTTTCAGATAAGTTTAAATGCAAAATTATTCACTCGAGTCCTAGTATGCAACTCGTCTGGTCCAATTAGATCAGCACCTTGGTCATAGGTCACTGCTCCCTCAATGTGTGAATTCAATACTTCTCTCGGAGTGGTCGGCAGCTTGTGAAAATGTGAAGTTGGGAAACACAACCATCAAGATCACAACAGAAACGGAAATTTTTAGTTAACTTGCGATGGCCAGTATTGGATGGATCAGTATTTCAGTGTTTCTAGAGTAAATTTATCATTAGGGAAATTTTTTGTGGACACCCCATTGGAAATATGCTCCAGCGAAGTGGGCATGGGTTTGCTAGTTCATTAAAAAATGTGAAAAATTAAAAAAAAATCTATGGTATTTGTTTTTTAGTTAGGGCTAGATAATTTGCACTCCATTGCTGATGGGTTGGAGTATTTACATACGCACTGTTGCACTTTTCTACTTGTTTTTTTTTTTTTTTTGGCTTAATCCGCACTGTTAATTTGTAAGACCTTAAATTAATATTTTGTTTAGACGGCAGACACAACTTTGTTCGGTTAGATAATACACAACATTTTATTGCAATAAATACTGATCAACAACTTTCGTTTGGCATATAACATTCATCTAATCACTAACTTAATGCTGACTGTAAGCAACTGCGGGTGCTGCGACGTATGCACTTGGAGCTGCATAACCAACTTGAGCTGACTTGTAGTAAGCTGGTGCTGAGTACGATATGGGAACAGCCGATTTAACTTCAGCCTGCGACACATAGGTCAACGGAGACGAATTGTATTGAGCTGGAGCGGAGTAAGTTTTTACGACAGCTGGTGCAGCATACGAAACTGGAGCGGATTTATAGTAAGTTGGGGTAGAGTACGCTACTGGTGCGGCCTTGTAGTAAGCAGGAGCAGAGTACGTAACTGGAGCCAATGACTTTACAACTGTTGGTGCGGCATATACAGCAGGTGCAGATTTGTAGTAGGCTGGCGCAGCATAAGGAGTTGGAGCAGCAGCAAAGGAAACCGGAGCAGCCGCTTTTGCAACAACAACAGGACTAACGGTCTTCACAACAGCTGGAGCTGCAGCAATAGTCTTAACGGGAGAACCGATTGGCACCCGAGTCACAACAGCGTTAAATCCATGAACGTCATCAGCAGTGTATCGAACAATTCTTCTGTATCCATCGGCATCATTCAAAGAGTATTCGCCTTGAACTACATCACCATCGCGCACTTCAACTTGGTTCTTTGAATCACCGGTTATAGCGTCCTGAACGTCGTAAGCGAACTTGTACTGTGGATGTGGATCATATTCTTCGACCTGCTTCGCCAAAACTGGCTGAGCTACTGCTAACGGAGCAGCTTGGTACAACTGCTGGGATGGTACATATCCGGCGCTTGCTGCAGAAATGAATGCCAAAACCAAAACGAACTATTTTGAAACAGAACATTAAAACATAAATGATTAAAAATTCAGTTAAGTGACTTTAAAAGAGTTATAAGATAGTCTCTGTACCTTGAATGCCATAGTTGTAGATTTGTATTTAAATTTTGCGGTTTCTAAGTCAAAAGACGGGGTGCGAATGATATGGTTTCCCGGCCCCAACTATGGTTTTATAGGCTAATTTCTTGTCGGTTTCTGGTACTCATACCACAAATACCGTCCCACATCACATTGCCAGGCGCGTTCACTGACTCATTGACCAAATGGAGCACAGTCTGATTGTTTGATTGCCATCAGTGACAACTGCTAAGCTGCGAACAATGTGAGTTAGCATTGATTTTACGAAATCACCTTCGCTTGTGTATGATTGATTTTGATCTCTAAACGGATATATTTGCTTGAATCTTTGATATGTCGTGGCGATTGGTAAATCCAAGTAGTTTTGCAGTGTTTTATTAATACCAGTTTCGCATGATAAGAAGTTTAAAAAAGATTTAAAAAAAACTGGGTTTGTGACGGTAAAACTTTGCTGTCGCGTCGCTTATAGGAACTTGTTTTTTCATTTATAGGAAATTCATGACGGTAAATAAAAATACCTCTAAGAGGATTTACTGACTGGGGGGAAATTGCTAATTACTCACGCCAGTCATTGCAACTATTAATTAATACATATTTACTCTAAGGAGAATGCTTTACGTTATTGATTTCCAAAGTTCCGAAGTCCCGTACATAAATAAATATTTTGTTAACATAACAGAATTATAATGTTAGAATATTAAATTTATTACTCACATTTGACAAAAGACGAATTGCGTTCTTTATACAGAAATTGAGAATGTTGACCTAACAGTCAATGAGTCAATATGACCAAGTACATCCTGTCAACAATCGGAGACTCCTAGTCCCAACACCAACGTCTTGGTAAAATATTACCATAGGCAGTTATTACTTTAGCGTATAGTTGTAGGGACTCTATATAGGGACTCTATATACCCGACCCAGGGTATATTAATTTTAACGCATAATTTGTAACACAGTTAAATAATCATCGAAAAAAAATTATATAACAAATACTAGAGATATAAAAATATCCCTACATACAAATCATTAAGCTCCACCTACTTTAAGGAGGCGCTTTTAGGAAAAATCCGTTTTTTTTCAGCATTGGTACCGTTTGAACGCATTTTTTCATGATTCTAGCAAAATTAGATTTAGGATATATTAATTTTCATCCCACGCCCAAATGTCAATTATATGGAGGCGTGACCAATCCAAATAATTGACATGAAATAAAATTTCTTTGATTTTACTTGAATCAAGCAAAAAAAAACTTTTAAATTTGGCGGTACAGGGTATAGAGGGTCGGGTAAATAGAAGTTCGATACAGGCGAACTCTTCAACTTACTGGTTTTACTTAGGTTCCACTATAAATGAAGGTTAAGCATGGCGAGAGAGGGAGGAGTAGCTATAACATTTTTGGCCTTACCAACCTGGGAAGAAGCGTCAGAATACCGCTCAACAACTCTTCGCGATGACTAGAGCGGAATGAAAACTAGAACTAACAAGTGAGTAAGTACAAGAGTTCGTCTGTGACAAACTTCTCGTCATATACCCGACCCTATACACCGTGTTACACCAAATCTTGAAGTTTTTTTTGGCCCGAATTCATAAATTGTTTGTATAGGCTACGCCCCCAAAAGTGGGCATGCGCTGAAAATTAAAAACAATTAATTGCAATTTCGTTAGGATCATGAGAAAATACGGTAAAAGCGAAAATTATTGCAGAAAAAAATCCGGTGTTTCGTAAAACCGCCCCCTAAAAGTGGGCGGAACTCAAATTTTTGTGTGGAGCAAACTTAGTAAACAGTAATCGTTTTTATCGAATGTTTTTTCGATTTGTAGTGAACTTTCTGAGAAATCGGGATTTTAAAGATTTAACATTTTATGTTATGCCCTGGGTCGGGCATAAAAAATAAAACATTACCATTGTCGTCTAGAAGCCTTGTGGTATTAAGGGACATTATGTCTTTAAAAGACCCTCAACATCCAAGTCGTACTTTGCGATGCGGAAACATGGATCTTGCGTTAAGGAGAGAATCCTTGGGTTATGTTTAGTTAAATTTGGTTAAGTTCAGATTTTTTCTTTAGAGCTAAAATTTAATGATCGAAACAATCTTTAGCCCATTACGGAGAAAGAGGATGCAGGTGGCGCGAGCAAGCATGTAAGACTTAGCCAAGGACAGAGCTGACTAGAGAAGCTTGTTAATTAAGGCCACGTCCACAACCTCACAAGACAAATTAAGTTTTTAAATGAAAACATTTTGGGTGATCGCAAAACATCTTGAATTTTGCAGGTCTGGTAGATAGTACCCCTTTTGGTTTTGTGCTTCCTGGTCCCCGATTAGGGGCCTCCCCTGGTGGAGCCTGGAGGGGAGTAAAAGAATACTCACCATATATGGTGGGGTTCCGGTATGGAAAATATCCGGTTATGCCACACACGAAAAACCCGTGTGAAGCGTCTTGAGATGTATGCGAGTTGTTTCGAAAAAAGCACATTTTTTATGCAAAGCCAAAGTTTTGATATAAAAATGCATACAACACAAGTAAACTGTAAGTGACAGAATATTTCAACAAAAATTACAATATTATTGGAAAGGCGGGTTTGATACCAGTGCAATTTTTATTGTAAAAGGGTTTTCCAACTTTTTAAGTAGTTTAACATTGGCATAATTGTATTTTATTCGGAGTTTGATAGTTGTCAGTTGGCCTGAGCTATCCAACGATTTACCTAAGCGACTGGGCTACCAACCTCTTGTTAATTCACTCTCATTCAAGGGTTTTCGATAACCAGACGGGTGTTCTCTTTACGAGAAGGATAAATCTCATTGGTCTGACTCAACTCGTGATAAAAGATGCGACTATCCCGATATCCGATGAAGTCAATATTTGGGACTAGTCCATGAAAGAAAACTTCATTAGTCCCAGCATGTTGTATCACATATAAAAACCACTTTCTTTTTTATGGCAATGTAGAGGGACTTTTGGCAAAGCATTGAGCGTATATCCGAAAAAGGCTATGGTAAGACCAAACCCTTCATACGCATCAGTTGTTTTGTTTCTGCCTATTTTGCTAAGCTCCAAAGAACAGCTATTGTCTGGCTTCACAGGATCATTCTTTTTCAAGCCGGGCTCTGCTCTCGATGTTTTGATGAGCCTCCGTTTTCTTGGCTCATTTATCATTGGGCGTATGTTGAAAAACATCTTTCGCTTTAAGATACATAGCGCGTTGGAATTCTGAAGAACGCATGCGAGAATTATACAATCCCTGTTCAATGGATTTGCCATCTGACACATTAATGTGAAAAGTGAGAACATTAGACTCCACTACCCCTTAGGAAAATAGGCGTCTGCCTATGCTTTGCGCTTTAATGTGACTAACAGGCGGGGCAAGAAGCTTATACGTTTGCAGTGACAGCTAATCTGCAGTAAGAGCACTGCTCTACCATCATCATTTACCCAAGATATTGCTTAAACTCAAGCTTTCGCTGGACTAAGTCTTAAGACCTAATAGCAGTCACACTTGTATCCAGCAAATATGATCATTGATGAGGTTGCTAGACAAGTTTAAGGAGAGATTCTAAAAGTACGCCTGCTATTGTTACTTCGGCTTCTCGTTTGCAAAGGACTTGTTGGCATGACTGCGGTTTTTACTTCTGTTTGACTCATGCGTCAAACGTTACCAGAAACTGTTTACGATAATAACTTACCATTTTCGAAAAGATTTCTAGTTATCAATATCTTCTAACTGAAAGTTAAAAATGTTTATAATGAGTTTAAAAATTATTTAAAAGAAACTCAGTTTTATACTTTAGCGACCTTTCAAAGAACCGCATTACGATGACAGGTTAATTGAATAGGACGTGTCCAAAAAACCAAGAGAAGTGGAACGGATAAGTTTATAAGAGAAATGAGATTTAATTCAATAAATAACAACAGAATAAATAACATGCCTTAAAATAAACTGTTTTAGTGGTTGTATCCATAGTTTGCAGGAGCAGACTTAACGTATGCTGGAGCAGAGTAAGACTCTGATGTAGCGTACGAAACTGGTGACACACCCTTAACTACAGTTGTACCGGCAGAAGCAACCGGTGCAGACTTGAAGTAAGTTGGGGTGGCATAGGCAACTGGAACTGATTTGTAGTAACTAGGAGCAGCATAGGTAACTGCAGCAGCATTCTTCAAAACAGATGGAGCAGGATATGTTTCTGCTGCAGCATACGAAACTGGAGAAACACTCTTCACAACTGATGGGGCTTTGTAGTAATTTGGAGCAGCATAGGAAACTGAAGCGACAGTCTTTCCAACTGGAGCCTTTACAACTGCATTAAGTGGCACACGAGTGACAACAGCATTAAAACCATGAACAGCATCGGCTGTATATTGAACGATCCTTTTATAACCATCAGCATCAATCAGCGAGTATTCGCCTTGGACAACATCTCCATCCCTGACCTCAGATTGGCTCTTGACATCCCCAGTAATGGAATCCTGGACGTCGTAAGAAAATTTGTACTGTGGGTGTGGATCGTACTCCTCGACCTTCTTGGGCAGCACTGTTTGTGCGACAGCCACTGGTGCAGCCTGATAAACTTGAGGCTGGATATATCCTGCGCTGGCGACAGAAACAAAAGCAAGAACAACGACGAACTGCAAAAAATAATATACACAAGGTGGTAACATCGGCTGTTTTTGACTATAATTTTCTGGGCAATATACCTTGAAAGCCATTTTTTTTAAGTAAGTAAGATCTTTTACTGATGTGTGCTCAAGAAATGAAAACTTTTTTGAATGATACTGATAGCTCCCCCATCACTCGATTATATACGAAAATAGTTAGCTCATAACGTTCTATGCAAGTGGGTCATAGCCCCCTACATCTAATCCAAGGACCCACCACATAAAAGCTAGCTGTCTTTCGTTCAAGCTTACTCTCGATTGACCTACATTTATCTAGGAATTCGTATTGTAAAAATTTATAATGTATAAAATCACTAGGTAGACCTATATCTATCTATGACAAAATTAAATTGTGTAACTCATTGTACAGCATAAAAGACAAATAAGAGTTTTGAACTGCTTCGGGGCAACCACATGTGCTCCACAAAAGCGGTTACTATATCAACCCTCAGTTGGCAAAGTAGTTCATAAGCCATTTTACCAGGCAATACAAGTAATAGTTTTCAACCTGCCATTTTACCAGGCAATACAAAGCTATCAATCTATGACCAGTAAAATAATCACAAGTACATCCAAACGGGTTCCCTCCAAAATCCCAACTCATTAACAGATCTGGCGGCATGGCAAACCACTTTGACCTTAAAATGCTCGCGAACAGTTTATACGAAAGTCATACAACTCATGTTTACAAAAGAAATGTGTATCAACTTTGACTATGATCTTAGTTCACACTAAAGTAAAACTAATAAATTTTTGTATATAACTGAGCTTTGGCAAACCATTGAGTGTCATTCGCACTTCACGTTGTTTGTCTGCTTCACTTAACGAAAACAAGTTTAAGCTAAATAATGGCATTTAAGGTAAAGACCTCAGAAGTTTCAATAGACCAGGAATTAATCATAAACATTTTACTCCTTACAGTTCGTTGTTGCTCTTGCCCTCGTGGCTGTCGCCGGCGCAGGATATATTCAACCTCAGGTCTATCAGGCCGCTCCTGTAGCTGTGGCGCAAACCGTGTTGGCGAAAAAATTTAAAGAATATGATTCACACCCACAGTACAAGTTTGCCTATGATGTTCAGGATTCTATCACAGGCGATATTAAGAGCCAATCTGAGACAAGGGACGGAGATGTTGTCCAGGGAGAGTATTCATTGATTGACGCCGACGGCTACAAGAGGATTGTTCAATACACCGCTGATGCTGTTCATGGGTTTAATGCTGTTGTCACGCGTGTCCCACTAAATGTGGCCGTCAATACTGCGGCCGCATATGCCGCTCCAGCTGTTGTAAAGGGTGTAGCTCCTGTTGTTTATGCTACTCCAAGTTATTATAAAGCTGCACCTGTCGCTCATGCTGCTCCTGCTGTTTTGAAGAGTGTTGCTCCCGTTTTCTATGCTAAATCGGAATCCTATTCGGCTCCAGCTGTTGTGAAGAATGTTGCTCCAGTTGCATATGCTGGTCCATCCTTCTACAAATCCGCATACGCCACACCTGATGTTGCCTACCCTGCCTCAACTTACTACAAATCTCCAGCAGTTGGTCATGCTTCTCCAGCTTTTGTTGAGAGTGTTGCTCCAGTCTCATATGCTACTTCGGAGGCTTACTCTGGTGTGGCTGTTGTGAAGAACTTGGCCCCAGTTACTTACTCTGCGCCTTCCTATTACAAGTCCACACCAGTTTCTGCTCCCTCGTCGTATTCTTCTGCAGCGCACTTTAAGTCAGGTCCTCTTGGCTATGGATACAGTCACTAAGTAGTAGTAGATACTTAAGATATTTCATTGTTGTTATTTATTGAATTACAAATAATTTGTATGCTACAAAAAAATTTACTGTTTTTTATTCTTGATTACATAATATAAGTGTGTTTATCTAGGATAAAAATGCTTTTGTCAATACCTACCTTCGTTATAGCTTCCTAAGTTTGCTGCAGGCGGTCGGTAGCTCGCAGCATTGGTAGCCACACTTGGCTGTTTTGATACTGTTGGTTTGATATTACTTTTTTTATACCCGACCCAGGGTATATTAATTTTAGTGCATAGCTTGTAACACAGTGAACTAATCACCGTAGACTCCTAAGACCTTTTAGAGATATGCTCGAGACCGACAGGTGAATCAATTAACCTAACGCGTCCTTCCACCCGTCCGTCTGTCTGTATGTGTGAAGGTTTTAGGTCCTCAAAATAGGTCCTCAAGCTAGAGAGCTGAAACTTGGTGCACAGCTTGGTTCTTCTTTTGCTTAGATAAAGTGTAAAAACTGGCTCAAACCGTTAACGGCCGCGCCCACTACTGGCTTCAGTGAGAGAAAACCTCTATTTCACATTTTCTTTCAAAATGCCTTTTGGTGAAATTTTTTACGTAGCAATATTAACCCAAGACCTTAGACAAGGCAAAAATTGGCCCTCAATATCGACCACAATATCTACCATGCCCATTTTTAGCTCAAATCAAAATCAAATCTCAAATCTCAAATTAAAAACCCGCTTCCTCGGAAAGTTCAAGCTTTCTTTTTTTTCATTTAGGCGCGAGGCTATGATCTGAAGTGATGGCTCATAACCCTCCCACTGTACTACATTCCAATGGTCCGCAGAATATACCGGCAGGCCACCCGGTTTTGAATCACTTCTTTGTCATTGCATTTGTGTGATCCATGAATGTTTAGGCCTTCCTATTCCTCGCGATTGCGCTGTCATGCGACGCATCTTCACCTCAGCTGCCGTTAATTTGCCCTCATATTTATTATACGCTGTCCAACATAGTGAAACACATGTAAGCGCCGGACGTACAACTGCGATGTTGAGCCTTCCTTTCAGCTTAGTGGCATTTTTGGGTAACAGAATATGGCGGAGTTTTCTCCCCACTTAATCCACCCATGCTTACACGGTTATTGATGTCGTCGTCACAGTTTGCTTTGCTATTGATCATAGATCCTAGGTAACTCCGGGAAAGCTCACTCCAAATCGAAAAAAAAATCTATGACAAACATTAAAGATATCGCTATTTGCTAAAAGTGCTCTATATAAAGGTTTAAGCTGCGCCCACTTTTAAAGGAAGTTTTTTTTAGGAAAAAACGGTTTTTTTCTGAATTTTTTTTTCATGATTCTAAAAAAAAGTACAATTCATTGATTTTAATTTTTAGCCCATGCCCAATTTTGGGGGCCTGGCATATAGACAAACAGAAAGCGAGCGGGTTCTCTTAAAAAAAAATGAAATCAATTTGTCACTAACTGAACATTTATGAAAACCTATTCTACCTACACCCAAATTGCTATTCCGAAATCGTGGGGACTGCGCTTCTGGTGTGTTTCCCGCGATGTTGCTGATTACGCAAACGTAACATGATGCTGGATAGGGTTACGTCCGGAACGATGCTGCGATGAATGTAACATGATGCTGCATCGAGTTACTTTTGGAATTTGCTCTTGGTGCTGCGAGGTTGGATGTTTGGTACGCGTGTTGGGACACGATTTCTGTTACTTTTGAAGAGAACGTGTTCTGTGTGTTAACTTATACAAATAATATATGAATTCGGGCCAAAAAACTTTAAGATTTGGTGTTACACGGTATATAGGGTCGGTTAAATAGAAGTTTGTCACAGACGAACTCTTGCTCACTTTGTTTGTCAAATATTTGTTCCCTTTTGAAACCCTAAGGAGTGTTTCACTTAATGAATCAACATTTGAAGAAAAAAAAAAAACAAGTTATTAAGACGTGGTTGATGCCACACCGTTTTTATTGCGGGAGATTTTCAATTATTGATAAATTCTAAATATTTGACGCGATTGGGAGCTTGACTGGGATCAACTGGGATCAACGCCACCAAAAGTACCAACGATTCGCCTTGTCGGATTTTAGCCCGCCCACAATAGTTTATTTGCTGTAAACACCTAAAAGCAGGCGCAAATCCATGGGGCGGCTTGGGTGTTGAGCGCAACAGCTCGAGGTGAGTCAGGGGCAACTTCTCAACAATATATGCTGCGTGTGTTGCATTCTTCTCATACAAGTCGTAATACAATTTTTTACGGAATTCAAACGGCACTCGAGATAAGTGTTACGCAATGTGTACGAGCAATCTTAGTGTGTCAGAAATGAATTGATTAATTTTAGTTTGTTTCACAACTTTTTTCAAAGTTACAGCGAGGATCTGAGACATCGAATCTGCTGTAGCCGATCCTTTCTTTATTTCGTCGACGCAATTTACGATTTGGGGCTAAGGAGTGGGCATTTCTACGCTGCATTTTAAACGGCGAAACCTTTTTTTTGTGAAACTTGTAATATTATATGCAATAATGAAGAAAATTTTTAAAACATTTTCTTAATTCTATTATACCAGCATTGAAGTGAAAAAAAATCTATCAGTATACCCTACCCAGGGTATAGTTTGTAACGCATTTTGAAACGCAGTTTAAGGCAATTTGAAATAATAACCGTAGACCTCTAAGACCTTTTCGAGATATGAATGGGACTGACAGGAGAATCGATTAAGCCATGTCCGAAGGTCCGTCCGTATGTAAATAACTCTTAGGTTAGGTTAGGTTGATGGATGCCCTTTTGACAATAGTCACCGCTTCACTTAGACCAGCAGTTGGGTCCATTGTGTCCATTGGGAACCTTCTTAGTACCTGGAACGAAAACAGAAATAGACCGCTGTTAGAAGCTCAGAGTTCCGCCCTCTTGGACCCATCCGGATTTGTATACAAATCTTAGGAGGTCCTTTAGATCTACATTATTTAGCTCTACATTCATTCCAGACCCAAATCTCGCAAGCTTGTCCGCTTCTTCGTTTCCCGATATATCGGTGTGACCTGGCACCCAACACACAGTTACAGTGTTGCCAAGTGATAACTCGTCCAGAATTTCCCTGCATAGTTTCACAGCCCTTGACTTTACCACGTCTGATTCCAAGGCTTTAATTGCCGCATGGCTATCAGAGTATATGGTGATGGTCTTGTTTGCGGGGCCGTGTTTCTTCAGCTCGGAGGCAGCTTCGATTATGGCTGCCAGCTCCGCCTGAAAAATGCTGCAGTCGTCATTAATTCGAAAAGATTTACCTAGAATCAAATCTCCACAAAAAATGCCCGCACCATTTCCGACGTCCATCTTAGAACCGTCGGTACATACGGCGATCTCGTCATCTCCTGTAATGGTCTTATCTTCCCATTTACCTCTTTCGGGTATTGTGGTAGCGAATCTCCTGTTGAAGGCGAATGTCATAGGTAGGTAATCTGTGACTGGGGTGAGGCAGCCCACTGAGTTTCCACAGAGGCGTGTCCATAAGATCTTGAGGACCACAGTCCGGATTCCCTTAGGCGAACAGCTGTTTTAGCTGCCTTGCTGCTGCAGTATATGTCCAAAGGGGTGAGGTTGAGTAGTAACTCCAGTGCCGCAGTGGGTGTGGTCCTTAGGGACCCTGTTATACCCATGAGGGCTGCCCTTTGAACTTTGGTGAGGCTAGAGAGATGACTTTTTCTTTCCGTAGCCTTCCACCATACAACTGCACCGTAAGTTAAGATGGGTCTTACAACCGCTATATACATCTATATACATCCAGTGTACCATGTTTGGTTGCAGTCCCCACATGCTTCCGAACGTTCTGCGGCAGGCGTATAGTGCCACGTATGCCCGCTTGACACGATCTTCTATATTTTATCCCTCCAGCTGAGTTTGGAGTCTAGCCCAGGTATCTTACCGATTTGGATAACGGTAACTCAACTCCCCCCATTCTTGGGTTGCTGAAGGATGGAACTGCCCTTTTCCTTGTAAACAACACAACTTCCGTCTTAGAGGGGTTAATTCCCAGTCATCGACCCTCAACCCATTTTTCAACAATGCGAAGTGCGTAGCTGAGTCGGTCACTGAGGATTGGTGGGAGTTTACCTGGGATCAGGATTGCTACATCGTCTGCGTATGCGCTCACAATGAAGCCTTCCCTCTCCAGGGTTTTCAGCAATTCGTCCACTACCAGGGTCCATATAAGCGGAGATAGGACACCTCCCTGCGGTGTTCCTCTGCTGACGTTTCGTCTGCTGCATACTTCGCCTAGGTAGCAGTTTATCTTTCGTGTGCTTAACATGAGCCCGATCCAGTCGCATAGACTGCTGGTGGGCGTTTCTCAAGCTGCGCAATATCGCGTCTGCCTCAATGTTTTTAAACGCCCCCTCTATGTCCAGAAAGACACCCAAAGTGTACTCCTTGTGTTCCAAGGATTTTTCTACTACTCTCATGTACGCATGCTGTGATTTTGATAAATAGTTATCGCCAACCAGCCCTCTCACATACACGTCAATAAGTCGTTCCAACGTCTTGAGCATAAATGAGGACAGGCTTATGGGTCGATAGGCTTATGACCGTCGCCTTCGTTGCTTCCGCAGTCCGCTTAATCAGCTTGAGGGTTACCTCGCTAGCTGCAAAGGACAACAGAAGCTGTTTTTCCGCCTTTAGGTTCCCGGACAGGTCGCCGAAGGCAACAATATAGCCCTTGAAACCATTTCTCGGCTCTTCCTCGCTTAATAATTTCCCAATCCTGCATCGGAATCTGAGGTTTTGTGCTTGCAGCACGCGGAGGATGTCATCTTTAACTATTCCCATCTCCGGAATAGTTAGCCTACCCTTTGCCCTGTTTGGAACCTGGTCTATTGGAACGGCTTTAAGTTCCGCACCATCCCAAAGCTGTAGTCCTTCCACTACTGTCTTGGCAAAGTCATTTGAAGCTTGGTCCTTGCAGTCGATGTACGTAATGCCTTTAGACCATTTAATTCTGCCGTAGGTCGGGGCACTAGTACCCGTGTTTTTCAGAATGCGGCTGATGATAACTGCCCCGAGGGCTTGCTCAATCTTCCTGCCACACTCAACACTGTACTGCCCGCTTGGTTTCTTGGAGTCTACTACAGCAAGCTGTAGTGGATTCCTTGTCACCTCGCTATACTGGCCCGCCCGGCTCGTACTTGGCTTGCTGGGACTTCCCACTGTGGTGGCGCCCCTTTTCGCCTTCTTCGGCGTCCTTGAAGTGTCCTCAGAAGATCGTGTTCTCTTCGAGGCGAACGCTTCTCTTCTATGCCCCCCGGCACTACCTTTCTGCAACCCGCTTGGGCCCGGTTTGTCACTGGGTCCTTGGGTTGCAGTTCCTCTTCCGGTAACAGGCTTCCTGTTGGTTCCGGGGGATGTCCTAATAGCGGCAACGTCCCTCGGCCTTCCAGATTTTCCCGATTTACCACCCGTACCTTTAGCTGAACGAGCTGCCTTAGGCGTAGGCCTCGTGGCAACCTCGTTAGTTATGGTCTCCCGGGCTCACTCAAGGGAAGATAGTTCCTTCTGAGTGAGGGAAGATTTTTCTTTAGCTGTTAAGATGCCATAAATATGCTTGGCCTTCTTAAACCGCTTCTTTCTCTCCAGGCCGGGAGTAGTCCTTCTGGACTTTCTCCAGCGCTTGGTCTCCTTTTTTTGGCCGGATTTCTCTTCGGAATCATCGGAGTGTTCAGCGAGTAGCTCTTCCTCCCTTTCCAAAGAGATATCCTCAGTTTCGATCAAACAGGCTGGTAGTACCACGTTTGGATCGCACGGAGCCACCGGTATGGTGTCGTCCGTGTTTTTAACACATAGCGTGCCCTCCCCTCATCCTTATTTGTTTTAATTAGTTCGACTATTTTGGTCCCACGAGAATGGCCGGAAAGGGTGGTCCACCCCGGCAGAGCCGCCATACTGGGGTAAGGGTATGGTTTATCTGCAGATCTTCGCCTAGGCACCTGAGAGAGCTCGTTAGAGGCTGGTTTAACCCCCAGCCTTGCATCCTTCGGCACGGTTTGCAATATACTCACACCACCACTGGAGTCAGGTTTGGCAGGACTTAGTTCTCGCTCCCCAGCCGACCAACGTCGGCTGAAAATCCGCAACTTAAGCCCCCACACCGGCGTCATAGAAGATGAAGCACTCGACAAGGCGCCTGCCACGTGGGGGTAAATAACTCTTAGGCCTCAAATTTCAAGCTAGAGAGCTGAAATTAGGTGAGTGAGCTGAAAGTCTGAACCTTTAGATCGAGTTTGAAAATTAGTTTAATCGGCCTACAGATACGCCCACTACAGGCTTGTATTTGCAACAATCTCTAATTATTAATAATACTTTTTTCAAATTTTATCTCTTATAATTTGCTAGTGACCACACTACTTTTTGGTATGTGACATTGTCTTGTGATTGGCTTTGAGCTAGCATATAAAAAGTTTAGCCTTTACATTGACCACGCCTACTTTTTAAGGGACTTTAAGTGACTGTTTTTCAATAAATTATATATAAAATTTGACAAAATATTACATGACAAAAGTTGTAGATATTGTAGGCTTTCGAGGTTGTTTGACAACATTTCACTAGATTTTTCAGATATCCGCGTTTTAAATTTTAATAAGCACAATTTAGAAACTCACCCGAAAGTTTCGCATCGAATTGCATCGAGCGTGGTCACTGGGAAACAGCTGTGAGAGCGTTATATTCGAGATCGGCTTCGTAAGTTGTAGCGGTGCGTTGACGGTATTGACTCATCCTCTTGTTGTTGGGATGAAAAAAGTTTTACACTTGTACTGCTTCGCATGACATGGACCTTACGTACGAAATCTCAGCGCCCTAGCTCAAAATTTAAGGCCTAAAAACATGTGGCATACAAACGGTCGGGCGGACTTGTCATATTCGATTCATAATTCGGTCTCGATCATATGCCCTTAAGGTCTTTGGGGTTACCATTATTATTTTACCGTGCTACAAACTATGTGACAAACTTAATATACCTGCTATCTTATGGGATGGGGTATAAAAAGGCCTAGTTTTAGTCCGAAATGTATGCAACCACCTAGCATAAAGCATTCAACAATTATATTTTTATATCCCGCCCACTTTATGGAGGCGTCGCAGTTTCCTTTTTGGTAGTGTAGGGTATTTTGCAATCCGTCGCAGACTGACTGAAATTTTTACATATACGCATTGTTGCACCCTCCTACTTCTTTTACTTTGCTTCGATTTTTTTTAATAATTTCATTCAATACCTACATATTATATGGGTTCATTGAAACTGTATATAATCTACACATAAACGTATAGAAAAGTCATGGAGGTGGTTTTCGGTTCAATTACATGGCACTTGATAAACTTGAGCTTGTGTCAACTACATTTCACCCACGGTTTGTCAAACAATTGCGGTATTTTGCCAGGTAAAGCAAGCTATTTGATTCTGGGTAACACCCTATCGGATGTTAAAAATAGCGCGCCATTAATTAGCTGGTACGGGGTATCCACCCAAAACCAATTACCACGTAATCCTTTTGTGCGTCGACATCTTAGTCTTGTTTAACCAGTTTACAGGCATACGCTGAAGCAAAAATTTCAGTTAACTGGTAGGTACAATTATTGGTAACATCACGTTTAGCAGACTTCAGCACAAGCTGAAAACGCTTGCCACCGGTATAGATCCCAATTACTATTCAAGACTTGTCGTTCTTGGTATGTCCCACTCTCACTCATCGGGTGAGAAATAACATTATAAAAGTGCTTTTCAAGGTTGTTTATGTGAAAGCCCAGTTACACGATCATTTTGGATATCAATTTCGTTAGCTTGGACGAATGTACGTAGACAGCGAACTAAGTGCTACCTCGGTAGCCTAGTCTTCGCACTTGCTGCTATATATGGTGGCTTTTGTTCATCGGGGTGGTTGACTCATGAAATCCGGATTTGTGACTAAATACGGCGGTATATAGTATAAACCATATGTCCGGTATTACTGGCAATGACATTCTTAATTGTTGTATTGTTGTCTATTTATAATCTGAGCTTGTTCTTCTTAAAATAGAGCGAATCAGCGAATGAAACCGAAATTTATTCCGGATCCGCATGTTTCTTCAATTTCAAATATAAGCATTGAATAGTTAACTTGCATTTTTCAAAGTCTTTCCTAAATTAAACTACTTGCTACCTAGTTAAATGAATGAAAAAAAATATGACCTATTTTAAGTTGGTGTTTGCGAGACAATATGGTCTGTCCTGATTTTCTAACTTCGTATGCTTATGCGACGCGCACAAAAAATAAACATTATGAAGCAGCAACGTAACAGATTAAAGGAAAGGTAGGTATTCCAGAACGGGACAAGAAAGAGGGCGAATTTTAGGAAGAGGACCGGATATGGATAGAGGAGTATATAGTGGTAGGCAAAGAGTTCTAGTCGGCGAGAGCGTTGCATGCTTGTGGTTTTCGGCGCAACTCGTCGGATGGGGTGAGGTTCTTGTCCTCGCCACTGGCGATTACAAACACATAAATCATGCCATGGTACTTACTGCTCTCCTTTCCTTTACAGATCTCTATACACACACAGAGGGCGCTGATGGTGATCTTCAACGCTGCCCTTATTTTCTCACCCAGCCGAGAGCTCCTGGGCCAGATTTGGAACTCTTCCAAAAGAATCTCTGAAAAGAATCTTCCTACAAAAAAAAGAAGAAAACAAAAATGAAATAAGACAATCGAAAATGAACAAAAATATCTCGATGACGCTTATCGACCAAAAATAAAATGAAAATTATTTGAAAAACAATACTTAAGCTAATAAATAAGTAATTGTTTTTATGCAAGAATTGTTTCGCAATATTCAAAAATTTAAAAGAAATGGGTGATCTACTGTCGGCGCTCCTTTATTTCTCACATTAATGTGAACCCTTCCTGTTTTCGCTTGGGCAGGGGGTGAAATAAACAGGGCTTCCTTCTCTTCGAAAATTTCGTGGAGGGTAAGCAGTGTTAAGTTTTTAGTTAGGATAGGAGGTATATTAAGTTTGTCACATAGTTTGTAATACGGTGAAATAATATTGGTAGACCCCCAAGACCTTAAGGACATATGATCTAGACCGAATTCTGAATCGAATAAGCCATGTCCGTCCGTCCGTCTATGCTTTTATGTCACATGTTTCTAGGCCTTCAATTTTGAGGTAGGGTGCTGAAATTTCGTACGTAAGGTCCAGTCATGCGAATCAGCACAAGTGTAAAAATTTTTAAAATCCACCCAAAGACACGCCCATAATCGGTCTAAATGTGCCTCCAGAGATTTTATAACTGTAAGACGTTTTAAAAGGCTAAAATTTGACATTTAGCATCTACTTATGAATGTAAGACACAGAAAAGAAAATTTTTATTGGTAATCCTCCTCCAGTGGACGTGGCATCTATTTAAAGGGAAAATTTTCAAATGCAGTTTACTCCATATTTTTGCTCGAAATTGAAAAAATTTCGCCTAATATTTTATGTAGAACACACTTAGTTCTACATTTTATTCATACAAAAACCTAAGATTTCGTTTATATTAAGTTTAAACGTAACAGTTTTTTTTTTCCGTGGGTAGGAAAAACCTTCATAGGCACTACGAGGACCGGCCGCCGGCGTGCTCATAGTAGTGCGAGATTCTTACTCACTAAAAAAACCTCCCATTTTCCGTCTGCGAGCATTTTCCTGCATTTTTCTGCGAGCCATTTCCAAGTTTGCGAGCAAAGTTTGTTACCTCGTCAGACACGGTTGCGATTCCTAGATCTCGGTGTAGATCGCTATTTCTTATGTACCAGGGAGCATTAACGGTTGCTCTGAGTGTCTTATTTTGAAAAGTTTCTAAAATAGATATATTGCTTGGTTTAGTACAACCCCATAATTGGATACGGTACGTCCAAGATGGTTTTAGCACTTGCTTATACAAAAGCAGTTTGTTATATATGCTTAGCTTCGAAAATCTTCCGATAAGCCAATTCATTTCTCTTAACTTGATTTCGAGCTCGTCGCGTTTCTTTTTAACGAGCGTGCTTCATTCCTAGATATTTCGCTTCATTTGAGTATGGGATTTGTACCGAGTTAATGAATAAAGGTTTGTTGTTTATCTTTTTATAAGTAAAGTTAACATGCGTTGACTTAGTCTCGTTAAGGACGACTCGCCAGCTCTTCGTCCAGTCGCATATTTTGTCTAAAGCGCGCTGGAGTTTCCCTGTTGATAATTCAACTGTCGTATCAATAGCGAGAATAGCAGTGTCGTCCGCGAACGTAGCTAAAATTGTTCCCTCATCGTGGGGAATGTCTCTTGTATAAAGCAAAAATAATATTGGGAACGCTTCCTTGCGGGACACCGGAATTTATCTCTTTGAATTCCGAGTACTCAATTTCGTACCTTACGCGAAAGATTCTGTCTTCAAGGTAAGACTCTAAGATTATATAGAGTTTTTCTGATAAGCTAAGCCTTAACTTGTACTTCAGGCCTTCGTGCCACACCTTGTCGAAGGCTTGCGATACGTCGAGAAAAGCGCTAGTACATATCTTTTTCGCTTCCAGAGCTTTTTCGATTTCGTTTGTTATTCGATAGACCTGGTCGATTGTTGAATACTTTTTCCTAAATTCGAATTGGTGATCCGGAATCAATCGTCTTTCTTCAATGATTGGTTGCAACCTTTTAAACAACAGTTTCTCGAATACCTTAAATATTGTCGGCAGTAGCGAAATAGCTCTGTAGGACTTTTTGTCGTTTGGACCTTTTTCTGGTTTCGGAGCGATTATGACCTCGGCCACTTTCCATTGCCTTGGAACGTATAAAACTCTCATGGAAGCGTTAATGATATAGAGTAGCTTGACCAAAGCTTTTTTCGGTAGCTCCTTTAGAATTTCGGTACTAATTAAGTCGTAGCCAGGGGCTTTGTTGTTTTTCAGATCATTTATCGTTTGACGAAGTTCAGCCAATGACACGGTTTTTATTCTATAATTATCTTGTACCGCATAAGGATTGAGCTCCTCAACCAACGGTTCCCCGTCAAACGGTTTGAATGTTTCTTCTAGGTAATCTGCAAATAAATCCGCTTTTTCTTTGTCTTCTCTTGCCCATTCGCCGTTGGCTTTTTTAACGGCGCAGAGTGTGCTATAGGCTTCTTAACGGATTTGACTGCTTTTCAAAGAGAGTAGTTCGAACCTTTATCGGCAGTCAAATTTTCGAGGTAAGCAGTAGTCTCGCGACTTTTAAAATCTTGAAGTTCGGGCTGCAGTTTGTTAGAAAGGTGATTCAAGATGGTCTTATCTGGGGGTGCTCGCGAGCGTTGCCATCTCTTGCGCGCTCTCCTCTTTTCGCATATTAGCTCTTCTATTTATCGCGGATATATTGTTCCGCTGTTCGATAATTCGGACCTCCGAAAAGAAGTGTTATTCCGCGCAGCGCTCTGAATAACTCTCACGAGTTTATCTAATTCGTCTTCTATTTCAAGTGGCGTTTTGAGCGGTACATTTAAAGCTATGTTTTCTTTGCAGTATTTTCTAAAGCCGTCCCAGTCGATGTTGTTGTTAGTTAATCTAGGCGCTCTATTCTTTTTCGCTAGGCTTCCGCCGATTTTCAAAAGAGCTGCCGAGTGATCTGAACAGAGATCAAAGAGTTCTTCTACGTTCGTAAGGTAACGAGGTACCCCCTTGGCGATAAAGAAGTCGACGAGATCAGGTATTTTATTTCTGTCGGTTGGCCAATATGTTGGCTTTCCCGTCGATAAGAAGATCACGCCGCGTTTTGAACTTGCTTTAAAGAGGGCTCTGCCTCTTGTTGAATTGCACCATGAGCCCCAAAAAGTATTTTTCGCGTTAAAGTCCCAGCCGATGATAAAGTTTGACCCAAGTGAATCAAAGAGCAGAGCAAGATCTTCATCTGCCAGCCGATACTGCGGAGGAAAATAGCTCATCGCGATATTGTAATTTATGTGACTTAATTTTACTGTGAGTGAGGTTATTTGCATAGAGTCAAGTTCTATTTCTTCCTTTTTGGAGTGCTTAATGCAGTCTTTATTGTAGAGAGAGGATCCATCTCTCGAATTTTCTGAAGGATGAAGCGCGTGATAGTCAATGTAACCTTTTATTTTGCGTGCTGAACCCTTTTTAAAGTGGGTTTTCGAAATCATAAATGCATTCCATGTAATTATTTTGATTGACTTCCCCATATTCATGAATTTGTATTAAATGCTTTTTGAGGTTTAAACTCGAGCTCGCTCAATTTGTTGAATATTACTTGATTAAGTTTCGCCTGTTGCTCAAACTTTTCTAAAATCATGTCTAGAATTTGAGAGACCCAATTTGATGCGGCCGATTGTGGCTTACTTTCACTTGACGTGACTTGAGCGTACAATCTTGGACCAACAAGTGTGGATTCTCCCTTTTGACTCCGGTGGGAACTAGGACTAGCGACGTTTTCTTGCGTATTTTGAATTTTGCCTTTAATCAAACCCTTACACCTTGTCGACTTATGGGTTTTTGGCTTATCTACTTTAGGAGGTTTTAGGCTTGGGCCCTTTTTTTCACTATTTTTCTTCGGAGCTTCAAGAAGAAAAATAGTGAAAAAAAGGTCTTCTTCATGTCGTTTTTGCAACTCAATGGCAATTTCGCAACCTCGGTAGCTCGCTGGGTGACTTCCACTGCAATTGGCGCAAACCGCGGGGGCCTGACTGCTGACATTGCAATCCGTCGAGAGATGTTCGCCGGCGCATTTTACGCATCGCGGCTTTTTCTGGCAGTACGCTTGCGTGTGTCGGAAACCTTGGCATCGCTTACATTGGGGAACTAGCCTGTTGCCCTTCCGCTTGGGCTCGATTTTTACCTTGATGTTAAGGATTGATTTAATTTTGTAGATTTCGTTAATATTTTCAGTTCTATCAAAAGAAAGCATAAAAATTTGCAGGCCGCGTCGGACAACAGCGGAATCTTTGCCTTCGCCCGTACGTTGCTTTTCTTTCTTTATTATGTTCACGGCGTCAAGAATTTTACAGCCTTGGGCTTGAACGTCTTGTATTATTTCGTCCTTGGTACAGGATGTCACCCATCACCCAAGTCCCCTCGCGATAACCCGCAGCGGCTTTTCGAGGTGATTTTCATAAGTAAACCATTGGATTTTCTCTAAATTCAACTTTTGTGACAGTGACCGAAAGGCATCAGAGTCATCGACGTTAACTTTCCATACGTTGTTTCGAAGTGATGTTAAGTTATATTTCGTCCCAAGAGTATTTTTAAGGATGTTTCGCAATTTTCTGTAGTCCGCGATCCCAACGACATTTATTGCAGGTTTTTGCGGCTTTTTTCTTGGGGTATTCCTGTCGCTTTGCTTGATACGACTGGTGTTTCTTCTTTTTGCTGCACGGTTTCTACTTCGGGTGTAGAACCGGCCTTTCGTTTCTTGGTAAGCCTTTTCCTAAAGACCGGATTCGTTTCGCGTGCAAGTTCTTCCTCGTCCGTCTGGTATTCACATTGACGTTTCGGCATTTCCTCGCATACTATAGTACCACGGGGGTTCCTTAAGGCTTCATTTTCTTTACGAATTCGAATTTTTCGAACGAATCTACTTCGCTTTTAAGCTCATGGTAGAGACGTTCCATTTCATTAAGCTTAGCACGGAGTTCGTTGTCTTCCGCTTCAAAGCATTTAGTTTTCGCTGAGTCCTGATTAACCGGCGGACTTCCTTTCCCGGAGACCTTCGATCCAGCTGGTGGAGATCGAGGCGCCCTTGATTTTTTCAAAAAGGGATTTAAACGTAACAGTAGACAAGTAATATATTGAATTTGATAGTATGTAATTAAAGGTGGTTGGACCACGCCCCTTTTCGAAGTTTGCACTACTTATAAAATGTCAAAAAAATAACAATGCCATCAGCATTTTAGAATGTGGGATAGGATGGGGTATTCAACGGTCCGTTTTACGAACTGTAACTTCTGCGCTCACATTGTAGAACTTACAATTAAATCTAAATTTAAATTTAGGGCGGTCACGACGCTCGTGTGCTGGTAAAACGGCCGTAACCGCCAAAAACGTGAAGACGCGGGAGTTTATGTTTCCTAGTAAAACATTTCCTAGAGCTGATTAAATAAGTTTTCGTATTTTTTATATAACATAACAAACTTAGTAAAACTTTTAAAAGAATTGCCTATAACGAGGACTTTACAAGTTTACTCATGAATAGTTTTTTTTATCACCAGCACCTTGGGATAACCATCCGAAAGTTTTCGCACGTAAATGACAATGCGTGACTCATTACTCATTCCACCCACTTTACACTCCGCATATGCGTACACTCGATCATTTCAAAAGTACACTCGAAACTGTTTCAAAAGTAGTGGAAACTTAACATCTTCCTTTTCCAGGCAAGATTCCGCCACTTCTGCTACCATTGGGAAGATCGCGCGCAAAACACAAAATTTTCCTCAGCTGTTGGTCATCCGCCATCTTTCTATTAGCCACAATATTTTGACAGCGAATTTAGTCAATCTGCTATTGTCGAAACATGGAAGGAAGCTTCATCCGGTCGCAAAAATCTTTTGAATGCGTAGGTTCGGAGGTTATTAATAATTGTTAACGAAATTCCATGTACCAAAATCCTTAAATAATATCCTTTTGTAGAGTAAGAGAAATAGAAGGGGAGGGAGGGGGGGGGGGGGGTAAGAGGCTTTGGTTCATGACAAATAATAAGGAAAAACCCAAATGTCAATTTAAAGTGACATTCGTTGCCGTTTTATTCAATTTAAACTTCACTTTTGATCAATACCAGAGGCAGAAGTGTTCCTGCCAAAATGGCTTAGATCGCAAGTGTTGAGATCTGACCTCCTGCTGTACAATGGTTCTGCTTTTATACAATTTACAAAGAGCTTTTTCAAAGATTAACTAAAAGAGCTTTTCTTACAATCTTCTTGCTCTTACAGAACTGCTATAATGAGCAAAGCTTTTTTTACTTTGCCATATCAAATAAATATTTACTCTACGTGTAATAAATGCAAAATTGACAAAATTCAAAAGTAATTCATTCATAACTTATTTATAGTTTTTTTAATACAAAAAAATTTAATAATTCTTGAAAATTGACAGCAACTTGATACTCGTGGTGCTACAGTCTCCCCCTCTGGAACATCGTTCGACCCGATGAAGTGGCAGGAGATGACTTCTTTGGACGTCCTCTTCTTCGCAGTCTTCGGTTTGGTGCGGCATCGTTCTTTGGTGACATCAATTTCGTTATTGCTGACGCATGGTAGGACCCAACTGGTAAAGTTAAGTTGTCTTTATGTGCAATTTTGTATGTTGGGGACCCAACTTTCTCAACGACTACATATGGGCCATCTCTTCGTGGAACAAACTTTGACGTGGTGTTCTTCGAAGCTTGACTTAAGACGTGTGTCATTAGCAGAACCTCATCCCCTACCTGAACATTGGCTTGTGGTCTTCTCTTATTGTCGGCACAGGATTTGTTGCGGTCTTGAGTTTTTTCGGCTGTTTCTCGAGCAGTTTGTAGCGCTTTGGACAAGTTCACCAATTTTGTTGTCATCAGCGGGACGAAGTTTTCGGACTCTACTATCGTTCACGGTCGTTATTTACATCATCGAATGTTCCGCATTCTCGGCCAAACGCCAAATAGGCGGGAGTGTATCCAGTGCTTTCGCATTTGGCGGTGTTCATGCCAAACCTTATGGCGGGAAGATTCTGTTCCCAAGTAATGTGATTATTTCCAACGAGGATCGCAAGTTGGGTTTTCATGTCCCGATTCCTTCGTTCTACCGGATTCGCAGCCGGATGGTATAGAGGTGTTAGCGTATGTTGTATATCCAGGCAGAAGAGCAACTGTTTCATAAGAGCGGATACGAATTGCACTCCATTATCAGACATAAGGCGCCTGGGTGTGCCATATCGTAAGAATATTTCGTTCAACAATACAAGCGAGTAATTTTCAGCGGTTGCCTCTTTAAGTGGGAAAATTTGGGTCTATCTGCTAGCAATGTCTTCGACAAAAAGGATCCACTGGAGTCCCTCTCTTGTTTTAGCAAGTGGTTCGAATAGGTCAACTGCTAGCACTTCAAATCTTTGATTACTACTAGCAACTGTCTGTAGTAGTCCCGCTGGTTTCAAGTTATTGGCTTATATCTCTGGCACGCAATGCAGTTCCCAACATGTTTTGTTATATCTTGTCTCATCGTTGGCCAATGGTCATAATGCGGGCGACTGTGCGCTCCACGCCATAGTGTCCTGCAGTCGGAAGGTCCTGGTAAGTGTGGAGGATATCCTGTCGTTCTTGAGATGGGACCACGAGTTGGGCATCTTCAGCATCAGACTCTGGTGAAAACTTGTGTAATAAGCCATTATTCATGATGGCGTGTGTGGATGTCCAGCGAGGTATGTTTTCGTCATCTGATTCGAATGATTCCATGATTGTCTTAAGTTCATCGTCTTGCAGTTGCGCTTTACGGATTTCCTCTTGACTTCTTGTGGGAACGTCTATTTTTACGTTGCTGATTGTGCAAATTTGGGTACTTTGTTCAGAAACGTTAAACGGTGGTCTTGATAGCATGTCGGCGACTTTGCTGGTGTTGCCTGGGGTTATTCGATCGCAATGGTATATGGCTGTAAATGCAAAGCCAATCTTGCTAGTCTACCGAGATGGGCTTTAAGTGACATAAGCCATTTTAACGGTTGGTGATCAGTTAACAGGGTGATTTGGCATCCTTCTATATATCCTCGGAATTTATTGACTGCCCATATGATTGCCAAGGCTTCTCGCTCGGTAGTGGAGTAATTGCGCTCTGCGTCTTTCAGTAGTCTCGAGATATATTCTGCAGTATGTTCGTCTTCCTTCTCCCCCTGGACCAACACAGCCCCTATGGCATAGCTGCTGGCGTCTGTCTTAAGGTAGAATGGTTTGTCTTCACAAACTTGCTGGAGTATTGGTGCGGATACTAAAGCCGTTTTGAGTGTTTCGAATGCTTCTCTCTCTTCTTGTCCCCATCGCCACGTCGCGCTTTTCTTGGTTAGGCTACTGCGGGGTTTTGCGATTCCAGCGAAGTTGTTTACAAAACGTCGATACTATGAGCACATTTGTAGGAACGAAAGAACTTTTTTCACATTCCTTGGCTCTGGTCTAGCTGATATTGCAGCTGTCTTCTCTGGGTCCAATTCGATTTTTTGACTCGTAATGAGGTGTCCTAGATACCTTACTGTAGCGCAGCAGAAGTTTGTCTTCGTCCTAATACCTTTCAGCTTGAACAAAATAAGGCGTTTGATAACTGCAGTGAGGTGCTCAAGATAATCAGAAAAGTTGCTTGAACATATAATGATATCGTCCAAATATGTCAATATCAGTCCTTCCTTAATAGAAAGACCAGCCACAAACTTTTGCATTAGCTTTATTAAGGTGGCCGGGGCGTATCTTAGGCCATAAGGCATTCGCCAGAAGATTTCAAGTGGTGTTATAAATGCTGTTTTTTCAATATCAGTGTCAGCAACTTTTATTTGGTGATAACCACATTGTAGATCCAATGTTGTTTGATAGCTCGTGCACTTTGTTCTATGAATAGTATCTTCGAGTCTAGGAAATTATTGGAGGTCTGGCACTGTAATTTTGTTGAGAGCTCTGTAGTCAATACAAACACGGGCCTCACCATTTTTTTTTTTTTGGTACAATAACTACTGGAGCGGCCCATGGTGACTTACATTCTTCAATGATTCCTTGTTCTACCATTTTGTCCAGGGCATCTTTGCGTTGCCTTTTCTGTGTAACGGAGAGTCGGTACGGCATTGTAGTGATTGGTGGATGGTTCCCGGTATTGATTCTATGTACGGCATAAAGAGTGGGTTCTTCCAGATGATCTTGATATTCCAACAATAACTGGTTCAGTTGATGCTTTTCGGAACCTGCTAGTTCAACTGCTCCATCTTCTTGTAGGGTGAAGTCAACCGACATCAGCTTGATTTCGGTGCAGAAGTCATAATTCTTATCACTGTCCATATTTTGTGTGCCTGGGAACAAATCCTCGTCAGTGTCCTTTCTTTTTGGCGTAACCTCACATCGCACAGCATCCCAAAATACTATAAATAGCATGGGGCGAGTAATCGTTGTTTTCTAAGGTCCTAAAATAAGGTTCTGGTCCAAATTGGTCTTCTCCTATACGCAGGTTTGGACGGTGCGAAAGTGTTTCGCAATAAAGACAAAACGTCATTCCATGAACGCGCTTCATCCTTAACGCCTTGCCACCAGCTTCTTGTGTCGCCTTCAAGAAGAAGAGGAAAACCTTTAATAGCGTCGGCTGTGGAAATATGCTCAACGTCCTTGTAGCAAGCAATCGTCGCAATGAATTTTGACCTCGACTTTGACTGGGTCCCTTTCCCCACTAAAACAGCTTGTGCAAAGGCTAAAGCTTCCTGTTTGTGTGCGCGACTGCATAACAGCAGTCAGCATGCGTTGCATTTGTTCTTCGGTAAAAGCCATCGGTCCCGCTATGCGTGCGCTTCGTCGTTGGGTGTCCGCGTGTTTATTGTTTTTCCTATCAACAAGCCACAATTTTGGGCCCCACGTTTGGCGCCAATGTAGAGTAAGATAAATAGAAGGCGGGGGGGGGGGGGGTAAGAGGCTCTGGTTCATGACAAATAATAAGAAAAACCCCAAATGTCAATTTGAAGTGGCATTCGTTGCCGTTCTATTCAATTTAAACTTCACTTTTGAAATCTTGTGAATCTAAACTTCACTTAAAAAAAATTCAATAATTCTTGAAAATTGGCAGCAACAAATACACTTTTCATTTTCAAGGAGCGCCCAACAAAAAAAAACAAAATAAACACAAGCTGCCGCACAAAGCTGACCTAAACTGATGAATTGTTTACGATTGATAGGACGCATTACATGTGTGTGAAGTTAGCACCGCACTTTTCGATTTTTGCAAAAAACAAGTGGGAAAGTGCAACAGTGGGTATGCAAAATCTTTAACCCATCTACGACGTATTGCAAAATACCCGACCATACCATAAAGAAAACTGCCACGCCTCCAAAAAGTGGGCGGGGTATAAAAATATAATTGTTGAATGCTTTATACTAGGTGGTTGCATACATTTCGGCCTAAGACTCCGCCTTTTTAACTAAAAAAATCACTTTTTTTAACGCCACTCCCACAAAAGTGGGCGGAGAAACATACAATATGTACATAAAAGTTAGAAAATGCTAATATCTACAGCTTTTGTCATAAAATTTTTTGTCAAATTTCATATATATTTATTAAAAAACAGTCATTTTAAGCTAAAATCCCTTAAAAAGTGGGCGTGGTCAACGAAAAAGCTAAAATTTTTTTGGCTTCCTTAAAGACAATTATAAGGTCACGTACCAAAAATGAATGCGCTAGCGCCATTGTAACATAGCTAAAATTTGCAAAATGTATTTTTTAAATTAGAGATGGTTGCACATACAGGCCTGTAGTGGGCGTGTCTGTACGCGGATTCAGCTTATTTTCAAACTTGATCTGAAGGACTGGACTTCCAACCAACCCACAAAGTTTCAGCTCTCTGCCTTAAAATTTAAGGCCTAAAAGTTGTTTACATACGGACGGACGGACGGACTGACGGACGTAGTATGGCTTAATCGATTCTCCTGTCGGTCCCATTCATATGATTATTTCACTGCATAACAAACTACACATCAAACTTAATATACCCTGGGTCGGGTATAAAAAAGTTGGGCTGATGTGCTAGCGCTGTGCTATCATGAGCCCTATTGGAAAAATATTTGTTTTCAAAAAGTAGGAATTTTATAGGGTATTGTTAATTTAGTGTGAAGTTGGCACCGCACTTTTTTATTTAACAAAAATTGTGCTGCTATTTACCGTTATGCAAAAAAAAATCTTATATGCTTGTAGTTTTTACGAATGGACGCTTCTTAAAAGAAATTAACGACATCTTGTAATTTTTATTTTTTTGTCCTCAACATATGCTGCCATGTGCCGCTTTCGGCTTGAATTTTCTCCACAGAGTTTGCTCTTTATAGGGTAAAGTGTTTTTTTTTTTTTTTTGAAAATGGGTCTAACCACACTTTGTTTTTGTTTTTCCAAAAAAATTAAATTTGTGCTGCGATGTGCTTGAGAAGTGCTGCTATGTGCCGTAATTCAAATCAACCGCAAACAAGGAGAAAAAAATCCTTAAATCAAATTAAACTATGCGCCCACCCAAAATCATATATAAAATTTAACCGGCACAGCGTACCTACGTTTGTATGTTAGTATATAGAACGCATATCTACACATTCAAATGAATGACACACAGCTTCATAACCCTAATGCCGCCTAAGTTAAAGTCACTCTTTTTGCTTTTTCGTTCCCCAAAAAAAGTTCTGTTGGGGAAACAAACAAAAGGAATATAAATAAAGATAGAAGTCAATCAGACTCTTTTTCCAAAATGCTAGCGAAACCTTTCGTTTTTCCCCAATGTGCGCTGCTATGCAACGCAACTATGCAAATTATTTTATTCTGATACAATTATGATTTTAATTTGATTTACAACATAAATCAACAATAGGCCTGCACCTAACTCAAACGAACCTACCAAAATTTAATTACAGTATATATAGCAAGTAATTTGCTTAATCTTTTCTTTATTACCGATTGTTACGAATTAACAAAAATAGTGTTACCCCTTTCTTATTACGCAGATAGACGCCACTGGCATTTAACATCAAAATAATCTAGGTACCTAAATTTGTTTTAACCTTTCGCTCTTATGGCCTATGGGTGCTTTACTGTTTTTCTTCTTCTCGCACAATGCAATAGAACATACGCAGAGAATTAGGTTAGGCATGATAGGCACATCGCATTAAGACTGCAGCCGTTGTCTTCGTGGTGGCAATCACGGGAAGTAGAGGAGCAAATTCCAAAGTTTAGTTAAAAGTGAAGTTTTCGGTTAAGTTAATGAAGCTACTTTGATAATTGAAAGAAACTCTAATAACTGACTGCATTGCCACAGAGCTACAAAAAAACAAGATAAAGATTTTGGATCGCATCTTATTGTAGAAACGGATCTATGTCAAAACAAAGTACAACTTTGAACACAATCGCTTCAACACTTTAAATGACTGTAACAAAACATTATTTGCTAGCCGGGCGTTGTAGCATAAGCGTATACTGGTAGCTTTAAACCATAAATTATTGAATATCAAGATATTCAACTTGCGTCCCTCTTACCCTCCAACACCCATTTGTTTACGTTTTTTATAAAGCCTTTAAAGCTTTTTTAAAGATATCAATTTCCGTGTTGGTGAATACGTGTAAGAACGTGTAAAACAACAATTTACCTTACGCGATCAGCTGATGTAAAAGCTGCAAAACGAAATTGCATGGAAATGACGAATTCATGAATTTACTCACATTTGTAAACAAATGTCGGAGAATGGGTAAATTCATAAATTTGAGCTTGAGGGCAAAGCTTTTACATGTCCGAAGTTGAATATCTAGTTATTCATTAATTAATGCTTTCAACCTAACGGGGTTCACTATACATCGCATATAAAGGGTGATTTTTTAGCTGGTTTGGTTTTGGCAACACTGGTTTTGACAGCTGACGTGTGTTTAGTACCTTGTGTCACTGTCAACAGCTTCAGTTTGGTTTGCAATTTAACCATGGATCGTCTTACAAATGAACAACGCTTGCAAATTATTGAATTTTACTATCAAAATTCGTGCTCGGTTCGAAATGTTCATCGCGCGCTGCTTCCATTTTATGGTCGGCGAGTTTGGGGAACAGTTAATTTCACGTTTCGGGCCGGTCAATTGGCTGCCTAGATCGTGCGATTTGACACCATTAGATTATTTTTTGTGGGGGTATGTCGAAGCTTATGTCTATAGGGACAAGCCCGCTTCGATTGACGCACTGGAAGCCAACATCCATGCATTCATTCGTGAGATACCGGCCGATATGTGTGAAAGAGTATGCCAAAATTGGACTCAGCGGATTGGCTACCTGAGACGCAGCCGCGGTCAACATTTGCATGAAACTATCTTTAAACATTAAATTGCAAGGTTCAAACTATCGATTCAAAAAAATATTTCATTAATTTTTTTGAATTTTTTGTGTTTTTTTCTTTTTAAAAAAGTTCTCAACCTCTTCAAAAATCACCCGTTATTTCAATTTGGGACTATTATACCTTTATTTTGATGATCTATTCGTAAAAAGCTCATAGCAACGTCTAACTAGTGACTATGCACATACATATATGTATAGGTAGGTATACATAATATCTTAGAACAATACATTTCTTGCAAAGCCCGTTAATAAAAAAAGAACCATAGCAGATTTTCAAAAGCTTTATCTTTCATATTGTTTGAAAAATGTTTTCTATTGTAAGAAGTGGAGTAGTGATAGGTATGAATATAGTGTTTTGGATAAGATAGGAGGAAATGAGTGTCATTCACTTGTATGTGTAAATATGCCTTCTGCATACGTACATACAAACGTACGCTGTGTCGGTTAAATTTCATCGACGATGTTGGGGTAGGCACATATAGTTTAATTTGATTTAAGGATTTTTTTCTCCTTGTTTGCGGTTGATTAATTTTGCAATTTTCGAGTTTCTTTAAATTTGTTTGTGTGGTCTAAGAGAGTTTATGCAACAGGTGTTTAGTACAACACATTTTTTGGTGTTTACGTGCAGCTGCATTAGCTGAGAGAAAATTAAAGCACAACTTTTTTATAAAAAAAATTGGGATTTACCTATCCGTTTTCATAGAAAACTCTTAAACTTATCAAAAGCAAACTCCGGGGAAAAAATTGAGTTACGGCACGTGGAAGCACGTGTTGGGAACAAACAAATAAAAAACAAAAGGTGTCGCTAAATTCATCCGGAAATATATACCTACTAATATTTTTTTTGCATTACGTCACATTGCAGCACATCTCGCGCTCATCGCAACACAACTTTCATTTTTCGGAAACAAGACACAAAAAATGTAACTAACATTTTCAAAAAAAAAACAACATATTACCCTATAAAGATTAAACTCTGAAGAAAAAAAATTAAATTAATTGCGGCACATGGCAGCACGTGTTGGGAACACAAAAATAAAAAGCAGAAGAACCACATATAGGTACAATGTCTTGCTAATCCGAATCACCGTTAATCCGAATATCGCGCTCATCCGGTTCACCTTTTTTCCTCTGTACTCTAGAGTCCGAATCAGCCCAAATTCTCGGTCCGAATTCCTACTAAAAACATACCTACAAACGCTTTGGTTTTTACAGTAACTTTAGTTTAAACTTGTAATCTTGTCATTTTGCAATCTAGAAGTTATCAATGCCTTCGCTTCTTTGGTAGCAGTAGTAACTTTCTTCTGCCGGTTTTACACGTGCTCAGGAGATTATTTAAAGTGATAACAAAGGTTCCTATTTTTTTTTTTTTCGTATAATTTTGTTTCGAAATGACGAATAAAAGGAGGAGCTATTTTTGCTAAATAAGCCATTTTTCCTGTTCCCGTCTTATAGATACTCATTACTCCGCATTTTTTGATAATCCGAATACTGCCTTGCAATAATTGATTCGGATTAGCGAGACATTGTTGTACTTAAACGATCTTTTTTTTGCATAACGGCACATAGCAGCACATCTTGAGCATATCGCAGCACAAGTTTCGTTAAAAACTAAAAAAAAAATAGGTGAGTAAGTGCAAACTTCTATATGCCATGTAACACCAAATCTTAAAGTTTCTTGGCCCGAATTCATATACTCTTTGTATAGGCCAAAACTTTGTATGGAACAAACTTAGCAAATAGCGATATCTTTTATACTTGTCATATAATTTTTGTATATTATACCCTCGGGTTCGGGTAGGGGTTAGAATATACCCGAGGTAAGGCATGTCTGTCGTAAGAGGCGACTAAAATCCACCCTCCGTATGCCGAGCGCGTAGCGCATACAAACTATGCAATGGACAAAACAAAAGTTATTATTACCCCAGGTGGCAATCCAGTTTCACTGGCAAATCCACCCTCTTCGGAGGTAGGCTCTACGGATTCTGGGGAGAGCCATTTATTGCTTATAAATCCCTTTTTGAAAAAATCAAGGGCGCCTCGATCTCCACCAGCTGGATCGAAGGTCTCCGGGAAAGGAAGTCCGCCGGTTAATCAGGACTCAGCGAAAACTAAATGCTTTGAAGCGGAAGACAACGAACTCCGTGCTAAGCTTAATGAAATGGAACGTCTCTACCATGAGCTTAAAAGCGAAGTAGATTCGTTACGTAAAGAAAATGAAGCTTTAAGGAACCCCCGTGGTACTATAGTATGCGAGCAAATGCCGAAACGTCAATGTGAATACCAGACGGACGAGGAAGAACTTGCACGCGAAACGAATCCGGTCTTTAGGAAAAGGCTTACCAAGAAACGAAAGGCCGGTTCTTCACCCGAAGTAGAAACCGTGCAGCAAAAAGAAGAAACACCAGTCGTATCAAACAAAGCGACAGGAATACCCCAAGAAAAAAGCCGCCGACCACCTGCAATAAATGTCGTTGGGATCGCGGACTACAGAAAACTGCGAAACATCCTTAAAAATACTCTTGGGACGAAATATAACTTAACATCACTTCGAAACAACGTATGGAAAGTTAACGTCGATGACTCTGATGTCTATCGGTCACTGTCACAAAAGTTAAATTTAGAGAAAATCCAATGGTTTACTTATGAAAATCACCTCGAAAAGCCGCTGCGGGTTATCGCGAGGGGACTACACCCATCCTGTACCAAGGACGAAATAATACAAGACGTTCAAGCCCAAGGCCTTAAAATTCTTGACGCCGTGAACATAATAAAGAAAGAAAAGCAACGTACGGACGAAGGCAAAGATTCCACTGTTGTCCGACGCGGCCTGCAAATTTTTATAATTTCTTTTGATAGAACTGAAAATATTAACGAAATCTACAAAATTAAATCAATCCTTAACATCAAGGTAAAAATCGAACCCAAGCGGAAGGGCAACAGGCTAGTTCCCCAATGTAAGCGATGCCAAGGTTTCCGACACACGCAAGCGTACTGCCAGAAAAAGCCGCGATGCGTAAAATGCGCCGGCGAACATCTCTCGACGGATTGGAATGTCAGCAGTCAGGCCCCCGCGGTTTGCGCCAATTGCAGGGGAAGTCACCCAGCGAGCTACCGAGGTTGCGAAATTGCCATTGAGTTGCAAAAACGACATGAAGCTCCGAAGAAAAATAGTGAAAAAAAGGGCCCAAGCCTAAAACCTCCTAAAGTAGATAAGCCAAAAACCCCTAAGTCGACAACGGGTAAGGGTTTGATTAAAGGCAAAATTCAAAATACGCAAGAAAATGTCGCTGGTCCTAGTTCCCACTGGAGTCAAAAGGGAGAATCCACACTTGTTGGTCCAAGATCGTACGTCAAGTCGCGTCACGTGAAAGTAAGTCACAATCGGGCGCATCAGATTCGGTCGCTCAAATTCTAGGCATGATTTTAGAAAAGCTTGTATAAAAATACAAATACAAATACAAATATTCAACAAATTGAGCGAGCTCGAGCTTAAACCTCGAAAAGTATTTAACACAAAATCATGAAGGTGGATCCTCTCTCTACATTAAAGACTGCATTAAGTACTCCAACAACGTAGAAATAGAACTTGACTCTATGCAAATAACCTCAGTCTCAGTAAAATTATTATTTACTCCGCAATTTTCCTCCGCAGTATCGACTGCCAGATGAAGATCTTGCTCTGCTCTTTGATTCACTTGGGTAAAACCCTATCATCGGCGGGGACTTTAACGCAAAAAATATTTTTGGGGCTCACGGTGCAATTCAACAAGAGGCAGAGCCCTCTTTAAAGCAAGTACAAAACGCGGCGTAATCTTCTTATCGACGGGAAAGCCAACATATTGGCCAACCGACAGAAATAAAATACCTGATCTCGTCGACTTCTTTATCGCCAAGGGGGTACCTCGTTACCTTACGAACGTAGAAGAACGCTTTGATCTCTGTTCAGATCATTCGGCAGTTCTTTTGAAAATCGGCGGAAGCCTAGCGAAAAAGAATAGAGCGCCTAGATTAACTAACAACAACACCGACTGGGACGGATTTAGAAAATACTGCAAAGAAAACATATTTTTAAGTGTACCGCTCAAAACGCCACTTGAAATAGAAGACGAATTAGATAAACTCGTGAGAGTTATTCAGAGCGCTGCGTGGAATAACACTTCTTTTCGAAGGTCCGAATTATCGAACAGCGGAATAATATATCCGCGAGAAATAGAAGAGCTAATATGCGAAAAGAGGAGAGCGCGCAAGAGATGGCAACGTTCGCGAGCACCCCCGGATAAGACCATCTTGAACCACCTTTCTAACAAACTGAAGCACGAACTTCAAGATTTTAAAAGTCGCGAGACTACTGCTTACCTCGAAAGTTTGACTGCCGATAAAGGTTCGAACTACTCTCTTTGGAAAGCAGTCAAATCCGTTAAGAAGCCTATAGCACACTCTGCGCCGTTAAAAAAAGCCAACGGCGAATGGGCAAGAGAAGACAAAGAAAAAGCGGATTTATTTGCAGATTACCTAGAAGAAACATTCAAACCGTTTGACGGGGAACCGTTGGTCGAGGAGCTCAATCCTTATGCGGTACAAGATAATTATAGAATAAAAACCGTGTCATTGGCTGAACTTCGTCAAACGATAAATAATGTGAAAAACAACAAATCCCCTGGCTACGACTTAATAACTAGCGAATTTCTAAGGAAGCTACCGAAAAAAAGCTTTGGTCAAGCTACTCTATATCATTAACGCTTCCATGAGAGTTTTATACGTTCCGAGGCAATGGAAAGTGGCCGAGGTCATAATGGTTCCGAAACCAGGAAAATGTCCAAACGACAAAAAGTCGGATCACCGATTCCGGATCATCAATTCGGGTTTAGGAAAAAGCATTCAACAATCGACCAGGTCTATCGAATAACAAACGAAATCGAAAAAGCTCTGGAAGCGAAAAAGATATGTACTAGCGCTTTTCTCGACGTATCGCAAGCCTTCGACAAGATGTGGCACGAAGGCCTGAAGTACAAGTTAAGGCTTAGCTTTCCAGAAAAACTTTATAGAATCTTAGAGTCTTACCTTAAAGACAGAATCTTTCGCGTAAGGTACGAAAATGGGTACTCGGAATTCAAAGAGATAAATGCCGGTGTCCCGCATGTTAACTTTACTTATAAAAAGATAAACAACAAACCTTTATTCATTAACTCGGTACCAATCCCGTACTCAAATGAAGCGAAATATCTAGGAATGACTCTAGACGCAAAACTTAAATGAAAGCCGCACGTTAAAAAAGAAACGCGACGAGCTCGAAATCAAGTTAAGAGAAATGAATTGGCTTATCGGAAGATTTTCGAAACTAAGCATATATAACAAACTGCTTTTCTATAAGCAAGTGCTAAAACCATCTTGGACGTACGATATACAATTATGGGGCTGTACTAAACCAAGCAATATATCTATTTTAGAAACTTTTCCAAATAAGACACTCAGAGCAATCTTTAATGCTCCATGGTACATAAGAAATAGCGATCTACACCGAGATCTAGGAATCGCAACCGTGTCTGACGAGGTAACAAACTTTGCTCGCAAACTTAGTACTCGTCTTCGCGGACACTGCAACAATGAAATTATCCGAACTTTATCCGACTACAACGAATGAGACCGTTAGATCTAGCAGCATAAGATGAAACCGCATAAATTGACGATATTGTAGGTGCCTTCGTTGGAAGCTTGAACTACTTGTTAAGGAAACTTAGTCGTAGTCTAGCGGAAAATGGGAGGTTTTTTAGTGAGTAAGAATCTCACACTACTATGAGCACGCGCGGCCGGTCCTCGTAGTGCCTATGAAGGTTTTTCCCACCAACGAAAAAAAAAAAAAACTTTTACTTCCCTCCAAACGAAACGACACTCCGAACGTACAAAGGAATGTACCCTATTCTTAGACTATGCCTGAGAATTTCCATCATGTTTTGAACAGCCAACTCCGGTGCTCCTTGCAGCATGATCGAGAGAGTGCCTTCCGGTCCCGGAGATTTGTACGGCTTGAAGGACTGAATTGCCCACCGTAGTTTCTTCCTTTCAATAAGAACACCTATCTCCTCTTCGGAGAGTGAGATGCCTGTTCTCTCAGGTTGCCGAAGCATACCGTCAGCTAAAGTGGACCCAGGAAAGTGCGTTTCCACTAGAGTTTCTAGAACTTCTTGGCTACTCACAGTCCAGGTTCCATCATTTTTCCTAAGGTAGCTGGGAGCGCAAGCTTCTTTTGAAAGCATTTTGCATAGCCTCGAGGCCTCGTCTGTTGCTGCGATAGATTCAAAGTATCCTTACCATGAAGCTCTTTTTGACTTCCTACCTAAGTACTTAAACTGCTTTTTGCAACCTATATACTCATTCCATGTGCCATCAGTTTTAAAAAGCTTCGCCCTATTGTAAAGTCTTCTAACCTCCTTCCTCTTTAAACCTATTTCCCTGTTCCACCACTTTGGCTGGGCCCTTTTATGAATACAATCGATCGGGCACGTCTCCTCGAAAGCCATGGTAAGTACCCTATTGAGATTACTTACCGCCCTATCTAAGTCCTCAGAACCATCCAAGATGACCACTTGGGTATGCAGGTATGACCCAATCGGCTTTTCTGGGATTTCCTTGAAAACCACATACCCTGAACTGAAGATTCACCTTGAAGCGTATCCATCGATGATCCGACATCGACGCTTCATCAAGTACTCTCCACTCCTTTATTTCTAACCCCTCTGTATTAGAGGCAAGGGTAATATTAATCACCTCTTGCCTATTTCATACCACGAAAGTGGGTGAATTCCCTCTATTACAAATGTTGAGATCGGAAAATATAATAAAATCATACAAACACTCACCTGCTTCCCCATTGTGAATGATGGGCACTCGCGTCGCAGCCCATTACCAGCATTAAATCAGTTTGTGTTGCCAAGTCTCTAATCCGGAGTCATAGGGGAGATAGATTGAGGTCAGACAAAGTGGTTTGCCGCCTTCTCTCTCCCATACTTCCACCGTCAGGTCACCTGAGCTGTAATTTTCTAAAAGAAATGCCTTTAATTGTTTTTTGATTAGGATGCAAGTCCTGATCTTGCCTATTGCCTTGAAGAACAAGTTGTAGCCTTTTAGCCTGAGTCCCCGGATCGTGTTCTCCCTATCGATCCAGGGCTCTTGAATTAGTACAGCTGTGACGTCCTGCCTGGTGATATGCTCGACCAGACAGGCCGTCGCTGCCCTACTGTGATGCAGGTTAATTTGCAGCACTACCATCATCTTGGGGGGTTCATCCTCATTCTTGCCTTTGCTCGATGGCTTGACCAACAACCGCCCCATACACCTCACAATATTGTTGGATTTCTCCAAGTATGACAAGCATTCCCTGTTTAGGGACAGCAGAAAATGCTGCCCGTGCTGTCGCCTAGGCCCTGTTTTAAGGACTCTTCATAAATCGGCTTCTAGCTCCCGATTCTGAATGTGGAGCCCAAAAAGGGTACGTCTAGGGACACGGAACCCATACCCATGCCGACGGTGGAGTGTAGTTCTCCAATTCTGCTACCGTTGTGCATCTAAGCTTGGTGTCTTTCCACGCTTCGAACACCTCCGAAATGAAGCGGCGAAAGAAATCTACCGACAGTTTGTTTCCACAAGCTACAACCTTCCGGCCGCCCTCCCAACCAGCACCATCAAATTGAAGCTCCTCGTTTCCTGCAGTGGATAATTCCTTCCACAGGGCGTCCTGGAACTTCTCCTCGATGTTTTTCCACTGGCCGATTGTCAGACGACCGCAGGGTTCCAGCTCATTTACCACAGCGACGAGAAGCTCGTCATTCGGGTTGCTTTGCTTGCGACGCAAAGCAGATGAAGTACCTGCCTTCATCTTTTTTGCATCGTTCGACCCCACGACGTCGTCCAATCTGCTTCTCTTGCTGCTGAAGCTGTCCTTACCGTCAGATGCACTTGCCCCTTCCTTAAGCTTCTCCGCATAGGAGTGCTCCTGGCTGGCGACAACTCCTGTCTTTGCAGCAGTATTTTCCCTTGCAACCGCCCTTTGAGTGAGCACTGGGTTGGCCAAAATAGCTTTTGCTCCCTCTAAGGCGGCTTCTTCCCAATTACTCAGCTTACCGGGGTCAATACCCGCATACTTCGCTATCTTACGCTGGGCGTTGCGAAGCAGGAGCTTGTTTCTTTGGTAAGCGTTCCTCTCGCCCTTAGTGACAGTGTTGGACGTAGTAGTCAAAGCGTTCTCGCCAGCTGCTTCTACGTTTACATTCACCGAAGGATTTCCCTCACACATTCGAGCCTCGGGAAAGGCTTCGACAGCGAATGTTCCAGCTGTTTTAGCACCCCCCTCGACCAGATTACTTCCCTTTGACTTTGCTTCTGTGATGAGCACGGTAGGCACAACGTACAGGCCAGCTGTGTCCACCCCTATCATCACCGAAGCGATTTCCCTTTCAGTGTTTTCAGCCTCGGAGATAGCTTCGACTGCGGATGATCCAGCTGTCTTAACAATCTCTTCGGCCTTTGTGCTGCCCTTTGGAGCCTCGGCCTTTGTCCCGGCCTTTGCCCCGGGCTTTTTGCCCCGGCTTTGCGTGCCCGAGAGTACCAGCCTGCTCACCGGTGAAATCGCTATCGTTAGTGAGTGTTCTGTCGATCTCCTCACTATCGCTAGCGTAAAGCCCTGTTTCGTCAAAAGCCCCTACCAGGAGAGAGATGGATGAATCTGAGAGACCGTCTTCACTCACCCCTTCTTGGACAAGGCTTGTTCTTTTAATAATTTTTTTTTTTTTTTTTTTTAGTTTTTCCATTTTAAATTTTAAATTTGGTTCTTACGAGTAGGTCCGGAAATAAAAAGTCGACCCAGGCAGAGCCGCCATACCTGGGCAAGGCTAAGTATAACAGGCCCGCGTCAAGGCGCCTGAGAGAGCTCGTACGTGGTTGGTTTGACCCCCAACCTTGCATCCTTCGGCACGGTTTGCACTACGCTCACACCACCACTGTAATCAGGTTTGGCAAAACTTAGTCCGTCATCTTTGCAACTTAAGCCCCCACACCGGCGTCATAGAAGATGACGCTCACGACAAGGCGTCTGCCACGTGGAGGAATATATATATCTCTATTTAAAATGTCAACAAAATCATTTTTACCTAACTTCAACTGCTTTTTTTAATTTCAGTTTTTTTATTTTCTTTTTTGCTTTTCCTTAATAATGTTTAATGTTTTTCTTTTTGGTGTATTTCAGATTAAAGTAATGGTATGACCCCATTATTAATGGCAAGGTCCCATGGTGGTTTGATTGAATTAATGGTATGATCACATCAAATCCCAATGAATAAATTGTCTGATTGAACTAATGGTATGGTCCCATTAAAACAATGATATGGTGCCATTAAAATTGGGGTCACATTAAATTAATGGTAGGTATGCTCACATCAAATCAGTGGTATGGTCACATTAAATTTCAATGGTATGGTCACATTGAATCAATGGTATGTCCGCATTAAAACAATAGTATGGTCCCATTAAATTAATCGAATGGTCACATTAATCAATGGAACGGTCACATTGAATCAATGGCATGGTCACATTGGATTAATGGTATGATCCATCAATTTTTCAATAGGACCATCCCATTAATTAATTCAATTCGAAAACATTATTCAATTTATAATGGGATTATCATTTTATTTGAATGTTGTATACTATCAACTTCAATAGCACTGATCCCATTAAAACCATACACGCACACATTAAAGTAAAACTACATCTTACTTACTTACTTAAGGTGGCGCTACAGTCCGGGGTGGACCTGGGCCTCAGCCAACAAGCTTCGCCAGCCAGCTCTGTCTCTAGCTAGCCGTCTCCAGTTTCGCACGCGAAGTTGGCTGAGGTCCCCTTCCACTTGCGTGCGCCACCTGAGTCTCGGTGCTCCTCTACCGCGTCGTCCCTGCGGTGTGGATTCAAAGATTTTCCGGGCCGGGGCGTTGGTGTCCATCCGCTCTAGATGACCCAGCCATCGTAGACGTTGTGTTTTGACTCTTTTGGCTAGGTCGGTATCGCTGTACAGCCCGTACAGTTCGATGTTATATCTCCTCCTCCACTCTCCGTCTATGCAGACGGGACCGTAAATCGTCCGAAGAATTTTCCTCTCGAAGCAGCCTAAAGTGTTTTCATCCGCCTTTGACAGGGTCCATGCTTCTGCACCGTAAAGCAGGACTGGGATGATGAGGGTCTTATACATGGACACTTTAGTTGCTCGAGAGAGGGCTTTGCTACTCAATTGCCTTCTTAGCCCAAAGAAACAGCGATTGGCAAGAGTTATCCTTCGTTTGATTTCAGCGCTGGTGTCATTGTCTGAATTGATAGCGGAACCCAGGTAGACAAAGTCCCTAACTACCTCAAAGTTATAGCTGTCGATGGTGATGTTTTGTCCAAGACGTCGGTGTTGGGTGTCTTTTCTTGATGACAGCATATACTTGGTTTTGCCCTCATTGACTGCTAAACCCATATTCGCCGCTTCCGTCCCAATACTCACGAAGGCTTCACTGACATCACGCTTTGTTCTACCGATTATGTCAATGTCGTCTGCGTATGCAAGTAGTTGAACGGACTTTTGAAAGATTGTACCTCTGGTGTTGGCGCGAGAGTTCTGCACAATTCTCTCAAGTATGATGTTAAAGAAGTCGCATGACAGCGCGTCGCCTTGTCTAAATCCTTTTTTGACATCAAAGGGGTCGGTGAGGTCTTTGCCGACCTTGACGGAACAGCGTGAGTTTTCCATCGTCATCCTGCACAGACTGACGAGTTTGGCAGGGATGCCAAAACTAGACATTGCGCTATATAGCTCGTCTCTATAGATGCTGTCATACGCGGCCTTGAAATCGATGAAGACGTGGTGTGTATCGATTTGGAATTCCTGGGTTTTCTCCCAGATCTGCCGCAGTGTGAATATTTGATCGATGGTGGACTTTCCTGGCCTAAAGCCACACTGATATGTGCCTATCAGATTGTTGACAAACGGCTTCAGGCGTTCACACAGTACAGCAGAAAAGATCTTGTATGCGATGTTAAGAAGACTTATGCCTCTGTAGTTGGCACAACTCAGAGGGTCTCCTTTCTTCAGGATCGGGCAAACAATGCTGAGGTTCCATTCGTCGGGCATGCTTTCTTCCGACCATATCTTGCAGATGAGCTGGTGCATGCTCCTAACCAGCTCATCGCCAGCGGATTTAAAGAGTTCGGCAGCTAGGCCGTCTGCTCCGGCTGCTTTGTTGCACTTGAGCTTAGACACAGCTACTTTCACCTCCTCCAGGTCGGGTGGGCGGTATCGTTCGTATGCTTCGTCGGTAACGTCTTCGCCCGGGTTGAATGGTTCGTTCTGCCTGACAACGGTATTTGGTTCGTCCTCGCCGTTATACAGTCTGCAGAAGTGGTCTTTCCAAATCCTCAGCACCGACTGCGATTCTACAACGATGTTCCCTTGATGGTCCTTACAGGCTTCAGTTCGAAGTTTATACCCTTGGCAGGACCTTTTGATCCTTTGGTAAAACTTTCTAACCTCATTCCTGTTGTAACATCTCTCTATCTCTTCAACCGCGCGCTTCTCGTGCTCTCTCTTTTTCCTTCGGAGAAGCCGGTGCTCCTCTCTCCTCCTCTGCTCGTAGAGCTCGCGAGCAGCTCTAGTCCTTCTGTGCAGCGCCGCTTTGTATGCTTCCTGTTTAGCTGCATGTGCTTGCCGGCATTCATCGTCAAACCAGGGGTTTCGTTGTGGTCGCCGTGTGAAACCCAGCACTTCAGAGGCGGCGTCTCTGATGGCATTTTGGCAGTGTTGCCACTGGCTATCAATACTTGATGCTGGTTGCATAGGACTTCGTAGAAGGTTTTGAGAGACTCGGTCGGAGAAGGACCTGGCGATCTCTTGCGATTGTAGTCGGCCGACGTCAAACTTCCTCACAGTATTTCCATTACTTGGCGTTGGTCGGGATATCCGCAGCCGTACCTTGGCTACAACAAGGTAGTGATCCGAGTCAATGTTGGCCCCTCGGAAAGTTCGGACATCCATGATACTGGAGGAGTGCCTTGCGTCGATCGCAATATGGTCAATCTGGTTGACGGTTGATTGATCGGGAGATCTCCATGTCCCTTTGTGGATATTGAGATGCGGGAACTGTGTACTAGCTACCACAACGTGTCGCCCCGCAGCAAAGTCGATCAGCCTGAATCCGTTATCGGAGGTCGTGTCGTGCAGGCTATGCTTTCCGACAGTACGACCAAAGATGCCCTCCCTTCCTAGCTTGGCATTAAAATCGCCTAGGACAATCTTAATGTCGTAGCTAGGGCACTGCTCATAAGTTTTGTCCAGGAGCTCGTAGAACATATCTTTGGTCTCGTCATCTTTCTCCTCTGTGGGGGCATGTGCGCATATCAGGCTAATGTTGGCAAATTTAGCCTTGATGCGGATCGTCGCGAGGCGCTCGCTTACAGGGTTGAAGCTCAAGACTTCTTGCCTAAGTCTGCCTCCAACGACGAAACCACATCCAAATAGGCGCTGTCTTTGATGCCGATAGCAGTCGCCGTAGTAGATGTCGCAGTTTTTCATCCTTCTTTTGCCCGGCCCGTCCCACCGCATTTCTTGGATGGCAGTAATGTCTGCCTTGCAGTCGTTAAGGGCCTCCGCTAGTTGCTCGGCTGCACGTGGTCTGTTAAGGGACCTAACATTCCACGTGCAGATCCGGAGCTCGTTGTCCTTTTCTCGTTTGCATTGGTCGTCAACAGTAAATCCGTCCGAATCCGAGGCTTGTTTCTGCTTCGTGACTGGTGTTTCTTTACGTGGCCGGGAAGTCACCCCGACGGCACGACCCCCAACCTGGAGGACCAGATCCTTTGCTTAGCTCTAAGGACGGAGAGCCGGATAGCCCGCTCCTTATAGGCCTGAGCTCCGAATAAGTCGTAGTAGCCCATATAAGGACTACATCTTATTGATTATTAATGGGGCATTAATAATTATGCATTATTACTCCAAAAGGATGGAAAGGACCGTTGATGTAATAGTTTCGAAAATATTGTATTAGTGGTACGGATCGAATTGACCAATTTTAATAGTTAACCAGTGAGTGCGAGCTACAGTGTGTACGCAGAAGTTACAGTCCGTAAAACGGACCGTTGAATACCCCATCCTATTCCACATTGTAAAATGCTGATGGCATAGTTATTTTTTGACATTTTATAAGTAACGCAAACTTCGAAAAGGGGCGTGTTCCAACCACCCCTTATTACAAACTATTAATTATAAGATATTTCCACAGATATTTCGAAGTTACACTTAAATGTACTTAAAAATGCAATTTTTTGGTTCAAATTCAATATTTTTGAAAAATCGACCCCTAGAAGGGGGCGTGGCTAAAAACTTTATATGAAAGAAATCTAGACTGAAATCTCGTTTGCCTAACCTGCTACTTTTTTTGTTTCATGCTTTCCTAAATTAGGCTCAAGGCCAGTCAAAATTAAGTTTTTTTGGAAAATTTTAGGTTTTTCTTCAATTCTGCCTCCAAATTTGGGCGTGGCCCAAAGCCTTGCATAACCTAATGTGGAACTAAGCGTTTTTTCGAGCAAAAATTTCGAACAAAAATATTGAGTAAAATGCATTTGAAAATTTACCCTTAAAATAGATCCCACGCCCACTAGAGGAGGTTTACCAATTAAATTTGCCCTTTTGTCTTACATTCATTAGGAGATGCTAAATGTCAAATTTCAGCCTTTTAGAAGGTCTTACAGTTTTGAAAACTCTGGAGGTAGTTAAACATTTAGACCGATTGTGGGCGTGTCTTTGGGTGGATTTTAAAAATGTTTACACTTGTACTGCTTCGCATGACGTGGACCTTAAGTACGACGTTTCTTAGAACATGTGACATACAGACGGACGGACGGACGGACATGGCTCATTCGATTCAGAATTCGGTCTCGATCATAAGCCCTTAAGGTCTTGGGGGTCTACTATTATTATTTTACCATGTTACAAAGCTTGTGACAAACTAAATATGCCTCCTATCCTATGGGATGGGATATAAAAAGTAAAATAGTAATGGGACTTCTGATTGATTTAATAGTTTTTTATTCTGAGTTAAAAACCTACGTAAATTATAAATACTTAGTCAAAAAATCGTTCTTATTGTCAACTGTGGTTATAAGAGTAGGTCAATTTCTAACTTATATCTAGCACGGCTTCGTGAGAATAATTTTTCTTAATTTTACCTGCTACGGCTTTCCCCAAGTATCGTAAAATCTGGGCGTTTTTCAGGTACCTTGTTGCAGCAATTTTTGTTAAGAATTGTTAGGTTCACGAGAAAAAAAATTTGCCGATATGTTTGTAACACATTTTTTGCAAAAACGTGACTTCAAAGTCAAAGAAATATCATGGGCAGTGAAAAAGGACCCGACTTAAGAGCAAATATCTCGAAAGCTAAAAAAGCCATTAATTTTACTTTAACACAGTTAAAAGAAGTACTGTTTCTTCTAAAATCTTAATCCCAAATTAAGGGATCTAAATCTAAACCCTCCTTAATTCCTGTTGTAAGTATTAACGGAGATATTGTGTTAGTATGGGTCAAGGTGCCTCAAAGTAGGTGTTTTCTTAAATTCCCAATACATGATATAAAACTTAGAGATAGACCCATACTGTGTAACGATTTTTTTTTTCAGTTAAATCCAAGAATCATATCCCAAAGTAATGGCATCGAATTAGGAAACATCCTGTATACATGAGAAAAAATGCTAAGAAAATGCTTGTAGATACAACTTTTATCTTATAATTTTTAGTCAAATTCCATAAATATTTATTGAAAAACAGTCATTTTAAGCTGAAATCTCTTAAAAAAGAGGGCGTGTCAACGAAAAGGCCAAACTTTTTTGGCTTCTACAAAGACATCTCTCTCTACAAAGGGTCTCTCGTCACCTCACGAATGTAGAAGAATGCTATAATGTTCTCTGTTTGGATTACTCGGCCGTCGTTCTGAAAGTCGGCGGAAGTCTAGCAAAAAATGAGAGAGCGCCTCGGCTAACTAATAAAAATACCGACTGGAATGGCTTAAGAAAATACTGCAAAGAAAATGTACATCTGAATGTACGACATAAAATCCCTTAAAAAATAGAAGACGAAGTCGATATACTCGTAAGAACTATTCAAAACGCTGCTTGGAACAATAGTACGGAAAAGCGGAACAATATACCCGAAAAGAAGAAAGAAGCGAAAAGAGAAAAGCACAAAAGAGATGGTCCAGATTTATATCTCGAGCTCCTCCTGTCAAATCCATTCTGAACGCACTATCTAACGAATTAAAGCACTTAATTCAAGATCTTAAAAGTCGCGGGATCACCGATTACCTCGAAGACTTGAGTGCCGATAGAGGGTCAAATTATTTACTTTGGAAAGCCGTGAAGTCCATAAAAGAGCCCAAGACGACAAAGAGAAAGCAGATGTATACGCAGAACATCTAGAAGAAACGTTCAAACCGTTTAACAGGGAGCCGTTAGTACGAACTGTATATCAATGCGGAATGAAAACCGTGTCACTGTCTGAACTTCGTCAAACAATCCGAATTTTTGATACCTATAATAACAACGCTCCTGTCTTTGTCCTAATTACTGGGGAAATTTTGAAGGAGCTGCCGAAAAGAGCGTTAGTCAAGCTTCTCTACATCATAAACGCATCAAAAGGAGAATTTCATACGTTCCAAGGCAATGGAAAGTCGCAGAGGTAGTAATGGTTCCGAAACCATGGAAATGAATATATCACATTTATCACAATCATATAGACCAATTTCGCTTCTGCCGATTATATCTAAAGTCTTCGAGAAACTTGTGCTCAAACGACTGCAACCAATAATTGGAAGAAAGACAATTGATCCCGGGTAACCAATTCGGTTTTAGGGTCAAACATTGAACAATTGATCAGGTCTATCGAATAACGAATGAAATTGAGAAAGCCTTAGAAGCTAAAATTATATGATCTACCGCTTTTCTTGACGTATCCGAAGCCTTTGATAAAGTTTGGCACGAAGGCCTAAAATATAAGCTACGGAACTTTTGCCGGAAAACATGTATGAACTCTTATGCCCGGTTTCACAGTGCAAGTTTAAGCTCCGTTTAGCGACATTAAAAGTTTAAACTGACATTCAAAACAAAAAAGTGTTTTTCAGTGCTAGTTTAAACGTAAACTAGAGTTTATATGGCAGTTTAGCTTGATTAACGCCGTTGATGGTTCAGACTACTGTTTAACGTTTAAACCGACGTTTGAAACGACGTTTGATGAAAACTGGAATGAAGTTTTGTTCAAAAATACTGTAAACGCCACAAGTATTACGTTGCCTTTGTTATTTTAAATTAAATTTGTGAAGAATGTCACATTTTGCGTTGCTGGTGTTACTCTAAGAAGGGATAGAGTGAGAAACGGCAGTATTCGTGGGAATCTTAATGTTGAGCAGCTACTTCTCTGAGTGGAGCGATGGATTCTTCGATGATTTGAAAACGTTGCTCGCAGACCCCTAACAGACTTCCTAGACAGGTCATGCTAGCCGAGATGCGAGCGCGTCGCCCCCTGGTAGGTCAAGAAAGAGGTGGTGGATTCAGGTAAAGAACCTCTCTGAGTCCCGCCTGGGGATTGCGCCGGAGTCTCTTGAGTTGGTGGCGGAGGAACGAGAAAGATGGAACGACCATTTAGCCCCCTCGCTCCGCGCCCCTTTTAAATGATAAGCGGCATTCGAAAATGATAATTATGATGATGTCACGTTTGTCGAAACTTTGGAATCAAGTATCTCCGAAATAGAATGCCCGATCCGAAATCGGCTTGTAGTCTTACAATACAATACGGTACAATTCTTAATATATACCTTCTTTTCACGGATTATTTAAACCAATTTGAAAAATAAATATTTGCTGAGATATGACACTTGATGTTAAAAGTGGCCTACAAAACTAAGGAAAAAACCATCACCGAAAGTTAAGCTAAACGCTCCATCAATTTCTACTGAAAACAAGCGGGAAAGTGCAACAGTGCGTATGCAAAAGCTTCAGTCCATCTACGATAGATTGCAAAATACCCGACCACACAAAAAAAAAACTGCCACGCCTCAAAAAAGTGGGCGGTATATAAAAATAAAACTGTTAAATGCTTTGTACTAGGTGGTTGCATGCATTTCGGCCTAAGACTCCGCATTTTTATTTCAAAAAATCATCTTTTTTTAACGCCACGCCCACAAAAGTGGGCGGAAGCACACACAATATGTACACAAAAGTTAGAAAATGCTAATATCTACAACTTTTGTAATATATAATTTTTTGTCAGATTTCATACATATTTATTGAAAAACAGTCATTTTAAGCTAAAATCCCTTAAAAAGTGGGCGTGGTCAATGAAAGGGCGAAAATAAGAGATGGCTGCACATACAGGCCTGTAGTGGGCGTGTCTGTGGGTGGATTAAGCTAATTTTCTAACTTGATTTGAAGGACTGGACTTTCAGCCAACCCACCAAATTTAAGGCCTGAAAGTTGTTTAGATACGGACGGACGGACGAACATGGCTTATTCGATTCTCCTGTCGGTCCCATTTTTCAGTCATTTTAAGAGATACTTAAAGGTTTTTGGGGTCTACGGTGATTATTTCACTGCGTTACAAACTATATCTACATCAAACTTAATATACCCTGTGTCGGGTATAAACACCAACGATTTAAGGACTGAGTTTAAACTTTCCTGAAAGTTTAACTAATCTTAAGTTTAAACGTTCACAGTGAAACCGGGCATAAGAGTCTTATCTGGAATACTCAAAATTTAAAGAAATACATGCCGGTGTTCCACAAGTTAGCGTCCTCGGTCCAACACTTTTTTATACTTTTTACAAGAGATGTGCCTCAAGAAGAGACAAAGACTATAGCCACCTTCGCTGACGACACGGCTTTCCTTGCTAGTTAGTCGAACTATCAACAGGCAAACTCTAACGCGCTTTGAACTAAATATGCGAATGGACGAAGACCTGGCGAATCGTCCTTAATGAGACAAAATCAATGCGTGTAAATCTTACTTACAAGAGGGTAAACAACTTATCTCTATTTATCAACTCGGTACAAATTCCGTACGCAAACGAGGCAAAATATCTAAGCCACACGTTAAAAAGAAACACAACGAGCTTTATATCAAGCTACGATAACAGATATGGCTTATCGGACGTTATTCGAAACTAAACGTATATAACAAACTGCTATTGTATAAGCAAGTGCTTAAACCAACTTGGACGTACCGTATAAAACTTTGGGGTTGTATTTTGCAGATTAAAACACTAAGAACAATCGTAAATGCTCCATTGTATATAAGAACTAGCGATTTACATCGAGATCTAGGTATCGCAACTGTGACTGACGAGGTAAGAAACTTGGCCATTGCAACCATGAAATAGTCCGAGCTCTGGACCAGAGAAATCTTGGACGCCGACTACAATGAACAAAACCGTTGAATCTAGCCTTCAACGTTGTGCGTTGGCTCTTCCTATCGTAAGAGGAAACCGTACATAATGACGGTATTGCAGGTTCTTTTGTTATGAGGTAGCCTGCCAAACGCGATTACTATACAGAAGCTTGAGCTACTTGTTAAGGAAACTTTGTCGTAGTCTTACAAAAATTGCGAGGTTTTTTAGTGAGTAAGAATCTTACACTACTATGAGCACACGGTCTTAACCTATCCAGGTAACCAAAAAAAAAAGTAAATCGGTGACCGCTTATCCTAAGAAGGGTCGCGGAGCGAGGGCGGCTAAATGGTCCTTCCGTCGTTCCCGATCTTCCGCCACCAACGCAAGAGACACAGGCGGGATCCCCAGATGGGTCTTGGAGATGTTCCTTACTTGATCCCACTACCTTTTACTTGGCCTACCAGGCGGGCGACGCTCTCGCATCTCGGCTTACATAACCTGTTTAGGAAGTCTGTCTGGGTGCAAGCGAACAACGTGTCCAAACCATCGGAGAATTGATCGTTCGACTCGGAGAAGTCGTTGCTCAGCATTAAGATTCCCACGAATACTGACGTTTCTCAATCTATCCCTAAGAGTAACACCAGCAACACACCTCAGAAATCTCATTGCGGCAACTTGTACCCTCGATCTAATTCCTTCGGTCATTACCCAAATTTCATGACCATAGATGAGGGTTGGAACGAACACTGAATTTAAAACTGAGATCTTTGCTTTCACTCCAAGCTCAAAAGCGAAAGAAGAAAAAGACCCCGAGATACTTAAACTTTTCCACCTGTTTCAATGGAACCCCATTTTTGTGCAGGGTACTGCACAGGAGTTCGGGAAACAACCATCACTTCCGATTTGTTCACGTTTAGCTTCATCCCAGCATCACCACGAACGTCTGTAAGCCTATCCAGTGCTTGCTGAAGTTCCTACTTGGATGATGTAAAGATGGCCAAATCATTTGCGAAAAGCAGATAGCGCATCCTGATGCCCGCCAATTCGAAACATTGCTCGCCAAGACTACGCTTCACCATCCAGTCCATATATGCTATGAAAAGGAGCGGCGACAGAACACAGCCCTGGCGAAGTATAACGCACACATCAAAAGGACGAGATTTAACGCCATTTATCTGTACACTGCTTCTGCAGTTTCCATACAAAGACGGATGGCTCTCAGAAGAAGTCCACCCAGCTCATATTCCCGCAAGACTCTCCATAGTTTACCCCGAGGGACTCGGTCATAAGCCTTTTTCAGATCTACAAAACACGCATAGACCGGTTTAGCATATTCCCAAGGGTAATTCCCACTTAAAGGTGACAAGTGAGTAAGTTCAAGAGTTCGTCTGTAGCAAGATTCTATATCCAACCCTATATACCGTGTAACAAACAAACAATGTATGGGCCACGCCCCCAAAAGTGAGCATGGGCTAAAAATTAAAATCAATTATTTGTAATTTCGCTAAAATCGTGAGAAAATACGGTAAAAGTCAAAATTATTTCAGAAAAAACCGTCTTTTCTTGAGCATGGGCTAAAAACTAAAATCAACTAATTGTAATTTCGCTAAAATCATGAGAAAATACGGTAAAAGTGAAAATTATTTCCGAAAAACCGTTTTTTCTTGAAAACGCCCTTAAAAGTGGGCGGAGCTGAAATCGATTTTAAGTGAATTTTTCGAGAAATCGGGTATTTAAAGATTTAACATGTTAAAAGTGAGCTTGGTCGGTATTGTGGGCGGTCCAGTTTTGCCGAGTTAAAGGTTTTGAGCTCCTACGCCTTTTTTAACTTGACCAAAGGGCGTTTTTAAAGAAAATGTGAAAAAGAGGTTATCTCACATTAAAGACGCCCACTAGCCCCCTGTCCGTCGATGGATTGAGCCATTTTTTACACTTTGTCTGTGCAACAGAAGAACCAAACGGCGTACCAAGTTTCAGCTCTCTACCTTGATTTTGAAGACCTTAAACCTTCTCACATACACACGGACGGACGGACGGACGGACATGGCTTTATCGATTCACCTGTCGGTGTCGGTCATATATCTTAAAGGTCTAAGGAGTCTACGATGATTATTTCACTGTGTTACAAACTATGCACTAAAATTAATATACCCTTGGTCTTGGACTTGCCAAGTTTAAGTGATTTAAACTCTTCAGTGACCTCGTCCACTATGGGACTATTCCCCGCCCTCATCTCGTGAGCAGTGAGAATGCCATGTTCAGCGCCCTGGTGGAGGTTGAGCAACTCCAAAAAGTACTCTTCCATCTGCGCAAGACATCGCTTTCATTTGAAAGAAGTGTACCATTCTTGGATTGGTTCCGCTATCAATTCAGACAATGACACCAGCGCTGAAATCAAACGAAGGATAACTCTTGCCAATCGCTGTTTCTTTGGGCTAAGAAAGCAATTGAGTAGCAAAGCCCTCTCTCGAGCATCTAAAGTGTCCATGTATAAGACCCTTATCATCCCAGTCCTGCTTTACGGTGCAGAAGCATTGACCCTGTCAAGGCGGATGAAAACACTTTAGGCTGCTTCGAGAGGAAAATTCTTCGGACGATTTACGGTCCCGTCTGCATAGACGGAGAGTGGAGGAGGAGATATAACATCGAACTGTACGGGCTGTACAGCGATACCGACCTAGCCAAAAGAGTCAAAACACAACGTCTGCGATGGCTGGGTCATCTAGAGCGGATGGACACCAACGCCCTGGCCCGGAAAATCTTCGAATCCACACCGCAGGGACGGCTTGGTAGAGGAGCACCGAGACTCAGGTGGCGCGCGCAAGTGGAAGAGGACCTCAGCCAACATCGCGTGCGAAACTGGAGACAGCTAGCTAGAGGCAGAGCTGGCTGGCGAAGCTTGTTGGCTGAGGCCCAGGTTCACCCCGGACTGTAACGCCACATTAAGTAACTAAGTAAGTACCGTCCATGGATATAGATAGATAGGTAGGTAGGTAAGTGGCTTTAAGGTGCCTTAGGCCAAAGTAGGCCCATTGTACTGCCAGCCAGCCAGTTTTGTCAGTGAACCTTAGTGAGACACCGGTCAAAAAGATATTAGAGATCTTTTTGACCGGTGTCTCACTAAGGTCACTTAGATAGTTGTAGAAGTAGGAGCCTATTATGGATTTCTTGGATGATGCGAGTGCCGGGCAGCTACAGAGAAGGTGCACCTCTTGTTCGTCTCGGCAGCTTCTACAGAAGTCGTTTGAGAAACAACTTAGTCTTTTTGCGTGAAGGCCTAATAAGCAGCGTTTGGTGATAACTCCCACTGCAGTACTGATTTTGGATCTCTTTAGGGAGATCAAGCTATCTGATTGTTTTGGATCGAGACGGGGCCAGACTTGTTTGGAGGTTTGGCATGTGGTGCTTGTTAACCACATTGTATGTATGTAACAGTAGAGTTCATCATCATCCTTTGGATGTATCTCCTTGAGCAATATTCAAATTCCTTCTTTTGAGCCGGCGAATAATCTGTCAAAATGTCTTGTTTGCAGATCTGTGATCGTGCTCCAACCTCTCGCCGAACTTTTTCAATGCCTGTTCCTTGGCTGTTCTGAGCGCCAGATTGGAAGTTCTTCGCTCCTCATTGTACCGGGCTCGAGAAGTTGAGTTTCTACATTGGGTCCACACAATTTATGCTCTCTTCTTCTCTCTGATGGCTTCTTGAACTCCAGGCAAATAAGACCACGCAGTTCCTTGCTCAACACCAGCCGCTAACTCCAGCCCATTTACTCCACAAACATTCCCTGCAGAGGCAATGACTGCCGATAGAAACAGCTATCATTCCTCCTCTACATTCAAAAGATCAGTTTGAATTTGTTCAAATTTCTCCGAAACATGCTGTGCAAAGCGCTCTCTGAAGTCAGAGTCAGCATCCTGCAACCTTTCCCACCGTATACGGGTTACACATTTTGGTTCTCGCTAAGGTGGCAAAGGAATACTGTCGCTAAAAAGCAGCACTTAGTGGTGATCAGTTGACAACTCAGCTCCCCTGAATGCTCGAAAAAGCTATTCTTTGAACACACAATGTTAAATGAAAGAAATCCATCAGTGACTTCTGATTTAAACTGTGCCTGAACCATGTGTATTTGTGAACGACTTTGTGCGGGATAAAGGTGGCCATGATACACAAACCATACGCCCTGCAAAAGTCTAGCAACTTTTCTCAGTTCCGGTTTTGATGCGGACCACCTACATTGCGGAAGTCCTACATTAAAAGCATACTGGGCGCAGTGAGACTCTCTCCAGGTACAGGATGGTGTTGTGCGGAGAAAATGGGAAATGCCAGACGGGAAATCCTTTAAGTTGCAGCGTGTGGTTCCACGGTCGAAAGTCCAGGAGATTCTATAGAAAGTACACGATGGAGTGTCTGGTGAATCTACAAAGCCCTGGAAAAGGTACGAGAACGCTTTTATTGGCTGAAAGCTAGAAACGACGTTGAGAGCTGTTGTCGGAAGTGTAATACTTGTGCTGCTAGTAAGGGACCGTTGGGTTCTAAGGGGAACGTTGGTTCCCCCTTCGAAAGAATCGCCGTCGACATCTTAGGTCCATTTCCGGGAACTGAATGCGGCAATCGTTACATCCTTGTAATTGCCGATGACTTCAGCAAGCGACCTAAATCAAGAAGCGAAAGCCGTTGTTGATTAGATAGTGGACCACGGGGTGTGCAGATTTCGATTTGCCAATGGAACTACAATCCGTCCAAGGAAGAAACTTCGAGTCGAAGATATTCCAGAAAGTATGTGCAGCAATCGGACTGCAGAAGACAAGGACCACACCCCTTCACCCACAATCAGATGGAATGGTGGAACGCATCAACAAGACCCTGAGGGAACATCTTTCCAAGTAGTGGATGAGAATCAAAGGGATTGGGATCGGCGAATACCTTTATTCCTCATGGCCTACCGAAACGCTATTCATAATACAACTGGATACACTCTATCTGATGTTTTATTTGGCTGGACTGCCAGGCTTTCCAGTGAGCTGAAATTCAGATTTCCCATTGAAGACTCAACATGCGAAGAGGACTAGGTGATGAGCCTTAGAGAAAGGATTAAACCAGAGTCCAGAAGCAATATAAAAGTTGCAAGCATGAAGAGCCAACATTGCTGCCACGGAAGCAATACTGAGGCTTTTGTTCGGGACTAAGAAAGCTAAGAGAGAATCGCTGAATGACCCCATCGCTTCACTTTACGCACGCACATGCTTGATTCGCTTTACGAAAGCACCCAACTGTCATTCAAGTCAGCTGACGGCAAACAGAAATTCGAGGTTTGAAATTCGATATCAAAAATTTCCGCTCCATGCAATTCAGCTGTAGACTACCAATGGAAAATTAGATGCTAGACAATGCTTGAATTGTATAAATACACAGGCTCGTACGGCAGTTATATGTTAAACATAGACTTAAATCGATAGTAAAGTAAAAAGTGATCGAATTGAAACAAAGTATTGAATTCTAAATAGCGAGTTGAATTAAGTGTGATATTGTGTAATTATAAAAGTGATTTTGAGTTCTTTTCGACAAACCCCAGGCTAACAAGTGGAAAAATCCAGTCCACCTATGACGGATTGCAAAATACCCGAAAAACTGCCCCGCCAACAAAAAGTGTGGGGGATATAAAAATATAACTGTTGAATGCCTAATACTAGGTGGTTGAATACATTTCGGCCTAAGACTACGCATTTTTTTTTACTGAAAAATCACTTTTTTAACGCCACGCTCACAAAAATGGCCGGAGACACATCATACCTATACATGAAAGTTAGAAAATGCTAGTATCTACAACTTTTGTCATAAAATTTTTAGTCAAATTTCATATAAATTTATTGAAAAACAGTAATTTTAAGCTAAAATCCCTTATAAAAGTGGGCGTGGTCAATGAAAAGGCTCATATTTTTGGCCACTTCAAAGACATTTACAAGGCAATGTTACATACCAAAAATTAATGCGCTAGCGCTATTCTAACGTAGCTCAATTTCAGAAATAGTGTTTTTTTAAATTGGAGATGGTCACACATACAGGGTTGTACTGGGCATGTCTGTGGGCGGATTCGGCTAATTTCCAAACTTGATCTGCTCCAATGGACTTCCAGCCAACCCATAAAATTTCAGCTCTTGCCTTAAAATTTAAAGCCTAAAAGTTGTTTACATACGGACGGACGGACATGGCTTAATCGATTCTCCTGTCGGCCCCATTCATATCTCTAAAAAGTCTTAGGGGTCTACGGTGATAACTTCACTGCGTTACAAACTATGCAGCAAACTTAATATACCCTGGGTCGGGTATAAAAACATTACAATATGTATGTAGGTACCTAAATGCTTACAAAATACTTTCTATATACATAATTGTGTTTTAAACTATACTCTGAATCATTTTAGATTTGTTTAGTTTTAAAAATATCAATAAATGACACGAAATAATTTTCTGGAGTTATGGCAAGAAACTGGACGATAAACTGCTTCAGCAACAAACTTCTTATATCACACTGCATGCAGTGTCTATATTTTTTGTGATTAGCTTATGAATATTATTCAAAAAATATAGCTTAAGTATTAACTATTCGAGCTCACATTTCTTTGTGAATAATCGGGACTGTCAAACCATGAAAAAGATAATAACCTTTTTAGCTGACATTCGTGTGATTCGCCGCAGTTCAGTTCATACATTGTATCAAAGTATGGTCGCAACCAAAATGATACAAAAATGTTGCTCACCTCTGCAAAACGAAAGACCTGAGCAGCAAACTTCTTTTTGAACTGCATTCTTCAGCTCTCTTGTTTGCTTTGGAATTGGGAGATGAGATATTATGCTCTTCAGTGTTCGTCTCACACAATCAAACGACAACAGTATATATGACGAAATGAAAAGAAATTATGAAAAGCTGGTCCTTAACTACACATCAACACAACGAGCGGTTTTCTTGAATTTCTTCGGGTGTAGCTGCTCACTCGTGACTTAAAACCGTTTTGCTACAAAAAACCAGTTAAGTCACCTTCTAGCACCTGTGTGTGCAGAAACTGAGCCTACTCCATACCTTCAGTATCTGAGTAGTGCCAGAGTTAGTCTTTGAGAATCGGTCGAACAGTACGAATCATCGGAAAACAGACCACGGCTTGGTTAAGCATTTGTCGCGGTTTTGCTTGTGCATTGCGTTGAGTGTATATTTTGTGGTAAAAGTGTTGAAATATGTTTTCTCTTTTAAGCTTATTCCACAGAAGTTATAAGAAAGTGTAAAGAAAAAAAAAAATAGTACCGTAAAATTGTTTTACCGCGATCTTTTCGTTGTTTTAACTTGTGTTGCTTGCCTGAGAGATATACAAAGTGAAATTTGGTTCTAATTTTACCTTACGAATTAGAGTTTTTTTTTAGTTTCATTCATCTTCAATTCATCACCAGTTTACACAAGGACGTGCATCGAATTCATTCAACAAGTAAACAGAAGGTAAGTGGCAAGTGGTAAAAGATACACATACATGAGAAATAAATCCAAGAAAACTCGTTAAGAAACCAGTTATAGACAAACGAAAGGTGGCCACATTATATGCATCACGAAACCATCAGAGTTTACCACAGGGTCTAATGTTTCTTATAGTCAAAGATAATCAAACCACTTATATCCATAAATACACTCATACAAGCACATGCTGTGCTACATAGAGTGGCACATTCCATTGGACTTGCTGCTGGTTACTCGCTGTATTGACGGTCCACGAGATTAAGCTTAACTTGGACCAAGTGTCTTTTTCGCTGCGGCCTTACTGCGGACTTTGCGTCGAGTAGAGTCCATGCTGAACTATAACTGTTTTATTCAAGGGCAATCGCATAGGAGAGTGCAAAACGAAGTTGATTCCGAATCAAATCCAATTAAGGTTTACTACTCGAGCATGGTGGAGAGTGCAGTTAAATACACCACGACGAGTTAAATGATCAGGTGGATCTGGATCTGGATATATTTAAAACCCAGACATCGGTAAGATTTCGGCAGTGTAAGTTGGCGAAAACCAAAATAAAGATACCCATCTTTCATCCGGGTTACTGCAATGCATAAAATGTGTATACTTCGTCGGTCGACCTACAATTTGATAGGTAAAGCCTTAAGTAACCTAAATAAAGCCTTAAGTAACCTAAAATTTTTGAAAAGCCACACGAAAGACATAAAAAATAGAACAATTTTTTCATTTTTCCGTAAAAGTAACAACTTTTTATTGCTCATCAGTTAACGAATATGTTTCAGAGGTTCAATTTGGATACAGTGCCGTTGATGGATTCAACTGCTGAGAAGACCTCGCAACGTTATTGCACCATTTCGTACAATTCGGAAACTTAATAGAAATAGCAGGCTAAAGAATAGATAACAATTAAAAAAAACACAGCGCGGGAGTGAATGTGGCCAACACAAGATTGATAATTTTTCTGTTGTGTATACAATACATATTTTAAAGTTGTTTTTCTTGAAAGCAATTTTATGGGCAATCATTAAAGAACCGGAACAACTGGAAGCTCATTATTGTAAAACGGGTTGAGAGCTTCATTTTGCAGATTTATTTAACGGTGCAACGGATGTGTTTTTGCAAAATTGAAAATTTCAAGAAGAGATTACTTTTTATATTATTTTATTAATGATCTGGACTATTTTTTAACCAGACTACTTTCAAGAGTTTTCTTATGCTTACTGAGCATTTTAAGTGAACCATATCAAGGCGGTCGCTGTACCCATGAAATTTTTTTTTCAAACTATTTTAAAGTTATATAGGTATTGTATGCATATGGAAGGTCTTAAAACATCTTAAAAAAAAAGAAGTGAGCAAGTGTAAGAGTTCGTTTGTGCCAAACTGCTATAAACCCGACCCTATATACCGTGTCACACCAAATCTTAAAGTTATTTGGCCCAAAGTCATATGTAACGTATATATTCATAATACTTACTTCATCAAAACGCATTTTGAAATGTCCGTCCATCAGTGCGTGTGTGTGAAGTTTTTAGGTCTTTAAAATTGAGCTAGGATGCCAAGAATTGGAGAGTATCTTGGTTCTTATTTTGTACAAATAAAGTGTGAAAATTATTTTAATCCGCCAACGCCCTCTAATGGCTTCAATGTAAGACAACCTCTTTTTCAAATTTTCGGGCTCAAATAAATTTTGGTATAGAGCAATGATGGCCCAAAACCTCTAAGAGGGCGAAAATTGGGCAATATCGACTATGCCCACTTTTACCATGTTAGGTCTTTAAAAACCCGATTTCTCGGAAAGTTTACTACAAATTTTAAAAAAATTGTAAAACAAATATTTAAGATATTACTATTTGCTAGGTTTGCTCCATACAAAGTTTTGAGCTCCGCCCACTTTTAAGGGCCGTGTTTAGGAAAAAACGGGTTTTTTGCAATAATTTTCGGGTTCAGCGCATTTTGTCATGATTCTAAGAAAATTACAATTAATTCATTTTAATTTTTAGCCCAGACCCACTTTTGGGGGCGTCGCCTATACAAATAATATATGAATTCGGGACAAAAAAATTAAGATTTGGTGTTACGTCGTATATAGGGTCGGGTATATAGAAGTTGGGCACAGACGAAATCTTGCACTTACTCACTTGTTTTTTTTTCAGTTTTCATTATTTTTTGCATAGTTTGCTACATTTGAGTAACAGAGTTGCAAATGCACTTAGTTGGAATAATGACGAGAAAAGAGAGCCTCAACGTGATGCGAAAATTGGTTGTTGCAATGCTCAGATATAGCTTTTCTTTCTAAGCGCCCAAGCTAAAAGTAGGTAAAGTTTATGCCTCAAATGAAAGCTTAAAAGATGTGGGTGTTTCTGAAATATTCTGCACATTAAGTTAATACATTTTTTTCAAAGAAAACTGGCTTTGTTTTTCGAAAACGAAAAAAAAATTTTTTTAGTTAGCTATTTTTTTTAAAACGATTTTTTGATAATGTTATTACTTAAATTAAATTTATTTATTTTTCATCATATATGATTCATGCTCAACGTTCCCCTTATAAAGAAGCGTAAAAGCTTTTCCTCATTGCCCAAATAGTAATAATCAAGATTTTTGTTGTTTGGAAGACAAGCTGTACCTAATAATTGAGTAAGTGCAAAAGTTCGTCTGTGACAAACTTCTATATACCCGACCCTGTATAGTGTGTAGATTAAAGATTGTACGGAGGAGGTGGTACAGTAAATCGCAGATCACTGCGGCCACTAGTGCGCCTATTGTGATGTCCTCCATTTATAGCTCGTCCATGATGCCGCAGGTTGTTATAAAGGCGGCTATCTCTTTGGGTGTGCTGGCAGCTATGTCCGCTTCTTCGAGGTAAAACTTAACTAGAAAACGTTGAAGTGTTTTTATTAAACAGTTACAGCAACAGTATGTGTTCTTCTGTTTCCGTATATTGCATAGTCTGCATGTGTTGTCTTGCCATGGCCATCAGGTGTTTTTTAACTCGACAGTGGCGTGTGACCAATCGAATCTGACATCTACGTAGTAGCTGTTTCGTTCTTTGGTAGGAGTTTTTTGGCATGAAATCTTTGGCTTGCCTGTTTCGTTCGGTTACCCTCCAGAAATGGAGCTTCTTTTCGATCCGCCAGGTTTTCACACAACTTTTTATGGTGTTAATTGGTAGCCCGCAGAATGGTCTTGGCATCATAAATTGGGATGCGGATTCTTTTCTGGCTAGTTCGTCTGCTCTTTCGTTGCCTTCAAATCCGTTGTGCCCTGGCACCCAGATCAGGTGAGCCTTGTTCGTTCTGGCCAGTATTTGTAGGATTTGAAGACAGTCCCAGACCAGTTTTTATGTTATCTCAAAGGCGTTAATTGCGAGTAGAGCTGCCCTGCTTTCAGAGAGAATGTAAATGTTCTTATTTGTTAAAGCTCTGTCTAGATTTTATCGAATGCAAAGTTCATATGCATGTATTTCAGCCTGACAGCCTACGGAACTGCTTATATCCATACTAGCGAATAGTTATGTTTAAGTGCATGGACCGTTTACTCCGGCTCCAACTCCTGCATTTGTTTTGGATCCATCTGTATACCATACAAGTGAGTCGTTGGCAAAAGAAGGTTTGTTCTGTTCCCAGTTTAGACGGTCTGGGAATGTGACCTTCAAGTTGCGTCGAAACTTTGCCTAAGTTCTTGTAGAATATCAGTGTGAACCATTTTGGGATTTAATTCATCTTCTGTGATAAGCATATAGGCGTTAACCATTGCTTCTTTCATGAGTTCTAGATGAAGTGGTGGGGTGTTTAGGATAACCTCAAGTGCAGCTGTTGGTTCTGTTTTCATTGCTCCAGTTGCACAGAAACAAGTCTTTGTATTTTGTTCAGTTTAGCCTGTGCCGACCTCTGGTTTCCGTGTAATACCAACCCTTAAAATTTTTTGTCCCGAATTCATATATTATTTATATAGACCGCGCCCCCAAAAGTGGGCCTGGGCTAAAAATAAAAATCAGTTAATCAGTTAAAATCAGTTAAAATCAGTTAAAATCAAAAATTTTTTCAAAAAAATATAGTTTTTTCCTAAAAACACACCCTAAAGTGGATGGAGCTCAAAACTTTGTAAGCAAACTTAGCAAATAGTACCTTATATCTACAATATTTGTCATAGAACTTTTTTTTGATTTAGAGTGAACTTTCGGAGATAACGGCTTTTAAAGATATAACATGTTAAAAGTGGTCAATGTTGTGGGTGGTTCAATTTTTGCCTTTTTAGAGTTTTTGGGCCATTATTGCTCTATACCAAAATTTGAGTTCCTACGCTTTGCCTAACTTGACCAAAAGGCATTTTGAAACAAAATTTTATATATAGGTTATCCTACATTGAAGCCAGTACTGGGCGTGGCCGTCAACGGATTTAACTAAATTTCACACTTTGTCTGTAAAAAATTAGAACCAAGATACTGTCCACATATGGACAGACGGGCGGATGGACTTAATCGATTCACCTGTCGCTTCCGATCATATCTCTTAAAGGTCGCATAAGGCAAGGCCGTAACCAGGGGAGGGGGATCACAGGCGTTCGTGGTAAAATCGGCTTACTTCCACGCCTACAATTAACATGAATATCAGAAAACCTAAAATTTACATTTTATTTCAAAAAGCGTTTGATCAAGTTTAACAAAGCGCAGAAATTAAAACCTTGGTGTAAATCATAAGTGGCTAGAAATCTTTAACTAGACAAAAAATTAACCGCCCAGACCATCGGCCGTGACCACTTTTAACATGTTAGAAAGTACTTGTACTTAACAAGACATGTTGGCAATAAATAAAAAATAAAAAAAGATGATTGGTTGGACCTGGATTCGAACCCCAGGACCTCCCGATTGTCGGTCATAGGTGCTACCATCTGCACCACAGCCCACTTTCATCTCGGGTGTCCAAAAAGCCTACATGATCTCTCTAACCAACAGCATGTTAGAAAGATATTTAAAAATCTGATTTCTCGGAAAATTCATTCAAAATCGAAAAAATATATGTCAAATATTAAATATATTACTGTTTACTAAGTTTATTTCATACAGTTATCTCACCCACCCATCTTCCAGTAGCCGTTTTAGGAAGAAACTGTTTTTTTTTAATTACAAAATTACAAAAATTACTTCCAAGATTCAAAAATTACAATTTGGAGCTCGTTAACATCCGGATTGACTGGACATTGCAAATCAACTCTCCTGTCGATCTCGCTCATATCTTTTTAAGATCTTAAGTGTCTACCAACGGTGATAACTTCATTGCATTACAAACATAAACTTTTTACATTTAGCTATACTTTCAAAGATCAAATCCCCCCCACCGAAATATTTCTCTGGCTGCGGCCTTGGTCTACGGTGATTATTTCACTGTGTTACAAACTATAAATTATAATTAATATACCCTTGGTCGGGTATAAAAATGATCTTAACGTTTAATAAACGTAAATTTTAGCCGGTGCACTCGGATGGACTACTCGGAACTTGTTATTAGCATAAAGATTTACGCGGCTGAATCCGTAGCTCAATGATAAGAGCAGCAGCACTCACGAAAGGTTAAGGTTGCAGGATCATACTCTGCTGGTGAGCAACAAACGGTTTTTACTTTCCAGTCTGCGACTAAACTCAACGAGAACGATAATTTTATTTTTCAATGTGTGTGCGAATTTAAAAAATTATTTGCATAGACGTACCTAGTTACTACTCCGATTTCAACGAAAACCAAGCGCAAAAACCGAGGCCCAAAAACATCGAGAAACAGAGGCGAACATGGCTAAATTAACTCACCAATCAATCATCATAGACTATGACTAAAACTTAACTTAATTCCTACTTAATTTAAGAGATTTATATAAATTATATGTATGTATAGTACGAAAACAAATAAGATACAGAATCAATTTTGCAATTAGCATATAACGTTCGCTTTTGAATACACTCTGGCAAATTTTGCAACCTGTTATTCTATGGCAAGGTAGAAAAAAAATCTTTCATTATTTCATATGCTAAAGAAATTATGGTTCCGGGCGTAGGGTCATTTGTGGTAAGTGTGCGCACTTTTGACTTTGGAGAAGGATTCCAAACGGAATTTTGCGTAAACATAAAAGTTGTAAATTGTATATTGAAACTACATAATTTGTCTTCTTATTCCGAAGCATGATTTATCAATTAAATTTTACTCCTTTTTTGTCAAAAAACCAAATCAAGTCAAATTGCGCACACCTGCCCCTAGGTGAGGGTACGTGCGCCCACGCAAGCAGTGGGTTAAGTGTGTGCAAGTTTTTTCCCTACATTTTGCTTGGTTAAAATGAAATGTTTTCAAATTTTTTGTTTTTAATTAAGTTTATCAGAAAATGTAAACGATTACTGGATACTATATATATCAACATTAAAAAAATAAAATAAAGTTAATTTCATTAAAAAATATTCAAAATTAAAAAAAAATGTAAAAAAATAATAAAAAAGTGTCTATTGATAGACTTTCAGCTAAATATAGCAAAATTATAATATTAATGGTAAATAATAATTAAAAAAACGTTTTCATTTACAATTTTTCATATTAAAATTCACTGAATAAAACTGCTTTGAAGCAGGTATGCACACGCGCACACTTGTCCACACGTTTCTGCGCACACTTGCCCCAAATGCACTTTTCTATTGTTTTTGCTAAAATTTAAACAAATGCGTCTAAAAAGCAGTAAAATCCTTAAGCCAATATGAGGCTTATATCCTATATTTAGAACACAGTCACAGATAACTGTCACGTTTTGTAAAAGATGAAAAATTTTAGTAAAACATACTAATTTTGTCTTTTGTCATTTATTCAAGCAACATAAACGACAACCGCTAAAATGCAATTGACCTCTATAAGAAACAGGTGCCTGCATATTTGTGCATCATTAGAAATCTTAACTTTGTGACACATTTCGAAAAAATCCTTATGCGCACACTTTTCTAATGCGCACACTTACCACAAACGACTCTTTGCCTGTGTTCTACATTCATTCATGCCTGTGTAGGACATTCATTTCGCAAGTAGCAAGAAGCAAATTATCGCCGTCGTTGAATAAAGTTGTCACAAATCTTAAAAACGCACAAGAAACAAACGATTTGTAAATGACGTAAGCCGCTGCCATGATAAAAAAAATATTTTTGATTTTATCAAAACGAACTGCTACGAACTTCTATAAAATTTGAAAAAGTGAAGAATACCTATTTGGGATTGCCCAAAATGTGTTCCGGTAAATGTATGTGCTTCAAATGTATGTTTAGTAAAAAAAATTAGTAAAACCTTTGAATTAAAAATATTTGCATTTGGACCAGTACTCTTTACACTGTCAAGTTTCTTACGGGCTGTGCGAGAGTGGTTCTTATTCCAGCGAAAAGGCCTACACTTGACTCTTTAAAATTTTGAATCGGCACTTTATAAGGGATTTAGATTGGGAACATTTCTGACTGATGAAGACTGTGCTTTATGTGTGAAAAGTTATATATGAGCTACGGCTCTTTGGCTCATTTGTCTCTTTCGATTTAAAAAAAATAGTAATAATTAAAAATCATTGCCACAGAAAAACTTAAAAACTGCCTTTACATGGGACAGTTTAATGTCGCTCATAAATTTAACCCATTAAGAACCAAGGCTAGTAAAAACAAACCAAAAATAGTTTTTGTTTATTGCCTGTGGGGGACTTTTAACACGTTTATTAAAGGAAATTTTTTTTAAATTTATTGGGTCAGAGATATAATGGTGTCCTTTTTTTAAGTACATTGGGAACATAGGTGAACGTACATTTTTATTTTACATTTAATTTTTTTTTCAATTAATTTCAATTTAATTTACATGAAAATTTTTAGAGCAGTCTCAACCAATGTAGAGTGTAACATTACACATTTCGCAGTACCATTTAGATTTTGAATGACACTGGCGACATCTTTGTTGGCTTGCAAGTTTTTGGGAAAATGATACCCTACGCTCTCCACAATACTTATTTGAACTGTAAGTCCATACCGCCCTTTGTTCAAAGTATAGAATCTTAGGTAATGGAGAGTTATTGCTCTTGTGAATTCAAGTAAATCACCCTTGTAATTATTTGTCATCTTGTGAAGCTTCCAAGCATTAGACGTAATGGACGAAAGCATTGCCGTAAAAAGGTTCCACCACCATTTTTTGCAACGCGGTGTAACATATTTTTAGGCAAGAAAATCTGTAACTCATAACCTTTATTTTTACAACAATAAAAGCCAACATTGTTTGCACAGGGTGTTTTTCTTTTTTAGTTTAGAGCAGAGCTCGAACAAGAGCCCAAGATTTGTATTTCTTTTTTCGCCCAGAGCATGATCCGAGCGCGCTCAATGTGCTCGGAATAATTTAACCGAGCATTCTGAGCTAATTGCTGAGCACAGCGAAATGACAGATGAATGTTAAAAAAAAATTAAAAGGGGAGGTTTGTTGTTCTAAGGCCTAGTAAAAGCGTTTGATGAATTATTGTTTAGTGAAATAAGCTATTTATTTTGCATCGAATTTAGCTCGTAAGAAATATTTAGCCAATGTTTTACCCCTATATGAATTTTTAGTTAGTTGTTTTTTACACCAGTATAATGTATTAAGTGTCCGTATTCAAAACATGTTGTCTTACATCCGAAGTGATATGTCTTGGATTTATTTTCTTCCAGTATAATTTATTTATGTGTCCGTTTTGAGAACATGTTTACAGTCTCATTTAGTTTAGGATTTATATATAGGTAACTATATAATTTAATATTAAGATATAATATAAAATAATTATAATATAATAATATAATATAATACTAATAAAATAAAATAATATTTTTTAATACATTGTAATTTTAAAGATATATTATAATAATGTATTATAATTAATATAATAAAATAATATAATTTATAATTATACAAATAATAAACTACTCGCTATAGCTATTCAAAATCTCTGATTTTTCATATCAAATGCCTCGTTTTATCAGCAAGCTGATTTTTTTTTGTCGTGGGTAGATGTGAGATTCTTAACTAAAAATAAAAGCCTCCCAATTTTTGCAAGATTTGGTCAAGCTTCTGTAGTAATCGAAGCACCTACAATAACCGTCATTATGTGCGGTTTCCTCTTACAACGCTAGATCCAACGGTCTTGTTCGTTGTAGTCGGCGTGCAAGATATGGCTCGGATTAATTCGTGGTTGCAATGGCCGCGAAGGCGAGTGCGAAGTTGGCTGTGCCGCCAAGATCCCGATGTAAAACTTATTTCTTACATACAATGGAGCATTTACGATTTCTCTAAGTGCCTTATTTTGAAAAGTTTCTAAGATAGATATGTTGCTTGGTTTGGTACAACAACCCTTTCTTTGGTATAAAGAGAGACTAAGATACCTTGCAACCTAAAATTTTTCATCCGCCATTTAATACCCGACCATAAGTATTTTAATTTTAATCACAGTTTGCAATACGTTGCAGGCATCATAGTTTGTAACACAGTAATATAACTACCGTGGATGCCTTTCACTTTTTAGAGAAATGATCGGGATGAGAATTGATAAAGTCATGTCCGCCTGTCCGTCCGTCTGATGTGTGAATGTTTTAGGCTTTCAAAATAATGCCTAAGACCCATACAAATAATTGACATGCAGTGTATGAATTTAGGCAACAATTTTTTTAGATATAGTGTTACAGGTTAATTAGGGTTAGGTATATAGAAGTACGTTACAGACAATATCTTACACTTACTCACATGCTGTTTTTTATACTCTACCCAGGGTATATTAAGTTTGTTGTATAGTTTGCAACGCAGTGACCGACATACAGGAGAATCCATAAAGCCATATCCGTCCGTCCGTCCGTCCGAATGTAAACAACTTTTAGGCGACCTTAAATTTTAAGGTAAAGAGCTAAAAGCTTGTGGGTTGGCTGGAAGTCCAGTCCTTTAGATCAGGTTTGAAGACTAACTGAATTTGCCCACAGACACGCCCACTACAGGCCTGTATGTGCGACCATCTTTAATTTCAAAAAATACTTTTTCCAAATTTTAGCTATGCTACAATGATGCTAGCGCACTCAATTTCAATTGTGTTCGAAGTAACAGAAAACGTTTGGCCTCTTCATTGACCAAGCCCACTTTTTTAAAGTATTTTAGCTGAAGATGATTGCTTTTCAATAAATATATATGAAATTTAACTAAAAATTATACAACAAAAGTTGCATTTTTAGAAAAAAAAGCATTTTCTAAACCCTCTATCTTTTAGATAGAAAAACAAGTCCAAGAGTTCTGTCTGTGACAAACTTTTATATACCCGACCCTATATACAGTGTAGCACCAAACCTTAAAGTTTCTTGGCCCCAATTCATATCTTATTTGTATAGGCCACGCCCCCAAAAGTAGGAACGGGCTAAAAATTGATATCAATTAATGGTAAATTATTTTTTTAAGATTTTTTTTTTTTAAATTATTTCAGAAAGAAACAGTTTTTTTTCCTAAAAACGTTCCTTAAAAGTGGGCGGAGCTCAAAACTTTTTAAGGAGCAAACTTAGCAAATAGTTATATCTTTAATATCTCTCATTGAATTTGTTTTTCGATTTGCAGTGAACTTTCCGAGAAATTGGGTTTTTAAAAATTATCATGTTAAAAGTGGGCATGGTCGATGTTGTTGGCGGTCCAATTTTCGACTTGTTAAAGGCCTACGGCCAATATTGTTTAGTACCAAAATTTGAGTTCCTATGCCTTGTCTAACTTGACCAAAAGGCATTTTGAAAGAAAATATTAAATAGAGGTTGTCTCACATTGAAGCCAGTAGTGGGCGTAGCCATTAACGGATTTCCAATTTTCGCATCTTGTCTGTGCAACAGAAGAAACCAGCGGCGTACCAAGTTTTAGCTCTCTACATTTTGAAGAAAGACGGACGGACGGACATGGATTAATCGATTCACCTGTCGGTCTCGATCATATCCCTAAAAGGTCTTAAGGGTTTCTACGAAGATTATTTCACTGTGTTACAAACTATGCATTTAAATTAATATACCCTCGGTCGGGTATAAAAATTCAACCTGGCAGTACCGTAAACATATGCCGAGCTTCGATGATGATTTCGTCACTTGACCATACATTTGAAACTAGACTCCTACGGAACGAAAGCTCGATGGGTAAATAAGTATTACTTTTACAGATCGCCCCTTTCGTAATAAGAATATATGAATAACAAAAAATGATTTCTGCTCATAGGAAACAACTCCGAGAGTAAAATTGGCAAACATTTTTTTTTTTTAAATTAAATAAGTTCAACCACTCTTTGGGAACAATAAGTAAACGGCTTATATCATTTGGATTTTTGCAGCTACTGTGGTTAACGTTACCCTTGTCTTTAAACTGATTTGCAGTTAATATTTAGTTAACAGTAAAGCTTTTAATAAAGCTATGATATCTTTCATATACTATATCTTTTATATACTAAGTAAAAAGTAAGGATACATACAGGTAGTTGAAACTTTGTGCGTCGTAAGCTTACTGAACAGACCTTAATGTGAACTAAGAGCAACTTTAACTTTTTTATCAGAATTAGAATTTCGTTGATTACTATGTGGGGATCCATAGATCTTTAGCTCTCACATTTTGGGTCAAAAATTCCAAAACAAAGCATAGTCAGACATAGGTGAATGTCCATAAATTAACATATTAAATAAATACCTAAAACTTGATTTGTGCATAATTTTTAAGCTTTTTACATATATATAAAAAAAACAATGTGGATTTTGTCGCAATGACCACATGATCACCATTAAAAAACGAAATTTGAAAAGACAACCCGTTTTTTAGTTACATATGCACGTACCGACAGATATTTTTGCCTCATGTTAACTATGAACACAAACAAACCAGTTTATCTTGATTTTTGCATCATACGCGTGGAATTCCATTTAATATCCAAGTTAATAGTTAATCTAGGAATTTTTCGGAGATTCCTTTTTGTTTAACAGATGCAACATCACAAAACTTATTAAAGTACTCTGCTGATAACCACAGACTTTGTGGCACTTTATACACATTGCCACAAATAGACTCACAAAAAAAAAGTTTGTATGCTTTCAATTAGCTTCTTTCGCACTTATCAATCGCTTTCGCATGCTTTGAATCTTCATTTACTTGCAGACAACACTGAGGAATCTAATTTTTTTTTTATTCCGCAAATAACATTTTCGTTAAGTTGTTGCACTTACATTAAATTATAAATTTTTACACTCGACCCAGGGTATATTAAACGCAGACGCTAGCAGTGTGTATTGGCGCAGTATTGTCGCAATAACACGATGGGCAGGAGAAAGTGGTAGCATACTTCAGCAAAGTTCTGACCCCACCAGAAAGAAATTACTGCGTTACCAGGCGAGAACTCCTTGCTCTAATACTGGCGACGAAGCATTTCCAGAAGTACCTGAGTGGCGCCAGAAGTTTATCATAAGTACAGACCACGCAGCTCTAAAATGGTAACTTCAGTTCAAAAATCCTGAGGGCCAAGTCGCAAGATGGATCGAACGATTGCAGGCTTATGAGTTTGAGGTACAACATCGCAAAGGAAGACTGCACTGTAACGCCGGCGCGCTATCCCGGAGAACATGTGAGCCCAATTGTAAGCATTGCGTGCGACAGGAAGAAAAGGACGAAGGTAGTTCTGTCCAGAGAATAAGAGCTGAACCTGCAGAAGGCTGGAGCAATGAGGAACTTCGTAGTGCACAAACAGAGGATCCTGACATCGAGCCAATCATTTCATGGAAGGAATCTATGGAAAAGCCGAATGAAAGGGATATCTCTGACAGAAGTCCTACCTTAAAGGCGTACTGGGCGCAGTGGGACTCTCTCCATATACAAGACGGTGTTCTACGTAAAAAATGGGAAATGCCCGACTGATGATCCTTTAAGATGCAGCTTGTGGTCCCAAGGTCGAAAGTGCAGGAGATTCTACGAGAAATGCACGATGGAGTATCTGGCGGGCACTTGGGGATCAGCAAGACACTGGAAAAGGTTCGTGAACGCTTTTATTGGCTAAGTGCAAGAAACGATGTCGAGAGCTGGTGTCGGAGGTGCAGCACATGCGCTGCCGTAGACATCGCAGGCCCGTTTCCAGAAACTGAGAACGGCAACCGTTATCTACATTCTTGTGGAATGTTGATGGAACTACATTCCGATCAAGGACAAAACTTCGAGTCAAACATATTCCAGGAGGCACATGCGTCAATAGGACTACAGAAGACACAAACCAAAACCCTTCACCCGCAATCAGATGAAATGGTAGAACGCTTTAACAAGACCCTGAAGGAACATCTTTCCAAAGTCGTGGACGAGAATCAACGGAATTGGGATCGGCGAATACCTTTGTTTCTAATGGCCTACCGAAATGCGATTCATAGTACAACTGGTTATACTCCATCTGATGTTCTTTTTGGACGAATTGCCAGGTTTACTCAGTGAGCTGAAATTCGGATTTCCTATAGAAGAACCAAAATGTGAAGAGGACTACGTAGTGGATCTCAGAGAAAGGAACAACGTGATACACCAGAGGACCAGAAGAAATAAAAAAATTGCAAGCGATCGAATGAAGACCAGGTATGATGCTAGAGCAACGGCACCGGAACTCAACGTGGGAGATCTAGTGTGGCTCTACAACCCCCATCGTGAAAGGGAAAATCGCCGAAGTTGCAGCAGAACTGGGAGGGTCCCTACCAAGTTGTTACGCGAATTAATGATGTAGTCTTTCGAATTCAACGAGGACCAAGAGCGAAAATGAAAATTGTCCATGTGGATCGCCTACATCATTACAACGGAAACAATGATGATGTGCTTGTTCGGGACGAAACAAACTAGGTGGGAGACAATGTATTATCGCGATAAAAATGTTTTCGATTTAATTTATTATGGGACACCCGCTATCCCGGAATTTCCTCACCAGTGGAGATTTTAGTGAATACCAACGAATTCCAGTCGTCAAACTCCGCCCTCCATCTAGCGTGATGTAGAAGTTTCACGAATTCTAATAATTATTGTATAAATAGCCGATACCCGTTGCCTAGCTTTCAGTTTCGAACCGGAATACTTGGAAAGCGAACGTCGAGCGAGCTACTAGCACATAAAAACGGTTACGGTGAACTAAATACTTTTGATTAGGGGCTGGCAGAATCTTCTGTTATGATCGAAAATATCCACAGCCTAGAATCAAAATCGATTTAATTGCTCATTATAAGTCTCTGAAAAAGTAGTTGCAATGGTGATTTTTTTTGTCATTCATTTTTCCTTGTTCAGCAAACTAGGGTAAGATAGATCTCAGATTTTTATGACAGTCTTTTAAGGCCATCATTTGTCGCCAGAAGTTGATAATCTTTCTATTCATATCTTTATAGAATATTTTTCCAAAACGTTTTCCCACTTTTAATTCTCACGACTGCAAATTAAACTACAATGCTAACAACATCCCACGTCCCAGTGCTCTGGATCGAACAGGCCGGCCGACAGAGTAAAATTACTACACACATACCTGTGCAGACAGTAAAACCTGAAAGGTTCACACCTAAAAAGGGAAAAATGACTGAGAAATTTGAAAATCTGAGAAACAGAATCCCAAAAGAAGGCCACGAAATCATTGCTAGTTTTGCCGTTGAAAATTACAAGCCACAATCATGCAAGTCGCACGAACATTATTATTGTAGGGTGCGGATCCACGTGTCTTCTTCCCAGTTACCGTGTGGCAAGAATTGAATATTGTATATGTATTTCCTACTTGTAGTGAAGTGAAACATTTTGTCTTATTTTTATACCCGACCCAGGGTACAGTAAATTTGATGTATAGTTTGTAACGCATTGAAATAATCACCGTAGACCCCTAACACCTTTTAGAGATATGAATGGGACCGACAGGAGAATCGATTAAGCCATGTCCGTCCGTCCGTCCGTCCGTATGCAAACAACTTTTAGGCCTTAAATTTTAAGGCAGAGAGCTGAAATTTTGTGGGTTGGTTGGAAGTCCAGTCCTTCAGATCAAGTTTGAAAATAAGCTGAATCCGCCCACAGACACGCCCAATACAGGCCTGTATGTGCGACCATTTCTAATTTAAAAAAATACATTTTGCAAATTTTAGCTATGTTACAATGGCGCTAGCGCATTAATTTTTGGTACGTAACATTGCCTTATAATTGTCTCTAAGGTAGAAAAAAAAATTTAACTTTTTCATTGACCACGCCCACTTTTTAAGGGACTTTAGCTTAAAATGACTGTTTTTCAATAAATATATATGAAATTTGACAAAAAATTATATGACAAACGCTATAGATATTAGCATTTGCTAACTTTTATGTATATACTGTATGTGCCTCCGCCCACTTTTGTGGGCGTGGCGTTAAAAAAAGATGATTTTTTAGTTAAAAAGGCGTAGTTTTAGGCCGAAATGTATGCAACCACCTAGTATAAAGCATTCAACAGCTATATTTTTATATTCCGCCCACTTTTTGGAGGCGTGGCAGTTTTCTTTTTGGTATGGTCGGGTATTTTGCAATCCGTCGTAGATAGATTGAAGCTTTTGCATACCCGCTGTTGCGCTTTCCCACTTGGTTTTGCATAATTTACAGAAGCTTGAGGCTGCTTGAGCTTTTGGGAAACTATTCGGTACGTACTTATTGGCTTATGGCGTAACTATAACATACTTTTTTTCCCAGGTTTCATATCACAGTGGGTAGCCCTATATAGCTTGTATCTTCTCGCAAGAAAACAACTTTTCTATTGCCTTCAAGCAACACTCATAACAAGGTCATAAAGGGACCCTCAAACGCCAAGGCTTAATGATATGTTAAAGAGGAAAAATGAAAGGGAAGGCAGTTAGGCAAAACATCCAAATAAGTTTGTATACCCTATTTTAAGGGAATGGTTTCTACAAAATCCGAACGGCACTTTGAGAAGTTTTTCAGGACAAATAATACTAATAATCTTTTTTTTCTGATGACGATGGTAGGATTTGAAGCGAGACCACCGGCGTAGTAAGCACACACACTAACCACTACGTGACGGCACCCCACAACACAAGTAGTAACATATTTCGGATCTGCCCATAGACACGCCCACAATCGATCTAAATGTGCAACTACCTCCACAGCTTTTAAAGCTTTAAAATGTCGTAAAAGGCTGAAATTTGACATTTAGCTTCTCCCCTGATGGGCGTATGGCATCGGTTTAAAGGGAAATTCTTCAATGTTTAATTCAATAATTTTGTTCAGAAAAGGAAAAATATACTTTTCCTTAATATATAATGTAAGAAACACTTATTTCTACATTATGTTTATACAAGGTTTTGGGGCCACACCCACATTTGGAGGCTGAATTTAAGACAAATCTCAAGTTTAACAGGAAAGCACTGGCCGTGACTTCCGCTCTTTGATAAACAAATTAAACTTAAGATATACTTTCTGTCTCCTCGCCGTGCGGTCAAAATCTCGAGTGCGTTTTCAAATCGCCGTATATTGCTTATTTCTGGATATCCAATTATTTTCTGTACAATTTTTAAATTAGACACTTGACTGGTTTCCACTTTGCCTGCCTTTGCAGCAATATTTCCCTTGGTTGAACATTCATTCGATTGGCAAAGATGGTCTTTCCTCCCTAAAAACCGTCTTTTTCCCACCCACTTAAGGTACTTTCACTTTCACACCGCAGCAAACTTGCGACCTGCCAACTGGCGACTAATTGGACATTTCTCTAGAGAACTGCTTAAAACTGAAATTTGTAAAATAGAAAACTTACGGGAATCCTCAATTTCATATTATATTTATTGAAAAACAGTCATTTTAAGCTTAAATCCTTTAAAAAAGTGGGCGTGATCAATGAAAAGGCCAAACTTTTTCTGCTACCCCAAGAGCAAGGCAATGCTCTTGTAAAAATGCATTGGCTTGTAAATGCAAGGCAATGCATTCACAAGAAATGAATTCGCTAGCATCATTATAGCAAAAATTTGAAGCAATATTTTTTTAAAATTAGAAATGGTTGTACGTACAGGCTTGTAGTGGTCGTGTCTGTAGGCGGATTCAGCTAATTTTCAAAATTGTTCTGAAAAACTGGACTTCCAGCCAACGCACCAACTTTAAGCTCTCTAGCTTAAACTTTTTACATACGGACGGACGGGCGGCCGGACAAGGCTAAATCGATTCTCCTGTCGGTCCCATTCATATCTTTAAGAGGTCTTAGGGGTCTACGGTGATTATTTCACTGCGTTACAAACTATACAACAAACTTAATATACCCTGGGTAGGTTTAAAAAACAATAGGTACTGAAAGATGATAGATCTATCAGAATTGCATGTTTACAATGGAAATCATTTTGCGCTCCTGGGAAATTACACTCTATTAAAAAAAAAAAAATAAAAAAATAAGGAAAAAGAGTTCTCTCTCATGTCAAATTAATCTTATATATTTTTCTGGTGGCACCACTTTGGGATTCATTCGTCTCCCGCTAGTGCTCGTATTATTGCCAGTCGGTGGAAACATAGTACCTATAATAAATATTCTGTAATATTAGAGTAAAGTCATTTTGTCGCAAGTTCGTTGGTCGCAATAAACGCTGTGAATGCACATTCAGGCTACCGGGCTCGAGACTCTCGTACTTCGTTGTTGTACGTCTATCGTTGCAAGTGGTTCGATATGCTTATGGTGAGGGGGTTCTTTACGCTGCAAGTAGCGCTGGTGGAGGCAGCAGGAACAACAATCGTGCCAGTTGTGTTCAATATTTCCATCATCGAAAAATTTCTAGCTCTTTTTATAACAAGTGTGAGTGTCAACCAGCTCACCTGTGAATACGCCATCTTTAGTGAGTTTTCTTCCGAACTATCTATCGCTTGCCAAGAGAGATAGATAAATTCGAGAGTTCGCCATCACTTACAAATAGCTTTTTCTAATCAGGGCTTCATTATAATTTTTTTTTTTGTTTTTTATACCCAACCCAGGGTATATTAATTTTAATGCATAGTATGTAACAAAGTGAAATAATCAGCGTAGTCCCCTAAGGCCTTCCAGAGATACGATCGACACCGATTGGTGAATCGATTTAGCCATGTCCGTCCGTCTTTCCCTCTGTCCGTGTGTGTCAAATTTTTAGGTCTTTAAAATTGAGCTAGACAAAATATGCAAATTGATACGATCCGCCGAACAGCCACGCCCACAATCGACATGGCTATCAGATAACCTCAAATTTGAAATTTTTTGAAAATTGCTTTTGAGTCAAGTTAGACAAGACCAACCTAAAATTTTGCTGCAAGGCTGGAAAAATTGGACCGCTCACACCATCTCCTTCCACTTTTAGGTGGTGTTTTGTGGAAAAAACTGTTTTTTAGCATTAGTTTTCGCTTTTAACGAATTTCCTCATGATTCTAACGAAATAAGAATTATTTTATTCTATTTTTCAGCTTACGCCCTTTTTTGCGGGTAGTGGTCAATTCAAATTATTGGCATAAAGTTTATGAATTCAGGCCAAAACCTTTAAAATTTCGGATCGGGTATCTGGTCGGGTCGGGTATTTATAAGCTCGCTACAGAAGAACTCGTTAAACCCGCTTTAAGGCGCCTAAGAGAACTCATACTGTGGGTGATGGCATTTTAGATTTGTCACACAATTTGTTACCCTATAAAAATTGTAGACCCCCGAGGCCTTGAAACCTTTTGTTAGTAAAGCCCTATATCCTTACACCTCCTAGGTTTAATGTTGTGTTGAAAACAACATTTGTTTTTTTAATGCTTTCTGTCTAAAAAATTTTCTTTTAGGTCTACAAACAAATTTTTTGTTGTAGGGCCCCTAAAATTTTGGGCGAGTTTCAAATATTGTGACTGAAAATCGCAGCATCCATTCACTGTTTAATATGAACAGGTTTTATTTTACATTGACTAGTCTAAAATGTTGACAAACCAGTGAGCAATATGGGCGTAGTCCAACCACCTCTATGCCCTATTTGAAACTACCACTGAAATTAGTAGTACTACTCTTAAATTTAAAAAAAAAAAATGCAATTTTTTAGTTCAAATTCTAAATTTTTGTAAATTCGACCTATAAAAGGAGACGTGGCTGAAAATTTTGTGGGAACAAACTCTAGAATGGAGTCTGGGCGTTTTTTAAACAGTTCAATATTTGTACTGCTTCGCATATAATGGAGCTTATATTTATTTATTATAAATTTGAGCTCCCTAGCTAAAATGTAAAACCTAAAAACATGTGACATACAGAGTGACGGACGAATAGCTATGGCTTATTCGGTTCAGAATTCGGTCTAGATCATATGCCCTAAAGGTCTTGGGGGCTTACCATTATTTATAAGCTACTGCTACTTACCATTATTTAAAAGCTGTCCGCTTTTAAGATAAATGTGTAGGTTGTAAGAACAAATTGTTTTTCTATGCGTATTCTTGGCTAACATTATCATTACAGTTGTTTTTTTTAACCTTACCCAGGGTATATTAAGTTTTTTATATAGTTTTTAACTATAAGACCTAAGACCTAAGACCTAAAACCTAAGACCTAAGACCTAAGACCTAAGACCTAAGACCTAAGACCTAAGACCTAAGACCTAAGACCTAAGACCTAAGACCTAAGACCTAAGACCTAAGACCTAAGACCTAAGACCTAAGACCTAAGACCTAAGACCTAAGACCTAAGACCTAAGACCTAAGACCTAAGACCTTTTAGAGATATGAATCGTCCGTCTGTCTTTATGTATGTATGTATAACAACTTTGAGACCTTAAATTTTAGGCTAGAGAGCTGAAAGTTATTGAGTTGACTGGAAGTCCAGGGTCTCAGATCAGGTTTGAAAATTAGTTGAATCGCCCACTACGCCCACAGAAACGCCCACTACGGGCTGGTAGGTGCGACCATCTCTTATTTAAAAAAATACTTTTTTCCAAATTTAAGCTTTGTTATAATGGCGCTAGCACATTCTTTCTTGGTATGTAATATTGCCTTGCAATTGTCTTTGGAGTAGCTTAAAAACTTTGACCACGTCCACTTTTATAAAGGATTTTAGCTTAAAATGACTGTTTTTATACCCCATCCCTCCTATACTATGAGCTATATTAAGTTTGATTCATAGTTTGTAACATAGAGAAATAATCACCGTAGACCCCCAAGACCTTAAGGGCATATGATCAAGACCGAATTGTAAGTCGAATGAGCCATGTCCGTCCGTCCGTCTGTCGGTAGGTTTTAGGCCTTAAGTTTTTAGCTAGGAACTCGAAACTTGATACCTGTTCTTTCTAGGTCCTGTAGCAGTACCAGTGTAATTTTTATTGAAATCCGCCCACTGACACGCCTACTTTACTTAATAGCATGAAAAATCAAAGTCGTCGTGGGAAGCTAAAATTTGGTATGCGATATTCTCGCTTAAGTGTATTGTGATTGGCATTTGAAAAAAAGCAAAAACCGCCCCCTTGTAGGCGTGGTTATATTTAATATGCATTCTAATGAGCGGTTTTTATTTGATATATTGGCTTTAAATCCTAAAAACTTGCACCACAAAATGTTCGGATATGTGCGTAAGCTATCAATTCAATTGAATAAATGTTTGCCACGCCCACCTTCGGGGGCGTTTTTAAGTAAAAAACACATTTTTTTATATAAAACTGCAATCAACAAATGTGTACCACATCTGATAAAAAAAATTATTTTATTGAAAAGGGCCACGAACCTTTTTCAAGGAAGCAGATTCTTAACTCTTAAATTGTTAATACAATTAAACTTAATAGAAAATTAAATTTAACAACCAAGATTTTTGCCGCATGTTGGAGCTTGACAAGGGTCAATTGGGATGGGGTATCCAACCTTCGCCTAGGCGAATTGTAACCCTCCCACTAGTTCAATAAAAATATATATGAAATTTGACTAAAAATTCTATGACAAAAGTTGTAGATATTAGCATTTTGTAACTTTTATGTGTTGTAAGTGCCTCCCCTCCGCCCACTTTTGTTTTCATGGCGTTAAAAAAGTCATTTTTTGAGTTAAAAATGCGGAGTTTTAGGCCTAAATGTATGCAACCACCTAGTATAAAGCATTCAATAGTTATATTTTAATATTGCGCCCACTTTTCGTAGGCGTGGTAGTTTCCACAACTTTGCAAAACGTCACAGATGGACTGAAGTTTTTACATATGCGCTGTTACACTTTTCCAATTGTTTTTTAAGAGCTCAACAGTTGCTCTGTGTAGCCTCTCTGCGTAGCCCGAAATTATAGTAAAAAGGTCACAAATTCGGAAACGTAAACACTCTTGGTTTTAATTAGTTCATTTTATGTGTATATTAACTATTTAACTACTTCATTTATATAATATATTAACTGTACAGTATTCCTAATATACCATAGAGCATTCACAATTGCTATTAGTGTTTTATTTTGGAAAGTCTGGACATGTTCCTCTGCCTGTACTAGAGAGGTTTGTTATAAATGCTTAATTTTGAAAATTGACCTATGGGTCAATACATTTCTCTTGGCCTGATTTCAAGCTCATCACGCTTCTTTTTAACGTGTGGCTTCCACCTAAATTTACTATCAAGGGTCATTTCTAGATATTTCGCCTTGTTGCGTTGCAAAAGGTATCTGTAGACACAGAGTTTATAAGCAGAGATGATTTGTTAACCCTTCTGTACATAAAATTGACATGCGTTGACTTTTTTTCGGTTAAGAACGATTCGCCAAGTCTTCGTGCAGATAACAATTTTGCCCAATGCAGATAACAATTTATGCGAAACTTTTCAGGAACGCGCGTGTAGTCGGCAATAGTCTGAACATATACCTGATGACGGCCCCGTCTTTCTATAAAATATGTACCTTCATATTTTTGTAGGTAACACTTCTTCTGTTTAAAAAATTCCAATTTAAATTCATCTAAACAGGAAATACTCGTAAGTTTGTACATCAAAAAGGAAAATCTATTCGTCCGCACTTGCAGCAAAACAAGTTTACTTTTAGGCCAATCGTAGACGCAGTACACTTCATTCATGCAACACACAACAAGGACCGACAAGAAGCTAATAAAAAAGTTATTGCTAAATGAATCTCTCTGGTATGGTCTATGATTTCAATCAAATTCCAACGGTCCATCTAAAACTACAACACATACTATGATATGAATATGTTGGGCAATCAGCACGTCCAACTGAAAAACTGCATTAGCTTTTAGTTCCTCTTCTCTACTTGTTTGCACTAGCAGTAGCGAATAAAGTGTGATGGGTAGAAATCTGACAATCTTAGCCTTCAATAACCAATGCAATGTGTGATTTGGTTGTTGAATGATTTGAATAGGTTGTAGGTACTTAAATATTACAACATTTCGTTGTGAGCGTTTACCCGATTCCAATATTATGCAGGTAGCTGACATTTAGGCTCTGCACAATTAAGAAACATAACGGGTAATAGCAGATATGATGACCATTGCATTGCATTGGGTTAGTATGGAATTTTGTATTATTTTTTAAACACCTATTTCGCATACATACCTAGGCAGTTTTTATTTGAATAACAAACAACAAATAATGTTTCCAAATAACATGTTATTCAAATAAAATCTTATTTGTTATTTGAAAATAATGTTCAGAAATTGTTTACAAAATCAAGTCAAATAACTTAATCGAAAATAGATTTATATTTGAATAAAGATGTTCAAATAATTTCCCAAATAAATTTGAAAGATACGAAATTAAAGTAGAAAAGAAAAAATATCTTTTTTTTTGGTCATATTTTTATCAGAAGTGGTATACACATGTTGATTGCATTTTCATATCAAAAATTTGGTTTATTCTTAAAAACGCACCGCAAGTGGGCGTGGCATAAATTTATTCAATTCAGTTGATAGCTTTCACACATATCTGAACATTTTATGGTGCAAGTTTTTTGGATTTAAAAAAGTATATCGAATAAAAACCGTTTATAAGAATGCAAATTAAAAATCACCACGCCCACATGTAGGTGGTTTTTGCCTTTTTTAAAATACCAATCACAATACAGGAATTGAAATTCTTTAGCGAAAATGAGCAAGTGCTAGCGAAAATCAAGATGAAGAAGACAGCCAATAAGTTTTGGACCACTCGAAATGGTCAATTTCTTCAAGGGATGTTAATCATTCTTTCAAAAAGGTACACTGGTTGTACCTTTATATCTTTAATATTTGTCATAAAATTTTGTTTTCGAGGTTTTAAGGATCTAACATGTTAAAAGTGGCCATGGTCAGTAGAAATGTAGGCGGTCCATTTTTATACCCGACCCAGGGTATATTCAGTTCGATGTATAGTTTGTAACGCAGTGAAATAATCACCGTAGACCCCTAAGACGTTTAAGAGATATGAATGGGACCGACAGGAGAATCGATTAAGCCATGTCCATTCGTATGGAAACAACTTTTAGGCCTTAAATTTTAAGGCAGTGAGCTGAAAAGCCAGCGTGGGTTGGCTGGAAGTACATTGGACCAGATCAAGTTTGAAAATTAGTTTAATCCGCCCACAGACACGCCCGCTACAGGCCTGTATGTGCGACCATTTCTTATTTAAGAAAATACTTTTTCCAAATTTAAGCTATGTTACAATGGCGCTAGCGCATTCATTTTTGGTATGTAATATTACCTTGCAATTGTCTTTGGAGTATCTGAAAAAGTTTGGCCTTTTCATTGATCACTTCATCACTTTTTTAAGGGATTTTAGCTTAAAATAACTTTTTTTCACTAAATATATATGAAATTTGACTAAAAATGATATGACAAAAGTTGTAGATATTAGCATTTTGTAACTTTCATGTATATGTAGACTTTTAACTTTAAAAAAAGTGATTTTTTTAGTTAAAAAGGCAGAGTTTTAGGTCAAAATGAATGCAACCACCTAGTATAAAGCATTAAACAGTTATATCTTTATATCCCGCCCACTTTTAGGAGGCGTGGCAGTTTTTTTGGTATGGTCGGGTATTTTGTAATCCATCGTAAATGGACTGAAACTTTTGCATACGCACTGTTGCACTTTCCCCCTTGTTTGATTTAATAAAGTTTTGTTGTCAATATTTCTCTGCGCCTTGAAACTTGAGCTCCTACACTTTATCTACCTTGACCGAAAAGCATTTCGAAATAAAATGTAAATTTGAAGTTGTCTTACATTCAAGTCAATTATGTCTTATCAATTTTCATACTTTGTCTGTATAAAATGAGAACCAAGCAACGTTCCAGTTTAAGTTTTCAAGCTCAATTTCAACGTCATAAAAATTGCATACATACGAGCAAACGGACAGACAGACAAACAATGCATTAAAAAAATTTACGCTGGGTCGGGTATAAACACCAAATGTATTACATTCACAATCCCCCGAAGGGATTGGAGGGTTACAATCCGCTTAGGCGAATCATTGGATACCCCATCCCAATTGACCACTGTCAAGCTTTGTCATTGCATCATAAATCTTGGTTGTTAAATTTCAGTTTACATTAACTTTTATTTTATTACATTTTGTCAGTGTAGAATCTTCTTCCTTAAAATCCGCTTTTCAAAAACATCGTTTCTTTTTTGTTCATGTTTTTTTGTCAGAAGTGGTTTACACGTGTAGATTGCATTTTTATATTAAAAATTTGGTTTGTATTTAAAAACGCCCCCAAAAGTGGGCGTGGCACGCGCACATATCTGAACATTTTAAAGTGCAAGTTTTTTGGATTAAAGCAAATAATATCAATAAAAACCGTTTATTAGAATACAAATTAAATATGACCACGCCCGTATGGGGCAATTTTTGTATTTATTTTTTAATGCCAATCACAACGCACTTGAGCGAGAAAAACGAATACCAAATTTGAGCTTCCTACGACAAGACCTACGACGGATGACCATGGCATCCGCCCGTGTTCGACTAGCATTTCGGTCTCGATCATTATGCTCTAAAGGTTTTGGGGGTCTATGATGATTATTTTTCTCAATGTTTCAAACTATGAATCAAACCTAATATACCAATATATATCAATATTAGTTATTATTAGTTTTATTATATAAACCATCTCAGTTGTTTGTGTATTGCCTCTCCGTAAAGGCTTACAATTTTTACTTTTAAATTGTTTTTGCGATTAAACATCATAATAATAACAAGAACTTTTCGGAACTTACCGATACGGAACGATATTAATTATGGACGATTACCCGACGTTTCGAATGGGTTGCACTTTTCGTGGTCACGGGAAAACTGGTTTTCCCATTCCCATTCGAAACGTCGGGTAATCGTCCATAATTAATATCGCGGTAAGTTCCGAAAAGTTCTTGTTATTATTATGAAAATCTATGCTAGATAGGCATTATTCGATAAAAATATTATTCCAATACTTTTCAAATAAAACTTACAAATAAAATGTTAGCAAACACTTTTCAAAATGATTTTTCATATTATTTGAACTTCAAATAATATTTCAAGTAATTTTTTCTGTTATTATACACTCTAAAGAAAAATCAAAAATTAACTACAATAAATGTAGTGAATTTCGCTCGATGTTTGGAGTACAGGTTTTTAAATGTTGTGAAATATTCGCAGCTACAGCAATTTACCAATTTACACAAAAAGAATGCTTACTTACTCAACTGCAGTGATTTCACTCTGAAATGATGCGAATTTCATCCTTTTTACATTTAAAAACCTACTTTAGAGTGAAAAAGCTTTGGTCTCTGTATAAAGTTCCTTTTGCGGCTGTGCATAATTTAGTTTGGAGTGCGTCGCGCATAAAGAAGTGATGTGTATGGTTCCTGATTTCAGTTCCTGAGTCAAGGATTTTTTCTTTCTACATAAATAGTAATAAAATACATAACATTGTTTGCAACTGAATCAAGAAGTTATGGAGAACATTGATAGATTAAGGCTGACTCAAATTAAGTTTTCAAAAACTTTGGTAGGTTGAATTAGTGCATTATCTCGATATAGATTTTTTATATTTTTTTTTTTTTTTTTCAATTTCGGGCGACGGCAAATATCGAGCGACGTTAAGGCAGAGCAGCCGACGAAGGGTTACTCCGTGGAAACCTTCAACTAATCCTTTAGTGTGAAATGTGTTCCCTTTATTTAGTGTTTTTTTGTATAGAAGAGAAAAAATAAATAAAAAAAAATTTTCTGTGTATTTTACTTATTTTTCACTTAGAAGGTTGTGGTATGTGCTTTGCGAACATATACCACAAGAGAGTAGTGAATTCACTTGCGAAAAGTGAAAAATTACGATCAATTTGGAGTGAATTTGCTATAACGTGCCACAAAAAATTGTTAATATAAAAAGAGTAGAATAACTACTGTTTTGGAGGGATTTCACCTTATTTACTACAAAAAAGTGTGAATTCGCTCGTGAGAAATAGTAAATTACCCTTTTCTTGTGGCAAATTATCTCTATTGAACAGAAAAATAGAGTAAATTCCCTCAAAAAAAGTGTAAAATTGGTTTAAAATTTTAGAGCGAATTCACTCTTATTTTTGCCATCCCTCTTTGTTGAGATTTCACTACAATTATTGTAGGTTATCGGTTTCCTACATTCATTGTAGTGAAATCACATTAAATTTCTTTAGAGTGTATTAATAGAATTTTATTTTAATGTTTATAGTTATGACTTTTAAGAGCAATGAAAATATTTTTATATTAGGAAATTCAAAGAGTGTAGGGTCTTATTTATGTTCACTAAGTAGCAATTTGCTGCGCTTATGGTTATATAACATAACATGTTAAAATTTGCATACCCAATACATTTCTTTTTACCATGCACTTTGCCAGAGAAAGTTTTGTGTAAGTCAATTCGTAAGTTATTTTATTTATTTCTGATAAGCACACCTTCGTGAGATTTACTTTACACAACATGACTAACCAATCGTTAATTAGATTACAACATTAATGTTACGAAAGAAGCGCAACATATGGGAAGAATGTAACAAATAATTATTTACAGAAAGGTAATGAGCATAAAACACGAAAGTTGAGTCCCATAAGACCAATGTTTCATTTTATCTAAGTCATGATAACATAACAATCTGCGGTATCACTATGAAACCTTAAATAAGTTTCTATTAAAAATAGAACTAGAGGCAGTTTTACGAATGGTATTATGGTATTTCCGTCCATTTTCTGGTAATATTCCAATCCTGGAAATCAGTTAGGTAGTTATGAACACATCTTGGGTGTGAATGGGTACACACCCAAGATGTGTACCCAAGATGTGTACCCATCGAAAACATAATTGGAAGTGTGGAAGAGTGCATAGCCCGAAACAAATTCACCAGCATCGACAGCGAAACATTACTGCAAGACATAGCAGTCTTGATTAGACGAACGAAGCCACCATCGTCAAGCAATGTGAGTAGGAATGAAATGGTTGCACTGAGTTCTTTGCGGAGAGATTAAAACATTGTCATTCTCTCAGCGGATAGAGGAAATTCGACTGTTGTCATGAATAAGAGTGACTATTTCGTCAAAATGAATGTTTTGGTCGAAGAAAGGGACACATATACGCCTGTAAATTACGATCCTACAGCTCGTGTTCTAAGGAAAGTGTTGCAGCTTATCCAAGAAAACAAAGGGATTTTGCCATCGAAACGCTTAGTGCCAAATTGCACGCAGCCACCGAAATTATATGGGCTGCCAAAAGTGTATAAAGAAGGGAATCCGATGCGACCAATCGTGAGTCAGATCAACGCGCCTTGCTATTTACTATCAAAGCATTTGGTGGAGGTTCTGAAACCATTGGTTGGGAACACAGAACATCATATTAATGATTCTTCCCACTTCGTATCAATTCTTAGTGGTCTAAGACTTCAGGCGGATGACGTGATGGTAAGCTTCGATGTGGAGTCACTCTTAACAAATGTACCTGTGCAGGAAGTTCTGAGCATAATTCGTCAACTAATCTCAACCTCCAGCATAGCAAACAACACATGCCACTTTTGGAATTTTGCCGACTGTTACTTAAACTTTCCGCATTAATGAGTTTTTTGAACCATCTTAACTCACAACATCCGAAAACAAAGTTCACGATGGAACAAGAACAGAATGGATCCATTGCGTTTTTGGTAACGCGGAAATCGGATGGTACATTAGGACACACAGTTTACAGAAAAGGCACACACACAAACAGGTACATCCATGCTTCCTCTCACCATCATCCGGCAAATTTGAGATCTGTTGTCTCCACACTTATTCAGCGAGCTCACAATGTATGTGACACAGAGCATCTCGCCGCTAAACTTACCTTTATGGACAACGTCCTTCAATCGAACGGCTACTCGAAAAGTTCATGGAAGCCAAATTTGTCGCGACAAGAAGACTACTATGAGTTGGACAAGAGAGCCTTTCTACCGTACGTGAAAGGTGACACGGACAAAGTCGGTCGAATTCTAAAACGATATGGTGTGAAAACGATCTTCTTACCGCCAAAAAAGGTGATAAATTATCTACAATCACCCAACGATCGCTTTCCTCTCTAAACTCCCGGTGTTTACACAGTCCCTTGCAGCTGTGGGTCGTCATACATTGGAAAAACGCGACGAAGTATTTCGACCCGTTTAAAAGAACATATAAATGCTGTGAGCAATCAGCAGCGGGAAAAATCCGCTCTAGCCGAAGCATGTCTTAGACCATCCCAACGAACACCATTGGATTAGATTTGACCAGGCTATGATACTGGCTCTGGAGTCGCATTACATCCCACGGCTTGTGCGTGAAGCGATTGAGATAAAACGCCACAAAAATTTTAATCGCGACGACAGTTTCAAATTGTCGCGAACATGGGATCCAATAATCGGCTCATCACCGACGATTGCGAATTGGCTAGCCAGCCCCATCGACACAGTGAGCACTGTTTGCTCTCAGCCACCTGACGCACAACAACGAGAGAACAAGACTGCACTACCGCCTACGCACCGCTACAACTTGCGTAGTGCTAATCGCCAAAAGCATTTTAAGGCAGTTTCCCGGTGACCACGCTAAATGTAACTTAAGCGAAACGTTCGGGGTGAGTACGGTTTGCACACATAATTTATTTTTAACGCGGTATATCCCAAAACCTTTAAAATTATGTCTAACAACCGCCAAAGCCTTAAAAGTTATACTGCTTACTCAGCCCATATTTTCCGCTTTCGTCTTAATGTCAAAAATCTACAAGACCAAAGGAATGCTTTATTGAAATCACGATTAACGTTGTGTTCTTCCGAATAGCCATGTCAATTTTTGCTGCGTGCGAGTGGTTGTATAAGGCCATTTGAAAAATTTCAGGTTTAGGTAAGTGAAAGAACATACTTATTCTTCGATTAGCGTATAAACCAAATATCTATAGACGTGTTGATCTGCAGAAAAACTGGCATGCATTTCTTCTCCGCACTTATGCGGCTAATCATCTCATATTTCGTTTATAGTTTTTCTCACAAACATGTCAACGCAAATAATGTATTTATTGATGCATTAAGGATGACAGAGATACATCTTAAAGATAAAAATTAAAACTGTAAAACTTGTTGCATTAGTTGCTCTCATGTTTATGACTTTGGATTGAGTTATGGGTATGTTCGTTGCGCAAATTGCCCATTTTAGATAGGTGCTCGAACTAAAAGGCTGTTTCTTTTGCAGTTGCTTGGGACCGATTCTAGATAATAGCTATAAGGAAAATGGAAAACATGAGCGTGTTCAACACTAATTCTTTCGACACGAGATTTGGGAAATACACCCACACATGCGATGATCTAATTTCCGCATTTTGAATCTTTGAGTACTTCCTACGTGCAAAACTGTTGTTTACATAAATTTAAAATGTTGCTGATAACCCAAAACAGAAAGAAAACGGTTCGAAAAAACGAAAATTACAGTCTGACATAATTCCTCTTCCAAGAAAGATAATAACGTTCCCTCGTGTATCTAAGGTATATTAAAAATAATTAGCCTTTTACTTTACTTTGCATGGTCTAGTTTGTGGGAAGAGCGGTATAATGACCAGTGCCTGCAAACAAGAAAGAAGAATTGTATAATTATGGGATGTTTATAAATTTTTTATACCCGGACGCGAAGGTTGCTGGCGAATAGGTATCAAAACATCTTTTACATAGGATACCCAAAAAAAGCTTCAGAGTGGGCAATGATCATATAGTAAAACAATTTACATTATACATTATTGCCCCTTGAAATGGGTTTGTGCTTAAAACTAAAATCAATTAGTTCTAATGTCATTAAAACCACGAGAGAATGCGTTAAAAGCAGAAATTATTGCTTAAAAAACAGTTTTTTCCTAAAAACGCCCCCTTAAAGTGGGCGGAATACTTTGTACGAAACAAATTTATCAATTGGTAGGTAACATCTCTAATATTTATCATTGATTTTTTTTTCGATTTGGAATGCATTGCGGGCAGTCCAATTTTTGTCTTATTAAAGGTTTCGGGTTGCTATTACTCCGCACCAAAATTTAAATTCCTACGCCTTGTCTGACTTGACCAAAAGGTATTTTGAAATAAAATGCGAATTAGAGGTAGTTTTACATTGAAGTCAATTGTGGGTGTAGCTGGGACCAATTGCATCAGTTTCCATACTATGTCTGTATCTTTCCAAAATGTGAACCAAACTAGTGGGAGAGTTAAAATCCGCCTTGGTGAATCGTTGGATACCCCTACCCAATTGACCACTGTCAAGCTCCATGCGTCAAAAATCTTGGTTATTAAATTTCAGTTTCTATTAACTTTAATTGTGTTGAGAATTTGTCAGTTAAGAATCTTCTTTCTTAAAACAGGGGCGTGGCATCAACCTCTTTTCAATAACATAATTTTTTTATTTTTTTTTTATCAGATGTGGTATACACGTGTTGATTGCAGTTTTATATTAAAAAAATCTTTTTTTACTTAACAAGTGAGTAAGTGCAAGAGTTTGTCTGTGCCAAACTTCTATATACCCGACCCTATATACCGTGCAACACCAAATCTTAATTTTAAAATAATGCCAATCAAAATATGTTTTTAAAATAAGATTTGGTGTAACGCGGTATAATAGGGTTGGGTAAATAAAATAATTTTTTACCGTGTAACACCAAATCTTATTTTTTGTCCCGAATTCATATATTATTTGTATAGGCCACGCCCCCAAAAGTGGGTCTGAGGTAAAATATAAAATCAATTAATTGTAATTTCCTTAGAATCATGACAAAAATTATTGCGTTAAAATCGGAAATTATTGCGGAAAAAAAACGTTTTTTCATAAAAAAAAATATAGCTTTTATAAAAATATAATAAAATAAAAATACATAAAACTTTGTATGGAATAAACCAAGCAAATATGTAGTTATATGTTGAATATTTGTTATATAATTTTTTTCCATTTGGAGTGAACTTTGCGAATCGGATTTTAGAAGATCTAACATGGTAAAAGTGGGCATGGTCGACATTGTGGGCGGTCCAATTTTTGGCATTTTTAGAGGTTTTGGGCCATTATTGCTCTTTACCAAAATTTGAGTTCCTACGCCTTGTCTAACTTGTCCAAAAGGCATTTTGAAAGAAAATTTGAAATAGAGGTTGTCTTACATTGAACCAATAGTGGGCGTAGATTTAGCTAGTTTTCACACTTTGTCTGTTCAAAATAAGAACCAAGGTAAGCTCCTAGGTTGAGCATCCTAGCTCAATTTTAAAGACCTAAAAACTTCACATCTACGGACAGACGGACGGACGAACGGACATGGCTTAAACGACTCACCTGTAAGTCTCGATCATATGTTTAAGGACTTAGGGGTCTGCGATGATTATTTCACTGTGTTACAAACTATGCATTAAAATTAATATACCCTCAGTCGGGCATAAAACCGCCCCAAAAGGTGGGGATGGCAAAAACTAATTAATTTGAGTTGATAGCTTAAGCACATATCTAAACATTTTATAGTGGAAGTTTTTTGGATTAAAAGCACATACATCAAATAAAAACCGTTTATTAGAATGCACATTAAATATGACCACTAAATATGCTTGAGCGGGGATATCGCATACCATATTACAGCTTCCTACGACAACTTTGATTTTTCATGTTTTCAGCTCTCTAGCTTGATTTTGAAGACACCCCACAAATAATAGTCCAACGGTGTCCAATCGCTGCTCTGAGGTGGCCAAACAACATCAGCTCTGCGGCTGCTAATGCGATCTTCAAAAACAGGGCGCAAAACATTGAGCGCAGCGCCCTGTTTACTGTGCCCCAAATGCGACAATTTTGCTTGTTTACATACCCGCCAAGGTCAAAATAAGCTTACGAACATACGGAGCTGACGTTGCTTTTCTTCTTCCAAAATCCGTACGCAATTTTCGCACACATTCTGCAACATAACCATGATTTTCAAAGTAATGTCGCAATATTTCTCAACGTTTTTCAAGCATATACACAACCATATTCGTTCAGCGGAAGGATAAAACTATAATTATCTGTCAAATCAGACATGAGTTAAGTGTTACCATTCACGAAATGAGCACGAGTTGAAAAAAAACGTTAGATGGCGGACCCTTTAGAAGTTTGTTACAGACGAACTTTTGCACTTACTTCTTATCACTTGTCTTCATTTAATTTCTGTCAATGCAAAAAAGATGACTTAATCGCAGTTAGCAGGTCAAAATTCCGCTGGTTGTAAATGGCTCTTAACTTGTAATCTTTTGTGAATGAATCAAATGTAAAGCCGAGTCGTTTTATAACGACAATCAAATCCTTTCATTTGTTTATCTTTTATCTCTACATTTTCTCTTTCTTAGATAAACGAGTCCACTATGACGCGAATACGTCATCACTGCACATTTTTGCTGCTACTTTTATACCTTTCACAGATTAAGGCATGGCGACCCTGTCCAGAGCTAAGTCCAGCTTTAAGACTTCCCTGCCGGTAAGTTTATATCGACAATAATAATTCAAACCGCTATCTTTGTGTTGTTATGTGTTTCGTTAAAGATAGTATCGATATATCATATAAAAATTGTATAATGAGCTTTGATTTCCGCATATAACATCATTGCCTTATTGTAGATGCAACGTTGTGCCATTCGGGCCGACCGGACAACTTGGTGCTGTTGCAATGGACTGTGATCGAGTTGTCTTCCATGGAGAAGCTCCACAATTACCGTACGGTGCGCCAATCGTCTCGTACACACAACGTTTTAGCGGACAACAGGTTTTACCGGCTCTGGTGAGTTTTTCTTATACATATTATTAATACAGCAGCATTATTGTTGACTTGTTACTGCTTTTCTGTTTTTGTCAGGGTAATATTAGAAATACTCAAATAGTAACACAAAACCACAGGCTTAGCCGCAAAACAAACGATAAACTCCCACTTATTTGTGTTTGGGAGAAATTCCAGCAAGGTTAAGTGTCGCATATGGCTGTAAGGTGAAATTGTTATCAGCCCACAGTATTTGTGCATCGAAAGAAGGTATGCATATACATGAGAAATAAAAACGAAACGATTGCTGATTGTGTGTTTGGTATATACACTATACAGAAGCTTCTAGGAATGCCTCTTCGATCAGTTGCTTTCCTTTCCCCTTCTTTCGCCCCTTAGTCAGGCGCACCTCAGAGCCCGTTTATCCCGAGTCGTCACGTCAGCAGCAGTACAATGGGTGGCATCTTCACTCATGTTCAGATTACCGAGCGAGTCGGATACGGAACTGCAAGAGTGGCTTTGTTGTTCAAAAATGAATGTTTCGGCCTACAGAATCAGTACCCTACCCTGGTCGGTTTTTCAGTGCGAGATCATCCCACTTTCCGAGCTAAACTGAGATTAACCCTAGAAATGAGTTTTTCAGTGAACTCAAATCTGGGGTTTATCTCAGCTTAACTCGCCAAATTTGGTGAGTTATTCCGGATAAACTCTGGAGAACAGTATGAATTTCATTGAATGTTTTTACTGTGTGGAATTGCAGCTGATTTGCGTGTTTCAATGAAAAATGATATCTGAGAATAACTCGAACTTCTTTTCCTGTGTTTTTCTATGTGAAGTGATTTTGACAACTTTGTTGACGGAGTTAGCTTTACACTGAAAAACTGCTCGCTGGGTTAACTCCAGATTCGTTTTGTTTCGGGATAAGAGATCTTCGTTTAAGCTGGTCTTAACTCAGCACTGAAAAACCGGCACTAAAAGGTATAAGGAATTTATGAAATTTGGAAAATATTTTAAAATCTAAATTACAAAAACGGTTGGCATACAAATTTGATTTTTGCATTGCATAAAGCATTTTAAACTTTTATGTACATATATATTTTCTTTCCTGGTCATATATTTTGGAGGAGTGGCAATTTCTTTTTAGTAGGGTAGAAAATTTTCAATCCGTCACGGCGGTTAAATATCACGATGCAATTTAACAAGAGGTTGAGCCCTATTCAAAGCAAATACTAAACGTGGCGTGGTCATCGATAGGAAAGCCAACATATTGGTCAGCCGACAGAAATAAAATACCTGACCTCGTCGACTTCTTTATCGCCAAGGGATTCCTCGTTACCTTACTAACGAAGAAGAACGATTTGATCTCTGTTCAGATCTCCCGGCAATTCTTTTCAAAATCGGCGGAAGCCTGGCGAAAAAGGAAAGAGCGCATTGATCAATTCAAAATATCACAGACTGGGACGGCTTTAGAAGATACTGCAAAAAAAAAAAACAGAGCATTGAATGTACCACTCAAAACGCCACTTGAAATAGAATACGAAATAGATAAACTCGTGACAGTTATTCAGAGCGCTGCGTGGAATAACACTTCTTTTTCGAGGTCCGAATTATCGAACAACGGAACAATATATCCGCGAGAAAGAGAAGAGCTAATAAGCGAAAAGACGCGCCCGCGCAAGAATTGGCACCGTTGAAGAGCACAGATAAGAGCATCTTGAACCACCTTTCTAACAAACTGAAGCACGAACTTCAAGTCTCAAAAGCAAGGTTCGCAGAACGCTAAAATATGATTCATTCTCTCGTGAAAAATTCGCCAAGGAATTTAATTTTTGATTCGTTCGCGAACTTTATTTTTTGGTTCGTTTAAAAATAAAATTCGTTTTCACGAACGAATCAAATCTGCTGTGATCTGTAAAATTTGGTTCGTTCCCGAATTTATCACGTGCAAACTATTGGAGATCCGTTCGCGAATCGTTCGAATAAGAAAAAAATGTCATTTTGCATGAATGTTATTGTATTATTTTAAAATTATTTTATTATTGAAAAAACATAGAACACAGTATCAAACAATGATGTGCTTCACCTTTATAAGGGATTTCTCCAGCTCCTACCCACTTTCTCCAGAATTCCTTGGGCTAATTGGAGTTCCTTGCCTGGTAGAAGCGAAAAATGAAATGCTTCACCTTTATAAAGGATTTCTTCAGCTCATGGCCACTTCCTCCGGAATTCCTTGGGTTCATTCGAGTTCCTTGCCTGATAAAAGCGAAATATGAGATGCTTCACCTTTACTATGGATTCCTCCGGCTCCTGCCATCTTCCTCCAGAGTTTCTTGGGTTCATTGGAGTTCCTTGCCTGGCAGAAGCGAAAAATGGGATGCTTCACCTTTACTATGGATTTCTCCAGCTCCTGCCCACTTCCTCCAGAATTCCTTGGATTCATTGGAGCTCCTTGCCAGTACCAGTGTCCCACAAGGATGTGCTCTCAGCCTAATATTATTTTTCCATTAATCCTAGAGACATACCCCACGATGAAGGAACAATTTTGGCTACGTTCGCTGATGGCACTACTATTCTCGCTATTGATAAGGCAGTTGAATTTTCAACAGGAAAACTTCAGCGTGCTTTAGACAAAATATACGAAAGGTATGACTTCAAAATGTCTTCAAAAAGACTTCAATGACTTGACGAAAATCACAGAAAACTGCATTCATATGAATGCAATCATTGAATTTACTAATTGAATTACCAATCAATGTGTTCTTGATTTCAGATGACTTTTTAAATTGAAATACGGTATTGTTTCATGTTATTAAAGACAATTCAAAGAAGTTTGCATCGTGGCTTCAATAAATGCAATTGATTGGTCAATAACATTTTATTTATTTATAAGGCAATCGGACAACTAATAACATACATAATAATATAGTGATGGAATAGGTTCCTTATATATACGAGATGATATTACCATGAGTAGCCTTCTTTTCCAGCACTACCTACGAAAAAAAAGTAAAAAAAGTGAATCAAATTAAAGCCTCAACACATTACAATAACTTCTATCACTTGGTCTGATCACACTGACAACTTTGAATCTTTCCGAAGATTCCGCTTTCACTTTGGTTTGTTCGCTCTTGGCGTTATGCTCGCAGTTGTATGGTAATTTACCTTCTCGCTCCTTTTCAGACTCTAGCTACACAAATTTTTTAGTTACAACAGCGGCACTCTGCCATAGTAAACAGATAAAACACTGCAATAAATTAATTGTGAGCTTAGTTTTATGTTGGCGCATAGTATTATTAAAACATACTCAACCATGTACAGACGTTACTTCACCACAAATACCTAGGTGCACGAATTTAATTAATTTATTTTGATAAGCTCTGGCGAGATCTGATTGATGGGTAACGATGCCACAAAAGCTAGCTATGAGTACTAAAGGAAAGTAAATTATAGCAGGTGACAGTTAATCGAAATTGCTGCCAGAAAAGAGGGCATTGACGTACTAATGTTAAGATGTTTGCAATGCAACGTCACGTGTGGCTTGTGCCTTTCCGCAACTGGGTGGAACCATGCACCGTCAACTTATTCATAAAGACGAAACCATTTCACGTCGTCATCGAGTTCTTCGCCACCAATTTTTAGTGCTGTGTGGGTACTTTTTGCTAACAAGGCCAATGATCTCTCCAGAATATCGGTCAATACTTTGTTGCCTTGCTCCGCAACGCGCACTGGCTGTTTGACGAGACTTTGGAAACAACTTTCATTTATGGAAGTAGGTGAGTTTTGGAACAAGTGTAAATATTAACATAAGGATGAGGCTTCAACCAAACTTTACGGATTAACTCAGTTTTTACTCCGCATTTACGGATTAACTTTAGTCTCGAACATGATTTAATATGGCATCACTTCTTAGCCGAGTAATTGAAGTACCTAAACCATTTGTATAGAAAAGTAACTCGACTTGAATAATCAAACATGCATTAAGCTCACTGTGCTTTGGATGCTCTCTAACAACAAATTAGGAACTTAGGAGCCAAAACAACAAGTTGAATGACTTCAAGTAAGAGTGTTTTAAACAATTGTACACAAATTAATAACAAATTAATAAGTTAAAATACCATAATTTTCCTTTATAAAGCTAGTTAATTATTGCAAATAACTATCAAGAAACAATTAATAACATTTTGGGATGTGATTTTGTCTACCGGAGGCCATAGCTCCTCTATTCGCCTGTTTCTGTTGTCAACATTATACTGTTTTCTTTCAAAAATACTCAACATTTCTTCATGTCTCTTCCACCATTTGGTAATGTGTAATATTAACTCAATTATAAATTCTTACACTTAGAACTTTGGCAGGTGTAATTTTTAAGCCCCATCCGATAGCATAAAGAGTACATACGTTAAGTTTGATCCATATAGTTTGTTACATATAGAAACAATGTCCGCATAAAGACTGCATATGATCGAGACGTATGTATATGAGCTATTTCCGCACGTCCGTGGGTTTTAAGTCCCAATATTTTGAGTAGATAGCTTTGAAACTTTGTGCTCGTACTTTCTGGCTATGATTGCGTTTTAGTAACGAGCTAGAAGCGGTACAATGTGGGGTGCCGTGGCGTAGTGGTTAGTGTGTGTGCTTACTACGCCGGAGGTCTGGGTTCGAATCCTGCCATCGTCACCTGAAAAAAAAGACTTTTTCTTTTTCACGGTCCCCACCTCCGCGAGGGTCTGACAAGCCCTCCGAGAGTATCATTTGTCTTGAAAAACTTCTCAAAGTGCCGTTCGGATTCGGCAAAAAATTGTAGGTCCCCTTGTATGTAAAGAAATCAGCACACCAGCATACATTGTTGAGAAGTTGGCCCTGGTTCACCTCGAGCTGTTGCGCCACTCTATTTATTTATTTATAGAAGCGGTACAATTGCACAAAAAAGTTCTAAATAAGTCCACGGACCATCCCAATTAAATAATTAGCATAAAAGTTTTAATTTGTGGTAGGACACTGTTATTTTTTTTTTTTTTTTTTTTTTTTTTTTTTTCCGTGGGTAGGAAAAACCTTCATAGGCACTACGAGGACCGGCCGCGCGTGCTCATAGTAGTGTGAGATTCTTACTCACTAAAAAACCTCCCATTTTCCGTCAGACTACGACTAAGTTTCCTTAACAAGTAGTTCAAGCTTCTGTAATAATCGCGTGTGGCAGGCTGCCTTCCAACGAAGGCACCTACAATACCGTCAATTTATGCGGTTTCATCTTATGCTGCTAGATCTAACGGTCTCATTCGTTGTAGTCGGCGCGTAAGATTTGTCTGATCCAAAGTTCGGATAATTTCATTGTTGCAGTGTCCACGAAGACGAGTACTAAGTTTGCGAGCAAAGTTTGTTACCTCGTCAGACACGGTTGCGATTCCTAGATCTCGGTGTAGATCGCTATTTCTTATATACCATGGAGCATTAACAATTGCTCTGAGTGTCTTATTTTGAAAAGTTTCTAAAATAGATATATTGCTTGGTTTAGTACAACCCCAGAGTTGTATACCGTACGTCCAAGATGGTTTTAGCACTTGCTTATACAAAAGCAGTTTGTTATATATGCTTAGTTTCGAAAATCTTCCGATAAGCCAATTCATTTCTCTTAACTTGATTTCGAGCTCGTCGCGTTTCTTTTTAACGTGCGGCTTCCATTTAAGTTTTGCGTCTAGAGTCATTCCTAGATATTTCGCTTCATTTGAGTACGGGATTTGTACCGAGTTAATGAATAAAGGTTTGTTGTTTATCTTTTTATAAGTAAAGTTAACATGCGTTGACTTAGTCTCGTTAAGGACAACTCGCCAGCTTTTCGTCCAGTCGCATATTTTGTCTAAAGCGCGCTGGAGTTTCCCTGTTGATAATTCAACTGTCGTATCAATAGCGAGAATAGCAGTGTCGTCTGCGAACGTAGCTAAAATTGTTCCCTCATCGTGGGGTATGTCTCTTGTATAGAGCAAAAATAATATTGGGCCGAGAACGCTTCCTTGCGGGACACCGGCATTTATCTCTTTGAATTCCGAGTACTCATTTTCGTACCTTACGCGAAAGATTCTGTCTTTAAGGTAAGACTCTAATATTCTATAGAGTTTTTCTGGTAAGCAAAGCCTTAATTTGTACTTCAGGCCTTCGTGCCATACCTTGTCGAAGGCTTGCGATACGTCGAGAAAAGCGCTAGTACATATTTTTTTCGCTTCCAGAGCTTTTTCGATTTCGTTTGTTATACGATAGACCTGGTCGATTGTTGAATGTTTTTTTCTAAATCCGAATTGGTGATCCGGAATCAATCGTCTGTCTTCAATGATTGGTTGCAACCTTTTAAGCAATAGTTTCTCGAACACCTTAGCTATTATCGGCAGTAGCGAAATAGGTCTGTATGACTTTTTGTCGTTCGGACATTTTCCTGGTTTCGGAACCATTATGACCTCCGCCACTTTCCATTGCCTTGGAACGTATAAAATTCTCATGAAGGCGTTAATGATATAGAGTAGCTTGACCAAAGCTTTTTTCGGTAGTTCCTTTAGAATTTCGCTAGTAATTAAGTCGTAGCCAGGGGCTTTGTTGTTTTCCAGATTATTTATCGTTTGACGAAGTTCAGCCAATGACACGGTTTTTATTCTATAATTATCTTGTACCGCATAAGGATTGAGCTCCTTGACCAACGGTTCCCCGTCAAACGGTTTGAATGTTTCTTCTAGGTAATCTGCAAATAAATCCGCTTTTTCTTTGTCTTCTCTTGCCCATTCGCCGTTGGCTTTTCTTAATCGCGCAGAGTGTGCTATAGGCTTCTTAACGGACTTGACTGCTTTCCAAAGAGAGTAGTTCGAACCTTTATTGGCAGTCAAACTTTCGAGGTAAGCAGTAGTCTCGCGACTTTTAAAATCTTGAAGTTCGTGCTTCAGTTTGTTATCTTCGGATGTTCTTCAGTTTGTTAGTTCGGACATTTTCCTGGTTTCGGAACCATTATGACCTCCGCCACTTTCCATTGCCTTGGAACGTATAAAATTCTCATGAAGGCGTTAATGATATAGAGTAGCTTGACCAAAGCTTTTTTCGGTAGTTCCTTTAGAATTTCGCTAGTAATTAAGTCGTAGCCAGGGGCTTTGTTGTTTTCCAGATTATTTATCGTTTGACGAAGTTCAGCCAATGACACGGTTTTTATTCTATAATTATCTTGTACCGCATAAGGATTGAGCTCCTCGACCAACGGTTCCCCGTCAAACGGTTTGAATGTTTCTTCTAGGTAATCTGCAAATAAATCCGCTTTTTCTTTGTCTTCTCTTGCCCATTCGCCGTTGGCTTTTCTTAATGGCGCAGAGTGTGCTATAGGCTTCTTAACGGACTTGACTGCTTTCCAAAGAGAGTAGTTCGAACCTTTATTGGCAGTCAAACTTTCGAGGTAAGCAGTAGTCTCGCGACTTTTAAAATCTTGAAGTTCGTGCTTCAGTTTGTTAGAAAGGTGGTTCAAGATTGTCTTATCCGGGGTTGCTCGCGAACGTTGCCATCTCTTGCGCGCTCTCCTCTTTTCGCATATTAGCTCTTCTATTTCTCGCGGATATATTGTTCCGCTGTTCGATAATTCGGACCTCCGAAAAGAAGTGTTATTCCACGCAGCGCTCTGAATAACTCTCACGAGTTTATCTAATTCTTCTTCTATTTCAAGTGGCGTTTTGAGCGGTACATTTAAATATTTTCTAAAGCCGTCCCAGTCGGTGTTGTTGTTAGTTAATCTAGGCGCTCTATTCTTTTTCGCTAGGCTTCCGCCGATTTTCAAAAGAACTGCCGAGTGATCTGAACAGAGATCAAAGCGTTCTTCTACGTTCGTAAGGTAACGAGGTACCCCCTTGGCGATAAAGAAGTCGACGAGATCAGGTATTTTATTTCTGTCGGTTGGCCAATATGTTGGCTTTTCCGTCGATAAGAAGATCACGCCGCGTTTTGTACTTGCTTTAAAGAGGGCTCTGCCTCTTGTTGAATTGCACCGTGAGCCCCAAAAAGTATTTTTCGCGTTAAAGTCCCCGCCGATGATAAAGTTTGACCCAAGTGAATCAAAGAGCAGAGCAAGATCTTCATCTGCCAGCCAATACTGCGGAGGAAAATAGCTCGTCGCGATGTTGTAATTTATGTGACTTAATTTTACTGAGACTGAGGTTATTTGCATAGAGTCAAGTTCTATTTCTTCGTTTTTGGAGTGCTTTATGCAGTCTTTAATGTAGAGAGAGGATCCACCTCTCGAATTTTCTGAAGGATGATGCGCGTGATAGTCAATGTAACCTTTTATTTTGCGTGCTGAACCCTTTTTAAAGTGGGTTTCCGAAATCAGGCATATGTCTACATTATTCTTCCGTAGGAATACTTCTAGTTCGTCAATTTTTTGCAAAAGGCCGTTTGCATTCCATGTAATTATTTTGATTGACTTTCCCATATTCATGATTTTTTAATAAATGTTTTTCGAGGTTTAAACTCGAGCTCGCTCAATTTGTTGAATATTACTTGATTAAGTTTCGCCTGTTGCTCAAACTTTTCTAAAATCATGACTAGAATTTGAGAGACCGAATCTGATGCGGCCGATTGTGGCTTACTTTCACGTGACGCGACTTGAGCGTACGATCTTGGACCAACAAGTGTGGATTCTCCCTTTTGACTCCGGTGGGAACTAGGACCAGCGACGTTTTCTTGCGCATTTTGAATTTTGCCTTTAATCAAACCCTTATCCCTAGTCGACTTAGGGGTTTTTGGCTTATCTACTTTAGGAGGTTTTAGGCTTGGGCCCTTATTTTCAGTATTTTTCTTCGGAGCTTCATGTCGTTTTTGCAACTCAATGGCAATTTCGCAACCTCGGTAGCTCGCTGGGTGATTTCCCCTGCACTGTTATTTGCAAATGCTTTATACTGAAGTCTATTTCAAAAAGCCTGAAAAAGTACCAAATTGGGCGTTGTGGCATTACTTTCAAAATATTTGATAGGTTATTTATATTTACAAAGAGTACTAAGAGAGCCTGTGAATATGTAACGATTACTATTTTATAAATATTTTTTTTTTAAATTTTGCCTCCAAACGTGAGGCGTTTTCTTGACAATTGTATTAAGTAATTTGCGTACCTTATCTACCCGAATCCACGATAGCTATAATTAGTTTTAATGCATCATTTTTACCATAATAAAATAACGACCGTTTGCTCAAAGGAAAAGATAATACACGAAGCTATGACAATAACCGTGCTATTAAGCTGATGTCCCACATCGTCGAGCGGGTAAGTCGACTGCGGAAAATAATAAGGCTATCTGAGTGACGACCAGAGTGGGTTTGTCGCGGGTAAATCAACCACTGACGCAATCCAAAGTATAGGGATCATAATGGAAAAACCTCGTAATGCCCTTAAAGATCTGCATATGGTGCTGGTTGATTTTGGAAAAGTTTTCGATAGACTACCACGAGATCTGATATTGGCTGCGCTAAGAAAATGAGCAGTTTCAATAGCCTACGTGCGTATCATGGACTGGATATGTTTGATATACCTAGCAAAGACAAGTGTAAAAGATGTCCTTCCGGCGTCACTGATGAGTTTCCAAGCGTCCTAAGTGATTTTCTTGTCATTGTAGTCCTTGGTTATGTGCTTGAAGGAAGACTGACGGACCAAAAAGTACATCAGTTTTTCTTCGCTGACGATGGGGTCATTTTAAGTAAAGAGAAGATCATACATCCCTGCATTGAGCACTTGATATATGCGGGTGTATGTTTTGGAGGGGAATAGGTATCGTATTAACCAAAAGAGTACCTGTGCTGCCAATTCTCTGACACACCCATTACAGACAATAAATTAAAAGTAAATCTACTTCCCAAGTGTGAAAAGTTTAAGTACCTGGATCTATGATCGATAGCACAGTATACTTTGATGACGACGTTAATCATCGCGTAGGCGTAGGGTGAAAAAAGTGGCAATAAAACTCCGACATCTTCTGTGACCGAAAAATGCCCCCTAAGCTGAAAGGAAGGCTCTAATACGCCGCAGTTGTCCGTCCGGCGCTGACATATGGTTCACAATGTTGGACAGCGCATAAGAAATATGAGAGCAAATTTACAGCAGCTGAGATGAAGATGCTTCGCATGACAGCAGTAGTATCAAAGCAAGATAGAATAAGAAGTGCGAGGATCCGAGGAAGCCTCGGATCACGAAAATGGAACACGATTGGCTCAGTTGGTATTACAATATTCAAAGGAGAGATCCTACGAACCCTGTCAAAAAGGCAATTTCAATCAACGTTTGAACGCAATCGCGGAAAAAGGAAGGCCTTGACATTCCTGGATCACGCAAATGTAAAGGCAACAGCATTTATTTGGCCTAAGTGACAAAGAGATCCAAAACCGGATGGCCTGCCGGTATATATTCTGTGGTCAAACCGTCGTACCCCACAAGCGGACTATAAGGATTGCAGTAGAATGCGAGCGTTATCATCCATCACTTCTGATCGCGCAACCTCGCACCTAAAAGAGAAAGAAGAAGAAGTGTAATACCGACCGTAGACTATAAGGACCTTTAAGAGTTGTGATCGAGAGCCTGTCGCTCTCGTAAATTAATTAAGCCATGTCCGCTCATCCGTCTGTGCGTCTTTATGTGTGAAGGTTTGAGCTCTTAAGAATTAAGCTATGGGAGCTGAAACATGTCACGGGTTGTTTTTTAAAATTCGGTTGTTAAATTGGTTTAATCCACAGATGGCCATGTCCACTATGTCCTTGAATGTTAGAGAACCTATGATTCACATTTTATTTAAAAAAATGTTTTTACCCAGTTAATAACAAAGCATAAAAACTCAAAAGACCACATGTCTGCACTCTAAAGAAAACCGGAAAATTAACTACAATATATATAGTGAATTTAACTCGATTTTTGGAGTACAGATTTTTAAATGTTGTGAACATTGACATACTACATATGGACTGCTAATGAAATGTCACTTCCATACGATTCGGAAAGAAAGAAATTGTTGAAGGAAATTGAAAGAAATTGTTGGTGCTTTTAAGATGACATTGGTTTATCTAGACTACACGAATATCTAGTCTAAAGTGACCATTCGTCCCACATTACGTTTGACAGTCCCACAAATGTCCCACAAAACAAGAAGATGTCCCGCACTGTCCCCCGAAACGGAACTTAAATTTTTCGTTCGCTTATTTTATCAATTACTCCCAATCGCTGAGTAATTTATAAAATAAGCGAACGAAAAATTTATAAAATAAGCGAACGAAAATCAAGAATCATACGGTGACCTCAAAAATGCAAGCCGTTTTCAGATTGGACATTCGGTTTCGTAGACATCTGTATCCAAAATTGAGGCAAGAGTGACATTCATTGAAATCTTAGCTTATAATTTTCAACAGCAATGTGATATTCCTGACGTTCATAGTGGGTTTGAGCAAAAACTAATATAAACCAGGGGGTTACAAAATCAGAAAATTTATAATAATATATGGGAAAACTCATACTTTTATGAAGGTTATACTATTTATTTCTGACAGATCTGTCGTACAGGGTCAGTTTCAATTTCCTTTTATATTCTCACACTGTTAGAAAGGTACACAAAAAAGGATGTTGAATAGGGTGAATGGGATTTATGAGAAGATTTATTTTTGATCTTCTGCCCATGTTTTATGCGAGTTTACGCAAAAAATAAGTTTATGATTCATGTGACAAAGTTGGAATAAAACTGAAACTTTTCCACATTCAAGAAATAATGCGTGGAATTCCAAAATCTATCATTGGTTTGCTTATTTTATAGTGAAATTATTGTCAGTGAAATTCATCTTTTCGTGTTTTCAGACGAATGAGCAAGTAATGTTTTATTTTACTGGTATCAAAATTAAGCTTATTAGTTACAGATTCGTTTGCCTTAAGAAAATATAAAAAAACATGTTAAAGTTTATCTATAAATTGCTTCACTGATCAATGAAATGTTTCTTGTTTAACATTTCAATGATCAGTGAAATGTTTAAACTTGATTCAAAGAAAAGGCGCAAAATATTTTTTATACATTCTTTAGGCGGAAAAAAATGCAAGGCATTATTTTAATATCAACAAAAGCCAACATTCATAGCTCAATAGTATAAAAAAGTGAAAATTAAATTTTCATTGACACCAAACCAATGATAGCTGGTTATAACGCCGTTTGTCCACGAAAATATAGACATTTTATTTCTTATATTACTCAGGGTAGTATATAAAAATGTAACGGACTGTTAAAAGCTGGTGACTGTGTAAATACTTTGATAGCACAAAAATCTAAAGATCTAAAATATTTTAGAATTATTATCCTATTTTTTACAGTTTTATATACAAACCAAATTTCAATTCAATCCACCTTACCTAATATCATGTCTCCATCGGGCACTAATCCGCGATTAATATAAATCTTTATTAAATCCTTTACGAATCACGCGATTTACCATCCTCTGGCAAGCGATTAAAAATAAAACCTCTCATAAATCCCATTCACCCTATTCACAAACCTATTTTCTGCACCTTTGTTAAAGTTTGAGAATCATAAAAGGAAACTGAAACTGTCCCTGTACGTCAGATCTGTCACAAGCACGTTTTCTATTGTGATTGTTAAAGCGAAAATCGTTTCTGGCTCCTCGGAAATGGCATCACCACTATCTTTTGAGAGCCAAAATGTCAGAAACAGAGTGTTCGTGTCAAATTAATCCTATTCGAACCACTTTGCTTTTTATTTTAAATCGTCTCCTGTTAATCCTCTTTTTATTTCCGGTTAAGACATAGTCACTGATCAGACTATAAAGAGATAGCCAACTCTGCAACCCCCTGCCCGCTAAGACCCGCAAAAACATCAACAGGGAACGGAACGTATTGGAATCTGCCATGGGATTTGCCGTTGATTTCCTGTCTGTGTGAAACACTCGCCAGCTTAGAGTGCAGTAGTGTGCCAGGAAAAACACAGAACACATATGGAGTCCCCAGTGGCTATCTCTTTATAGTCTGATCAGTGACATAGTATAAGATTACTGAAAAGCTTCTTTTTGTATTATTCGCAAACTCGAATGAAATTGTTGAAGCTAAATCGATTCTCGACAATCTCCAGTTTTATTACATTCAGCTAAACAACACCTCATTATAATTTTTTGTATTAAGAAACAAGTTCGAAACAAATAAAAGCAAATGAAGTCAAACACTTTGAAATTAGAGTATCAGTTCAACTTTGAAAAAAAATGTTTCCAAAATTTTCCGCTAATCTCCGAAGAAGCTAGTAGTCATGTTGGCGACAACATGAAATTGACAACTAGCAGTCCATATCTAGTAAGTCAATGGTTGTGAAGTACTCGCAGCTAGAGTAATTTGCCAATTTACACAAAAAGAATGCTTCGTTACTCTACTGCAGTGTTTTCACTCTGAAATTATGTGAATTCCATCCTTTATATACTTGACAACCTGATTTGGAGTGAAAAAGCTTTCGTCATGGAGTCAAATTCCTGTTGCGCGTGCGCGTGCTGTCGGAATCATTTAGTTTCGTGTGCGCATTAGGAACAAACGTGTGTTTCTTCTTTTCTGAAATTTTTTAATGAAGGCGTGAAGGTATCACGGATCTTACATAAATATCATAATGCATAAATAAATCATTGGTTTAACAACTGCATTATGTACCCCTTGCATTATCTACATTATTTTTTCTCAATTTTTCAGTTTGCTTAAACGGCGAGTGACCGCGACGTAAAGAAGAGCAGCTGATCAACCCTCCGTGGATACCTCCAGCTAAACATTGTTTTTCAAATTTGTTTCTTATGTTTAATGTGTTTTTTTTTATTGCGTTTTCTATTAAAGAGAAAAAAAGACTATAAGAAAAAAAATACTTTCTTCTGTATATCTTTTATTTGTGACTTCAAAGGTCGGTAATGCATAGTATATACCACAAGAAAACAGTGTAAGTTCACTCACAAGAATTGAGAAATCACCACTAATTTGGAGTGAATTCGCTATTTGTCACCACAAAAAGACGTGAATGCCTAAAAAAATTTTGTAAAATAACTCCTGTTTTGGAGGGATTTTCCTTGATGTACTTCAAAAAAGTGTAAATCCACTCGTCGGGAAAGTTATTATACCCGTTTCTTGTAGCGAATTTTCTCAATTGAGCACAAAAATAGAGTGAATTGCCTCAAAAAAAAGATGTTAAATTAGCAATTTTTTCAGAGCGAATTCACTCTGATTTTTGCCATCCTGCTTTGTTGAGGTTTCACTACAATTATTGTAGGTTATCGGTTTCCTACATTAATTGTAGTGAAATCACACCAAATTTCTTTAGAGTGTGGGTCTATGGACCGACATGTCTAAGTCTATCCTAATGACCAAAAAATTTCACGGCTAATCGCTTGTGAAATCTTTTGGTCTTTAGAACAGAAATGCAGAGCATTTTCTGTAGATAATGAAAACTGCCCGGATCCAAAACCCTATCCAAAATAAATTTTGACGTAGGACAAACTCATAGGATTGGATAGGAGGTATCATCCCATAGGATAGGAGGTTTATTAAGTTTGTCACTGTAACACGGTGAAATAATAATGGTAAAAGAAATAGTATGATCAAGACCGAATTCTGAATCGAATAAGCCATGCCCGTCCGTCTGTCTGTATGTCAAACTTTTTAGGCCTTAATTTTTAAGCTAGGAAGCTGAAATTTAGTACATAGGTTCATTGTTATCCGAAGCAGAACAAGTGCAAATTTTTTTTCAAATCAGAAATTTGGTATTTATTATCACCTGTGTATTGTTATACACTCAAAATAAAATTTCTTTCGCTTTACCTCCCCTAGTAGGCGTGGCATCGATTTAAAGTATAATTTTTCATTATGCATTTTATTCAATATTTTCGTTCCAAATATATTATAAATTCCAAATATGTTACCCAATGTTTTTGTTCAAACAAAACACTGGGCCACGCCCACATTTGGAGGCAGAATTGAAGTAAACCTAAAATTTTCCAGAAAAACGTTATTACGACTGATCTTGGGCCTAATTTGGGAAAGAATAAGAAAAATTAGCAGAAGACTTTGTTCCAGATTTTGTTTTACGATGTTTTTAGCCACGCCTTCTTTAAGGGGTCTTTTTATACCCGACCCAGGGTATATTAAGTTTGATGTATAGTTTGTAACGCAGTGAAATAATCTCCGTAGACCCCTAAGACCTTTTAGAGATATGAATGGGACCCACAGGAGAATCGATTAAGCCATGTCCGTCCGTCCGTCCGTATGTAAACAACTTTTAGGCCTTAAATTTTAAGGCAGAGAGCTGAAATTTTTTGGGTTGGTTGGAATTCCAGTCCTTCAGATCAAGTCTGAAAACAAGCTGAATCCGCCCACAGACACGCCCACTACAGGCCTGTATATGCGACTATCTCTAATTTATAAAAATACATTTTGCAAATTTTAGCTATGTTACAATGGCGCTAGCGCATTCAATTTTGGTACGTAACATTGCCTTATTATTGTCTTTAAGGTAGCCAAAAAATTCTAGCTTTTTCATTGACCACGCTCACTTTTTAATGGATTTTAGCTTAAAATGACTGTTTTTCAATAAATATATATGAAATTTGACAAAAATTTATATGACAAAAGCTATAGATATTAGCATTTTCTAACTTTTATGTATATATTGTATGTGCCTCCGGCCACTTTTGTGGGCGTGGCGTTAAAAATATATTTATATATATTTTATATATCCCGCCCACTTTTTGGAGACGTGGCAGTTTTCTTTTTGGTATGGTCGGGTATTTTGCAATCCGTCGTAGATGGATTGAAGCTTTTGCATACCCGCTGTTGCACTTTCCCACTTGTTTTCAAAATTATTGATTTTGAACCAAAAAATTGCATTTTTAAGATGGGTTATTCAACGGTCCGTTTTACGTACTGTAACTTCTGCGTACATGCTGTATCACTTACTCACTGATTTCATTTAAGATAACCTCTTTACCAATGTTCGAAAAGACGTGAAAAGAACTTTAATTGAGGCTTATGGTAAATGTAGGAAGAAACCTTTTACTGGTCAGTGCCATGATCTTAGAATCTTAGAATCCTGATATTCTATTTTTTTCCTGATATTTTATACTTTGAGCACTCTACGAAAAAGTGACGGCATTCTTCAAGTTTTTAGTATACAAAGCATTGAGTGCCGCCTACAACGTTTAAACCAGCGTTTATCGGAAACAACTTTTTTTATCGCCCTACCCAGGGTATATTAAGCTTGATATATAGTTTGTAACACAGTGAAACAATCAGCGAAGACCCCCAAGACCTTTTAGAGATATGAAAGAGACCGACAGGAGAATCGATTAAGCATGTCCAAGTTTGGCCTTAACATTGACCATGCCCATTTTTTAAGGAAATTTAACTTAAAATTACTGTTTTTTAATAAATATGTATGAAATATGACAAAAAATTATATAACAAAATTTGTACCTACAGTTGACAGTCGGACGGACGGATGCGGCTTAATTGATTCTCCGTCGGTCTCATTCTTCTTCTTTCTTTAGGGCGCGAGGTTATGATCTGAAATGATGGATCATAACCCTATATCTAACCTACTAGAGAAGGTAAGGGTTAGATTAACCTATCCTATATCTAACCCTTACCTACTATACTGCATTCCTAGTGGTCTGCTTGTGGGTTATACGCCGATTTGACCTCAGAATATACCGGCAGTCCACCCGGTTTTGGATCTCTTCGTCACTGAGGCCAAATAAATGCTGTTGCCTTGCGTTTGTGTGATCTATGATTTTTTTGGCCTTCCTCTCTTTTTCGAGGCCTTAGTGTCGGTCTGATTAACATCTCTAAGGGCCGGTTTTTAAGTGCGAGATCATCCGACTTTCCGAGTTCAACTGAGATCAACCCCAGAAATGAGTTTTTCAGTGAACTAAGATCTGGGGTTAATCTCGGCTTAACTCACCAAATTTGGTGAGTTAACCTCGGATCATCTCTGGGGAACAGTATGAACTTCTTTGAACGTTTTTTCTGCGTGGAATGTCAATTGATTTGTGGAATGTCAGAAAAATGACATTTGAGAATAACTCGAATTTTTTTTCCTGTGTTTTTCTATGTGAAGTGAGAGCTGGGAGAGTCAATAATTTCGAGAGCCGAAGATTTTGACAACTTTGTTGACGGACTTAACTCTGCACTGAAAAACAGTTCGCTGAGTTAACTCCAGATTCGTTTTGTTACAAGCTTCTCACATAAGCTACTTCTATAGAGAAGCTTACGTGCGTACTGTTTCACCGACTCACTTGTTTGTATTAAAAAAATTCAAATAAATAAACAGGGAATTTATAGATAGGCGATAAAGGAAGTTGAGTGATGAATAGATTGTTTTGTGAATAGATTAACAGTTTAAAGAACTCGCAAAACTCACTTAAACGGTCACTTTTTTTTCTTTTCAGGCATTTGGGACACTGAAACTTCCCATTGAGCGATTGGATCTGTCTAATAACCTTGTTCGACGCATTGCAGAGAAATCTTTCTTTGGTTTGCAAGTAGGCGCATATACAAAATTTTAGAAATTAAGTTTTACTTTGGGTTTTTATTTAATTGATTTTATCTTGTTTTGCAGGACACTCTCTTCGAATTGCGTTTAGCTAACAATCTACTTGGCGACAGCTTAAATCCAATTTTTTCTTCAGCCGAATTCCATCCCTTAATCAATATGAAAATCCTCGATTTATCTGGCAACAAAATCAAGTCAATAGAGGAAGGACTCTTAAAAGGTTGCGGTAATCTCGAGGTAAGTACAATTTAAACAAATCTTAAGTTAAATATTAGTGTTTTTATAAATAAATTGCAAGGAGCGATCCGTCGCCGCCGTTTGTTGAAAGCTCAGCGTACAGTAAGTATAAGTATATCTATTTAGTTTTGTTGCGAATTTGTGTTTTTCCTTTCTTTTACTGACAATCTCCAACTTTCATGCCATAATTTTCAACGCATCTCAATTTTCAAAGCATTGATATATATTTAAAACAGAGTTGTAAGGTACGAAAGAACATTATAGTACTCCAGTACAACGTAAGTACCCAGTACACTGCACTTGTATGTGTGGGTACTCAAACTTGAAAAGAGCAAGTACCCTGTACTTGATACTTGGAAATCGCAAGTACAATTATATTTCAAGTACTTTCTTCTAACTACATTTAATGGGTTCTGTAATACTTGCGAGTACATTTTCGAGTACTATTTCACGTGCAAGTGAAGTTTGAGCCGTATTCCACTGGAAAAGAGTGTATTTTCGACATTTTCGATGCTATTAAGGATAGTATATGAGTAGGTACTGGAAAAATAAACTCGTTTTTTTTGCGATTTTTTTTATATCAAAAATGTATCAAAACGGCAGTAACAAAAATTTTTCAGAAAAATATGACTTAAGCGCTTGGTTGACCTAGAATTTTTTTTTAATGTCTTCTCTCAGAAAAGGCGAACCTATAACTCACCAGATTTGCTCTATTATGTGCGTTCAATTTCGATTCAAAAGGTATGGCCACAAACACTTTAAAAACGCCATCCAAAAATGGATGACTTTTTTTTTCAATATACACTGCTGGACAAAATTAGAGGGACGATGGTAGTTTTTTGTTTGACGTTTTATAAATCAAAGAAATTATAAGCTATTAAAAAATATGCCTTTTTTAGGTTTTTGTGCTTTTTTTCATATGAAAACCGGTTTTCTTTGAAATTATGTAAAAGTAAAAATTAAAAAAAGTACTCATCAAAAAAATAAATTTGAATCAAAAAACTATTAAAATATTTAACTTTTTGCTTCCGTTCCTTTAATTTTGTCCACCAGTGTATTAAAAAAATTGGACTTTTCTATTAAAGTTCTGTCTTAACTAGACCTATGTTTCGTTTTTCAATTTTTGCCTTCTAGAAAGTTGTGAAAAACATTTAGGCCCGTTTGCACTAACTGCTCAAAAAACTTTTACTTTGCCAACTCAAACTTACCCCTTATGTTTGACTTAAATTTAAGTTCCTTGCACCAACATTTTATAATTATTCCTACCTAAGTACAACTTTTCTGAAAATCGACAGCAACTTCACTTGTTTTTTCTTTCATTAATGACATAAAAGTGAATAGAAATCAATCAAAGCATGAAAAAAAAAAAATTTTCAGAAATTCGTTTTTTTTGCGTTTTTGTCAATTACAAGCAAAAAAAAGACCGTCAAGTATGAAGACATACGCGGAGCGGTCCGTCGGCTTTTGTTGAAGGTTATAGTCATCTATATTGCGCAGTTTGTGAAACGTTCTATTTATTTATTAAAATTATTTCTGAATATATTTTACAGTCTGTAAAATACTTTTTTCGTAGTCTGTCTTTTGTTCTTATATTGGGTGATTCTTTATAATCATCGCCCAACATAATATCTATTTAAAAAACGAAATAAATATATAGATTTTAGATTGGATTTCGTTACTCTAAAAATAGGCTGACAAAAAGCTTTACCGTTTCTTGGCCTTTTTAGGATTTTTGTAATTTAAAAATTATAAAACAGCAATTTCGATTATTTTTAACTACCGTTAGACTTTTTAAGTCCGTTAGTTAGTTAAAAAGACTCCTCTTTTTAACTAAAAGCATCTTAAGGTGGCATTACTAAAAGCATCACTTTTCTAAAAAAAATATGTTTTTTTAAGCAAAAAATGGGACGGGATATAGATACTGAAATATTAGTAAAAGATAATACATACTTCATTTGTCTAATTTTTAGTCAGATTTCGTATAAATGAATAAACGTAATTTAAGTTAAAACTAGGGATACATTTTTTTTGTTCGCCTTAAAGACAACAAAAGTGTTGCGTACCAAAAATTAATGTGTTGACTGACGCAAAAAAAAATGTGTTTTTTTTTAAACAGAGAGGGTCGAACATACGGGCGTGAGGCCGTATTCCACGTTTCCCGAATTCCACGTCTCTAGCTCAATTTCAAAACCCTTAAAATAAAACTTTACACATAAAGACCGACAAACTTTCGTCTACTCATACCTACCCAGAGTATAACAAGTTTAATGAATAGTTTGTAAGAAGGCATTGAAATAATAATCAATAATAATCTCCAAGACCTTTTAGGGATCTGATCGAGACAGACAGGAGAATTGAATAAGCCATGTGCATCCGTCCGTTCATCTTTATGTTGACGGATGAAGCTAGAGAGCTGAAACTTGAACCACGGCTGAACTCTTATTTTACACAAACAAACTGTTGAAATTGGTTTAATCAGCCGACGCGCACGCCCACTGTTGGCTTCAATGTGAGACAACCTCTAATGCACAATTTGTTTCAAAAGACCTTTTTACCAAGTTAAACAAGACAAAGTTCAAATTTCAAATTTTTATGTATAGAAACTGCTGAAAACCTTTAACACTAAGAAAATTGAACTGCCCACACCATCGACCATGCCCACTTTTGCAGTGTTATATCTCTAAAAACTTGATTTCTGTGAAAGTTCGCTCTAAGTCGAAAAAATATAATATGACAAATATTACAGATACTAGTATTTTGTTCAAGTTTTGTAAGTTTGTTGCACCCTGCAAGGTCGGGTTTAAGAATAGCCTTGAGGTAAGGTACGCCTGTCATAAGAGCCGACTGAAATCCACTGGAGGAAGTAATCTTCAAGCATAAGTGATGCTGTCCAGGAGTATAAACTCCTTGTGGGGCCACCTTTGGCAGTAAAGTTATAACTGAAAAAGATGAACCCGAAGGTTTAAATAAAATCCAGCAGCGTCTGATACATATTGTGCGGCTCGTTGGTCAGCGTCTGATCCCAGAGGGACGGCTGAATTTAAAATAACAGAAATCCAGGAGCGTCTGTCTCGGGACGAGCGGCTTCCTGGTCGGCGTCTGTTGTCCGGGTTAGGTTAGGCCGAATTTAAACCTGGCAGCTAGGTATAAAATGCACCCCCCGCCCCCAACCATGAAAAGAAAACGAAAACAGCCTCGCATATTTGCTGATCCTGGTAATGCAGGGCACCCTTTGGAGCTAGGCCTGAGGGGTGTCAGCATGCGAGCGCTTGGTGGTCGGAAGGTCCCGCTCGGCATCCGACCGGGTTTAACCCGAAGAAGTTACGAGCCGCCCGTCAATGGTGCGGCTATTCATTATGGGGGGCAGAGGGGGACAGCGCCAAGTCAAAATGAGGGCTTAGGTGGAAACTCTACAAATCGACAACGGCAACAACTTAAAATTGGCACGTGGAATGTCTCGTCGCCAACGAGGAAGGAACTTGAACTGGTTGAGGAGGCCAAAAAGTATCAGCTCGATGCAACTGGCATCTCCTCAACTAAGTGGAAGGATTCTGAAACCAAAGACTTCGATGATGGAAGCTCTTCTGGTCTGGCGTCCCAAATCACATGACTTAACATGCGGATGTGGGGATACTCACAAGTCCCCGGTTGTCAGAAAATGTATTCGATGTCATTCCGTTAGGGGGAAGGATTCTGATCTTAAAGCTTGAGCTTTAACGATCGACTCTGGCTCTGGTTCAGGTTTATGCACCAAATCGAGAGTCAGAGTATGAATCCTTTTTGAACGAAGTTGATGCTGCCCTGGACAGAGTGGCAGAAATGGAGTTCTTTCTCCTGATGGGTGAAAACAGGAACGGAGGGAAGTTGTTGGACTTTTGCTGTGCATATGGCTTGTCCATCATGAATACCTTTTTTCCACACAAAGGCATTCACAAATACACATGGTACGAGCACAGTTTAAATCAGAAGTCACTGATTGATTTCTTTGTTGTACCATCGTGTGTTCAAAGAATTATTTGTGGTGTTCGAGTTTTCAGGGGAGCTGAGTTGTCAACTGATCACCACTTAGTGCTGTGTAAATTGTTTTTCAGTGACCGTATTCCTTTGCCACCCAGGCGAAAACCAAGACTGGTGACCTGCATACGGTGGGAAAGGTTGCAGGATGCTGACTCTGAGTTCAGAGAGCGCTTTGGCACAGCATGTTTCGGAGAAGTTTGAACAAATTCCAACTGATCTTTTGAATGTAGACGAGGAATGGCAGCTGTTTTTATCGGCAGTCATTACCTCTGCAGGAAATGTTTGTGGAGTGAAGCGGCTTGGGGTAGCGGCTGGTGGTGAGAAAAGAACTGCTTGGCTTAAAACGCCTGGACTTCAAGAAGCCATCAGAGAGAAGAAGAGAGCCTACATTACGTGGATCTAATGTAGAAACTCAACTTCTCGTGCCCAGTACAATGAGGCGCGAAGGACTTCCAATCTGGCAGTCAGAACAGCCAAGGAACAGTCATGGAAAAAGTTTGGCGAGAAGTTGGAGCACGATTACAGATCTGCAAACAAGATATTTTGGCAGACCATTCGCCGGCTCAGAGGCAGGAAGTCGAATATCATTCAAGGGGTTAAATCCAAGAACGATACTCTTCTTTCAAATGAGAGCGATATCTTGCGCAGATGGAGAGAGCACTTTTCGGATATGCTCAACCACCAACAGGGCACTGAAGATGGCATTCCCACTGCTGACAAGATAAAGGCGGAGAATAGTCCCACAGTAGACGAAGTCACTAAAGCGATTAAATCGCTAAAGTTGGCAAGTCTGCTGGAGTTGATGAAATCCGGCTATAAATGCTCAAGGCAATGGGTGAAGAATGTGTTAAATGGCTAACACGTGTCATTAAGGTGGCCCGGGATTGCGGGAAGGCACCTAGCGATGTGCAAACGGGAGTTATGGTGCCCATTTTCAAAAAAGGGAACAGGAGAGATTGCGCCAACTATAGGGGCATATCTCTCTTGAGTCTGCCGGGAAAGGTATTCGCGACGGTGTTGGAAACGCGTTCCAGAGCTGTAATCTAGCCTTCGTTAAGGGAAGAACAGTGCGGCTTTCGGCCTGGCAGAGGCAAACCGACCAGCTTTTTACTTTAGGAATATGCCAAACCGGTCTATGCGTGTTTTGTAGATCTGGAAAAGGCGTATGACCGAGTCCCTCGGGATACACTGTGGAGAGTTTTGCAGGACTATGCGCTGAGTGGGCCTCTTCTGAGAGCCATCCAGTCTTTGTATGGAAACTGCAGAAGCTGTGTGCGGATAAATGGCGTCAAATCCCGTCCTTTTCATGTGCGCGTTGGACTTCGTCAGGGCTGTGTTCTGTCGCCGCTTCTTTTCATAGCTTATATGGACTGGATGGTGAAGCGCAGTATTGGCGAACAATGTTTCGAATTGACTGGCATCAGGACGAGCCATCTGCTTTTCGCAGATGATTTGGCCATCCTTGCATTATCCAAAGAGGAACTTCAGCGAGCACTAGATGGATTTGCAGCCGTCTGTGGTGATGCTGGGATGAAAGTAAACGTGAACAAATCGGAAGTGATGGTTGTTTCCCGAACTCCTGTGCAGTGGACCCTGCACAAAAAGGGAGTTCCATTAAAACGGGTGGAGAAGTTTAAGTATCTAGGGTTCTTTTTCACGAAAGATGGGACGAGTGACACTGAGTTGTCCTGTAGAATTGGCCAAGCTGGAGCAATAGTAAAGGAACTGCGCCGGCCGGTCATCAGGAAAGCTGAGCTTGGAGTGAAAGCAAAGAACTCAGTTTTTAATTCAGTGTTCGTTCCGACCATAGAGGTCATGAAATTTGGGTAATGACCGAAAGAATTAGATCGCGGGTACAAGCTGCCGAAATGAGATTCCTGAGGTGCGTTGCTGGTATTACTCTAAGGGACAGAGTGAAAAACGTCAGTATTCGTAGAAATCTTAATGTTGAGCAGCTACTTCTCCCAGTGGAGCGGTCGATTCTTCGATGGTTTGGACACGTTGTTCGCATGCCCCCTGACGGACTTCCTAGACAGGTCATGCTAGCTGAGATGCGAGCGCGTCGACTCCCTGGGAGGCCAAGAAAGAGGTGGTGGTATCAGGTAAAGAACCTCTCTGAGTCCCGCCTGGGGATTGCGCCTGAGTCTCTTGAGTTGGTGACGGAGGATCGAGAACGATGGAAAGACCATTTAGCCACCCTCGCTGTGCGACACTTTTAAAGGATAAGCGACATTAGAAAATGATGAAGATGATGATCTGTGCTAGCATTTGCACTTTTTTCAAATTCTGTGGACGTGGATTTCTGAGAAAACGGTAAAAATATGTTGCTACCGTTTCGCTTGTTTGAATGGGCTTAAAAACTTAGGGTCGAAAACGGCAATTTTGAAACGTTTTTGATGCAGCTCGCTTGCCTTTTAAACAATACAAGCTTCAGCCAAATTTAAACAAGGTCGTCATAATTGTAAGGATCTAGAAATCTTTAAAAAAATAGTTATCGAAAATGTTTTCACGTTTTGCAGTTAAATCTTCGAATTTTTTGAATATTCGAAGTCTGTTATAGTTTTGTATAAAATTTAAGAAGATGGACTATTTATTACCGTTATACCTAATTATACCGTTTGGGGGATAGAGGGGGAGACATGCGTTCTTTTGACCTTTTTTTAATTTTTAAATTTCAAATCCATAAAACAAGTATTTTGAAGTTTTTTCCAGTTCCTGTTAGGCTTTTTTCCAATAGCACAGCTACCAGCACTAGCCTTGGATGTTTTTTTTTCAATCCTATGGCCACCGGTTTATGCGTAAACGGTTAAACAAGTTCCTTTTTTATTTCGTTTTTTAAATAGGCTTCTAAAAACTTAGGTTTAAAACGGCAATTTAAAAAAATTTGAAAGCACCCTTCCTTCTTTTTGTAAGCTTTGTACTTTAGAAGAAGACGTTAGACTTTGTAAAAGACGTTAAAAAATTGTTTTCGAAAATGCATTTATGCTTTTGAGTTAAATCTCAGAAGATTTTCAAATTTCAAAATCCGCTATAATTTTCCTTAAAATTTTGAATAATTTCTGATACGTGTGATTTTTTTCATAGAATTTCACCAAACACCACCGGAGATAAGGGGGTGATAAGGGGGGGGGGGGGGGGGGGGGGGGAACACATTTTTTCATACATTTTTGGGATTTTTTTTTGGAAAATGCGTCAAAACTGCAGTACTCAAACTGTTTTTGAAAAATATGACCTAAGCACTTGCTTTATACGTGTGTTCAATATTGATTTTGAGCAATAAGCCGTTAAAAAGTTATGGCCTCCAACTCTTCATTTCTCAAAAACGTTTTGATATTTTCGAAAAGTTTTATTTTTTGATTAAAGCTTAGTATTTCTTAAACCAAAGTTTCGTTTTTCTAGTTCTTGCCTACTAAACTTCTTGAAAAAAACACTAAAAAACATTAAGTCCATTTTCACATGAAATTTCAAACTGTAATTAAACCAAATAACGGTGCCTAAAAAAAATTGCCCGCTTTGAATTCTCTGACTATTTCCGCAGTTTATACGCACACCAAATTTTGTCCTTCTACGACTTGCCGAAATTATCAGGAATTATAAAGCGATTGGACGGACGGACGGGCGGACAACGTAATTATACCATAAGAGGCCCTTTTTCCATTTTTTGATGGACCTCTAAAAATGGATTTACCTCCTATTTTCTTTTATATAGCCGCTTTTTATCGCGCTGTGGATCGCAGTACAATAGAACTGCGTTCGATATCGTCCCAAAGGCTGCTGAAAATTTCCGCGCTCTGTTTAACTTCTAAAAAAAATCTTGCTACAATAAAGAACGCGCAGGATTTGCCCACTTTCTTTCATTTTGCTTTTTGGTAAAGCTGATGTTATAACTAAAATCGAGAAGGGCAAAGTACTAAACCATACAATTTGCAGAGCTAAGCATACGCTTGGCGACGAAATTTTATTCCTACGAGTTCTTGAGTCTCCATATCATTTTCAAAATCATCCAGGTTTATATTTTTATAGCCAGTGTTTAGTTATTGTCAAAATTAAATTATTGAATGCTTAAGCACAGGATTCTCCTGAATTTAATTTATGTATGACTTAAGCGATTTAAGTCTAAAAACGACATAAAATTTCGTGCAACCGAAAAAAACTTCTAAGTAGAACTTAATATCTTAACTAGATGTGGTGCAAACGGGCCTTAATCCATTTTCGCATGGAATTTCAAACTGTAACTAAACCGTTATATATGTATGTGCTTAAAACAATAACTGCCCTCGTTGGATCCCTGACTTTTTTCACATTTCAAAAGCACACCAAATCTTGCACTCTCATCCATATGTAGGTACATTGCGCTAGCAATGGCTACCTTTGCCTTATACACTGAGTGTGCACAGAGCTTTTAATTGCCTTTTAAACTATTACAGAAAAATTTAAATCAATTCAATTTTTAAATTTTTTTTTTATTGAGACATTTTTAAATCAGTACATTTGATTTGTTAACATAGGACTATTATGGTAGCCGACTTTTTTTTTGGTATGTCTGTCTGAGCTTAATAAGACTAAATTAATTTATAAATTTATGTTAATTTGAAAATAATCGTGGTAATAGGAACTGTTTTAAAGAGTATGCTTGCTCCCGGCGTACATTATCAGCTTTGCTTCTTTGAGCACTTAAAACTATTTTTGAAATTGAGATAAAAACTTAAACTTAAGAAAACAAAACTCAATGTATCAAATATACATCATTAATATATAAATTTAATTCACATCATCAAGGGGCATAAATTCTCCTCAGATACATTGGGTGAATTTGTCTTTCAGCAATGACACCCATCAAGATTAGTACATATCTAAACATAGCTTTATCTCCTTACTGACTTATATATTTCTATATGAGCAAAAACAGATAAAATCAAATTGTCTATGTATGTACTGCAAGTCCGATTTACCCTCTAAAGTTACTAGGAAGGGTCTTCTCATAAAATGGAACAATGAGGTTTCTATTTGTATCTGGTCTCAAAGTGGTGGCAGATGCAGGAGGTTAACAGGCGAAAGGTAATAGTTATCCATAATGCTAGCATTGCAGTTAGTATCAAATACGGCACATACTAGGGGATTGGGATGTGAGCTGAGTCGCTCTAATCTTTTTAACAAAATCTCGATCTAAAAAGCCATAAGAGGCGTTATTTTAGTGATTTCATATAAAGTTTTGTTTGAGTACCATTTCTTATTCGGCCTCCGAAATTTTCCACTGCAAAATCTTAGAATTTTTCGTTCAAAACTCTCCAACTCTTTTGCCACAGTTGGAGAGGTCGCAAACCAAATACCAAACCCATAGGTCAATATGGGCCGGTTAAGTGTCTTGTACATTAGGACTTTTGTGCTCCCTGGCAAGTGCTTGGAGTGTAATTAGGGTTTCAACTTCGACGTTACTACCTTTGCTTTCATTAAAAATCTCCTCACATGTTTGTTGAATAAAAATATATTTTGAAGGCTTATACCTAATAACTTTGGTTCAACTATCAGGGGCACATTGTAGCCATTAATCTGAAGACTTAATGTCTTGCTTTCTTTGACAGCGAGATAGTGTCCCTTTCCACTTGAATTTCTAAAGCACGTTATGCTACACTTTTCCGCGTTGATTTTAAGACCCCACCTTTTGTAATAGTTTTCCAGGGCAGTACACGGCTTTTTATCGCTTACTAAAATAGTTGTGTCGTCTGCATAAAGCAAACTATAGGGTTCCTGAATCAAATCTGCAAATGGAAAGTCGTGAAGAAAGATGTTGAACAAAGTTGGGCCCAGTATTGAACCCTGGGCTACACCCGACAGTACAGCTATTTGCTCAGAAAAATCCGATCCTATATATACAGAAGTGAATCTGTCCTCAAAAGTTTTGAATTATTCGAGTAAGCCAATTTGAAAAGCCTAAGGAAATAAGTTTAAATAATAAACCTTTATGCCAGATGTTATCAAAGGCCTTTTCAAGATCTATATCTAAGCATAGGGTTACTTCTTTATTTCTTAAGCTTTTTATGACTTTGTCGTGCAGAACCAGCAACGCGTGCTCTGTTGAGTGCATTTTTTTAAACCCAAACTGATTATTTGGGATAACATTTAACTCTTCTCATACTCTGTTCAGATTTTCTGCTAAGGCTCTTTCATAAAGCTTACCAATATTTGAGAGTAAAGAGATTGGGCGAAAGTCTTTGATATCCCTTGAATTTTTGCTTTTAGCTATTGGTATAAGCTTAGCAATTTTCCAGATTTTGGGAAAGTAACCATTATTAATGCAATGGTTAAATATAGTTGTCAGAGTTACGTCAAGGGAGTAGGGACATTTCCTTAAAATAAAATTGGATATGTTGTCAACACCCTGTGACTTTTTGTTGTTAAGGTTGAGTCTAAGGTCATTTACAAAACTTGGGGATGTAAAGGGTGGTTCGTTTAAACTTGCTGCATTTTCAACTGGAGAAAAGTTTTTTAAGGGTTGACTGGTTTGTGCTCGACAGAAATCACTGACTTTTTCATTGACCTCATTTGTGAGCCTCTGATCGAATGTTGGTGTTTTAAGACAGTATAGGTTGGAAAGGTCCAACTTGCTTTCTATACTATCTAAGTTTATACCGTTATGGCTCAGCGCCTCCTTGCGAATATCCGTGCCGAAGAGTTTCCTACCAGTTATTTGATCTATTTTCTTAAAAGCTTGGGGTGATGGTCTTATATACTCCAATTTTTTTTTTGAAACTTTCATTGAGTTCTGTGGTTACCCTGTCCTTGATTATTTTACTCAAACACTGGATTCTGGAATGCAATTGTTGGTATTCCGAATTGACCCTATTGATTTGGCGATGAAATACTCTCTTTAGTTTTTGTAGCCATGTGTTTCGTAGTTTCAATAGCTTTTTTGTGAAATCTGAGATGATCTTAAATTTCGCGTATGGCATCTTTCGGAATTTTCTTCGATACTCGAAGAAAGCTTTGTATTTATTTGACCTATAAGTGCGTCTATTTCAGAATTGGTTGCATTTCTTTCGGAAGGTATATGAATTTGAGAGAGGCCATTATGCAGATCATGTCTGAAAGTGTCCCAATTGGTGCTTTTAGAGCTAATGTATGTTTCTGGGCGTTGCAAAAGTGGTGTGAAGTTCGTAAAATTGAATTCAAGCGAAATTCCAAAGTGGTCTGCTATTGTTGGAAATGTGGAACATACGGGCGGGTGTGCATATGCCAGAGTAGATGAAATTAAGAAGTAATCCAAAACTGAAGAAGATCTTGGGAAAGTCGGGCTAAAGGGTGAAATTAAATCTAAGTTCAGAAAAGGACCGTCAAAATACCAATTGTGAAGCACTTTTCCATTTGGGTTATTTATGGTGTCACCCCAAACTGTGTGGCGCGCATTAAAATCACCTCCGAGTATTGCCATATCAAAAGTTTCAATTAGTGCAAAGAGCCTTTCTAGTTCCCTTTTTAAGCCTGCGCCTGCTTTAGACGGAATATATAAACTTCCAATAAGAGTTCTGGATGTTAGACCTGAAGCGTTTTGTGAGGTTAAAAAAGCTAAGGCAGCGGATATTATTTCACTTTGGAAAGGTACTTCATCGTACTTGTATTTCTTTTCTATAATTATAGCAGTTCCTCTGCCGGAAAAATTCGGAATTATATTAAAGCCATCAAAGATAGGCTTATGCCTAGGATTTAGCCTCGTTTCCGATAGGAAACATATTTGTGGTTTTTTAAGTTTTAGCAGGTTATTGACTGCAAGTCTTCTGTCATGCGAGATAATTGAATTAAAATTAGCTGATATAATTTTCATTTGAGTTGAAGCCATCATATTACAATGGATGCGACGAAGTCGAGATATGCGAACATTTTCTCTTCCTTCGTTTTAAGTTGTTGGTACTGAGGCCAGAATTGTCGTATTTTCACAAGAAGATCTTGGAATGAAATATTGACCTGTTGGAGGATTAGCGTTACTGACTTTTGCCCGGGATGGGGGTTTAAGGGATGTTTTTGCCATCTCAGCAAAACTGACATTTGTACTTGTAAAGTTGGTTATATTATCAAGCACTGCCGACCTATTGTCGTGGATCACTTTTCTCTCCTTTTGCGCAATAGAGTCTTTTTTATTTTTGTATTTGAGATAGGCCGGACAGCCCATATAACTTGCTGCATGACCTGTTTGGTTACAGTTGACGCAGACAGGTGTAGGAACATCTTTGTTAGCTTCCTTAAGGCTTTTGAAAGATGCTATACATGCTTCTGAATCATGAGATTCTCCACACAGTACGCACCTGCTTATATACGGTTACACAGCATTCCCCAGAGTGGCCGAATCGCTGGCATCGAAAACATCTTATGACCGATCTAGTGTGTCTTTCTTCCCAATAGATGCGTTGAAAAAGTCAATTCAATTTCAATTCAATTTCAATTCAATTTATTTCTTTACTAAAACTTATTGTGATGATACGTAGCATTGATAATTATCAAAAAGATTAACAAGAAAAACTAACACAATAAATTAATAAAGAAACTGCAATCTATAGTTCATAAGGAACTAGAGGCGAATGCAGCTGGAATGACAAAGATACATGTAACAAACTGACAAATTTTAAATGTAGTGAGGTGAGGTTACGACAAGATTTGTTCTTACTTAAAAGCAAATATGTTTTGGCAAGCTTTTTGTTTTGTTTTTCTTTAATACATTTTACATTGAAATAGTGAAAAGGAAAACCTAAGAATAAATAATTAAATGGTTATCGATAGTAAATCATTAACATTATTATAATTTAGATCGAACAGCCAAAATTTTAATTTTTTGAGAAAAATGGATTCATTTCTAATGGTTCTAATGCTAATAGGTAGTTTATTGAAGAGTCTTGGAGCACTTGACGTGTAAAAATGTAAATATAATTGCAGATTGTGATGTGGTACTATAGCAAGATGTTGATTGTTTACTCTAAGGTTATAGCTAGCAGAACACCGGTTTGTTAGATAACCAGATCTTGCGAAAAAATCTTTAATACTTTATAGAAATATAAGTGCTTCAGAGGAAGTACTTTCATGCTTCTAAAAAGTGGTAAACTATTATGCCGACGACTTTTAAAACAAATAAGACGAATAATGTGTTTTTGAGAAATCAGAAGTGGGTTAATTTTATTGTTGTGCGTACCACCCCATGAAACTATGCCATATTCAAGCTTAGAGTGCACTAAACCATAATAAATACACTTGAGAAGTTCACTTGAGCAATAACTTTTTAAAAGATATATTTGCCTTGTAGCAGCCATAAGATACTTCTTAAGTGCATCTGTATGAGCAGACCAACTTAACTTCCAATCCAGCAAAACACCAAGGTACTTGTATGACTTAACTTGCATAATATTAAAGCATTTATCGGAGCAAGTACTTGACTCAAAATATATCTCTTTGTTCAATACCGAGTTACAAATTTCGTTACTGTGATTATATTTCTTGCAGCTTCCAGAATGAAAAGTGTATGATCCATTATCTACCTCCTTGCCAGATATAGTAAAAAACATAATTTTCGTTTTCTCACTGATTGCCATCTTATGCATTTTAAACCAATGACTAAGGACTTCAAGGTCGTGATTAATATCTGCAGAAAGATCCAGAGCAGAGTCACCGTGAAAAGCACAAGCCATGTCATCAGCGAAAGCATTTACTTTGCTGCGGTATTTTTGTAATAAAAGCGAGTTGATAAAAATTAGGAAAAGTATTGGTCCAAGCACAGAACCTTGAGGTACACCTAATGAGATGCCACTTTCGGAGCTGAACTGACCATTGATTTTGACCCTTTGGCTTCTGTCAGATAAATAGGAACGAAACCAATTATGCATTACGCCTCTAAAACCACAATTGTACAGTTTGTCCAAGAGTATTTTGTGGTCGACGGTATCAAAAGCTTTGGTTATGTCAATAAAGAGAGCTGCAGTTAATTTCCTATTATTAATGCCATTGTATATATTGGTGCAAAAATTTAAGAGGGCATCTTCGGTTGACAAACCAGAACGAAACCCGAATTGACATACACTAAAAAACTTGTTTCTGTCTAAAAACTTCATCATTCGATTTTTGACTGCTTTTTCAAAAATCTTCGAAAAAACCGAGAGTATGGAAATCGGTCTATAGTTATTTGACGAAGTTTTGTCACCTTTCTTAAACAAAGGAATCACAACGGCTTGCTTTAAATCAGCTGGGAAAACACCACTTAAAATGCTTTTATTATAAATGAGACATAAGATATCACAAACATTGAAAGCTATTTTCTTGACGAAGTTGTTTGATAGACTTTCAGTGGCTGCAGAGTTAGAATTTTTTAGAGAAGTTATGATTTTGTATAATTCAAAAGAAGTTATGGGTTCAAAAAAAAAGCTTTGAGAAGATGACACCTCACGAGATAAACATTCACATTCATTAAGTTCAGAACAATTATCTGACACCACTTTACTACCAACGGAGGCAAAAAAATTATTGAATTTATCTGCTAAGTTTGTAGGATTTGTAATGAGTAGATCACCATCCTTCAAGCTTAGATTTTTGTGAGAATTAGTTGACTTGTTTAGTATTTCATTTACCAATTTCCATTCTTTTTTAGAGTCACCTTTGGTCTCGCGAAACTTATTAAGATAGAAATTATTTTTACACCACATAACATCTTTTGAAATATCTTTACATAATTTCTTGTAAGCATTGATGACACAAATTTTATTGGGATATTTCAGTTTTATTTTGTAGAGCTGTTTTTTGTAATTGATTTTCTTAAGCAAGTCGACAGTAATCCAGGGCTTAAGTTTTTTAAATTTGTTTACACTTTTTTCTCTTTTACTGGAACATTGGATGACAAAACCACTCAAGGTTTCAATAAATATAGAGTAATCCCTTGAAGGATCACTTTCATTAGTAATGTTTTCCCAACGTTCAGAGCGCAGCAGGCTATTTAGAGAAGCATAATCAGTTGTAACATAGGAAAAACATTGTGGTGGGTTTTTAGGACTTGAAATAGAATCAAAGCTTAAACATGTCATACAATGATCAGTCAACTGAAAATCAATCACAGAGCAGCTGAGTTCGAATTTCTGCGAATTAAAAAAGCGCACCATGATATGGTCAATGCAAGTGCTTGTGGAGTCTGAAATGCGTGTTGGCTTCCTTATGCATGACTCTAAGCCATAAGATGCTAATAAAAACAAATAATTATCTACAGGAACGGAGTTTTGTAAAATATCGATATTGATATCACCCAATAAAATTATATTACTGGAAGATTCTTTTGCTAATAAACAATCTAATTCCTCTAAAAACATGTTATAAGCCGTATTTGATGACTCATTAAATCTATAAACACAAAATAAAGTTAACTTTTTATCATTTACCTTCACTTTTAAAACATCACAGCTATGCAGATTATAACGATAGTCTTCAACACTTATCTCAGTTTTAATAAAGGCGATAACACCGCCAGCAGCATACGCGTTATTACTACAAGGTATACTTTCATACCCGTCAATGCTATATAGAGACTCTTCCTCTTTATAAATCCACGTTTCTGACAAAAAAATACAATCAGGCTTATTCACAAAAGATTCTAAATGTACAACAAAGTTATCAAAATTTTTACGCAAGCTTCTAATATTTTGGTGAATAATAAGAAAATTGTTCAAATATTTCTGGTTAGAAACGAGATCATGGAAGTCAACATCTGCACAGTTGACGGAGGGATAGTTCAAAATATTTACTTCAGAATCTTGCATGCTAATTAAGTGTTAGAAGATCCAGCTCTGAAATAATAACAATATACTTGTCGTTATCCCTCTTGCGCATGAGAACTCTCCCGTTTTTAACCCAAACATACTTGAACATTTTTTCTTTCTTAGCTTTCTGTGCAGCTTTTAAAAGTTGTCTTGTCGCACCACTTACAGATTCATTTATATAAATGTTATTATTTTTCTCACAATTAAAAATTTTTGAAGTTAAATTATTTTTCTTGCTGAATTTGTTCTTCATAATTACATTTTTTTTCAACTTAGAAACAAATTTGACCACTACAACCTTATTCAAAGAATTATTTTTCATCTTTATATTTTTTACAAAGCAATTGTCGATATCAGCTTCAGATATATCGACGCATGCACCCTTTGAGAAAACTTCCAAAGCACAACTCAATGCGTTACCATTGTTTACATTAGGAACACCCACTATTTCAACACACCTTTCTCTACTTTCTTGTTGCAAAAAATCTACTTCTCTTTGAAGTTCGCTGACAGTTTGTAATAGATTATTTTTTTCTTCTTCTAGCGACTTAATCAAGGAGAGAACATGAGAATTTTCATATCTAAGAGCAACTATTTCGTTGTAAACTGTCTCTAAAGTAATCACTCTATTGTTATTATTATTGTGGGTATCACTTTCACACTGTTCTATGCTTTGCTGCTGGAGAAAGACCCGTTCTTGATTAAGCTGGTGTAGTTGTTGTTGATTTTCCTGGCGATGACGAAGCGGCTGATGATGATCTTGATGTGGTGATTGCGGCTGATGACGAAGAGTAGTCTCAGCATAAGGTTGCATTGAGCGCGACGATGACGGCGACGCTGATGGCTCGGGCTGATTTTCAAAGTTAGCGTTTATTTGTAATTCAGCTGAAGAGAGAGCCGGACTCTTACAATAAATTTCGTGTATATGTTGTGGTTGCTGTTCTTGTAGCTGTTTTGGCGGTGGGGGAGAGTGAAGGGATCCCCTTCGTATAGCAGAGCATCTCTTACAACGAAACAGCTTTTTAGATTTCTTCAGAAAATCAACGTCTGCCGGTTGCATATTAACGCACTTGCAATGAAAATAATCATCGCAACCCGCACATTTTACTTTTGGCTGACTACGTTCAACTTTCTGATTGCAAACACAAGGCATTTTGCGTGGATTTAACTTGGAAAAAGACAACTAAATTGCGCGATAGAACAAAGTACGTGTTGACCTCACGACACCACGAAACCAATGAGAAGTAGATACCTAATGCAAGTAAGCTCTTTGGCCGATTCTCCTAACTCTAATTGAACTGTAAAAATGTTCAATTTAACATTTTGTTCCTTAGTTCTTGCGATGGAAAAAGGTGAAATTTTATAAATTTTTAGATCGGGGGCTACTTCAAGTAAAGCTTGTTTAACTTTTTCTATGGGGGTGTCACCGTCAAGACCCTTCAACAAGATAGAAACGCGCTTGCATTCTTTAGGAGAAAATGAGAACGCTCCAATGCTAGTTCAACGTATTTTTTCTATAATTACTTTGTGCACATCGGAGTTGCTTACATAGACCTTGGTTTTTCTATAGCCTATATTTACGAATTTATGTTTCAGATCTGATATTTTACACTCGGTAGCTGCCAGCTCTACCACCTTACTAATAAGCTCACAGTTGGCTCCAAAAATAAATATTGGTGGCCAAAATGAGATCTTTTTTCCAACACCAAGGTTAGTCTCATTTATCAATACATTAGTGGGTTTATTAGTAAGTAAAGCATTAGATTTATTGTTAGTAGTGGATGATTCTGGTAGCGATGAGCCTAGATTTAGTAAAGGGGCATATTTGTTGTTGTATAGCTTATCGTGACTCGTTGACTTCTGTGATGAGTCATCCGTCGTGTTTCGTAATTTTTTCCTAGGGAAAGGTTGAAAGCTGCTTGCCGAGCGTTTCAAATTGTGTATGACCGTTGTCCATTCGCTTTGCTGATCGTCGTTTTCGTCCATCTCAGTTATTTGATTACCACGTGAGTATTTCTCACTGTGTGTCTGAGTTTTAGTAGGTATACCAGAAAAAACCGGCTGAGATCGGTTCACATTCGAGCCTGCAGCATTTATTGCGTTGGCGTGCAGAGAGTGACAGGTACTAGAGCCCGAGTTACTTGCCGTTGCGTCAGAGAATTTACTCGCGTTATTGTTTATGAAAAAATTTTGATTGCTTTCGGTGGCTAGCACATGTAAATCGATTATTGCGATTGTCGCCGGTTGTAACATGCGTGTTACTATTTTTTTCAACACTGTTTTGATACTCCAGCGTTGACGCTGGAATATTTGAAATATTTATGTTATTATTTTCCACTTTTAGAGTCACTATCTCAGGGGCGGGGAAAATTAAATATGGGCGGATATTACCGCGATAAAATTGAGTGAATGAGCAGAACAAGAATTCGCACTGTAACACACGTCTAATCACTTCGACAGATCGATGCGAACACGAAAAATTTAAATCGGAAATGTCATTTCAGAAAAACCTTAAAAAATTTAGAATTATCTTCACACGTTTTTCACTTAATTTAAATTTCACTATAATTGGTATATTAGGTTAAGATACCTACCAGAATATTTGGAAAAATAATTTTTTAAATGTCTTAAAAGCTTTTGAGTAGAATCTCAGAATGACCTATTTATTCAAGGTTTTCTATAGCTTTGCAAAAAACTTTGAATACAATGCTTCACATGTGTGTGATTTTTTTCTAAACTGATATGGCCTTATATGTATAGCATCAAAGGAAGTGGTGGCAACAAAGTTTTACATGCGATTCTTTGGGATTTTTTTAATACGTTCAGCGTTAAAAACTGTTCAACCAAAATTTGATTTGAACCTATGCAAAGCTGTGGCTGCTTTATATGTTTGCCTAACAGCTATAGGCTTTTTGACTAAAGTGATTAAAAAGTTATCACCTTAAACGCCGATTTTAGGATAGAATACGAAATAAAGCAGGCGAGATATGCAAGACTCTATACTAGATTTTGTTTAAAAAATACTTGTTAGCAATGTTTTTTCTCCAAGCCCATTTTTAGGGGTCGAATTGTTTAAATTTGAAGCAAAAAATTACATTTTCTGGATATATTTAAGCTGCCAACTTGGATATTTGTATGCTTATATTGAATTTTAGTTAAAGCCATATTGCACGCCCCTTTTATAAAAAACAAACAACATAAAACAAACAAAACAAAAACAAACAACGAACTCAATATACCCTACAGAGGGTATATTAAGTTCGTTGTATAGTTTGTAAGGCAATGAAATAATCACGGTAGACCGCTAAGACCTTTAAGAGATATGAATGGGACCAACAGCAGAATCGATTAAGCCATGTGCGTCCGTCCGTTCATATATAAATAACTTTTAGGCCTCAAAGTTCACCAATGATCAGCTCCCTAGCTTAAAATTGGTGAGTTGCCTGGAAGTCCAGATCTTCAGGTCAAGTTTGAAAATTACTCAAGTTTGAAAATTACCGCTCACAGAAACGGCCACTAAAATATCCTTTCAGCTGCATTACACTATAAAGCTTTTGATTCTCAGCCAAGCTTAGAAGTTATTGAATTGCGCTACAACTCGATAAAAAACATTCAAGGCTAGTGCACTCAATTATTTTAGTTTGTACCCGACCTTAAGGGCATATGATCGAGATCGAATTCTGAATTGAATGAGCCATTTCCGTCCGCCCGTATATCATGAATTTTTGGCCTTATATTAAGAGATAGAAAGCTAGAATTGTGTTCGTAGCCTCTCTTACATACAGACCGAAGCTATGACACACGCACTGTTGCAATGGTTTTGACTATAGGTATATTGGAATCGCTTTTTATCGCATAACGTAGATTGCTTTCGATTGATAAAGATTTCTATTTAATTAAGCTATAAAACTAAGTTAATATACCATCTTTACAATATATATTTTTTTAGGAATTATATTTGGACCGCAATAGTTTGGCAAGTGTTCCATCGAACTCTCTAAATGGACCAGAAGAACTGAAAATTTTATCTCTACGTCACAATTATATAAGTAAGTATTTACGACGTAAAACTTTTAACCTAACTTTAATATGACTTAAAAATATCCTTTCAGCTGCATTACACTATGAAGCTTTTGATTCTCAGCCAAGCTTAGAAGTTATTGATTTGCGCTACAACTCGATAAAAAACATTGAAGGCCTAGCATTTAAAGGGATGAAACAAATTCAGGAGATACGACTTGGTGGCAATAGTATAACCAATCTTAACAGCGACGTTTTTGAGTTAATACCTTCTTTAAAGAAGCTTGATCTGTCAGAAAACTTCATCATGCAGTTCCCAACGGCTTCTTTGGATAGTGTACCTGGGTTAAAGTCGCTTAATTTGTCTTCGAATATGATACAGGTTTGACCACAAAAGTGTAATTCGATAGAAAATCAAACTACATTCTGTTTTTAGCGCCTAGATTCCATGCATCTGCAGGTTGTGAAGGGTTTGGAAACGCTAGACCTTAGTCGAAATGGAATAACAACCATTCCACCTGGTACATTCAGAGAACTGTCCGCGTTAAGGCATCTGGATTTAAGCTTAAACTCTCTAAGGACGGTAAGTTAAACAATCGTATTCCCGTATTCGAGAAAAAAAAAAAACATTTATTTTAGATCGAAGACGATGCTCTAGAAGGTCTCGACAGTCTACAAACTCTTATCATACGAGACAACAATATCCTTTTGGTACCAGGCAGTGCTTTGGGCCGCCTACCAAAACTGTCATCTCTTCATCTGGATTTTAACAGGGTTGCAGCTCTATCATCCGAAATTCTTGGTTCAATCCAACCCGAAGACATTACCTCTATGACATTGTCCAGGAATGTGATCCGGGAGCTTCCTCCGGGGAGCTTTCAGATGTTCGCCAATCTGCGATTTCTTGATTTGTCTGGCAATTCCTTAGCAGTGATTGGAGCCGATATATTTATGGGCTTAGAGACATCGCTTTCCGAGCTACACTTGTCGCAAAATAGGATAACTGGCCTAGGAAATATTCCTCTGGCATTAACTGAACTGAGAATTCTCGACTTGAGTGGCAATAATATTGCAGATATACCAAGAAATGCTTTTCAAGGACTGGAAAACTTGCAAGTCTTAAATATGAGTGGAAACACTCACTTGGCACCTATTCCTTCCGGACTTATAAAGCCAATGAATAAGCTTCAAGTCGTCGACCTTAGTCGTTGTTCCATTAAGCAGCTATCAGGTGACTTGTTTGCCACCCTCCAGGACCTGAAACAGATCTACCTCCAAAATAACAACATCCAGGAGCTGAATGATGGAACTTTTATGGATCTCTGGAATATAACATCTATTGACCTTTCTAATAATCATATTTCGTCTATAAGGCCAGGTGCATTTGTTAATGTCATGAATATCAAGCGATTGAATTTAAAGGGCAACCAACTAAGCGCATTTAAAGGTGAATTCTTCAACACAGGAACTGGCCTAGAGGAGTTAGACATATCTGACAATCATTTAAGCTATTTGTTTCCATCTTCTTTCCGAATTCATCCTCGGTTAAAGAAAATAAGTGCTTCAAACAACAAGTTTAGTTTCTTTCCCGCTGAGCTTATATCTACTTTGCAATACCTCGAATACATAGATTTGTCGAAAAATCAACTTAAAAGCATTGAAGAGCTTGATTTTGCCCGACTCCCACGACTACGTGTTCTTATGGTAGCCAATAACTATTTAGACTCTCTCAGTGAAATGGCTTTCCACAACTCCACCCAGCTGCAGGTTGTCAACCTGGCTAACAACAAGCTGGACCGCATTGGAGAAAGAACTTTTGAGGGCTTGGTACGATTAGAGCTTCTAAATTTGAATGGAAATCAACTGACTGAATTGCCAGACACAATTTTCGAAAGGTCTAAGCTGCAAATGTTAGAAAATATAAACCTGGCTTACAATAAGTTTGATTACGCTCCATTGAATGCGTTGCAGAGGCAATATTTCTTTGTAAGCTCAGTGGACTTGAGTCATAATAAAATTCGGGTTATTCCAGCCGATGACAGTATCATGGTAAACATCAAAATGTTGGACTTGTCCTATAACCCATTGTCCGAGGTTGCCATTAAAAATATTCTCAACGAACCAAAGACCGTTAGAGAGCTCAATTTGGCAGCCACTGGTATTAAGCAGATTGACGCTTTGGAAACTCCATTCTTGCAATATCTTAACTTGTCTTATAACGACTTGCAGGAAATTAATGAGAATGCCTTTCAACGCACTACATTACTAGAAACTCTTGACCTCTCTGGCAACAAACTTGATGACTTAAGAAAACTGTCCAAGGCATGGCCCAAACTTACAATGCTGCAAAGTTTGAACCTATCAAATAACTCTTTTGAGATGATCTCACAGGGAGACTTTGAACATTTGGATATGTTAAAATCGCTTTCAATTTCAAATTTGAAAAAGTGCACAAAAATAGAGAAAAATGCCTTTAAGCATTTACCTAATTTGGCAGTTTTGGATGCCTTCAACCTACCTCTGCTGGGATACCTTGACATGCAAGGCATATTGGAAACACTACCTGGATTAGAAAAGATTGAGTTGGAGGTTAAAGATCCCACCATCGGCATTGACCAAATTCAACCTGCTAAACACCCACGACTTAAGTCCATAGGCTTGAGAGGAGAACGCTTGAAAAGCATTTCCTCGGGAACACTTGCTGGTCTTAAAAGCAGTGATTTGACAATTAAACTGCAGAACACATCACTTTCAGCACTTCCACCAGCATTGCTATTCCCTGTGCCACGATCATCGCACTTAACACTTGACATCGAGGGATCCAAGGTGACCGTTCTCTCGCCACAGTTCTTAAATGCATTAGAAGATCGAAGATCAAGCTTGGAGCTAAAAGGTCTTAACACCAATCCGATTCACTGCGATTGCAATGCCAGAGCCCTGCGAAGATGGCTGCCAAATTCACGCATGTCCGACGTTGAATGCTCATCGCCGGAGTATCTTAAGGGAAAGAAACTGATAGAGGTCGGTGATGATGAGCTTACCTGTGACCCGCGAAGAATGACGACTACAACCCAACGTACAACAAACGGTTTGAAGTCGTCGTCTAAGTTTATCACACGTTCTACAACCCAGGAACCAATGATTATTTGGAGCTTAGAACCAACTCAATCTCCAATGAAAATCAAAACAAAGATGCCAAACATAAAGCAGCCGATAATGAACAATGATGACACCCTTATTATAGGCATTGTAGGTGGTGTGGTTGCTTTCATTGCCATTCTTATTATAATCATATGCATAGTCCGGCTTCGGATGAGCAGCGCGGAGTATCACAATGCACCTGTCATGGGTATGCCACCCATGCCGATGGGTCCAGGAAGTGTTCAAGTCAGCTATAAAGGTACCCCGGCAGCTGCCCTGTATGCAGTGCCACCTTATGCTTCGCAGAACTATGCAACTCTTCCGCATAAGACATTGCATCACTCGCAGCAGAACCTCACCCAAAGACAACCTGCTTACTCTACGATGGGCAGGATGACTTATTTCGGAAATGGTCAACAACAACAACAACAGCAGCAGCAGAACGGACACAATCACCACCATCAACCTTATATAATTTATCCCGATGAGAAGGCGTATAGATAACAGTTGAGCTCAAAACGAATTTCATTTGCAAATGAGAGGGGTCATATTGCGAATCCCTGAAGTCATTATAAGAAATTTACAACGAAATATTAGAAAAAGAAGATGCATGTTGCTTTAAGTCAGTTGCGTAACATTTACGCGACATTTATTTATAGAAAAAAACGATTGAACTGAATTAAAGCTGAATATTGTCGAGTTCAAGCAATCAGAAGTGTAATATGTTAATGCTTATAGTTAGAATCTTGAACACAACATGGATTAGGTTAACTAATTTTGTATATAGCTTTTAGAGTAAATCATATTATTGTTTAAAAGCATGCTATAGAATTAATTAAGGCTAACAAATTGTGATTATTTAGAGATCACATGATATCTACCAATTATATTTGGCTTACTAACAGGCAAAAAAAAATAAACGAAATGAAACACGAAAATAAAGATTAAGTACAAACTGTTGCTTTTTCGATTTTTTTTAAAAAAAGATTTTCGGAAGACTGATAAATAAAGCCTGCAACACAATGAATCCGTTACGTTGAAGTACACACCTGATAACTAAGTTCAATAGGTACACACGTCCTTATGGGAAGCGGCCCATAGACGAACTTTATGAAGTGCGTCGGACGTGTATTTCACTGAGTTGTCAGTTGTGTACTTCGGACGCAACGTGACGGACGCGGCGGATTCATTGGGCTGAAGGCATGAGTTAAAATAACTTAAATAGAATGTTCACGGGTAGGCCCTACTCAGAGCATACGAATCTTCATTTAGCTATATTGTATTAGTGTGGAACAGTCACCGGACGCATGCACGGACAAATCTGTATATTTAAAAATAAATTCTTGTATGTCTGTTTGTCTTTCACACGTCTTGTCTTTTGTCTTGTCATTTGTCTTTCACACAAATCGCAATGAAATTTTGGTGAGCGGCTGTTTGCATACTCGCCGTAATAGTTGCTTAAAAAAATTAAAAAAATGCAAAGGTTAATGCATCAAGTGAATGGTAGACGCTTTACGGATTTTTTGTTTTTGACGATTTTGGGCTTGATCAATTCCTATTGGCCCAAGGAAGGACATTGGCCTATAGATAAAACTCCCAGAAAATTTACAATGCAACTTGCACATATTCACTCTGTTAAAGATATTTCAATTAAATCAAATCAAATTATGAAAAAATTAAATAAAATCTCTAAAAACAAGAGTTTGTCTGTGACAAACTTCTTTAAACCCGACCCTATACACCGTGTAACACCAAATCTTAAAAATTTTTCTCCCGAATTCACATATTATTTGTATAGGCCACGTCCCCAAAAATGGGTCTGGGCTAAAAATTGAAATCAATTAATTATAATTTTGTTAGAATTATGACAAAATGCCTTAAAACCGAATATTATTTCGGAAAAAACAGTTTTTTCCTAAAAACGCCCCCTAAAAGTGGGCGAAGCTAAAAACTTTGTATGGACTAAATTTAGCAAATAGTTTTATCTATAATATTTGTAATATAATTTTTTTCGATTTGTAGTGGGCGTGGCCGTTGGTGGATTTAACCAATTTTCAAAATAAGAACCAAAGACACTCCAAGTTTGAGCGTCCTAGTTCAATTTAAAAGACCTAAAAACTTCACACATACGGACAGACGGACGGGCGGACATAGCCTAATCGGTTCATCTGTCGGTCTCGATCATATCTCTAAAAGGTCTTAGGGGTCTACGTTGATTATTTCACTGTGTTACAAACTTTGCTTCAAAATTAATACATATACCCTGAGTAGGGTATAAAAATTTGCCATTGGAGGCCACAGTGTTTGGGTGGACCGCTTCGCGGATTTAAAAGATTTCATCTCGCTTTATTGCGGGGCTTAGCCGATAAATATAGTTGAAAGGCTCTTATTAATACTACTTATTTTCATTCCGCTGTCATTCATGTCAGCTGTCTGGCAGGCTCCTGTGGCCATGCATAGGGATATATGAAAGTTGCACTCTTTTTAACCTTTTCCCCCTATAAATTCTTAATAAATCGAGACCGATAATTTTTAATAGCATATTCGGAATCGGGACACCGAAATCCAATTAGAATAAAAGTGCCATAATAAATTTACTACTTAAACGAAACATTAAACTATTTTTCTACAAAAAAGTTAAGTCTACGCTAAGTTCAAAAAGTTAAGTTTTCTTAAATTACCCAACTTGTTGGTCAATTTTCTTTATTTTTCTCTCCATAAGAACCCTCCACAAAGTATAAGAAAACTTATTGATAGAAGATGAATAAAACCGATAATGCCATTCTCAAGTTATAGCGGGACCAAAGGACATATGTATTGATTTGATGTTGACCCCGAAACGAAAGCCAAAATCAGGACTTGCTTAGCGAGGTGGGGGGGGGGGGGGGCAAGGAGGCACAGGCCCCAGGCTTCTTGCTAGGGGCGGCAAATTTGGAGCGGTATTTTTTTTATAAATACTTATATATAAAATTTACAAAACGGATTCCTTTTTTAGTCCAATGAATTTATTTACAAAGTTTATCAGCATTAGCACTGCTTCACAGTAAATAATCAGACAATCCTTGTGTTGCTTAAAAACAAAATCCAAGAAGCTGATCCTTAGTATGCAACTTTGCGCCCTTGAAGTTGTGTGTATGAGTATGTTAGTGTAAGCTATGTATTGTATGCCGGCTCCAGAGATTAAAACGAACCGAAAAACGTTCGTCGCAATCGATTACCCGATTGAAAACATGAGTACGACCGAACAGAGTGTGTATATGCAAATAGCTCTCTGCACCGCAAACGATCATTACGAGTTTTGCCATGGAAACAAACGGATCTTCATTTTTCCAGGGAAAAACAAAACGATCACTACGATCTTACCAATATGTTCGAACTTTGAACAAAAGTATGTACTTATTCAAAAAATCGATCGTTTTAACCGCGGTTCTTTTTGCAAACATTCGAATACTTTTGCGTGTGTGATTCCATCCTCTTTGGACGTGAACACAAGAGCGAGTTACGTCCGTGTTTACAAAACATTGACATGAAAGGCTTGCAAGTGGGTTCTCCTTTTGCCACCCACAAAGCGAGTATACAGAAAAATCTAACGAATACAAACATACAAAATAATATTTTTTGTGTGTTTGTTCATTATCCATCAGGCTCGTTTTAATCACTGCGGGAGACTGAATTTCGTCTTCGTGCGAATAAGTTATTTTGATTAAAGTCCTATACTTTTGTTGCACCCAATTGAATAAAAGATTATAAACCTAAACATAAACGTGGTAAGAGATTTTGCTCTGATGAAAAGTAGAAAAATAAAATTTTAAAGAAAATTTTCTGCAAAATAATAAAAAAGTTTCTTGTAAAAAACTTGGATGGATACCCCATCGCAGTTGACCACCATCAAGCTCCGCCAAGATTGTGTCTTAAATCTTGGTTGTTAAATTTTAGTTTCTATTAACTTCAATTGTATTTAGAATTTATCAGTTAACAGCCTCCTTCCTTAAAAAAGGAGCTTGGCATCAACCCCTTTTCAATAACATCGTTTTTTTTCTGTTCATATTTTTTGGACTAAAAACAAATATAGAGAATAAAAACTGTTTATTAAAATGCAAATTAAATATGACCATGTTTTCGTTTTTTTTAAGTGTCAATCACAATACACTTAAGCGAGGATATCGCCTACAAAAACTATGATTTTTCATGTCATTAAATAAAGTGGGCGTGTCAGTTGGTTGTGAAAGTAAAGTTACCTTCTTAACTTTTTTAATTCGAAATTTTGAACTTGACCTTTGCTTAAAAATTCAAAATGATTTTTTTAAGCACATTTTAGGTCTAAAATAAATTATTTATTAACCTGTTTTTCTGCAGAATTTTCATTTAAATAATTAAAAATCCCATTTTAATTAATTTAAAATTTAAATAATTAAAATGGGAATTAACTTTTGTTATTTAATATCCTGAGGTAAATAATTTTTATCCGCTTAGAGATTGGGAAATCGAAAAGTAATTAGGGAACATTTTAAATTTGGGGCATCATTTTTACTTCACTCGCTAGAAACAAGTACATTCATTCATTCATTTTGTTTTTATTGAGACATCAATACATTTGTTAATTTATGAATACATTATTTTTAAATTTATGGTAGCCGACTTAAATAGTAATATCTGGGTAAACATACCTTTAAATACTATAAGTGTTTATAACAAAACATATATAATTAAAGTTTTTATTTTAACTAAATTTCTATAAGTTCTATTTCTATTTTGCATGTGTTTGCTCCCGAAACATGTTCACTTTATGGCTCAAGCGGCCGACTAAAAACTAGTACGAAAAACAGTTGACAACATTTTTAAGAGAAATTTTACCAAGTTTAGTGACAAACATATGTGTACAGGTATAACTATGGTTGAAACCGTAAGCAAAGGTTTTTTTTTTAGTAAGTGAAAAACTTAGTAGGGCGGCTTTAATTGGATCCGCCCCGGGCGACCCCAACTCACCCTGTTTCAATTTTGTTTGGATATCAAAAATCATTTGTAATAATAAAAAAAATACATATTTGAAGTAGTTTTCGTGTTCCTTATAAATCTCATCGGCGATTCAACCCTTCGTCCTATTTTACCTATCCAGACCTCAAAATACATGACATATTTCTTATTCTTTGATGGGATTGCATTCAAACACGAACAGTCGACGTACATACACGAAACCAATAACTAAGGTAAAAAAGTTTGCAAAATAGTTCTTAAACAAACATTTTTTTTTTCTTAAAAACGCCCCTTTAAAGTAAGGTGGAGCTCAATCCTGTGTAGTATGTAACAAACTTAGCGAATGGTAATTTCTTTCATATATCTCACATATTTTTTTTCGATTTAGAATGAATTTTCCAGAAAAATCAGGTTTATGAAGATCTGACATGTTAAAAGACTTAAAATAGCGATTGTGTGGGCGTCTCAATTTTTGGCTAATTAAAGGCTCCTGGGGGCCGATTACGATGTACGAGGCGCATCGCTACCAATCCGCCTTTTCAGAAGCGATCCGCTTCGAATTATTGTTATTATGCAAAACGAAGATAATTGCATCTCGTTGCTTTCCAGTTTCCAGTTTTCAAAGTGACTGAGCCTTCCAAGTACAAACAAAAATCAAACAATTCATTACGAGCTTCCTATTTTTAAACTCTTTTAAATTATTCTGGCCTACTTACATAATTGCAACGAATCCCTTTTAATTTGTTTATACTTGTTATAAAATGTTCAGATAACGAAATGTTCAGGTAAAAAATAACGAATGGGCGAGCAATAGAAAAAAAGGTCCGTCAAGTATGAAGACTTACGCAGAGCGGTCTGTCGGCTTTTGTTGAAGGTTATAGTCATCTATATTGCGCAGTTTGTGTAACATTCTATTTATTTGTAAAAAATTATTTCTGGAAATATTTTACAGTTTGTCCGTTTGATGCAGAGCGCTTGCCTTTTAAACTTTACATACTTCAGCCAAATTTAAACAAGATCATCATAATCGTTAAGAAACTAGAAATCTTAAAAAAAATAGTTTTTGAAAATGTTTTCACGTTGTTCAGTTAAATCTTTGAATTTTTTGAATATTCGAAGTCTGCTATAGTTCTGTATAAAATTTAATAAAATGGACTATGCCCGGTGTTAATTTAAAAATTATATTTTATACAGTTTGGGAGGTAGAGGGGGAGACATGCGTTCTTTTGACCTTTTTTATAATTTTTTAATATGCTTTTCAAATGTTCTGAAGTTTTTTCCAGTTCCCGTTAGACCTTTTTCCAAAAGCACAACCACCAGCACAAGCCTTGGATGTTTTTTTTTTAATTCTATGGGCACCTAATGCGTAAACGGTAAAACAAGTTCCTTTTTTATTTCGTTTTTTTTTTAATAGGCTTCTAAAAACTTATGTTATAAATGGCGATTTAAAAAAAATTTTAACGCAGCCTTCCTTCTTTTTGTAAGCTTTGTACTAACCGAATCCGAAAAAGATGGCTTTTACCGTTAAGCTACTAGAAGATTTAAAAAAAATGTTTTTGAAAATGCTTTTATGTTTTTTAGTTAAATCTCAGAAGATTTTGAAATATCAAAATCCGCTTTAATTTTCCTTAAAATTTTGAATTAAATCTGATACAGGTGATTTTTTTCATAGAATTCCACCAAACAGCACCGGAGATAAGGTGGGGACACACACGTTTTTTCATGCATTTTTGCGATTTTTTCGAAAATGCATCAAAATTGCAGTACTCAAACTGTGAGCGATAAGCCGTTCAAAAGATATGGCCTCCAACACTTTAAAAAACGTCATGCATATTCGACTTTTCATTTCTCAAGAACGTTTTGATATTTTAGAAAGGTTTTATTTTTTAATTAAAGATTGGTATTTCTTAAACCTAAGTTTCGTTTTTCTGGTTCTTGCCTTCTAAACTTCTTGAAAGAAACACTAAAAAACATTAAGTCCATTTTCACATGAAATTTCAAACTGTAATTAAACCGTCATTTGTGCTTGAAAAAAATTGCCCTCTTTGTTTACTCTGACGCAGTTTATACGCACACCAAATTTTGTCTTTCTACGACTTACCGTTCAGAAGTTATAAAGCGATTGGACGGACGGACGGAAGGACGGACAACGTAGCGATACCATGAGGTCCGTTTTCCAGTTTTGGACGAACCGCTAAAACCGTTATTACTCCAGCCACTCGCTCAGCCCTCCAGTTGCAATTCCTTTTTGGGATCTACCAAAACATTAAATTGCTGCTCGTTTGCACTTTTTTGATTTCTTAAGAGAAAAGAATCAAATAAAACTATGTGAAATTCCTTATTCATTATAAACAAGATTGAATTTACTTGCGATCGTATTCGCTTTCAATCCGCAACAGGGGCAGATTAGGGTAAAGTGCCGCCCCCTGGGAACATCTACCAAAAAATACACCTAAAAACTAAACTGACTAAAATTTTCAACTTTAAATTTCGTGGTGGCTCTTATAACCTCCGAAAAATACAGCTTTTACACGTTCCACGGCACAGAACGAACTATGGGCAAAATGAGCATATCACCCGTATGTGTTCTTGTTTCAGTTTCACTGATGTAAGTCCCATTCATCGATAATGGCTGTGTAATTTGGTTTTGCTTCAATGACAGAAGACAGCATTAGGATTAAGAAGCATTAAAATATTTCTATTTCGAGATCCACATGATACAATTCTGTTAAGGTCAGAGTTTAATGAGATTGACATACGCTGCCGTTCTAGTTCAACGTCGGAAGAGCAGGGACGAGGAACTGAGAACGAATATGAGATACTAAAATACGGTCATCAGCAAAGGAGTGAATTGGATTAGTAGTAACAGACAAGAGATCGTTTATGAAAATAAGGAAGACAGTCGGAGACAACACAGAGCCCTGGGGGACCCCAGCGTTTATATGGTGAATTGCAGACTTGGAGCCATCCATAACAACTTGTATTGAACGGTTCGAAAGGTAATTACTAATCCATTGAACTTTCATCGATTCCAAATGCATGCATTTTCGACAAGAAAGGCCTGATGCTTGCTTTCACCAAGAAGATGCAAGGAGTGGTTCCCCTTTTCGATGAAATATGCCCCTAAATCACCAGTGGACCTTTTGGTACGAAAACCATATTGCCGGTCATTGAAGTTTTCGTGATTCTAGTTATTTCATAAGCTGAAAGTTAATCAGCGTTTCCATGACCTTGGAAAGAAGGGAAGTAAGTGCAATTAGACGATAATTAGAGGGTGAAGAAGAATAGTCTTTTTTAGGGACAAATGCTGTTTCTGACCACATATTCGAGGTCGCCAAGAACGCTGCGAAATGCCTAGGTTTCCGTAAAAGATGTAAGAAATATTGCACCCCTTCTGATTTGGCTATTTTATATAAGGCCTACAGTCGCCCTAAATTGAAATATAATTTCCATGTCTGGGCGTGTGCTCCTAAAACATCACTGCACCTGCTAGACAGGATTCAAAAACGCGCGATAAAACTCATTGGAGACAGAAACATTGCGAAATCCATACATTCACTTGAATATCGACTAACGTCTCATGCTTATCTCTGTTTTATCACTTTTTTTTACAAACAATGTTCCATCGAAATAGAATCATTTCGCCCCTCAAGATATTCAACAGTAATACTCGCCAAAGATTGAATGCACATCGGTTCACCCTTGAGCCGACTTTCGGACGTACTATAGATAAAGTAGGTATAAAGGTTCTTTCTTAAGCCGCACCACGCGAATGTGGAATGTTCTACCACGATTAGTCTCTCCCACAACTGTTTAAAACAAGAGTACAACGGTAGGTACCTCTCCTCTTTTCCCCCTTTGTCTAATCCTTTCCGCTCGTGAAATGTCAGTCATCAAAAGGGTTGCCAGTCCCCCTATAAAAAAAAATGTTTAACTGTCAATTTTAGATAAAAACTAACAATAAACCAATTAAGATTTCAACTGTTGAAGTCACAATTAACACTTGAAATTAAGCTGAACGAACGGATAGCTACTTGACATAAAAAGATTTGTTTTATGGATTTTTATCGCGAGCGAACTATATTCTACCTGTAATTCTTTTTTCCGATCTCTTACAAACGAACGATACAGAAAAAAAATTTGATACTGTTCCTTCGTCAGAGAACTATAAATTTTCATAGCTCGAAAATTTTACCGTTCACGATTTTATTTCTTATGGTTCGTGAGAAAATGTATAGAGAACGATAAAGATCCGTATTTTATGTCTCGCGAGCGATATTTTACGAGCCCTGATCTAGGTGACTTAATTTAACCGATACTGAAGTTACCTGCAGTCTTTGATGTAGAGAGAGTATCCGCCTCTTGAATCTTTTGAAGGATGATGCGCGTGATAGCCGATGCGTAACCTTGTATTTTGGGTCCGGCACCCCAAGCATATGTAAACATTATTCTTGCGTAAAAACACTTCTATACATACATATATATATTTTCAGCGCCATATTGGCTTATCCTCTACAATGGTCGCGAAGCGAAGGTGGCTAAATGGTCTTTCCATTCTCCCCACGAACTCAAGAGACTTAGGCGGGTCTCCGAAAGTTTCTTAACCTGATCCCCTCACCTTTTTCTTGGCCTGTTAGGGGGCGTCGCGCTCGCATCTCGGCTAGCATGACCTGTCTAGGAAGTCTGTAAGGGGGCATGCGAACAACGTGTCCAAACCATCGAAGACTCGATCGTTCCACTCGGAGATGTGTAGCTGGTCAACATTAAGATTCCCACAAATATGTAGTGACGTTTCTCACTCTACACCTAAGAGTAACACCAGCAACGCACATCAGGAATCTTATTTCGGCAGGGAATTACCCGAATTTCATGACCATACCCGAGGGTTGGAACGAACACTGAATTAAAAGCTGGGATATTTGCTTTCACTCCAAGCTGAGCTTTCCTAATGACGGGCCGGCGCAATTCCTTTACTATTGCTCCAGCTTAGCCAATTCTACAGGACAACTCAGTATCACTCCTCCCATCTTTCCCGAAAACCAGAGAGTAAGTGTAAAGTGTGTACGCAGAAGTAAGACGCTCAAAAATACTTGGTTAAAAACAACCAAATACTCGTGTAAAATTAATAGACTGTGTTTGCTAATATACAACCTGCAAACACACTCGGTTAATTTTACACCGCATATGCGGTGGCCCATCTACTCGGTTAAAGTAAGGGCCTAGTTATAGCTATCATTGAAACATCATTGAAACAAATCCATGTTTTCTGGAAAATTAGAGGTTTTTCTTAAATTCAGCCTCCAAATGTGGGCGTGGCCCAAAACTTTGTATGAAAGAAATAAAAAAAATCGTTTTCTACATAATATATTAAGCAAAAATTTTCCAATTTGGAACGAAAATATTGAATAAATTGCATGTGCAACTTTACACTTTCAATCGATGCCACGCCCACAAAGGATGGTCTGCGGATTCTTTTTTTATTTTTTATTGACTTTTTATCATCAAAAGATGTTAAATAATAAATCTCAGCTTATCACGAGGTCTTACAATCTTGTAAGCACCAGAGGTTGTTGCACATTTGGACCTATTGCGGGCGTGTCTGTGGGCGGATTTAAAAAATGTTAACACCTGTATTGCTTCGGATGACAGAGAGCTTACGCATAAAATTTCAGCTTCCTAGCTCAAAATTTAAGGCCTTAAAATTGGTGACATACGGATGGACGGATGGACATGGCTCATTCGACTCAAAAGTCGGTCTCGATCATCTGCCCTTAAGGTCTTGGGGGTCTATCGTCATTATTTCTCTATGTTACATTTTCGGTATCAAACTTAATATACTCCTTTCCTGTGGAATAGGGTATAAAAACGAAATTGCATCAAATCAATCCTCGATCTTCAGCGACATTGATAGATATGTATGATAGATATATTAAATAACATTGAGAAAAGGGTAATTGCCGCTGATGCTATTCTCTTTGGGATCCCTCATCAGCCGGATGAAAATTTCAAGTCAATATTCAATCGCTTGTGTCACACAATCGATTGCAAGCCGCCAGTCTTAAAAAATAACCGCAACTCCGGCTCTACATTAGTCATTATTAAGTTCTCCTGCTGCACTCACTGAGAGAAACGAAGCTCTAAGATCAGCAGCCAATTTCCGTAATTCTAATCAAAGAGGGCTTACCACAGCTGACATGGGGATTGTCTCAACCGAAAGCACCTGATGTTATGTAAACGAGAGCCTAATTAAAGCATACAAAAGACTTCCCCTTCGCAGTGCAATTGCTTTGAAAAGAAAAAAAACTGATCTTCTTCGCCCACACGAAATATGGGTCCATTTATGTGAAGGAGCTGTTGCTGATGTATGAAGAAATCATTTCGAGCATCATCATCATCATAATTATTTATTTCAGTATTTTTGTAACTTATTTAAAATGTAATTATTTTAACACGATCTTTTCTCTACATTTCCTATTTTTATTCTTCTACTACAGTTTAACTACTCTTCATTTCTCTAATAACTTTAATTTTAAAATGTAAATTTTAATTTAAAAAATTTAAAAATTATTCCTGATGCAGTCCTTATCGTAAATGTTGTCAGTGGCTATTGCATTTAAAAATCTCCGAGAAAGGGGAAAAAATAACCTTTGCCCAGGCTAAGATTCGAACCTGGCCACTTGGGTCATCCGTCTGATAGTCAAATTGCACTCCACTAGGCTTATTCGTTGCAAAGTAAAACAGTGCAAAAGCGTCATGTTAAATAACAAAGTTTTGAAAAAAGCTGAACTAAGCGCATATAATTGTTGGTTACATTCGAACCCTCTTTTATGTCGAATTTTATATATGTATCATCTCTGTTATTTATTTGTTAATTTTGATGTAGTTATATTCGTGCCGTCTAGAACATATGAATTTGAAATTTTTATTGCATACTTTTTATTGCCAGTAAACATTTTATGGTTAATTAAATTAAAACTTACTGGCTTGAGGCTTGAACATGCGTCCTCGCGCATCAAAGGCAGTTAGGCTATCCACTAGGCTATCGCGTGATATGGGTTATGCCTGCCGAAATTGCATATTATACGTTCTTCTTTATTTTCACTTTTTTAACAATAAGTTCTTAAAACTGGATTTTCATAAAAATAATTGACATTTTTAATTGTTGTGCCAACAATTTTCATCTTAAAAAAAATCGTTACCTCAAGAACTAATTGTTGGATCAACATTTTAATTTTTGGTAGGCTAAACTGGCTTGAAACATTGTAAATACAACAATTTTATTGTTGTGCCAACAATTTTCCGTTTCTGAAAATGATTGACAACGATAAAAATTTTATTTTAAAAATTTGGGTGCTAATTTGAGTACCTAATTTTTAAAAAATCAGCAACGAGTTCTTGGTTCAGGAAAACATTGTTGGGCCAAGAATTTTTTGGTTGGCAATCCTTCAAGAATCAAAAATTCTTGGGATAACGTTTTTTTTTTTGTGTGGATCAGTCGTAGCATAAATGAGGTTCAGACTCAGACAATGTTGAATGTGCTTGCTAATCAGCATGATTATTTTTAGGTGTGTCATATAAATGCAGCAAGCTCTACTCCGTGGTGGAATTGTCAAGTGGTTGCTGATCCAAATGAAAAGTTATACATTTTTCAAACTCTTGCACCGACTTTGTTTCATGATCTTGTAGCCACTAAATCCTTCCAGAATCAAAAATTCTTGGGAAAACGTTTTTTTTTTTTTGTGGATCAGTCGTAGCATAAATGAGGTTCAGACTCAGACAATGTTGAATGTGCTTCCTAATCAGCATGATTATTTTTAGGTGTGTCATATAAATGCAGCAAGCTCTACTCCGTGGTGGAATTGTCAAGTGGTTGCTGATCCAAATGAAAAGTTATACATTTTTCAAACTCTTGCCTTCTAAGATGTTGTGGAAAAATCTTCGTCAGATAGGCATTGGTACTAAGGGTCATAAAAGTTGCGATTTGGATTTGAATAATATGAATGATTTTTTTGTCTCCAATGAAGCTGCTGGTGAGAGTTTTGACTCTGACTCTATACTCCCTTGAGTTTTGAATTTGACTCTATGATTCCTGATACTAACATTGAACATGAAATGAATTTTGATGTAGTTACCGAAGATGAGGTTATTATTTATCAAAAATCTATTATCAAAAATCTAAAGTCAAATGCGGTTGGAGAAGTATTAAATATAACTACACCCAAATTAAGAATTTTGTATGTACATCAACGACTTGTCTTCAATCTGTAAGCACACGCTCATACACTTCTATGCAGACGACATCCAATTGTATTTATATTTGTCGTTCAATAGGATGCACGAACTGGGTTCTTGTTTAAACGAGGATCCGCTCCCAACAAACATACTCTCGAGAGATGTGCTCTACAAATCTAGAAAAACCTCTTATAAATCTCTCGTAAGACTCTTGAATACTCTCAGAACATAATCTTTTTTGATTTAATTGAATTTTACTCTCATAGTACTCTCATTAAAATGGTAAAAGGCCACCAGAGTAAAAAAAGACGTAAACTCCCAATATGAGAGAATATTTGATTCTTGTTACGTGTGTTCAACTCTCATGTTACTCTCAAAGAGTAAAAGTATTATAAGAAGAATCATCATGAGAGTCAAACTATCGAAGCACTCATAAAAATACTCTTTTCAGCCTAACACTCTTGTTTTGAGACCGGATGGCTGATAAAAATACCTACTCATGTCAATTCAAAATAATTGCGTCCCACCATACGTCAAAAGTAATTTTGTCAGTATGTAGTGTGCTTGCGGTGACAGAAGTTTTTTAATTAATTTAATGCATTTCTTTATGGAGAAAAAAGTGTAGATATTTCTGCAGCACAAATCCTCGTCGAAAACATATTCATGGTCTGGTTGGCCAGCATGGATTGGCTGACTTTTTCTACATGCAAACAAACTCACAGTCAACTCCGATGACGTCAGATTTACATTTACTTTACCGAGCCAATGTCATAACATGCGTACGCCGTAATCTTTATATTCCTTCATGCATGTGCACGCGGCACTGATGTAAAAACAGAAGTGCGTCTTTCAATAATACGAAACCACGACATTTCTAAATTCTTAAAAACAGTTTATTTACTCTGATTCGAGAAAACAAAGGCAATTTTACTTTGGTTAAAAGGGTAAAACTCTGAAAAACAGTCAATATGCTCGCACGAGGAGAGCTAGTCTCTGTTAAAAAAGCTTAATCGTGCACAAAAAGTGAATGACTCTTATTAGAAAACTATTTTTTCCGCCATTTAATTTCTTACCTCTTAGAGTTACCAAAGTCAAGATATACGTATCTAGTTGATTTGCATCCGTTTGTTATAAATAAAATAAAAAAAAATATACCGAAAAGATTTTATGAATGTACGAAGAAATGTAAATAAATTTTTTTGTTTGTAGGATGGTTAGAGATAGATAGATTTTAGTTCTTATTATGCCCTAAAACTTGGATGTATTTTAAAACGTATAGTTTGTAACAGTAAATTATCACCGCGTAATCGCATACTTAGCATTTTTATTGATATCGACATAATCGACCACGCAGCTAAATACGGACGGACATGGCTCATTCAACTCCCATTTCGGCAGCGATCATGTCCTCTTACATCCTATTTTACTCCTTTCCCTCTTGGTTGAGGTAAAAAACGAATGTTAGGCAGAGAAAATGTGGCAACCCTGCTGCCGGGCCCTGGGCCGGCGCAATTCCCTTACTATTGCTCCAGCTTGGCCAATTGTACAGGACAACTCAGTATCATTCCTCCCATCTTTCCCGAAAAACAGAGAGTAAGTGTTAAGTGTGTACGCAGAAGTTACACGCTCAAAAATACTTGGTTAAAAACAACTAAATACTCGTGTAAGTTTTATTAGTTTACTCGTTTTACTCGTTTATTAGTAGACTGTGTTTGCTAATATACAACCTGCAAACACACTCGGTTCATTTTACACCGCATATGCGGTGGCCCATTTACTCGGTTAAAGTAAGGGCCTTATTATAGCTATCATTGAAACATGGGCGTGGCCAAAAACTTTGTAGGAACAAAATCTAGTTTCTATACTAGATTTCGTTCCTACAATGTTTTTGGCCACGCACATGTTTAGAGGTGGAGCTAATGTGCTAAATTTTATTTCTTATCCTTACTTAAGTTAGGCTAAAAAGTAGTCGAAATCCATGTTTTCTGGAAAATTAAAGGTTTTTCTTAAATTCAGCCTCCAAATGTGGGCGTGGCCCAAAACTTTGTATGAAAGAAATAAAAAAAAGTGTTTTCTACATAATATATTGAGCAAAAATTTTCCAATTTGGAACGAAAATATTGAATAAATTGCAAGTGCAACTTTACACTTTCAATCGATGCCACGCCCACAAAGGATGGTCTGCGGACTCTTTTTTTATTTTTTATGACTTTTTATCATCAAAAGATGCTAAATAATAAATCTCAGCTTTTCACGACGATTTACAATCTTATAAGCACCAGAGATTGTTGCACGTTTAGACCGATTGCGGGCGTGTCTGTGGGCGGATTTAAAAAATGTTAACACCTGTATTGCTTCGGATGACAGAGAGCTTACGCATAAAATTTCAGCTTCCTAGCTCAAAATTTAAGGCCTTAAAATTGGTGACATACGGACGGACGGACAGACGGATGGACATGGCTCATTCGATTCAGAATTCGGTCTCGATCATAAGCCCTTAAGGTCTTGGGGGTCTATCGTTATTATTTCTCTATGTTACATTTTCGCCTGTATCAAACTTAATATACTCCTTTCCTGTGGAATAGGGTATAAAAACGAAATTGCATCAAATCAATCCTCGATCTTCAGCGACATTGATAGATATGTATGATAGATATATTAAATAACATTGAGAAAAGGGTAATTGCCGCTGATGCTATTCTCTTTGGGATCCCTCATCAGCCGGATGAAAATTTCAAGTCAATATTCAATCTCTTGTGTCACACAATCGATTGCAAGCCGCCAGTCTTAAAAAATAACCGCAACGCAACTCCGGCTCTACATTAGTCATTATCAAAGTTCTCCTACTGCACTCACTGAGAGAAACGAAGCTCTCAAATCAGCAGCCAATTTCCGTAATTCTAATCAAAGAGGGCTTACCACAGCTGACATGGGGATTGACTCAACCGAAAGCACCTGATGTTATGTAAACGAGAGCCTAATAAAAGCATATAAGACTTCTCCGCAGTGCAATTGCTTTGAAAAGAAAAAAACTGATCTTCGCCCACACGAAATATGGGTCCATTTATGTGAAGAAGCTGTTGCTGATGTATGAAGACATCATTTCGAGCATCATCATCATCATAATTATTTATTTCAGTATTTTTGTAACTTATATAAAATGTTATTATTTTAACACGATCTTTTCTCAACATTTCCTATTTTTATTCTTCTACTACAGTTTAACTACTCTTCATTTCTGTAATAACTTTAATTTTAAAATGTAAATTTTAATTTAAAAAATTTCAAAATTATTCCTGATGCAGTCCTTATCGTAAATGTTGTCAGTGGCTATTGCATTTAAAAATCTCCGAGAAAGGGGAAAAAATAACCTTTGCCCAGGCTAAGATTCGAACCTGGCCACTTGGGCCATCCGTCTGATAGTCAAATTGGACTCCACTAGGCTTATTCGTTGCAAAGTAAAACAGTGCAAAAGCGTCATGTTAAATAACAAAGTTTTGAAAAAAGTTGAACTAAGCGCATATAATTGTTGGTTACATTTGAACCCTCTTTTATGTCGAATTTTATATATGTATCATCTCTGTTATTCATTTGTTAATTTTGATGTAGTTATATTCGTGCCGTCTAGAACATATGAATTTGAAATTTTTATTGCATACTTTTTATTGCAAGTGAACATTTTATGGTAAATTAAATTAAAACTTATTTGGCTTGAGGCTTGAACATGCGTCCTCGCGCATTAAAGGCAGTTACGCTATCCACTAGGCTATCGCGTGATATGGGTTATGCCTGCCGAAGTTGCATATTACACGTTGTTCTTTATTTTCACTTTTTTAACAATAAGTTCTTAAAACCGGATTTTCATAAAAATAATTGACATTTTTAATTGTTGTGCCAACAATTTTCATCTTAAAAAAATAGTCAAGAACCTCAAGTTACCTTCAAGTTACCTCAAGAACTAATTGTTGGATCAACAATTTAATTTTTGATAGGCTAAACTGGCTTGAAACATTGTAAATACAACAATTTTATTTTATTTAATTTATAACTTTTTAAAAAATCAGCAACGAGTTCTTGGTTTAGGAATACATTGTTGGGCCAAGAATTTTTTGGTTGACAATCCTTCAAGAATCGACAATTCTTGGGACAACAACGTTTTTTTTTTGTGGATCAGTCGTAGCATAAATGAGGTTCAGACTCGGACAATGTTGAATGTGCTTTCTAATAAGCATGATTATTTTAAGGTGTGTCATATAAATGCAGCAAGCTCTACTTCGTGGTGGAATTGCCAAATGGTTGCTGATCCAAATGAAAAGTTATACATTTTTCAAAATCTTGCACCGACTTTGCAATCTGCAACCGACTTTGTTTCGTGATCTTGTACCCACTTAAGCTGTCGTTATCCATAATACTGCATGCCCTTGGTATACGGACGGAGTTATTAGGGCGCTAAAGAATCGAAATAGGCTTTATAGTAAATGGAAGCGTAGTCGTTCGCTAACTGGAATATATACTAATCAGCCCGTAATGCTAAAACAGTCGCTATTCGTACAGTATGTATTTCCTTGCCCTCTAAGATGCTGTGGAAAAAGCTTCGTCAGATAGGCATTGGTACTAAGGGTCATAAGAGTTGCGATTTGGATTTGAATAATATGAATGATTTTTTTGTCTCCAATGAAGCTGCTGGTGAGAGTTTTGACTTTGACTCTATACTACCTTGAGTTTTGAATTTGACTCTATGTTACCTGATACTTACATTGAACATGAAATGAATTTTGATGTAGTTACCGAAGTTGAGGTTATTATTTATCAAAAATCTATTATCAAAAATTTAAAATCAAATGCGGTTGGAGAAGTATTGAATATAAATAAATAAAAATAAATAAATAGAGTGGCGCAACAGCTCGAGGTGAGCCAGGGCCAACTTCTCAACAATGTATGCTGCGTGTGTTAATTTCTTCACATACAAGGGGACCTACAATTTTTCGCCGAATCCGAACGGCACTTTGAGAAGTTTTTCAAGACAAATGATACTCTCGGAGGGCTTGTCAGACCCTCGCGGAGGACCGTGAAAAAGAGCAAGTCTTTTTTTTTTTAGGTGACGATGGCAGGATTCGAACCCATACCTCCGGCGTAGTAAGCACACACACTAACAACTACGCCACGGCACCCCTTCCCAGTATTAAATATAACTACACCCAAATTAACAATTTTGTATGTACATCAACGACTTGTCTTCGATCTGTAAGCACACGCTCATACACTTCTATGCAGACGACATCCAATTGTATTTGTATTTATCTTTCAATAGGATGCACGAACTGGGTTCTTGTTTAAACGAGGATCCGCTCTGTGTAAGTGAATGGGCCACTAATAATAATCTAGCCCTGAATCTCAAAAAATGTCATGTTTTGCCTATTTCAAATAAATCTTTTGATCTTAATTATGAACCTGATGTTTGGTTGGCTAGCACTAAGCTTGCTTGTTCAGCTTGTTGAGATGGCTACACGCCTAGGTACCACCTTAAACCGAAAGCTCTCTGTTTATAACCACGTAAATATCGTAATTGGGTGCATGTATGGATGCTTGCGTAAGCTGTGGGCGTCTGCCAGCTACACTCCTTTGGACACCCGACCAGACTTGTGCGAAGGCTTATAATGCCTATTATTTCATACGCGGCAGTCGTCTACAGTGACCTTTACTCAAGTAGCTTACAATGCCGCTGTTCGGTATGTTTATATATTGCGAAAATATCTAGATTTACCACAATCTGTGCACTTTTACTGTACATACTTAAAATTTACGCAATACGCACTTCCCACTATGCACAGTTTCGGCTGAGCCCCCAAAAACCTGTGGGGTCACAGATTTTGTTTTCCTTCTTGTTCTCTTCCAAGTAAACTTAAACACACATTATTCAATCAAATATATTGTAATGGAGGCCTTACATATCAATCCCCGCAACTAATTAGTTGAGCTGAGAGGTATAGTTCCCTTGGATCAAAACCAACATAACATGCGCAAAATATTCGCATGGTTATCTTTGCCTTTCTGGTCTTATCATCTCAGCTATGCGATAAGGGTACATAAGCTTTATCCCTTTCATATGCCTGACGGTTCCTTTCGAGTTGTTTTTACCATTCTTTTTCTCCCAAGCCACTCTCAAGTTCAACGTTAACTCAGTAAATAGGGCACTTTTGAAGAGGAGAGGAGCATCGTGCATAGGTGTCGAGGAGTGGGTGTTGCGTGGTAAACAGGTACAATGCAGTAATCTGTATGCTACCTCTCTCATTAGGGATTAGCGGCAAAGTGGCCTGACAAACTAAACGGACCATGTATGTAACCTTGGGTTGTGAAAAAACTCCAGAAGATCTCTAGCTAGAAACGATAGTTGGTCATCATCAGAGGCCAAGCGTGTTCGGACGGAAAAGAACTCTTCTCCGGATAACGAGTCAAGACGGGGTCCGGGCTACGGACTTAAAATTAGTCCTCTTGTAACACACCTTGTCCACGTGTAATTATATAAAAAAATATATCGTGACGGCAGTTCCATTGGCAGTTACTTTTAGAGCAGTAAAAAGTTAAAGACATTTCGCCTTGATTCAGTGCTGACTATACCTGTGACAATAAAAGCATAATAGCGATCAGTGAAAAAGTAAGAAACCTCTCCCCTGAAAACCCCACATGTGCCAGTGATACCTTCCGCATATAAAAATAAAACACAGAAAATCTATAACTCTCGTCTCAATAAATCTGTGATCTTGTTTAATTCCAACCCACCCCTTCTCGCAAACGACCGAAAGAAAAAAAAAAAAAAACTATACCAAGCCATCAGTGATTATTCTCAACCGATCAGCCAAGACTCCACGTGGTGAACCTGCCCCCTGAAAGCCGCACACCAGTGACGTGCCCAAGCTCGGAATCTTGGAAAGAAAACCTCCAATGCAACATCTAGACGCCCTCAAGTCCCTTCGTATAAGCGAAGCATCACGTGCTATTCCGCGGGTTATCTATACTTGATATCTGTGTCAAAAATTATTTTTTTTCCAAATGCATACATATTAAGATTGTTTTTTTTTTTTTCTTAAATCTTTTAAAAGTTAAAATTTACACCTACCTACAAGAAAATATATAAAAATAAAATTAATTAATAAAAAGTCTTACGCCTATGTTAACGAAATACGTACAAATTCCTCCTACCAATTCCAAATTACCTAGTAGTATACATATATTTACAAGTTGAGGTACATTGATTTTTAGAGAAAAGAGAAAAAAAACCTAAAAGAAAATTTGAATTATAAATCCCGCGAAAAAAAAACCGAATAGATCGTATCAATCGAACCAAGTAATTCGCTCGCGCTCTCGATTATCTGATGAATTACCATTTCTTCCAATTGCATGCATGTATTTGTTTGTCAAAAAGTTTTTCTTCATACAGCCGCACCAGCCATCTACCTCTACAGGCCTGTCGACAAGGATTAATTGGGATTTTAATTACATTATAATATTTTTTTTTAAATAAATACATACATACAAACTTTAGCCCGTCGGGAGGGTAGTAATTTTATTGAGCCACACGAGACGTGGTTTAAACTTAACCGGGTTGCCACCTTGCTTGATTTACGTGAATAAGATCAACTTTTTGGATTTGTTATGGTTGAATAACGTAAACAAATCGGGTTTTCTTTCTTATTTTCTGCATTACGTTCAACACACTTTTTAATTTTAAATATCATTCGTGATCTGCTTTATTGATATAATTTAGTTTATTTGGATTACGCCCCCGTGAATTAATTAATTGGCTACATTGATAAATTACTCTTCTTACCTGAATATTCAACTACCTAGGTTTTATTGTCATAATCAGAATATGATTACTCTAAATTATAAGATTAATTTAATATGTTTCTCTATCGTATCTTACCTGAGGATTCTTTTGTTTTGAATTATTTTTTTTTTAATTTTGTTCGCAATGTCTATTGAATAGTTAAGTGTCTTTGAATAAATCTAAAGCTATAGCGAATTAAGAACTTACTTTTGGGTTTCATTTCGTAGTTTACAGTGGAGGTTAAAAATGTCGCAGATTTAAGATAAAGCACACAGCTTTAAATGAGTGCCAGTCCACTTAATTTTTTTTTTCAGCGGCCCATACACACGGTAGGGAGGGTAAAGACCCGCTAGGAGGACTTCCACCTGCCTCTTCCATTGGCAGTTTAGAGAATCCTTTTTTTTCAATTTTTCCCTGTTAAACTTTTAGTAAGTATTCTGTTCCTTTCTATAGAAAAATAGATCTATAGGATATAGATCTAGCATGCAATTTATTAAATATGTAATGGCGATATATCTGAGAAACACGAGTCAAGAACCCACCCTACGATGAGCTGGAGCCGCGATGTACCAGGCATGCACCCGTTTCGTGATTTTCCCAGGATTTACGTTTCTTTGTTCCCATTAATAGGTCCTTTTCCTTGATTCCCATCCCAACTTTTATTCATGGCCTACCCCAAGAGATCGGGTCTGACACCAACCCAATTCAAATTCTAAATAGTCCCACCGAACGGTTCAATATTTATTGTTAATAATAGCATGGGTAAATAAATGTACGAAACAAAGTTCGGTAGATAGAGGGAACGATGTTATTTCGCACACGTCTTGCAATCAACTACTGTCCTCGTTTGTGTTATCCTCTTTCGTTCGATCTGTTTTGTTTGTTCAGTTCTGTTTTTAGTGTCGTTCGTTATTTGTCTTGTCTCTTGTGTCGATCGCCTATACCTCTCAACCCTACATGTATTTTCTCGAAAATCAATGCGATTATTGACTGCAGGTGTTGATTGTGACTTTAAGAAATAAATTCAGCATGCATTTAAAAGTCACTTTGAATGGAACACTCATGTTACCCCTCTCAAATTGTTTGAGTTTAATGCACAAAATCAAAACCGAAAGACCCATCATAAATATATGTAATTTTTTCAGACTTGGGCAAACTTACTTATTAGTTGGAATCCCAAAGACTTCATCAAAAATGTTGGAATACCCTAGGACTTCATCAAAAATTCTTGAAGTCGCAAATACTTCATCGAAAATGTTTGAAGTCCATGACTTCAAGTGAATGGTAAAGACTTTAAAATGACTTCAAAGAATGCAGTGTTATTATAAAAAAGTGTATTCAATTGACTTTAATCTTAAGATTGGTCGAAACCACCAATCCAGTTAAGACTTCAAAAGGAATGCAAAATTTCAATGCTGAAGTCTTAGTCGTGAAATGAAGTCAATCGAATGAATGAAAAAACATGAAAAACTTTCCAAGAATTCAGGGACTATATTACAAAAGATTGCAGTCTTTCACAACTCTGAAATTGGCAGACCACGAGTGACAAAATCGTTATCTTTTCCGTTGTACGTACGTTGCCTTTCTTTCTTTATTATGTTCACGGCGTCAAGAATTTTAAAGCCTTGGGCTTGAACGTCTTCTATTACTTCTTCCTTATTGCACGATGGGAGTAGTCCCCTCGAGGTGAGGTGATTTTCATAAGTATCACTTCGTACCCACTCTGCCGCCTGCAGCTTGGCTTACGCACCGACGCTGTGTATGACTAATATGTACAGCTTATGTTTTGCGTAGTTATCTAAGCAGCATACGAGAGACAAGCAGGTTGTGGGTGTCTGCTCCTGTTGATAGCCATTGTTTCTTTCACAAGGGCATAATTACCGGTGGAAGATGCAATGTGCGGTCAGCACTGATCCTTCACTTCGCGGCTTTACTTAACATTGCTCGTGTTTGTGTTTTGTGTATTGCTGACTGTGATAGTTTTCGTGTGAATGTTTGCAGCATCCCGGGTCTGCGAAAGAAGTTCTTTCCGGTGCATGTACATGCAAATGCATTCAAGCCGGATTTATTGGCTCTAACTGAAACGCAGGTAGGTGAGAATCCGAACGATCAAGATCGATCTGATCTAAATCTGGATTTACCGGCATAGTATAGATTGGAGCCTCTATTCCGTTTGCATCGTGGTCTTGTTTTATATGTGCGGGATGATATAGCGTTCAATGTTCCCCAATATCTGAACCATAGCTACGATCCAGAATTTATTTTCAAGTGGATCAAACTTACCATCCGTAAGCAAATGCTTCACTATTACTTCTTATATAGAAGCTCAAGCTTAAGCAGCGAGTCATTCTGTAACAAGTTTGACGATCTATCCGATTCCATCATTCAAATTATGTCCCGCCATCTTAAAACCCAAATTGTCATCGCTGGCGATTTCAACATTCATAATTTCCAATGGCTTTGTCGTTCTGGGCCATCGACCAGCCAATGCGCATATTGACAACATTCTGGACTTGTTCCTCACTTCAAAAATACACTGTTAACGTACTAGCAACCCTAGGCTCGTGGGACCACTGTGTCATATCGGCTTGCTTTCCATACACTCATAGCGCAGCTATAAACACCCAGCTCCGAAAAGAATTGTTTGGCAGTGTGAGAAAGCAAATTGGGACGGCTTAAACAATTTCTTTAAAAACTTCAATTGGTCGCTTTGCTTCATGTATCGGGTATGGTCAGTGAACTTATTCTTTATGGAATGAAATCTTTTATACCGAACAGGAAAAAAAGTGCGATTCGAGCTGCAGGGAGGCTATTCAGTTAAGGGAAGTGAGTTTTGGGGCGTATAAGATCAACCCGACGGAGGACAATCGAAATAAATATAATCGAGTCAGAAACGATTGCAATGCTTTGATTCGTCGCGTTGAGTTCAAATTTTAACAGAATTTGAGGCAAATAATTCTGCAGTGTCCTAAAGGTAGCAAAAATTTTTGGTCTTTTGTCAAAAACACAAAAAACTCTGCCTTAACTTCCATCCCAACATTAATTGACAATGACACGATAACTGTCCGCTCCATTGACAAAGCCAATCTGCTTGCAGCCCACTTCTCTGCCAATTCTACGCTTCCTGAGTGTGATATGCCATCACCTGAACTCGAGCGCGTTGAATACTCAAATACACTCGTTCAGTGGCTGCAGTTTTAAAAAATCTCAACACTCACAAAGCCGCAGAAAACAGCTTTTGTACAGCCGGTTCGGAAAAAATGTGACTCTTCTTCTCCTTCCAATTACCGTCCAATTGCGCTAACATCGTTCCTTTCTAAGGTCATGGAAACAATAATAAACCGTGAGCTGACGAAATACCTGGAATCGTGGAAGCTTCTTATTGACCGTCAATATGGCTTTCGCAGCAAGCGATCTACAGGTGATTTGATGGCTTATCTGACCGAAAAGTGGAATCGCTCTTTACATTTACTGGGTGAAAGCAAGGCAATCGCACTAGATATTTCAAAGGCATTTGATAGAGTTTGGCATCAAGCCCTTCTATCAAAACTCAGTGCATACGGAATCGATACGACACTTCTTGTTTGTGATAAGGAATAACCTTACTGAGCGCTCTATTATAGCGCTCAGTAAAGAAGTAAGAATAAAGAAGTAAGAATAACCTTACTGATCTGACATCTATTCAATTTATGCTGGTGTGCCCCAGGTGTCTGTTCTGTTTCCAACACTTTTCTTAATATTCATTAATGACCTTTTATCCGCTACATCTAATCCGACCCACTCATATGCAGATGACAGTACTCTTAGTCATTCATACTCGTTCCAAAATAAACGTGGAGCCCCACGGATATTGAAACGGCAAGGTTGCGTATGTTTAACTCTTTAAATTCCGACATTGACATCATATCAAGATGGGGTTTTGTTAACAGGATGGAATATAAGGAATGTTCTATCGAAATCGCCAGCTGTATCTCACCTCTAAAAGAATTCATCCGCAACACACGTGCAAGAACTAATGCTCATGATTTCACCCTTGAACCAAGCTTGGTCGTACTGCATCGTACTGGAATTCCTTCTTTAGCAGAAATCAACACGGATGTGGAATAGTCTTACTCGCGGAGTTAGTCTTCCTCAAAATTTAAGTCCACCAGTAATCTCCTCCTCTTATCCTTTCCACTCGCTCTATGTTAACTCATCATAAGGGTAGGCCTGCAAATGAGATTATCAAAATTATTGATAAGAAATCATAACGAAATAAGAACTATTAAGTGAGGATCAAATATTTTGTAAGAAATAATTGCAAAATGTTTGCAAATTGCAAATAACAGAAACTCAAAATTGTTTCCAATTGCAGCCACCCTCTGAATGCGATCTGTTGGAAGGCAATACAATTAAAATTCATTTCTTTTTCCTCACAACATTAAGCTGGCAAAGCAATTGCAACTTAAAATACACACCCTTTCATGCTAGTCCTTAGAAGATTACGAGAAACAAGCTATAAAGTAAACATTTTCCTCCCCATTTGGCTGGCAATCTCAATCCATAAAAAGGGACAAAGAAGAACGCACGGATGATACGTGCACGGACCTACGTGGGAGAAAAATTCACAAAGCAAATGGTACAGGAAAAAATATAGTCGTATACTCTCAAAAGGAAACAAGAGCTAAACGAACCAACTTTTAATGCATCCCAGCGGCAGAGAACGAAACGAAGTGTGAAAATCGAAATTTGTTGGTCAAGAGCTTGGTTCCCACATTTCCAAGGCGGTTGGGACTTATCGTGTGAGATTGAATGGAAATCGTTAAATAGCTTTAAAAATATGATTATGAATAAGGTAGGGTTTAAGGCATTAAAGGAGATCGGTTGACTAGTAATGTGTCTCATTTTTAAAACAGAATTTGGTCCCACAAGTGGTACTGTGAGCTTGAGCCTTCAGCTGCCTTCCATTTAACCACAGGAATTACAGGAAATTGAGTATTAAACCTTATTTACCGACATAGACCAACACATATGTACCTACTTTTAACCTCGGAAACTATTTCAGGCTGCCATAGGGACATTTATTAATAGAACCATTAATTATTTCACTGGAAGCATCTTGTGTTATACAATATATGTATGTATTTAGACAGTTTCAGTATTTGTAAAATTAGGTCACATAAAAATATTAAAGTACTAACTACATTATGTAAATACTACCTTATGCCTGAAAGTATTTGGTTTTAGTTCAAACCAATTCAACCTCAACGTAGTCATAACAATTTTTTGATACATCATGTCAAGAAGTATAATATCGGTCGAATACTTTACTTTGCATTGTGATAAAAAGTGAGTTTGGTTATAGAGCGATTGGGTCCTCCAAATGGGAAAAAGGAGTTCCTTTTTAAGACAAAATTACTTTTTGCTGTAAAACCCTTAAATGGAGCATACGAAAACTGAAGAAGTAGAACAGGGGCGATTTTGTGTTGGCCGACCCAAAAAAATACAGACAAGGTGTCTGCAGCGTTTTTCATGGTGAACCAAAAAACGGATTTTGGATGAAGACTTCACACCCCAATTCAGGAACTGATTAAACGCGATTCGAAGTAGGTAGTTGAAATCACCAATTCAAAGGTAGTTGAAATCACCAATGCAACCGAAAACACGAGGGGATTGGGAATTGGGTGCGCAGAACATCGATTATGGTATCGCGCGTCATCCTGCATGCACCAGCAATTTAAAATCATGTCTTATCAACTTCAGTTAAATAAAATTCGGTTAACATGGCTCTGTAACGCTTGGCGACTACCGAAACGCTACAATCTGCACCGAGACCAGATGCAGCAATTTTATTTGGGTTTGGTATTTATTGGTGGGTAGGTAAAAACTAAACACTCTCTAAGTACTGCGTATTAAATTACTATTAAAATGTGTGCAATTATTTGTGGAAAAATACGCACAATGCTTTAAACCCTCATGGGCACTATACAAGGACCAAGCGCGCATGCTCATAGTAGTGTGAAATTCTTACTAACTAAAAAGCCTCCCGTTTTCCATTAGACTACATATAAGTTTCCTTAATAACAAAACTCTAAAAACTGCGTGTAAAATTACTAAAAAAATGTTTGCAATTTTTATACCCACCCCATCCCATAGGAAAGGAGGATATTAAGTTTGTCAATAGACAAGTTTGTCACATGTCCGTAGCACGGTGAAATAATAATCGTAGACCCCCAATACCTTAAGGGCATATGATCGAGACCGAATTCTGAATCAAATAAGCCGTGTCCGTCCGTCCGTCCGTTCGTCCGTCCGTCTGTATGTCACATGTTTTTCGGCCTTAAATTTTGAGCTAGGGTGCTGAAATTTCGTACGTAAGCTCCACATGTGAAGCAGTACAAATGTTAAAATTTTTGAAATCTGCCCAAATACACGCCCACAATCGATCCAAATGTGCAACTACCTTCAGAGCTTTCAAAACTGCAAGACATCTTAAAAGCCTTAAATTTGACATTTATAATCTGCTCATGAATGTAACACACAAAAAAGAAAAAAATTAATTGGTAAACTTTCTCCAGTTGCATCCATTTTAAGGTTAAATTTCCAAATGCATCTTACTTAGTATTTTTGTTCCAAATTTAAAAAATGTCGCTTCATATTTTATGTAGAAAATACTTAGTTCTTAAATTTGTTTATACAAAGACTTTGGGCCATGTCCACATTTGGAGGCATAATTGAAGAAAAACCTAAAATTTTCCAGAAAAACGTAATTTCGACTGGCCTTTAAGCCTAATTTAGGAAAGCGTAAAACAAAAAAATAGCAGCTAAGGCAAAAAAAATTAATTTTTACATACATTTAAGCGTAACTTTGAAATATCTGTTAATATTGATAGTCCATGGCCCCTTTTCGAAATTTGCAGTACTTAAAAAATGTCAAAAAATAACAATAACATTAGCATTTTACAATGTGGGATAGTATGTGGTATTCAAAGGTCCGATTTACGGACTGTAACTTCTGCGTACACACTGTTGCACTTACTCCCTGGTTTGTGCTTGGAAGTATATACACATTTATATTAAACACAGAATGTTTAATATTACAAACATTATTTCGCAAATGTACAAATAAATGAGTAAAAATTACACATAAAATGAGTAAAAATAAACACAAAGGCGCGAATTCATAGTCAGATAAAGCCGACTTAAAATGAATGTTATTGACCTAAAATAAATTTTAAATAGGGCGAACCTTAAAACAAGCAAAATTAAGTTGGCTATAAGCTATTGTGAGAGTTGATTTCTTTAAGTATTAATGTTATCTAGAGGTGAATGGTCTATAAGTTATGAAAATTTTATTAGCTTCTTCCTAAAAATGTTCGCCTTTGTTATAAGGTGGTGGAGTATGGTTTAATTTCCAAAAGTAATCAGAAAATATAAGTCAGTGAGTTAAGACTGCAATAACTGTTTTATTGCTAATTTTTTTTTTATTAAGTAGAACTATTGCGAAATTCAAGAGTGTAAGCCATCCCCGAGCTCCATTTAAAATTTCATAAAGTCTATCAGGTGAGAGATAGTTTTCATTGAAATATAGACGTTGAATTTCTTGCAGAATCGGGCATTTTGCAATAAAGTAATTAATATCTTAATTTTCTCTTCTGTTACACAAATTACAGATTCGTAAAAGATACGTGTTCCTGGATACTGAGGAGGATACTCTTAATAAATGGAGATTGAAAGTTACCTCATCTATTTTGGCTATAACATCTTCAAACATACTCCGCCGCCCGTCCACGTTAGACTCACTGAATGTAAGATTTGAATTATGGGATAGAGCTAGTTGTTGCCATTCCTTGAATTGGGAAGCATTCATGTGAAGTAGTCTAACCATTATGTACTTGTGAGGACTTCTGTCAGTTCTTTTCATCACTCTTATAATGTAATCGCAATTGGCTTTAAGGTTTTGAATGAACAATGGCGTTATACCGGACTCCACAAAGATGGCATAATTTGGCGTAGAGTTTGGCAATCTGAAGATGCATTTAAAAAAGTATCTCTAGAGTGATCCATTTCAAAACCCAGGAGTTTATTCTGTGCCATGTAGCTGCGGCTCCAAGTACATTGGTGAAACGAAACGGGTCATATCAACTCGCCTTGGTGAACACATAAAGGCCATTCAGAAGAATGAAGTCACAAAATCTGCCATATGTGATTACCTAGCCTATAATACCTTTCGATAGATTACCACGAGATCTGATATGGGTGGTGCTAAGAAAACGAGGAGTTCCAGAAGCCTACGTGCGGATGATCATGGACATGTATGTTCATGACCGTCCGCATACATGTCAAAATACCAAATGATCAGGCTCATTTGGTATTGCCACGTTCAAAGGAGAGATCCTACGAACCCCGTCAAAAAGGAAATGATTTGATTTGAAAAATGTTATATTCCTTTACAAATCACAACAAAATTGCGTTAAGAATTCAAAATTGACTATGAACGCTTTATTTAATTAAGCTCTTCGCAGCTTTTCTCTATTCATTCTGTTAGGCTTTGGAATGCTTTTTTGCACATCAAACGCATGCTTTAAGACCACCTTATATGTGCACAGCATCCCTTATCTGTACAACTTATGTCCTTGTTTGTTTACTATGTAAATGCTTGTAAATTTACTAATTTGTACTTAATAATCGTTAACTGTAAACATTCAAACTGAATCTTTTTATCTCTTAATACTGTAAAAGACTAATGTTTTAGTTAATTGTATAAATTAATGTCGCGCATTGAGAACCAAATTTTACATAATATTTTTATTACTTATTCAATTGAGCGGTAGTGTAATTATATAGGTAAAAAAACGAAATAATAAATTATTCATACAAACAATATGGTTAGTGTGTGTGTTACTACTACATTTGTCTTGAAAAACTTCTCAAAGTGCCGTTCGGATTCGGCAAAAAATTGTAGGTCCCCTTGTATGTAAAGAAATTAACACACCAGCATACATTGTTTAGAAGTTGGCCCTGGTTCACCTCGAGCTGTTGCGCTACTCTATTTATTTATTTAAGTATGCAACAATATGCGAGGAGTAATCGGTTGCCTAAGAACCATTTGTTCCTGCCCGTTAATGTTTTTGAACTCTAATGCTTCTTGGGTTCAAAGTAAACTTGGCGAAAAGCAACGTGGTGAAAAACAACGTGGTGAAGCAACGTGGTGAAGCAACGTGACAAAAAGCAACGTGGCGAAAAGCAACGTGGCAAAAAGCAACGTGGCGAAAAGCAACATGGCGAAAAGCAACATGGCGAAAAGCAACCTTTTGCTTTGGTGGCGAAAAGCAACGCTCCCGCTTTTAATATCATTTATACGGTTGGGTCCAAATGAACCTCCCAGGTTGCTCAGTTTTTTTTTCGAGAAAAAAATTGCAGAAAATTCTCTGAACTCCTGTGGATAGTAAACACACAAGGAATTAATAAAACATAGATTTTCCTTCACTGGGCTTCAACTTCAGGACGAAAAACTTAAAACAAAAAATCAAATTTACTCTTTACCCTAGAAATGAAACCGCCGTCTGTTTCGCACGCATTCTTGGTTTATGCTCCTCAGTGGATTAAACCAAGTTTTCTTAACCATACAGACATTTTTTCGGCTGAAGCCGAATCAAACTTAAAACTTACACTGCAATAATGCAGTGTAAATTATAGGTAAGCACTACACGAATGCTCAATTCGAACATTTTGTTCGTGTAGGAATTTACTGCCGTGACCAGCATAAATTTTTTTAGTTTCTCATGTGTTTTCAAAACAAACAAAAGATCAAATTTGGTCTTTACCCTAGAAATGAAACCACCGACTGTTTCGCACGCAATCTTCGTTTATGCTCATCAGTGGGTAACAACAAGATGTAAATGTGACTGTTTTGTAAATGTGATACTAAACGGAATATCACATTAGGACGTCCTTAGCAAAAGTGGTTGCCCATTAATAGCCCATTCGAATTACACAAAATACCCACTCTCCTTTAGGATATTCTAAAATCCTTTGTGGACGAGCTAGAGCCTTAAGCATATGATACAGAATTTGATACAGGCGAAAACGTAACATAGAGAAATAATAACGATAGACCCTTAAAGAGCCATGTCCATTCCCATGTCACCAAATGTTTGGCCTTAAATTTTGGGTTAGAAAGCTGAAATTTTGTACGTAAGCTCTTTGTCAACCGAAGCAATCAGTGGCGTAAGCAGATTTTTTTTTTTGGGGAACTGAACATTTATTTTTGAAAAGCCATTTTGAGTTTTAGCTTCCGATCTTCCTAATGACTTATGTCTCATATTCTTTCAACAGTTAAGGTCTTCGCGTGTTTACCAGTCGCTTAACCAGCCAAACTGATTAAGCGTCCGTCCGTCTGTCTGTGTGTGGGATGTTTTTAGGTCTTTCAAATTGAGCTAGAGACCTGAAACTTGAAGTGTAGATTGTTCATAATTTTATACAGACAGAGTATGAAGTTGGCTAACATCCGCTTACGCCCATAACGGACCTGAATGATAAGATAACCTCAAATTCACATTTTATTGCATGAAACCTTTCGACTAAGTTGAACAAGGCTCAGGAACTCAAATTGGTGTATAGGAATTGCTTTTAAAAACTTTAAACACGACGAAAATTGTACTGACCAAACTATTGACCGTTTCACTTTTACAGTTTTAGATCCTTAAAAACTTGATTTCTCTGATTTGAAAACCTGATTCTTGCTGAATCCGCCTACAGACACGCCCACTACAGGCCCGTAGGTGCGACCATCTCTAATTTAAAAAAAATACATTTTGCAAATTTTAGCTATGTTACAATGGCGCTAGCGCATCCATTATCTTATTTTATTCCCAGTTGTGGGGGCGATACAAAATGCAAGGGTATGAGTATAAATTCGTGTGTCGCTAGAGTGATAAACTGAGGTAATTCGCGTGCGTAGAAAGATGACATAAGTGTCACTTCAACTTGTCTTTTTTAATGAAACCTTCAGTTTAACAGGCTCTTATTGCCTGGGGATGAATTTGAGGCTGAATCTGACAAAAGAATTTAGTATAAAAGCTAATTAAAGTAGTATGCTGGCAGTAGGTAATATCGCTTAAGAGAAGTAAAATATTTTTTCCTGTTTATTTCGCTAAATTGTTGGTATAGAATGTGGTTGGTTGGGCCGCCTCTGCGCACTCCACTGTCTTTTAAATCGTCCTACAGAAACGCCAACAAGAGCTGTAGATGTGCAACTTAAAAATGTCGTGAAAAGTTGAAATTTAACATTAAGCATATCCTAAAGATTGTACCTTACTTACTTACTTACTTAAGGTGACGCTGCAGTCCGGGGTGGGCCTGGGCCTCAGCCAACTAGCTTCGCAAGCCAGCTCTGTTCTAGCTAAGGAACAAAAATATTGAATAAAATGCATTTGAAAAATGAACCTTTAAATCGATACCACGCCCGCTAGAGAAGGTAAAGCGATTAAATATTTATTTTTTGTATCTAACATTAAACAGGAGATAATAAATACCAAATCTCAGGCTTTTAAGACGTCTTACAGCTTTGAAAGCTCTAGAGTAGTTGCACAATTGCACCGATTGTGGGCGTGTCTGTGGGCGGATTTCAAAAATGTTTACACTTGTACTGCTTCGGATAAGGATGAACATATGTACCAAATTTCAGCTCCCTAACTTAAAATGTAATGCTTAAAAACGTGTGACAGACAGACAGACGGACGGACACAGCTTATTTGATTCAGAATTCGGTCTCGATCATATGCTCTTGAGGTCTTGGGAGTCTACCATGGGGTATAAACATATAACTTTCAATAAAAACATGTATTTCGACTGTTTTTTTAGCCTTACTGAGCGAAGAATAAGAAAAAAGTTTAGCACATAAGGTTTACGGAACACTATTATAGAATTCGTTCATGCAAAGCTTTTAGCCACTACCAGCTTTAAGGGTCCATTTAGTAAAATTGGTAAAACCGAGATCTTGGAATCGCAACCGTGACTGATAAGGTAACAAACTTTGCTCCCAAACTTAGTACTCGTCTTCGCGGACACTGCAACAATGAAATTATCCGAACTTTGGATCAGACAAATCTTAGGCGCCGACTACAACGAATGAGACCGTTAGATCTAGCAGCATAAGATGAAACCGCATAAATTGACGGTATTGTAGGTGCCTTCGTTGGAAGGCAGCCTGCCTCACGCGATTACTCCAGAAGCTTGAACTACTTGTTAAGGAAACTTAGTCGTAGACTGACGGAAAATGGGAGGTTTTTTAGTGAGTAAGAATCTCACACTACTATGAGCACGGGCGGCCGGTCCTCGTAGTGCCTATGAAGGTTTTCCCTACCCACGGAAAAAAAAAATAAAAAATTAAATCATATATAATTTTATTAAATTTTATTTACGAAAATTAAATTTTTGCGTACATTTCAGCTGAGAGCGAAATCAGTCACGAACGAGCTCCTTTAAGTGCCCTTGGCAAGGCTTGTCGTATTAGTACCTTATTCCAACAATACCGGATCTGTTGTGGATGGATGTTTTCCTTACCGGCCTACTCGTGGGACCAATCATGAACAAATTTTCAAAAACTACTGACAAAAAATACTACTGAGGCTTGCCCTCACCCAGCCCAAAAGGGCACTATGGCTACTGAGACCAGGACGACCAATACTACGAGTATTGGTCTACCAATACTACGACAAAGGACAGCACTTGACACAAGGAAGGCGGAGAAAAAGCTCTACAGGCTGAGCATCGACGATAATGCCTCCATCTCCCTTTCTCTTCAATTCACGGACGCGGACTCGAGGTCTTCTGCTTTGGCGTCCGCCACCGCTATCCAACCTGCTGCAAAAAAATCTGCCCCAGTGGCTGTGGAATCTGCGGCTGCTACAGTGGGTTTAAATCGTCGACTACAAAACGCGATTACAGTACGCGAATAAGAAACTGAGCCCAGTTCTATAAAAATCGCAGGTCCGCAAAGTACATCCTGATGTGTCTCCTGAAAAACGGAGGAACGAACTGGAGTGCGAGCAACCGTGAGTCTGCGAAACTTGCTGAAGCACTCAACGCGTGTTTTCAACCTGCTTCGGAACGGCAATCCGATGAGGGCTCGGCTAATAAGCCTGAAACGGCAAACAATAGGGGTAAAGTCACCTGCTTAGGGAAGTCAACTCATTTCGGGAGGGCCCCCTAACAGCACTAGGCAGAGGAGTCAATTCGTTTCGGGAGGAGCCTCTACAAAGCCGTCTATCTTGAAACCAACGTCCAAGATATCTTGGTATCTACGAAGGTATCTTGGACGAGGATGATGATGAGGATAGGATTGGTTCGAAAAACTGGAGACTCCTGAAGGCTCAGTTTTCTTCAGGTATTCTCCAGCACTGCCTGTCCAATCGTAGTTTGCCACCTCAATCGTACTTTGTGAACAATTCTCTGATTCGGAGAATTGCGACACCACAGTTGTGGAGAAGTCGGTACCAACAGCATTGGTACAGATTTATCTACACCATTCCAAAGCTGCCTCTTTTGCTCCACCTTCAAGAAGGTGAAAAGACATCACCCTCATCCAGGAGCTCTGGGTTCTTGATGATCACAGAGTTGCTAGACTGAGGGCAAGAGATTATGAGCCTTTCTATGCAAAAAAAAAACAGGTAAAAGCAGGGCCCTTATTCTTGCAAAGAAAAGCCTAAAAAATTTTCTTGTACCCAATTTTAGCGATGCGGACTTTGTTTGCGTCAGCATAGAACGTGGCATAGAGAAACCCATTTGGGTAGCATCGGCATATATGACCTACGATGCGACAGGACCCAGACCAGCGGAGATCATTATCAACACAATTAGCCGGGCCGAGAGGGATGGACATCCTCTCGTGATCGGCTGTGATGGCAATGCGCACCCTACTGCCTGGGGCAGCAGCAAAACAAATAATCGGGGTGAGTGCCTTTTTGATGATATTATAGCTAGGTTACTGATAGAAATTTCCTAAGGGAAGTCGGAAGTCTTAAAGTGAAGGCTTATAGTTAATCCATTAATATTTATATAATTCAATATTCAATATTCATATTCATATATAACTTCTTCCAATATTCATATATAACGTCTTCCCCTCCAATTAAGGTTTATGCTGGTAAGGTATAACTGGGCGGCGTACTCTGGTTGATTTGCTTACTTCACAAGGTGGCCCCAGCGGTTTCGCGGTTTCTTCCTGTGGTGGCTCCAGCCCTCCTTTCCACAATATTTGCGTCTCCCACTGGTTGTTGCATACCTGTGGGAAGAGATGCCGAAATTAAATTAGCATTACCTTCAACATTAGTACTCCTCATTTGATCAATATGCCTACGATCCCGTCAATATCAACAATATAATGCAGATTACAACCCCTTTTTGCCAAATTTCCATTTACATTCCCTGTTTTGATAGTACCTAACTTGGACACGATCTCCGCTAACGAATTTCCGCTGGCAATCCTCCCATTCAATGTGTTTGTCCCTTTGGCTCTCTCGCATTAGGTCAATTCTTGTTCGAAAATGAAATTTGAGCACCATCTCTGCTGTAGTCTTTCCCGAAGTTGAGTTTTGTTTCTTTCGGTACTGCGTCAGTAGTCTATGTAATTTTGTATGCATATCACCAGAATCATCTACAGCAGAACGTAACCCCTTCTTAAGAACCTTGACAAAACTCTCAGCTTGTCCATTTGTGGATGGATGCGCTGGTGCTGTGAGTTTAAATTGAATCTTGTTACTTTGCAGGAATTGCCGCAACTCTCTTGATGTGAAATTCGTTCCGTTGACATAAAACATCGTTTTTGGAATGCCGAATCGAGCAAATAGGTCCCTCATTGCCCGAATAATATTGAAACTTGTTATTCGTCTCACGGAAAAAACCTCTAGCCATTTCCTCTTTGCGTCGACAACAACTAAAAAGTGCCTTTCCATAAATGGCCCGGCAAAATCAGCGTGCAACCTTGGCCTCGGCTGTGCAGGCACTTCCCATAGGTATGTTTTGACTTTCGTTGGCTCACTTAAGACCCTTGCACAGTTTCTGCAACCTTTTACGAGCTCCTCAATATCCTAATCGATGCCGGCCAATAGCAATAACTTCGCGCCAACGATTTCATCTTACTCATACCGACGTGTGCAACATGTAGTTCAGATAATACTCGTGAGCCTGGTCTCTCTAGCCACCTCTTCGTTTGTAATAGGTAAGACTTCATCGCAAAGTTGATATACCTCGTAGGCCTCACCTGTATTGCTAAGGGATTCCTGGAAAAGAAATCTACGTTGAATTGCTCCTTTGTATTCCTAAAGTGAATTGTATAGTCAAACCCACTTAAAAATTGTGCGTAATGAAGCAACCTTTGCGCTGTAAGTACGGGTAAACTCTTTTTGGGGCTGAATATTGATGTAAGTGGCTTATTGTTACTTGTTACTTTCCAGGAATTGCCGGAACTCTCTTGATAAGAAATTCGTCCCGTTGTCAGAAACCATCGTTTTTGGAATGCCGAATCGAGCAAATAATTCCCTCATTGCCCGAATAATATTGAAACTGGTTATTCGTCTCATGGTAAAAACCTCTAGCCATTTCGTCTTTGCGTCGACAACAACTAAAAAGTGCCTTTCCATAAATGGCCCGGCAAAATCAGCGTGCAATCTTTGCCACGGCTGTGCAGGCACTTCCGGAACAAGTTTACCGTAGGTCCAAGTAGAATTTAGTTGTTATTTTTATGCTTATGTATGTATTCCTGTGTCCTGAATACGAATATGTTAGTACAAATTGTCGGTCTCATTTAGTTTAAAAGTTATAGCTATTCAACGTTTCAATTTTTCCATACAAAGTACCTCATCTAAGACTTTGAAGTTGTGCCTAAGAGTATGCTATAAAAATTTGACAAGATTCGCTGTAAAATAAATTTGCTTTTGGAGACAACAGTGTTTGGGTGGCCCGCTTCGAGGGTTTAAAGGATTTCAACCCCCCTTTTTCGCAGGGTTTAGCCGCTCACGCGACTTCGTCGCTCCGCTAAGGGTAGGTGCCAGTTGTCTGGCAAGCGCCGGTGGCCATTTAAGGGTACGTTTACGTTGCACTCTTTTTGAACTTCTTTGGATAATAACTTCTAAACTAATCGAGACCGACAATTTTTAATAGCATATTCGAAATCAGGACACCCAAATCCATATATAAAGATAAAAAAATCCAATACATTTCACTTGGACCTACGGTAAACTTATGCCAAGAAATCTACGTTGACGTGCTCCTTTGTATTCCTATATTGAATTGAATACTCAAACCCACTTAAAAATTGTGCGTAATGAAGCAACCTTTGCGCTGTAAGTACGGGTAAACTCTTTTTGGGGCTGAATATTGATGTAAGTGGCTTATTATCCGTGATAAGTAACGGGTGATTTTTTAGCTGGTTTGGTTTTGGCAACACTGGTTTTGACAGCTGACGTGTGTTTAGTACCTTGTGTCACTGTAAAACAGCTTCAGTTTGGTTTGCAATTTAACCATGGATCGTCTTACAAATGAACAACGCTTGCAAATTATTGAATTTTACTATCAAAATTCGTGCCAACAAGACGGTGCCACATGCCACACAGCACGCGAAACAATGGCGCAATTGCGAGGCGAATTTGGTGAACAGTTAATTTCACGTTTCGGGCCGGTCAATTGGCCGCCTAGATCGTGCGATTTGACACCATTAGATTATTTTTTGTTTGGGTATGTCAAGGCTAATGTCTATAGGGACAAGCCCGTTTCGATTGACGCACTGGAAGCCAACATCCATGCATTCATTCGTGAGATACCGGCCGATATGTGTGAAAGAGTATGCCAAAATTGGACTCAGCGGATGGGCTACCTGAGACGCAGCCGCGGTCAACATTTGCATAAAATTATCTTTAAACATTAAATTGCGAGGTTCAAACTATCGATTCAAATAAATATTTCATTAATTTTTCGAATTTTTTGTGTATTTTTTTTTAAAAAAAAAGTTCTCAACCTCTTAAAAAATCACCCATTATAAACTTCCTTCCATAGCAATAATTAAAAAATCTATGTAGTCCCCAAAATATTGCTGTAGCCTCCTTATCCAATTGGCTGTAGTTGGTTTCAGCCTTGGGCAGGGTTCTCGATGCATATGCGATCGGTCTTTCTCCTGTAGGGGTATTGTGTGATAAAATAGCTGACAGACCACACGGAGAAGCATCCGTAGCTGATATTAGAGGCAGGTCTGAGTCAAATGCAATCAAAGAGGATGCAATTTAGTGGACAGATCTCGGATGAATTTATGGTAATAATTAACCATCCCAAGAAATGATCTTAACTGATTAATATTTGCGGGCGGTTGTATTTTAGAAATTGCTTCTACCTTCTCCGATGTCTTGTGCAACCCTTCCTTGTCTATTTTATGGCCGAGATAGGTCACACTCCTTTCAAAAAGCTTGCATTTTGTTTTATTTAAGTGTAAGTTAAATTTTCTTAGTTTTTCCAGCAAGAGAATACACCTGTTATACGCTTCATGTAAAGTCCTGCCCATTACTAATAGGTCATCGAAGAAACCTGCGGTGCCTTCAAGATCATTAACCACAATCTCATCCATAAATCGCTGCCATAAATTTGGAGCGGTTTTAACACCAAACATGAGTTTTCGAACTTTATAAAGACTCTTTATGGTACTAACCGTTTGATAAACTGAGCTTTCTTCGGTCATATTAAGGTGAAGGTATGCTTGATAAATGCCGAAAACGCAAAAATGTTTTCCGTATTTAAGTTTCTGGAATAACTCATCGGCATTAGGAATAGGATGTCCCTCATTGATAATACGATCATTAAGTGTCACCTTGTAATCTGTTTAATTACTGGTACAATTGGCGTATCCCAGTCAGATCCCAGTCAGTGTGACCTTTTCAAAGACTCCAATTTTTTCTAACCTATCTATTTCATTCTCAACCAACGAGCGAAAAGCATACGGAATAGGTTTTGGTTTAATAAAGATTGGTGTAGCTCCTTCACGAAGGTTAATAACGCCCCTAATGTTCGGGATACTCCCTATCTTCTGTTCGAATATATTCGCGAATTCCTTGAAAATTTTCTTTTTCAACAGTTCTTTCTGAGCATCGGTATTAATTTGTATGGAATTAACTTCTAATAATTCAAGGGCGTGTACTCATTCACGTCCCATTAAAGCGTCATGACTTCCTTTCACTCTGTATAAATCACATTCAGTAACCTTTCCCTTATATTCAACTGAAACCTTGGATTTACCAAAAGCAATAATTTCACTACTATATGGTTAAGCATAACATTGGTAGCGGCTAAATGGGCATTTGGAAAGTTAGTCTTAAATTTCTCATGGTTCATAACAGAAATTGCTGCCCCCGTATCAAACTCTTAATTAATTTTTAATGAAATAAAGTACTTACCCTTAACTTACTTACGTGGGGTGCCGTGGCGTAGTGGTTAGTGTGTGTGCTTACTACGCCGGAGGGTTGGGTTCGAATCCTGCTATCGTCACCTGAAAAAAAAGACTTGTTCTTTTTCACGGTCCCCACCATCGCGAGGGTTTGACAAGCCCTCCGAGAGTATCAATTGTCTTGAAAACCGCTCAAAGTGCCTTTCGGATTCGGCAAAAAATTGTAGGTCCCCTTGTATGTGAAGAAATCAACACACAGAGCATACATTGTTGAGAAGTTGGCCCTGGTTCACCTCGAGTTGTTGCGCCACTCTATTTATTTATTTATTTTATAAAGTACTTACCCTACCCAATGTGTCGAGTGATTTCTTGTGAAGTCTCGCCGCACGCACTTCTTTGTTCTCCTTTACTAAGCTCAGCGCGTTTATTTCAAACAATTCATCGTGATTGCCATCCCCCGCCTCCTCACCGCTTTCTAACTCCAGCGTGTGTGTATCTCTCTGTGAATTTCTCGATTTACTGCACACCGAAGCCACGTGTTCTCTCCTCTGGCTTTTTGTACAATGTAGGTTCCTAGCTTGACACTTGTTAGCCACAAGCCCCTGCTTCCCGCACTTGTAGTGCTCCCTTGTAGTGTTGAATGTGTTCCCTCATAGTTAAATTTGGTGTATTGATGTTTGCATAGCCCGACTTTCCGACTTCGATGCTTCCATAGCCACAGCGATCTGAATAGTTTTCTCCAGTGTAATGCTAGCAGAATCTTGCAGTAACTTTTCTTTTATGTCAGCGTCTCTCAATCCCCGAATGAACAGTGATCTCAGATGTGTATCAAGTGTTGGATTTTAGCTACTTAGTTTTTTTAATTCCGCCAAGTAATTTGCGATTGATTCCCCCTCGTGTTGTAATCGAAATAAAAACTTGTGTTGCTCCGTAACCTCATTTGGTTTAGGGCTTAGGTGGTCTTTTAGTGTATTTATTAATTCCTCGTATGTTTTGGTTCCCGGTTCCTCTGGTGCTGTTAGGTTGGATAATAGTTGGTAGTACTTTGCTCCCCCATACAATTAATCAATACTTGCCGTTTTTTTGTATTATCTGTAATATTTTTCAGGTCCAAATCATTTTCCAATCTCTTAACGTAATGTGGAAATGGTTCTTTATTTTCTTTGAATTGTTCGAAGTGCAAATTTGGGGTATTAGAAGACGTTTGGTTTTTTAGGGTCGTAGTAAGCGCTGCTAATGGCCGTTTGGGCCATCGCTAGATTTTTCTTAATCCTAAGATCCTCGTCGCCACTGATAGAAATTTCCTAAGGGAAGCCGGAAGTAAAAGACCTCGTGTCTTGACTGTTCGTCGTGAAGTGAAGTCAATTTATTTGTACCATCTTTCAATACAGAAGGCGTACGAATAATTACAATGAGTGCTTTAGTTAAGGCTTATAATTAATCTATTAATATTTACATAATTCAATATTCAATATTCATATTCATATATACCAGTTACGTTGGGTTAGGTTGTGTGGCTGTCCCCGCTGGACAGGGACACACTTAGACCAAAGGAGGTCCATTGTGATACCACTAGTAGGACCGGAGTTACCAGCCCGAAGACTTAAATGATGACTACCCGTTTCTGTGGGAGGGGTCTGGGCCACCAGTGAAGGTATAAACCTGTACCGAGGGTCACTAAACCTGTAGCGAGGGGATATTATGGCTACTTATCTCATTATTTGTAGGAAGGGATCAGATCCCACCTTTATCACAAGAAACAGGCAGGGAGTCATTGATGTTACCCAAGTCACGAACTCCCCTAGCATAACTACCAACAACTGGATGGTATCAAGTGATGTATCATTCTCCGATCATCGCTTCATACAGCTCGGTATTGACTCCAAACTTCCCGAAAAGTCCGTCTTTAAGAATTCCAGAAGAACCGGCTGAAAACTTGAAAAGCTATCTTGAAAACATTACTCCCACTCAGCCGCAATCACCATCGGAATTAGACCTGATGGTGGGTAGGCTTACGGAGGCAATGAACCTAGATCTCCACAAAGCTTGACCTATCAGATATCAGCAGACACAGAAAATAGGGCAAGTCTCCATGGTGGAACGCTGAAATTAGTAGGCGTCGAAGAGAGAGCAGGATACTAGTTAATCAATCTAAACGCTCTAGAGACCCGATTGACTGGGACCTTTATAAAAGCAGCACCAGGAAATTTAAGACAGAGATCAGGAAATCACAATGTTCGTCTTGGCATCTTTTCTGTGAAAATATAGAGAAAACTAGTGATTCATCCCGGATCAGGAAGATTCTATCCAAATCTCCAGTCACTCCTAGCTATATTAAAAAGCCAGATGGAAGCTGGACCATCCAGTAAGGAAACTCTGGACCTGCTCATGGACACCCACTTTCCTGGCAGCAAAGTAGGGACAATGTAATCTGAAATAAACGACGATAGAGTTCAATCACCATACCAATTGCTGGTAAGATCTCCCATGCAACTCCTAAAGACTGTTCTCATGCAACTCCTAGTACTGTTCACAAGAAGATATAAAATACCCCCCAAATAACTGAAAGGCGTTGAACTGTCACTTGCAGATCACGATAAATACCTGGGGGTTATATTAGATAAGAAACTGAACATTAAAGACCGTGCAAGGAAGGCCTCTATTGCCCTGTAGTCCTGCAGGAAAATCCTAGGCCCAAACTGGGGACTCCAACCCAGGATTGTGCACTTGATATACACGGCAGTCGTTAAGGCCATACTTATGTACGGAGTACTAGTCTGGTGGAAGGCACTTGACAAGAGTCCAGTCTTTTCCAGTACTCTTGACCTTTGTATCTACAAGCGCCTGCCGGATCACTGTGTAGTGTTTTTCAAGCAGAAATTACAGCTGCTCTTGAAGCCGCGGCCTGGATTTCAATTAACGCAATAGACTGCAGTGAAGAAATTTTTTTCTATATAGAAAGCCAAGCTGCAATAAAGGCCTTGAAATCGCTAACGATACGGTCCAAGTTGGTAAAGTAATGCCGCGAAGCTCTTAACGCGATTGCTGTCAGGTGCAACGTATCCCGGTGCTGGGTTCCAGGCCACAGGGGTATTCCAGGTAACTGTAGAGTCGACGAATTAGATAAAGTAGATGCTAATGCTAATCCGATTCATACAACGGAACCGGCAGCACCCATAAACTCGATAAAGTTTCACCTGGACATCGAAGCCATCACAATGGAAAACAATAGGTGGAATAACATCAGCACACATCTCTCTTCCAAACAAATCTGGCCAGAGCTCAATCGTAAGAAAACAAAGAGACTCATCTCCTTCAATAGGACGAATCTTAGGAAGATAATTGGGGCCCTCACAGGCCACTGTCTGGTAGGTGCTCTCTACAACGACTTCTGCAAAAGTTGCAGGGATGAGGAAGAAGAAGGAACCATGGTTCATTTTCTGTGCAACTGTCCCGCCCTATCGACATTCAGAAGAAAAACTTTAGGTAAATACTTCTTTGATGATCTAAATGATCTAGCACGATTCAATTTAAAGAGGATAATGAACTTTATCTCGTGGTAAAACTGGATAAACGCCTTACTGTGATCACACAACTCATCGCTCCTCCACATGGAAACTCTATGTGGGCGAGGGAACACCACCAGTGGAGCGCCAAATATACCCCACCACACCTCTCTCAAGGTTTTTCCAACAGGATCGGCCTGGTAAGGGCTCATACCGATTCGGTTAACCTCACCCCTCCGCTCTTGTGGGAACACTGGTACATATTCCCCCTGGTACGGGTTTATACCGCTTCGGTTACCCCTTCCTCTCCCAATCCCCGGCACGGGTTCAAACCGCTTTGGTTACACCCCTAAATCTGGTATTCCCCCCAATGTAAATTCTGGTGGGGACCAATGTAAATTCTGACTTGAGTCACCTGAGGTACGGGCTTACACCATAATGGTTACCGAAACAGTTATCCAACGGTCTTTACCGAAATCGGTTACCCCACCTCACTCTCACTTAGGGGCAATAGTAAACCAAAGAACTAAATCTAATTAAACTCGAAGCAAGGGAAAGATACCCTATTTGTCCCTCACACCACACGGGAATTAATTATAAGTGCTCCTACAGTAATTGCCATTCTCCTCATCTCTCCCCTCTCCACTATATCCGAGTGTTTTCCCTTACAGGACTGGACCGGTGTGGGCTTGTACCACATCGATTGCCCTCACCAGCACATAATTCTCACTACTACATGTTATACCGCTTCGGTTACCCCTACCTTCCTCCAATTCTAACGCGAGTAGCCTGTAGTACTGGTTTACAACGAACAATATCACCCTACATCAGCTTCTTGCCTGAGAATTCCCCTCTGCAAGGGTTCACGCCGAATAGGTTACCCCTACACCTTCCCATTCCCGAGGATAATTCTTAACAGGTTCGGTTGCCCCTGCCGGGCTTTATCTCATATAGGAATTGCTCCTCAATCGACCTCAAACAACCCCCGTGCAATCCGTATCAACAAGGCGAATTCCCATCTGGAGTCCAACCGTAACGAGACCACCCTTTCTTCGGGAAGTCTCTCGCTGGCCCCTCGATTCACACTTAAACGGTTACCCCCAGCCGTTTAAGTGTCATTACCCTCGGGTATGTCTCAACTAATCAAACTTTTATTGGTGACCTTCGGTACAGGTTTATACCGTCACTGGTTGCCTAGACCCCTCCCTTCCAAACGGGTAGTCATCATTTAGGTCCTCGGGCTGATAGCCCCTGTCCTACAAGTGGTATCACAATGGACTCCTTTGGTCTATGTGTGTCCCTACCCCGGGGACAGCCACCCAACCTAACCTAACCTAAGTTTAGGTACTCAAATTTTTATTTAATTTAAATTTTTTAATTTAAATTTTTATTTAATTTTAATCAGTTGATTTTTAAATCACTGGCATTTTAAAAAATCAACTAACATTATTTTAAGTATATCTCGAAAACCACGAAATATTTCAGCCCTTCTATAATACTCTTTCGAACCTCACAAAATTGTCTATTGGTGGTACTTTTTCAAAACGGTATATGTTACCGTGGGGGAAAAAGGCTCAAAAACCGAGGATGTGGGGAGACTCGCGGTTTTTGAGCCTTTTTATGCATTTTTTTGATTTAAAATCCACAAAACGTCTATTCGAAACCTTTTGTGGAATACGGAGAGATATATATATTTTTTATTTTCATATACTTTGTGCTAGCAATTGATTTTTAAATCGTTTCAGAAAATTTTATGTTAGAAACGCTATTTTTGAAAGATCTTTAAATTTTCAGAATTTTCTTTATACGTTTTATATACAAACCAAACTTCATATTATATACCAAACCAAAGATTGCAGAATATATATAAATTTCAGAATCTGCTAAATACTGGAAAATTGCTATAGTTTTCCCGAAAATTGGAGATAATTCTTGTTGTGTGTGATTTTTTTCAAATCTTTCGGCTCATGCTATATCGGAGATAGTTGTGGGGACAAAATTTTTTTCTTGATTTTTTTTCGAAAATACGCTAAAAATACAGTTCTTAAATTGTTTAATTAAAATTTGATATAAACCTTTACTTAGCCTTTGGCTGCTTCATATGTTAGCCCAATATAGGTTTTTTTAAATAAAAAGATGAAAAAGTTGTGACGTTAAACACGTTGAAAATGGGTATCTATTTTCCATTCCATTCCGTATTTCTCAAAAAATTTTCATTATTTTGCAAAGTTTCGATTTTATTATGAAAATCCAATATTTTTTTAGTGCATGTTTTGAATTTCTTCCTTCTGGCTGGAAAATTTTTTAGATAAGGTCAAAACACTTTTTGTATGTTTTTCTATCAATATTCAAACTGTAATTAAACCGTTATGCGTATAATGCTGCCCCCCTGCCTGCTTTTCCTTTAGTTCCCCTTTGGTTCTAAAATGCAATGTGTATTAAAGCCAAATTGGGCTTATATCGCTTTACAAAAGTGTTACAATGCCAAGCGGCTGAATTTGGCCTTATGTTACTTTCACAAAGTGACTTAAGGCCAAATTTCGAGATTTGGTCTTATGGTCTCACTGGTTTTTACATAATAAATAATGTAAAACAGTGAAATATTTTTGGGCACCTGTTGATCCGAATTTCTGTTTACGGGACTCTTGTTAGTGAAATAAAAGAAAAACATAAAGCCCCAAAAAAAACTGAACTACATTTGCACAATTTAGACGAAAAAGTTTTAAGCTTAGCCTTCAGCACCGTCATACACTTCTTGCAAGAGGAAAGTCGTTTATCACAAACGTGAAAAAGGGCCAAGCGTTAATCGAGGTTGTAGTTTATGATTTCTATCATTATTACTAGAGGCATAAGCTATTACAGTCAGCACGAAAATATTTTAGGTCTATATAAAAAGTGTTTGCTATGAGCGATACTCGATATTTAGGTAAAATTTTAGAGCGTTTATCACAAACGGCTTTGCCTTTGCCAGTTATAAGGAAGCACGGTAAGGGATAACTCATATTCGTTTTATCTTAACAGTCTACAATTGAGACATTCATTGTTTTTCTGATAGCCCTAAGTTGTTTTTCATTTGGCAGTAATAGGAAGTATTGTTTAAGCAATGGTAAAATGATTTGACAGCACTTTATGAAAAGTTCACCGCAACCAGGCATGACATAGCATGGTAACCTTAAATCCCACAATCGTTCCTACCAATGAATTTCAGATAGCCAATTAGATTTTTTCCATTTAGGTTTAACAGTCAGTACCGTTGGAGCAAGGGTTCAAAGAGCTGACAGTCATTTGTAAAACCATTTACCACAAACGACTTTACCGTAGAACCACAGTGATGTAGCTGTGGCGGTAGTAGTAGCGGTAGAAGCGCTGTCAAAAGTTAAAACACATGTATTCAGTGTATTGCGCACACAATGTGTGTCTGTGGCGGTAGCGCGTAGCTGTGGCGGTAGTAAGAGTTGGCCAACTTTTAACTTTTGTAGCGCTACACGGTTGACAGCGCTACACGGTGGACAGTTCAATACAAGTTAAGTAAACAATGGAGGAAAAGACGTCGAAAAGTTTATTGAGATGGTTAAATCTAAAGAAATTTTATGGAATTTGGTCATCCGTTGTACAAAAATATTAAATCTAGTTCAAATTAACTCAGAGCATCGGCCATTGTTTATAAACGGGGTTTTTGTTCGACATAGCCGCGCCACACCATTGTGTTCAATTTTTTTCCGTACTACGCCACATGGCTCCGCGGCTGTACTACGTACCACCGCTACGGGCATTGTGGTCCCACGGTTATTTCTAAGTGCAAAAGCAAACCGCGGTTAATATGAAATCTTAATTTTCTTACCTTAAGTTTGAGTCATCTTTCCATTCATTGTTTAATATAATAGCCATTAAGATACAACATTTACTTGAAGCATTATGTTGCAATAACAAAGTGTAAATCATAAGAACCAAATCACCGATGTACTTTTTATTGGGGGTACATACAAGTACGTGCGACCATTTTAATACATTCAAAATTTTCATTTAAACATGAAGAGAAATGAGGAACTTCCACGTCGCATAACATTACCAATCCGCCATGTCGAGACTAGCATTTCGATGCCTATTGCTACGATCGGGCTTATCAATTATAAAAATAGAAAAAATCGTTTATGGCAAACGGTTTTTGAGTTACCCTGCACATGTATAAACTCTTGTTATTTCTTTCTTACCAAAAAAGGTAATCCTGGTTGCATCTACATTGAATGCAGATACCCGTAAGCGATTTTTCTTTTACTCGCATTTAAGGGTGAGAAACGCTTGATGCAAACGTAAACCGTTACGTGTAAGTGGTAACTGTTTGTCACAAGCGGATTCTTTTAAGAACAAGCGGTACTAAAGAAATACTGCTTGCTGTAAGAGTATTGTTTTAAAGGTGTACTGGTGGCAACTCTGGATTGTTTTGAAGTGAAACCTAAATCGTAAACGCTCTGGAAAAAGTGATTGTATCTTTAAAAGCAAAGTTCATATCCAACCAAATTTGAAAAATAAACATTAGTAAAAGTGGTCTGCAAATGAAAATCATAAAAGTTTAAGTTCAGACATAAAGATAAAGTGTAAATGAGTGGAAAAAGACCCCTTGCTGTGACTTCTCCCGAACAAAACATTTACTCAACAAAAAAGCAACAAATAACAACAACAACAAACAAAAGAATCATGGCTGTTGGACAAATGTCAATAAATGATTTGAAGGAGTTCATGGGAGATCTTTTAGATCAAAAAAACGCAAATTTAGCAACGAAAGATGACATAAAAATTGTTCACGATGAGATCCAGCAACTAAGAACGAGAAATTTGGAGCTCGCAACAAAACTGGAGGAAGTACAAAGCCACTGCAACGCACTTAAAAGAGAGGTGGAATTTCTCGCGAAAAGATCTGCCGAAAAGAACATCATCGTACGCCTTGTTAAACAACCGAATATGAATCCTCGCGAAGAAGTAAATAAGCTATTTACATCTTTGGTTCCTGATAAGCCCGCTCCCATAAATGCCATCCGAGTTCTTGCATCGAAATATCAAACTGCGAACATCTTGGTGGAAACAAACTCGAAAGACTACGTCGACGAAATGCTTAACAATTCAAGTAAACTGAGGGGCACTGGTGTGTTTGTCCATAGGGATTTTCCACTGGGAAAAAGAAAAGTGCGTCAAGCGCTACTTCGCGTGCGAAAGGCAGTAAAAAACAGCAAACCGAGCGTGGACGTTCAAATCAAAGGTGAAACATTGATGGTGGCGGGGAAACCTTTTAATTGGTGCAGTGAAAGGGGGCTGCTTGCTGACAGATCTGACGGCTGTGTGATTCTGAGCGAATTGTACGGCGGCTTCAACCTAACCAACGCGGAGCTTCTGAGTTTTGCAACAGATGGAGGGACGAGTCGTAGCGGAGACAACAACCAGCAAAACAAAAACGTCTTTAACGAACGGCCTGAAGTTATGCAACAGAGAATTAGCATCAACAACGTATGAGAAAAAAACGTCTGCCAGAAATTTATAAAAAAACCAAATGAGAATTTAGAATTAGATGTGAGTACTGTTGTTAACCTTTTATCTTATAATATAGGGGGCTTGAAAAATAAGCTTCTTTTTCCGTCCTTTTTCGATTTTATAAATAGCTTTGATTATTTTTTCCTTTTTGAAACGCATGTAATGCAAGACAAATGCAAAGATTTTGATAAATATTTTCCGGGTTTTAAGCTGCACTGGACCCCTGCAACCAAAGTGCACACTCACGGGCGAGCAATAGGGGGGTGCCTTTTTGGGTATAAAGCCGATTTCAAAAATTGTAGTTTCAATTCAGTTGAAAACCACACAGGTTTAAAAATAACAATTTCAGATAAATTCTATCATATCTTCCCAATTTACTTGAATTGCAACAACTGGGATCATGATTTTTATAACTTAGAGCACTTTCTTAATTCCTTCGATGCAAATAATTTAATGCTTATTGGCGATTTCAATGCGCGAATCTCAGACCGGCAGATAGTAAGTGATACGATGTTTCTTGGTGATCATGTTAGACTAGTTCGAAACTCCAAAGATAAAATGATTAACGGAAACGGGAAAAGGCTTTTGGAGCTATTTCAAAATTTTGATATTTTTGTTGTTAACGGTTCAACAAACGGAGACCTTTTAGGAGAATTAACGTTTGTTGGAGGTCCAGGGGCATCAGTTGCGGATTACTGTGGTGTAAGGGGCGAATGGTGTGAAAAAGTACACGATTTTAAAGTAGGTACACAAATATTCTCCGACCATATGCCCATATCCGTAGCCGCTGTGATAGGGAATGCTAAGCATGAAACAGAAATAAATCTTCTGCCAAGACTCTTTTGGAGGGAACAAGAAAGAGAAAGCTATAGGGTAAGACTTAGTCTTTTAACAGAGCAATTCGACCAAAGCCAAGTTAGCACAAGTTACTCTATTGACACTTGCATCGAAGCGATTAAAAACTCGGCCTCCTTCACTGAAAGAGGATTCGTGGCACGTGCGAAGCAAAAGTGGTTTGGTAGAGACTGTGTTAAAGCTAGAGCTAAGTCCTTCAAACTTCTTAAACTAGCAAGAACCTTAAATAGCGACTTCTTTCGAAAAGCTTATATCCAGGCTAATACGCAATACAAAGAACTCTGCAAATTAAAGAAAAGCGAATACTATTCGGCATTAGCAAATAATCTTAACTGCGTTAAAGATTCATCCGAGTTCTGGAAGCTAGTTAGGGAACTGAATGGCGATAAATTTAAGATAGGCAAAAATTTAGACGCTAACATTCTGGCCGATTATTTTGAAACTCTTTTAAACCCAGTAACAATATCAGAACCAGTACAGTTTGCCGAAAATCTAGTAGTTGTAGAGTCTTTAGAGCAGGACATCACCACCGAAGAGATACTTGGCATTTTAAACAAGGCCAAAAACCATAAGGCTCCAGGGTACGATGGAGTTTCTTATGAATTTTTCAAAAATGCACCCCAAACATTCATAAGTCATCTAGCTAAAGTTTACTCCAATATACTACACACAGCCGATATACCACAATGCTTTAAGGATTCAATAATTTTTCCTATACACAAAAAAGGAAATACAAATAATGTCGAAAACTACAGGGGTATATCGTTTATTAACATCATTGCCAAGATTTTCACAGGCGTAATTCTGAAAAGGCTAGAAGTGTGGGTAGGGGAAAACCAGTTACTAAATGAGTTTCAAGCAGGTTTCCGTGCGGGCTACTCAACGAACGATCACCTTTTCGCATTACAAAATATTGTTGATTTCTACCTCGAAAACGGAAAAAAACTGTTTGCAATGTTTGTTGATTTTAAAGCGGCTTTTGACAGCATCGACCGAGACTCATTGTTCTACAAATTAAATGGTCTAGGGCTATCTTCAAAAATCTTGAACGTGCTTAAAAATCTTTATAAAAATACTTTATCGGCAGTATGGGACGGTGAGAAATTGTCTGACTGGTTTAGAACTCTGACTGGAGTGCGCCAGGGATGTTTGTTGTCGCCCCTACTGTTCGCGCTTTTTATAAATGATATCGTTGATGCCTTGCCAAACGGAATCAGAATTGCAGGGCTGACTATCAAATGTCTTCTATATGCCGACGATTTGGTTCTCCTTGCTGAATCCTCTGAAAGCCTTCAACTTATGTTAAACAAATTAAATATATATTGCAAACGGTGGAACTTGTTGATCAATACATCAAAGTCGAAGGTTATGGTTTTTAGAACAGGAAGAGGCAGGTATTGCAGAAATGAGAGATGGTTTCTAAATGGAGAAAACATTGAAGTGGTAGAGGAATATAATTACCTGGGGATGTTGCTGACACCACAACTAAATAGAACCAAACATTTCCAAAATAAATTTAAGCGATCAATGTCAGCAATTAACTCAACATGGATCAGATTGTTCAGAAACAGAAACGTTGCACATAGCGTCAAATTTAAAGTTTTTGAAGCCGCCTTAAGATCAATCATGTCATATGGCTCGCAAGTATGGGGGTATCAAGAGCACGATGAGGTTGAGAAACTGCAACGTGTCTTTCTCAAAAAAACTTTCAGGCTACCAAATTCGACCCCCAATTACATGCTCCTCTTGGAAACGGGTCTTCCGCCTATATACTTATTCACTCTGAAAATGCACTTCGAGTACGTCATCAGAATACTTTCATACGGCGAAAATCGCCTTCCCAAACTGCTTGCCAGGCACAGTATAGAAAAAAATGTAAGCTGGTTTAAGAAATGGGAAGACATATTTACGTTAATTGGTTGCAAGATTCAAACTTTAGACTGGCGAATTGAGTTTCTAAGTGAAAGTCTGTCAACCGTTCTTAGATTGCTGGACGAGAAAATAAGATCAGACCTAATAGAGGAAGCTAGAGGCTCGTCACGTAGATCTATGTACCCGAAACTGGAACATAATCTGTGTGACCTGAACTATTTTTCTGATGGCCGGAGCTGGTATGAAATCTCGCAAATTTTTAGAATAAGGGGTGAGCTCCTCGAGCTGAACTATAGGCCATATTTAAGGGACCGAAATACTATATGCTCATTATGCAACATGCAAGAACAGGAAACCTCTTATCACTTCCTTTCTGTGTGTCCGATTCTACAGGAATTAAGATACGTGTACTTCCAAAAGACAAAATTAAGCGAAGAAGACTCTATAAATGTTTTAAATGGAAAAAATTGGAAGCTTCTTGCCAAATACTGCATTGAAGCTCAAAAATATAGAAAGGATTACATTGAATATTAGCGGATTATACCCAAAAAGCTTATAGCTACACTACGTTTTACCGAATAAAACTCCACATTTGTCGAAGCAAATAAATCTTTAATCATTGTAAGAATAATTAAAAATAATTGTCCTATTGTTAAAATGTTTTTTTTTTTTTTTTCTTTTTTTTCAACTACAATCTCTACTCACCAAAGTAAATTTCCATTGTATACTTTAAGTTTTGTAAACATTAAAATATCAATCACTATTGAATATATTATAATAAAAGAACATTAGAAAGTTGGCATCTGGCAGACGGTTATAAACCAAGGCCACATTTAATTTATTAATATTTAAAATATGTATATTTGTATATTTGAACTAAATAAATTACTTACTTACTTACTTAAAGGTGTACATGATGGTCTTTATTCATTTAACCTATTTATCCAAGTCTGTCCCATCGTACCTCAGGCAAATTTAACTTCATAGTAAGTAAGTTAAAGTAGGAATCTACTTTCGACTTTGGTGCTTTACTAAAACGAACCTTTGTTATTTATCCAATTGGCAAAATATAGTAGGTAACATACAATACTGACAAGTTATGGACAAGTAAGGGGCAACTTTGAAAGTGCACATCAATAACTTTAGAAGTGGGCCACAGTTATAATAAAAATCTACTTAGTTGACTTTACATAATGTACGATGCCAGAAACGCTGGCAGTAAGAAAGTATTAATTAATAAATTATTTCTTCATTCCGAAATCGGCCCCTCGAAGAAACTTCTCTTTCTTAGTCATTAATAAAATTATTAATCTCTAAGATTTAAGGTCAATGAATGGTAAAAGTTGAGTAAACTTTTGAATTCTTTGATAAAGTAAGGAGAGAACTTTTTATTCACTAGTTATGGGCAAAAAGTTTTTTCGCAAGAGGTAAATGATACTAATATTACAGCAGTGGAGGAAGAATTTAATGCATGTTGTTATCCTGTTGTTACGGGAAGAACAGAGCGGCTTTCGGCCTGGCAGAGGCCCAACCGAACAGTTTTTTACTCTGAAGGTTTTTCTTCAGAAGGCCTGGGAATACGACAAAACGGTCTTTCGGTTTTGTAGATCTGGAAAAGGCGTATGACCGAGTCCCTCGGGTTACACTGTGGAGAGTTTTGCAGGACTATGCGCTGACTGGACCTTTTCTGACAGCCATCCAGTCTTTGTATGGAAAATGCAGAATCTGTGTACGGATTAATGGCGTCAAATCCCGTCCGTGCGTTGGACTTCGCCAGGGCTGTGTTCTGTCGCCGCTCCTTTTTATAGCATATATGGACTGGATGGTGAAGCGCAGTCTTGGCGAGCAATGTTTCGAATTGGCTGGCATCAAAATGAGCCATTTGCTTTTCGCAGATGATTTGGCCATCCTTGCATCATCTAAAGAGGAACTTCAACGAGCACTGGATATTAAAGATCTCGGGTACAAGCTGCCGAAATGAGAATCCTGAGGTGCGTTGCTGGTGTTACTCTAAGGGATAAAGTGAGAAACGTCAGTACTCGTGGGAATCTTAATGTTGAGCAGCTACTTCCCCGAGTGGAGCGATCGATTCTTCGATGGTTTGGACACGTTGTTCGTATGCCCCCTGATGAGAGACTTCCTAGACAGGTCATGCTATCCAAGATGCGAGCGCGTAGGCTCTGGGACGCCAAGGAACAGGTGGTGAGATCAGGTAAAGAACCTCTTTCAGTCCCGCCTGGGGGTTGCGCCGGAGTCTCTTGAGTAGGTGGCGGAGGATCGAGAACGATAGAAAGACCATTTAGCCACCCTCACTCCGCGACCCATTTTAAAGGATAAGCGGCATTCGAAAATGATGATGATGGTCTAATAATTATTAGTCTAATGAAGCTAAAATGTTTTCGGTTTGCCCAAAACAAACAGCAATCAGTAATATTCCACATTTCACGGTCCCTACCTCCGCGAGGGTCTGACAAACCTTCCGTAAGTAACTTTTGTCTTGAAAACTTCTCAAAGTACCGTTTGGATTCGTCAAAAAATTGTTGGTGCTCTTATGTGAAGAATAAAACACACACAGCATACACAGTTCAAAATGTTGGCCCTGGTTCACCTATAAGTGAATCGGGTAATAACTTTTTAAAACTGTTAATTTAATGAGTGCTGACTTTAATCAGGGCTACGAAACTTCATTCTTTCCACATTTAGCTATATTATTTGGAATGAAAAGTGATCGGTATGAATACTTTGGCGTTTGTCAGGATAATCATATTTTGGCCAGAAGAGTCTCTCTTCAAATGTTGCTGTTAATTGCGACATAGCGACTTGTATGGGGCTGCCTACACAAGCTTAATGATCTGGGTAAGGTCAATAAAGTGTCCCTGTATTGGGTACCTGGCCATGTTGGAATAGAGTGGAATGAAGCAGCGGACTCCTTGGCAAGACTAGGTGCAGCAGAACCCTTTGTAGGATCTGAACCTTTCTACGGGATAGAAAGGAAGAATTCAGGAAAACAGAGAAGGCAAACCGAGCTAAGATGTGGGAAAGCCTTTAAGGTCTTAGGCAAGCAAAGAAACTTCTAGGGAACTATAACCAGAAAAGATTCAAAGCATGCATCGGCGTTAGTAAAAATAATCTACGCAATCTCACAGGGCTCCTAACGGGGCATTGTAATTTCAGGGAACACTTAAGGAAAATTGGTGTAACGGAGAAACCTTCTTGCAGATTTTGTGATGACGCTAGTGAAACTCCGGAACACATTTTGCAATCCTGTGGGGCTCTGAACCACAAGAGAATGAAATGTCTGGGCCAATACCAGATACCAGACAGAGAGATACCCACCTTGGACCCAATTCTCATTCCCAGATTCCTACGTGAAACTGCACTAGAGAATGTGCTATAAGGATGATTTCTTTCAGCCAAAGCCAAACAGTAGCACATACCCTCGGTATACCTAATTTAGCAATGAATTATAGTGTGAGGGGAGCTCCTTTGTGGGAATTAACCCTTCCAAGGCTTAGTAGGGGGTACAATAGACCAACAGGTCGCAGTGCAAAACCCAACTTAATAATAAATAAATAAATGTTGCTGTTGGACGCGAAGAGGTCGGTTGTCTCACGACACAGTTATTGCTTGAATGATAATGTTTATTTAATTTATTTAGAACAGGTAAATTATCACGCTTAAGTAGGTACCTAAGAGTTATAGACAAATCACCAAGTGCATCAAAAGGTTAAGCATAAAAAAAACTTTCGACAGCTTTTTTGTACCAATACCCAAGAAGTCACTATTGAAAAAAAAATTAATAAACTTTTTGACAAATTACTTAAACTTAAATTCGATACGTTCGTTTGTTTTAAAGCGGCAACCATAAAGCAACCTGGGCTTGGTCTTGACCTGGCGTTTACAAGTTCAGTCATACGATTTCAGTGTTTTCTAACACAATGAAGCTCGGCTTCAAAATGATGTTTGCAAAGAGAAAGAGTGCGTAAAGAGAAAACGTAATACTACGTAATGTGGCTCCGCAGCCCAGCCTGAGGTCAGACGTGTTGAACTTTTGCTTCGTGTGAAGCAAATGGGGGTTGATTTCGATCGCACACACGAACGCAAACAGTTGCGAGTGCGCTAGGGTAAACCAAAGAGTAAAAAACTTTCGCAAACTGAAAACCCAATGCCCATGTCGCTAAAAAAAATTGTTTCCACAAAGCATGTCACCTTTCAGCAACGTACAATTACAAAAAAAACCGTAGGAAGGTGATCAAATTTAGCATAATATTGCATCGTGTAAGAAAGTCGCATTTTTACCAAATATTTTTGGCCAATATCTTGCTCAATAACATTGTGTGGTGTAGCAAAGACATGATTCCTTCAAACAACCTGGGAATCATGCCTTCCCAGGCATATTCCCTTAATTTTGGGCCCTAGTTTATCTAGCAGCACTCGCAGAAACTCTTGAACGAACAAATAAAGTTTCTCCGAGCCGTTCCCAGGTTTGTCGCCAAACTAAACATTGTGAAAGATTCTGCATTCTGCAAGGACAAACCGACAGACTTAGCGCTATCGTCCGCCTCAGTTGGTATTTTATACACCGCTTTGCAAAACTGAACCCTACAATATAGATAAGGTTCGAGTAGCCGATAGTTCTCTTAATTGTAAAAAAAAAATGCTTGATCCTGGTCGTGGTGAAGGGCGGTTAGTTGGGATTGAAACCATTTAACCTCAACTCAGCTTTGGCTTTGTATGACCAGGAAGTTGAATCGTTGTCTCCGTTGTACATTGAACGCTTGATTGGCAATACCATGACCGTACATTTCCATGACAACACACGTGGATGGCGACAACATTGTGTTTTTGAGCGACGAGATGTTTTGCACGACAAACAGGAACTGATGGCATTTTGGATCTAATAATCCACTCAACGAAGCAAAAATAGGGCTAATAATTCATGTAGAAGCGATTTTTGGCACAGTTGCAGAGGAAGGTGTCCTGAACAACATAACGAAAGTAGTGGTGGGTGGGGGTGGAGCTATTAGGTGGGCGGGGCTTTAAAAGTTCCATTTTTCAGTTTTTGGAAATTATCTCGAAAACCGTTGCTCATAGCGAAAAAAATGTCCAATAATAAATTAATCTATACAAAATTCTCTACAAAAAAGATTACTGTCTTGCTGGGTTTAATACTTAGGGAGATACAGGGGGGGAAAGAGACAGTTCTAATTATGTTTGATTTTATTCTGAAAAATATTAAATATTGAAGCAGATATCCCTTTATGAATTTTATATCGCATCGTCTTTTAAATCTAAAGAATCTTAAGGCTCGGTGTCATGTGTATCTTCAACTTGTGGTACATTGTTGCAAGATTTAACAGCATACATACCAGTCTTGCATCGGAAAAATAATGCTATTTGGGATTGATTCAGGTGGTACAGGGCCATTGGTTGTCACAGTGGTTAATACAATCATCTCTGCTGTGCTGGTCTAAACTTATTGGGCGGGTGCGTTCGCGAGACAAGCTTAGGCTCATGCGAACCAATTCCCTTTACATATTCATGTTTCTTGTTCAGGATCCTCTGTGGATGTGTGGTAAGTCGGTCCTGGTGAAGAGAACCCACTTCAGAGAAGCAAATGTTTCCAGAATGAAAGGGTGAAAGTAACGTGTGAAGTCATAAGCAAAAAACGACTGCGGTAACTTTTCTTCTATTATGAACTCACCAAAAAAAAAAAAAAATACAGCATTTTACAGAATGCTTACAGAAATTGACAGAAGACCGGGGTCACACTTTGTGTCGCACCTTCTAGCTAAGCCATAGAGATGAAATCACCGCTGGGATCACTGTTATAAGACGTGGTGGATCTCACAACCTAAAATTTTTTATGGCTTGCTTGGTCACAGAATGGGTGGATTTGGACTGAAAGATGTTCTATGCCAAGTTTTTGTTGCTAAATCAGATGGCAAGACGTTAAGAGCACTTTTTTACAACCAAGTTATTTGAGGACATTTGCTTGTTAAGTCCTATTGTTGTGGAAGGACCAAATATCTCAGAGGATAAGAAGAGCGTTAACTCGAGGGTTACGCGTGCTGCCAAAATTGGAAGAACTTTCTCCAGGCAAAGAAAAAGGGTAAGTGCAATAATTCCCAGATGGACAAGGAATTTGCCCCACTTTTGACAAGAACTGATCAAGATATCGTCACCAAAAAAACTCAAATAATCGCCACATGTTCTGGTGGCTTGAGAGGGAGAATCACTGATTTTCTGCTCTGGAAATGGGCTTGCGAGTTTTATAAAACCACCAAGCCGTAGATATTGGAGCCACAACAATAAAATTTTTTATTGAAGCGAGGTGTGGGTTCGATCGTGCAGCTATACATCAAAGTGTTGCAGAAATTGGCGCGGATGAATAAAGACTTGGTATTCATCTAGAAACGTGAAGCAGTTTGTATCGTTAAGCCGGCAGCTGCGCATGAGTAAAATGAAACGGTTCTGCGAAATAAGGCCCCAATGAAATAAGACCCAAAAAAAATTAAATAATGCCCCAAAAAATTATAAGGAAACAACAACAACGATTTTTAGTAAATTTTGGGGTGTTATTTCCTTTTTTGGGGTCTTATTTCCTTTTAAAAATTGAATTTTTTCATAATGAAATAAGATCCCAAAAGCAAAAATGAAATAAGACCCCAAAACTGGTTCCCCATTTTTAATTTTTTTTAATCTAGTAGAATTTAAGTTAAAGAATAAAAAAACGCAAACAAGGTTGTGTATATGCAAGCTTTGAATGTGATTGGGGGGGCATGCTGCCCCCCTGCAATCCCCCTGCCTGCTTTTTCTTTTAGCTTCCTTATATTAGACAATATTGGGGTCTTATTTCATTATGAAATAAAGCCCCACTTTTGGGGCCTCATTTCATTATTTTTGGGGATTTATTTCATTGCAGTGGAGCCTTATTTTATATTTGATTTCATTATGAAATAGCACCCCAAATTTGGGGCCTTTTTTCATTTTCTCTTTTGGGGTCTTATTTCATTGTGGCCTTATTTCCAACAGCCAAATGAACCTATGTATTCCGATACACAGTTGTTAAGTAGGCCTTCTTCAAATCGCGAGCATAATATATTTGATGTTTGAGCTGCGCGTACAAAATATTTCGATAGGTACAAAACTACAAGCCAACCACAAACCACTCACCTAATGAGGTGGACCAGCAGAAAAAATGGAAAAAAAATCCATTTATTGATTAAGCCTCTTGATTTATTTAATATTTCTGGGAGCATTCTGTAACGCGTCAAGTACTTGCAGTTTTTTTTTTTTTTTAACGGTGAATAAGTTAATAGAAAGGTTACCGAAGTGTTTTTTTGTTTTTTTGACTTCAAACATTACTTGCTCTCTTTCACTTTGGAAACGTTGGCTTCTCTCAGGTGGTTCTCGTACGGCTGAGTGTGGGTGTGCATGCTTAAATCTTGCAACGTTGTACCACAAGTTCAAGACATGCATGATACGAGCCTTAGAATTCTTAAGATTTTGAAGACGATGCGGTGTAATAAAAGTATTATAAGAATATTTGCTGCAATATTTAATTTTTTCTTAATAAAATTCAACTTAATAAGAATTGTCTATTTCCCCCTTAAGCATTGATCCCAAAAAAAGGTATATACATAAACCTTTTTTTAGAGAATTTTGTGGAGATTAACTTATTACCAAACATTTTTTCGCTACGACCTACAGTTTTCGAGATATTTGCCAAAAACTACAAGAAAGAGATCTTTAAAGCCCCGCCCACCCGTTAGTTCCACCCAGTACTTTCAGTATATTGTTCGGGACACCTTCCTCTACAACTGTGCCAAAATTCGCTTCTACACGAATTATTTCCCTTATTCCACCTTTTTATACCCCATCCCATAGGATAGGAGGCATATTAAATTTGATTCATAGTTTGTAACAAAGAGAAATAATCACCGTAGACCCCCAAGACCTTGAGGGTTTATGATCGAGACCAAATTTTTGGTCGAATGAGTCCGTCCGTCCGTGTGTCGGTAGTTTTTAGGCCTTAAATTTTGAGCTAGGGACTTGAAACTTAATATCTGTTCTTTCTAGTTCCCGAAGCAGTACAAGTGTAAAAAATTTTAAAATCCGCCCACAGACACGCCCACTTTACCTAATAGCATGAAAATTCAAAGTTGTCGTAGGAAGCTGAAACTTGGTACGCGTTATCCTCGCTTAAGTATATTGTGATTGACATTTCAAAACAAGGCAAAACCGCCCCGTTTTTAAGTATAAACCAAATTTTTAATATAGTTTTAAACTAGTGGGATGGTTACAATCCGCTTAGGCGAATCGTTGGATACCCCATTCCAATTGACCACTTTTAAGCTCCGGATTGTGTCATAAATCTTGGTTGTTAAATTTCAGTTTATATTGACTTCAACTGTATTTAGAATTTCTCAGTTAAAGAATCTTCTCCCTTAAAAAGGGGCGTGGCATCCACCCCTTTTCATTTACATCGTTTTTTTGTTTACATTTTTTATAAGAAGCGGTATACACATGTTGATTGCACTTTTATACCCCATCCAGGAGGTACATACCACGAGGTATATTAAGTTTGATTCATAGTTTGTAACATAGAGAAACAATTACCGTAGACCCCTAAGACCTTAAGGGCATATAATCGAGACCGAATTGTTAGTCGAATGAGCCACGTCCGAATGAAGCATTTGATGTGAAATGTACAACCAGAAGGCCTTGCAGCAACTTCCCTTTCTGGTCGATATCCTTTAGTTTTGTGTAAAGTGTTTTACTTAAATAAAACTGACCGCTCCTTGCAGATTCAAAGGAAACACTACAAATGGAAGTGTCAAAATTAAAACGGACCAGTAAACCAGTGTTACTGTACTAAAATAAAAAAGGTCCCTCGACATATGTATTTTGGAAATCCCAATTTTCTTCCCCAGTAAACAGTTTTGTACTTGTAATATATTTAACAATGTTTTTTCAATGCAACTCTTATAGAATTTAAAGATATTAAATATAAAAAGGAGTTTACTTATATGTTTGTATTTGTGAAGTCAATTTTATAAAAAATTATCTCAACAGGCAAAAAAATGTGTTGGTACAGGTAAAGAAATGATTTTTATGTGATTGGTTTTTAAGGACTGCACAAGAAAACGAAAAAAAAAACGAGTAGTTACGACGAACCTTAAGACTATTACACATTTTTGTAGAGAAATGTTATGGTAACCAAATTAAAGTTGTCTAATTGTTTTCATACAGTTTGTGGAAAATGAGCAGTCGTTGCGAATAAATTGTAAATAAACTTTGACAGTTCGCGACGGGAGCCTTTTTGTCCACGTCAAAAAGTTTAAAATCAAATTTCTTTTGGCGACAGAAAAACTCGCGACAAAAAGCAGCGATTTTCTGTTGCAAGCATAGGTACTAAAAAGTCGAGCAATAATTTCTTGGCAGTCTTGGATTAATTTTCATTGACAAAAAAATGAGTTTGCAAGGTCTTTGTGGTAAACTCAGCACACAATCAATCGTTTGCTGTTCGATTCCAGTGAATTGTGGTGAAAACCGTCATTTTTATCGATAAATAAAAAAAATTCAGTTTTTTGACATGCGGCTTCAAAGAGTCGCAATTCGGAAATTTGTCGCAAATCAAGTCTAGCGACTAATTTTCGTAGCCGAATCGTGTGTTGTCTGTTATTTAAAGCCATTATTTAGCTTGTGCTTCTAGTCGAAACGCAATTAGTCGCGCGTTTTTCTGTTGCCGTATGTCCCTGGTCTGCACGCCATTTTCGTGGAACCAAAACCAATCACCTCGCTTGCCACTTGTATATAAAAATGTTCATTATTATATTTATGTTTATGAAATATGAATCCAAACAATTTTCTCAATGGCGAATTTGAAAACTGGATGTAGCATTTGATTATATGAGTAGAGAGGCTTGGAGGATATGTGAACTGTATGCCGCTTGGATAGATGAGACAATAGAGATGAGAACAGCTTTCCCAGTCGGGTTTTATCTTTTAAGCGCAAATACTTTTGTTTCTCCTTTCTATGTATTTTTCATTTAAAGGACAGAACGTAAGCAGTGGTTCATTAATCGCAGCTTTTGCGGCGAGATCTGCGTTCTCGTTCCCGCGAAAACCCATGTGGTCAAGTTCCAAAATAGTTTAAAATTTCCTTTTTTTTCGGATCAGTGTATCTCTGATTTTTGAGATAGTTTGGCTGTTGTTGTCGGTATTTTTTATGGCATTTAGCGTTGACAAGCTTTCGGTGGCGATCAGTATTATTTCTTCTTTTGGCAGCCTGCAGTTCTCGCAGGAAAGCTAAGGATTCAGCAGTCATGATGGAGCAAAAATCAGGGAGGATGCTTTTGGCAGGGTTACTCGACCTCCATCAACTACGGCAAAAGATGTACCATTTTCGGACTTAGACCCGTCTGTATAAATAATTTCCGGTCGGCGTGTTGTTGCAGTATTTCTTCAAATTGGTACTTAACAGCTCTGTGGGAGGCTTTAAAATTTTTTGCCACTTTCATTTAACATAGTCCATAGGTTGCAGCCAAGGCGGGTTAGGAGATACCTTATTTGCACAGCGATCAAAATGAATGTCCGACTCGCTCAAGAACTTTATGCAGTTGGAGAGGGAGGATGGATATGGTTTTTTCCGAGTGATGATACGGTTTGTATACTTTAATATCGGCGTTTTAGAGGAAACTGCAAGTTTGGCCAGTAAAATTGAAGTAAGGTATTCAAACCTGTGTCAATAGGCGGGAGTCAACTTTTGGCTAGGATGCTGATTATAGGCGTGGTCCTGAACGCTCTGAGGGGTATACGCGCAGCGGTGTGGTATAGGCGGGCTTTAGGTCGTAAAATTGATTTCGCACATTTGCCATAACTAGTCCATAGTCGATTTTTGACAGCTATATTGAAATGCTCAATTTGCTGCTGTTCAATAGCGAACTCTAAAATGAATTTGTTCGCAATTAATCAATTGCAGTTTTGCACAAGTAATGTATTTACAAGTCTTTTTGAAGGAGGAAATTTTTAACACACCAAATGAGCACAGAGGTAGAAGTGTCAAAATTTCGTAGGCAAATTAATGTCCAGGAAAAAAAAGTAAATGAAAAGAAGTGGAGAGAATTTGAGTAGGTACAGTAATGTCAGTAAAACAGAAAGCAGCGCGAAATCTTTTGCTTGTGATTTCGTTGGGTCATTTTTGTACGAGAGTTTTAGTTTTTTTTTTATTTGTCCCAAAATATTTTCGCCCAGTAATCCAATTTATCTCCTTAAATGGAAAGGGTGATCTGGATGCAAATGCGTTTTTGAGTTCCATATCAACATTTTCTCTTATTAATTTGCTTTTATTCGTGAGTGAAGCTAAAGGTATTCAGGACTAACTATGTTCAAATAGCGATGGAAAGGCCTTTTAAACTTAATTAGCCAAATGCTTCGTAGATCAATAATTTAGTTTTGTTCCTCAACACATCGCCCTTAAATTTTCTACATTTTGAAGTATAGACAATCGCGTCAACAATGTCGACTTTCGACTATGTCATCAATATGTCGACAATGGGCGTTTGTCAGATCTGAAGTCACAAGCAAAACAAAAATAAAACAATTCCAGAAAATCATCTTGTTAGAATCAGTGGACATGTAGACGTGACTGGAAGATTATTAATAATTTGTCTTAAAAAATTCAAAAGTTGACGCATAAAAGACGAACTCAGACCCTTGTGCCGAAATGTGATTTCTGTGGTGCATTTCTGTGTTTCCCGTGAGAAAAAACTGATGAACGTCAGTATGTGTAGGAATCTTAATGTCGAACAGTGAAATGATCAATTCGTCAATGGTTTGGACACATTGTTCGCTTGCCCCCCAAAATCCGACAGACTTCCTTGACAGGTCATGCTATCAGAAATGCGACCGTGGTGCCTCCAGTTAGGCCTAGAAACAGAAAACAGGTAGTGCGACATAACCCGCCTGGGGATCGCGCCTGTGTTTCTTTAGTTGGTGTCGGAGGATAGAGAACGATAGAAAAACCTTTTAAAGGATAAAGATGAAGTTTTTTGGTCTGAATAATTTAAGTAGAACAAATTATGATGGTTCCGCGAATTGTCTACATTGTAGGCACACTTATGTCGACAACTGTGTATTGTCTTCTTATCTACATGCTTACAATCATGTAGTTTACATGGCACAACACTGGTTCTACCTGAAGTAGAGTAAAATTTCTTGTCTTTAGAACAAAGAACAACTGAATGACATTCTATTGCAGATTCGATAACCTTATTTACTTGCATAATAGGAAAGGCAATTGCGGTATAGGATAAATTTCTGTCGTCTGGAATGATAATTAGGGATAGACGGTTATGAAGCTCAAATCTTAAAGCATTCCAATTCGTGTTTTTGAAGCTCTTGTACTTTATTGCGGTGGGTGCCGTGAAATAACGCCAAGTGAAAGCGAAATAAGGCCAATTTGGCATTATTTCACTTTCTATTTTTTTAAAATTTTCCTCACCCTATGTCAATCAATTATCATCCTAAGGAATAAGAAATGAATAAAATCAACACATCATAATAAAAATTGATTGAAGGGGATAGACGTTTTAATTTATTTTTGTTTCAACCGATTTTCATTCGCTTTGTGAAAAAGAAATAAAGCCTAATGCGTTGAATATGCCGCGTAAAGTGTATTTACAAGCTTCCATAAGAATAGTTATTTAACAATATTGTGTGTTGATAATGCAACGCTTTTAGTAAAATTAACAACCAGTTTGTTGAATTAACAGAGCAAGAGGTGCAGCAATCGATTATTTTTCGTTTGTTTCAACTTACTTGTATGTTGAGGAAACAGCTTCTTTGGTAAAATCAACTTGTAAACCTGTTGATTGAACCGATTTATAAATCCCAAAACCGTAGATTCAACGGCTTTTGTTGTTGTTCATCACTTATGGGTTTAAATGTGTTTAAAGACACACCCATAAATTTCTATATTTTAATTTATTTTTATTAAGATATTAAAGATTCAGTACATGTATATAATAGGTATGTATGTACATATTTATGTGTATACCAACATGAAAAATACGCTTTAACAAGAATTTACTGCTTGACAGAGATGCTTTTAAGCAAAACTTACCTATACGATACGGACTCAAATTTTATAAGTTAAAGAATTAAGTCCCTACTTTAATTTATGCAATCTTGAACGGTCGGCTATTGCCGACCGTATTGCTTAAAGATGTCAGTTTTTATCTACTTCCAAGTGGCGTTGCTTCAAATGTCTTGATATTTCTTAAGTCTAAGTAAAAGAATTAAACTATGGTAAACATTTTTAAGTATCATTTTTGAAGTATATACACTGCGCGTCATCAGGTTAGCGCCCCCCGTTCGCTGACGGTTTACATGAAATATTATCTGAACCAATTGAGCTATAACCTTACCGTTTTTAACCAATAGACTCTTATCAATTTTCCTTAAAGTAAAGCAACAATTACTTTTGTAACATTAAAGAATATACATTTTAAAATATTTTTTAAATAAAGTACAGGATAGCGCCGCCTGTGATAATTTTATAAAATAAAATTATCACAGGCGGCGCTATCCTGTTAGTTAGTATTTTGAGCAACTATTATACCGAGAAAAAAACACTTTAAATCTCTGAACAAAAGACTTTAAATTTAAAAGTTTTCATGTATGAAACACCATCGTGTTTGTATACTCTTGATTTGAAAGTGAAAACTTTAATTTATTACATTTCAAAACGAAGCACCTTAAATTTTAAAGTGATAGCATTTAATTTTAAAATGCCTTTTTTCAGCTTCAGGTAAAAGTATTTCTTTTAAGTTCAAAGGAAATACTTTTAATTCAAATGCCTTTTTAAAAGTTTACATTCAAATTTAAAGTTAAATTTTTAAATGCAAAAACGGGGTTTTAAAACTAGTTTAAAAATGTTCAATGTAAAACTAAAAAAAAAAATATATTGATCTTAAATTTCCAGTTATTGAAATTCGCTCAAATTTATCTATTCCTTTTAGTAGTGTGCTTAATTTAGAATGTTCAAATTCACTTCAAGGGAAAGTTTTGAAACCTTCTAATTACATTTTTTATTTTAAATAGAAGGATTTATTGTCAAATAATTTTTCTGTTCCGATTGTGAATTGAAGATCTTCTGGCTTGAAATCGCTGTATTGGAAAAAAATCATTATACTTACTTTCCAAAAATCATGAGCCTGGAGCTCAAAGCTAAACAATTAAAAAAACACAAATTCGTACGCTTATCTCGAATTTTATTATATACATATTATTACCTTTCTTTTTATTTAACAGATTTTTTTTAGATTATGTTTTACCATTTTGAATTAATTTTAATTTGTGAATTTTTAAATATCTATTAATTTTAAACAATTTTCTCTTATGCCAATTTAAAAAGATAAAAATAGTTTATCGAATTGCTAAAAAATTTGAATTGTTAAAAGAAAGCAGAAAAGAACAGATGAAAACTTAAGCAAATCTTCTGGGTAATTAAAAATAAAAAATTGAATGATGTCACTTTTGTTTGACGTTGGATGCAAATATCTGCGAAACCGAATATCCATTGTAAAATCCGATTGTAATTTTGATGCCGGCGTACAATTCTTTACGTCTTCTTTTTTTCACGTTTCTTTAAGCACTTTGTAGAACTTGTTACATAATACCGATCTTTAATTTATTTTGTAATTGCTAATCACTTTGGAAATTATCCTTTTTAGTTATATCAAAAAAAAATGTTTGGTTATATGTTTAGTTATATCAAAAAAAAATGTTTTAGAATCGAAAAACTTTCGAACCGATTGTCACACCACCGAAGTAAATATTATATTAACTACCTACGCCTTTTTGCATTTTGTATGCCTTATGGTATGAACCTTAAAACGTTTCCTTTCAATTCAAAATATGTATCTTGATATTTAGAGTAAAAACGGTAAAATTTAGATTTGGGACTTTCAAATTTAAATTGATCACTTCTGATACAAACTTATTCCATTTTAAAATCTTTTCAGAGCAACAAATTTTTAAATCAAAAACGATAACTTTCAAATCAAGGACCTGCTTTTTTAAAAGTGGAGTGAAAATATTAAAAGCAAAAGTGATTCTTATGAGCAAAATATCTATTTTTCCAACGAAACACTTTTGATTTGCAAACTTTTAAATTTAAAAATATTTTTTTTATTTTTAAATTGCACTTTTTCTCTCAGTGTAGTATTTTGAGCAACTATGTAACTTTCTTATACTTACATTATATATTTTAAACATTTTAAAGGATAATTAGTAATGCGTGGTGCCGACTTTGTTTGATATCACTTCAAAGATTCAATTCGGTATGGAATAGTAAAGCTGCTCAATAGAATTCAACGAAATGGTGGACCAAGCGTGTTTTATGCCTTCGATTAACTCGGCTTTGGTTGAGTATTGTGTTCCGGACTCATACACTTTCCTAAACAGCCATCCCCAGACGTTCTCGATTATATTTAGGTCGGGCGAGTATGGTGGCCATTCAAGGACGTCAACATTTTGGCTCTGAATCCACGATTTTACGGATCGGGCAGTGTGGATTGGAGCATTATCTTGCTGAAAATGCGACTTTATGTTTTGAAATAAGCTTTAAATGGGGAAATGCGTTTTCAAAACGCTGTTGGAGGTTTCCGCATTCATACGCGATGTTAAAAACTGCAACTCACAGGTGCCACAGTAGGATATTGCTCCCCACACCATCACACCACCCTCCCGGCTGTGCAAGCAATCCAAATAATGCTCCTCCTTTCTTAGATCATGGAAATAATAAATGTATCCATCGGGACCTTCTAAATTAAATTTCTTTTCATCTGAAAAGACAACGTTATGCTACTGATTAGACCACGTCATGTGCTTTCGAGCAAAATTTGAGCGCATTTCCTTCCGAAAGTTATAAGTGGTGTTTTTTTTTCAATTTTTGTCTCTGAAGGTGTGCAGCTTTCCTAATCACTCTTTGCACCATTGACAAGCTCACGTTTTTCTGTGCCTTCCAATTTTTTCTGCGATTTTATGAAAGGATAGTCCAGAATCATAGTAAGCTTCGATCTTAGCTTTTTCTTCAAGCGATAAAACTGTTTCCACTTCCCATTTTATATGTTTATTTGGAGATAAATACAAGCTTACCCTACACAAAAAAAATGGTAACCGTGATTGCTAAAACACGCGAGATAACTAAAACTGCATTTGGGGGCGCTAATCTGATGACGCAAAATATGTGCAAGCAAAAAATAAATAAATACCAAAAAATTATAGAAAAAAAATAGCGGTATTTCTATCGAGTTAAAATTTCTCGTGAGAGAGACCACACATAATGATAACAATAAAAAAAAAATACGAATTTGCGTGCATTAGGAAAATAGAAAAAGCAAAAACAAACGAGCGAAAGAGGGGTCGCTAACCTGATGACGCGCAGTGTACATTCTTGCTTCCACTATGGCATCGAAATCTGTTTTTTATTGTACTCGTCCTGTTTTTTTTTTTAGCTTAATCGCCTCACCTCGGAGCAGTTTCTGTTGTTTAACTCAAATAAAACGCCTTAAAATAATATTCAAAAAAGCATTGTAGAAGGTTACTTCCTTTTTGTTGCACTGTTACCTATATTGTTCTGGTTAACACAGCTCTGTTAAAAACATTTTCCCACTTTAAAAATTTCTGACTGAATTTCTTAAGCGCTTTGAAAATGAAGACAAGAAATTTTACATTTTCAGCTAACGGAGGTCTGATAAAAAACTGCAGATACTCTGGCAATAAAAACTAACATATCCGTCAATTTTGCAGATTCAACCACTCACTCTAAACAAACATCAAAAATTAACTAAAATAAATGTAGTGAATTTCAATCGATTTTTGGAGTACAGGTTTTTAAATGTTGTGAAATACTCGCAGCTAGAGCAATTTACCAATTTACACAAAAAGAATGCTTAGTTACTCAACTGCAGTGATTTCACTCTGAAATGATGCGAATATTCATCATTTCTACATTTAAAAACCTACTTTAGAGTGAAAAAGCTTTCGTCTCTGTGTAAAGTTCCTTTTGCGGCTGTGCATCGTGCCGGCTTCATTTAGTTTGGAGTGCGTTGCGCATAAAGAAGTAACGTGTGTGGTTCCTGATTTCAGTTCCTGAGTCAACGATTCTTTCTTTCTACATAAATAGTAATAGAATACCTAACATTGTTTGCAATTGAATCAAGGAGTTATGGAGAACATTGATAGATTAAGGCTGACTCAAATTTAGTTTTCAAAAACTTTGGTAGGTTGAATTAGTGCAATATCTCGTTATAGATTTTTTATTTTTTTCATTTTCGGGCGACGTCAAATGGTCAAATGTCGAGCGACGTTAAGGCAGAGCAGCTGACGAAGGGTTACTCCGTGGATACCTTTAACTAATCCTTTAGTGTGAAATGTGTTCCCTTTATTTAGTGTTTTTTTTTTTGTATAAAAGGGAAAAAAATAAATAAAAAAAACTTTCTGTGTATTTTATTTATTTTTGAGTTAGAGAGAGAGTAGAGAGTAGTGAATTCACTTGCAAAAAGTGAAAAATTACTCGTAATTTGGAGTGAATTTGCTTATAACGTGCTACAAAAAATTGTGAATCCCCATATAGAAAGAGTAAAATAACTACTGTTTTGGAGCGATTTCACCTTATTCACTCAAAAAAGTGTGAATTCGCTCGTAAGAAATAGTAAATTACCCTATTCTTGTGGCAAATTATGTCTATTGAACACAAAAATAGAGTAAATTCCCTCCAAAAAGTGTAAAATTAGTGTAAAATTTTAGAGCGAATTCACTCTTATTTTTGCCATCCCTCTTTGTTGAGATTTCACTACAATTATTGTAGGTTATCGGTTTCCTACATTAATTGTAGTGAAATCACATTAAAATTCTTTAGAGTGCTGGCACAAAACAAAGTCGGTAATATCAACAGCTTTCTTGCACATGCAGGAATAGTCCTGTTCAATTGAATAAATTCACGGTAAAAGCAACTAGAAAAAAAGGTTGAAAGTCCGTTTTATCGGACAAAACATTTTGGAAAACAAGTTTTCCGTTGCTTTTACAGAAACTACTTTTATTAGTAAATTAAATTCAAATTTAGCTAATTCATCGGCTAAATTTACTGGAAATAAGTTATAAGATATAGCCGTTCTTTTGATAGAGATTTTTGAAAGAATTTTTTTACCGATTTGATTTCAACAACTTTGAGCTGTTGATTCTACGACTTTTTTTCTCTCCGTGAAGGTATTACACGTTGGATCGCATGAAGGAGGAATTGAAAGTGTGGTTTGTTAGGGTTAAGGTTAATGACATGAGAAAAAGGTCTAAATATGAGGATGTTCTTGGGAACGCAGGACTATCAGGTGGAACATTTTTAAGAATCAAATAAGGGCCATGGAAAACCAATTATGTTTTCCACTAAAATAGCAGAGTGTGTCTCCCCACATGGTATGACGGGCATTAAAGTCACCCCAATTAAGACCGCGTCAAAGCGGCTTACTTACTTACTTAAGGTGGCGCTACTGTCCGGGGTGGACCTGGGCCTCAGCCAACAAGCTTCGCCAGCCAGCTCTGTTTCTAGCTAGCCGTCTTCAGTTTCGCACGCGAAGTTGGCTAAGGCACCTTTCACTTTCCAGCGCCACCTGAGTCTGAATGCTCCTCTACTGCGCTGTCCCTGCGGGGTGGATTCGAAGATTTTCCGGGTCGGAGCGTTGGTTTCCATCCGCTCTAAATGGCCCAGCCATCGTAGACCTTGTGTTTTGACTCTTTTGGCTATATCTCCTCCTCCACTCTCCGTGTATGTAGACGGGACCGTAAATCGTCCAAAGAATTTTCCGCTCGAAACAGCCAAAAGTGCTTTCATTCGCCTTTGACAGGGCCCATGCTTCTGCACCGTAAAGCGGGACTGGGATGATGAGGGTCTTATACATGGACACATTAGTTGCTCGAGAGAGCGCAATTGCCCTCTTAGCCCAATAAAACAGCAATTGGCAAGAGTTGTCCTTCGTTTGATTTCAGCGCTGGTGTCACTGTCTGGATTAATAGCGGAACCCAGGTTCGACAAAGTCCTTAACTACCTTACAGTTCTAGCTGTCGATGGTAATGTTTTGTCCAAGAAGTCGGTATTGGGTGTCTTTTCTTGATGACAGCTTATTTTCTTGGTTTTGCCCTCGTTGACTGCTAAATCCATATTCGCCGCTTTCGTTCCAATATTCATGAAGGCTTCACTGACATCACGCTTTGTTCTTCCGATTATGCCAATGTCGTCTGCGTATGCGAGTAGTTGAACGGACTTTTGAAAGATTATAGCTCTGGTGTTGCCGCGGGATTTCTGCACAATTCTCTTAAGTATGGTGTTAAAGAAGTCGCATGACAACGCGTCGCCTTGTCTTAATCCTTTTTTGACGTCAAAGGGGTCGGTGAGGTCTTTGCCGAACTTGACGGAACAGCGTGAATTTTCCATCCTGCACAGACTGACGAGTTTGGCAGGAATGCCAAAAATAGACATTGCGCTATATAGCTCGTCTCTATAGATGCTGTCATACGCGGCCTTCAAATCGATATCCATTTGCAATTCCTGGGTTTTCTCCAAGATCTGTCGCAGTGTGAATATTTGATCGATGGTGGACTTTCCTAGCCTAAGACCACACTGATATGTGCCTATCAGATTGTGACAAACGGCTTCAGGCGTTCACATAGTATACAGCAGAAAAGATCTGTAATGGTGAGATCTGTAATGGTAAAGATGTATGCAATGGTAAGAAGACTGATGCCTCTGTAGTTGGCAACACTCAGAGGGTTCTTTTCTTCAGGATCGGGCAGACAATGCTTAGGTTCCATTCGTCGGGCATGCTTTCTTCCGAATATATCTTGCACATGAGCTGGTGCATGCTCCTAACCAGCTCATCGCCAGCGGACCTAAACGTTCGGCAGCTAGGCCGCCTGCTCCGGCTGCTTTGTTGCACTTGAGCTTAGACACAGCTCTCATTAGCATTAAAACGCCTTATGAGAGTATATAGCCTGTCAAGCTCTACAGGAAAACTTCGTCGAGCATACGAAGGTACATAAATACTTCCATTTAGTAGCCGGGAGATTGAACCATTTGCATCGCCGCAAAATGAAAATATGTTGCTTCGGAGGGTGTAGTTTCCCTCCGAAGCAATATATTTTCATTTTAATTTTGTATTTGTACATTCCATCCAATAATATTACTGCTTATCTCCCCGAGTTATTTCTAATAATTTTTTTTCCCCCGTGGGTAGGAAAAACCTTCATAGGCACTACGAGGAGCGGCCGCGCGTGCTCATAGTAGTGTGAGATTCTTACTCACTAAAAAACCTCCCATTTTCCGTCAGACTACGACTAAGTTTCCTTAACACAAGCTTCTGTAGTAATCGCGTGTGGCAGGCTGCCTTCCAACGAAGGCACCTGAAATACCGTCAATTTATGCGGTTTCGTCTTATGCTGCTAGATCTAACGGTCTCATTCGTTGTAGTCGGCGCGTAAGATTTGTCCGATCCAAAGTTCGGATAATTTCATTGTTGCCGAACCGCGAAGACGAGTACTAAGTTTGCGAGCAAAGTTTCTTACCTCGTCAGACACGGTTGCGATTCCTAGATCTCGGTGTACATCGCTATTTCTTATGTACCATAGAGCATTAACGATTGCTCTGAGTGTCTTATTTTGAAAAGTTTCTAAAATAGATATATTGCTTGGTTTAGTACAACCCCATTATTTTATACCGTACGTCCAAGATGGTTTTAGTACTTGCTTATACAAAAGCAGTTTGTTATATATGTTTAGTTTCGAAAATCTTCCGATAAGCCAATTCATTTGTCTTAACTTGATTTCAAGCTCGTCGCGTTTCTTTTTAACGTGCGGCTCCCATTTAAGTTCTTCGTCCAGTCGCATATTTTGTCTAAAGCGCGCTGGAGTTTCTCTGTTGATAATTCAACTGTCGTTTCAATAGCGAGAATAGCAGTCTCGTCTGCGAACGTAGCTAAAATTATTCCCTCATCGTGGGGTATGTCTCTTGTATAAAGCACAAATAATATTGGGCCGAGAACGCTTCCTTGCGGGACACCGGCATTTATCTCTTTGAATTCTGTCTTTAAGGTAAGACTCTAAGATTCTATAGAGTTTTTCTGGTAAGCTAAGCCTTAACTTGTACTTCAGGTCTTCGTGCCACACCTTGTCGAAGGCTTGCGATACGTCGAGAAAAGCGGTAGTACATATCTTTTTCGCTTCCAGAGCTTTTTCGATTTCGTTTGCTATTCGATAGTCCTGGTCGATTGTTGAATGCTTTTTTCTAAATCCGAATTGGTGATTCGGAATCAATCGACTTTCTTCGATGATTGGTTGCAACCTTTTAAGCAACAGTTTCTCGAATACGTTAGATATTATCGGCAGTAGCGAAATAGGTCTGTATGACTTTTTATCGTTCGGACATTTTCCTGGTTTCGGAACCATTATGACCTCGGCCACTTTCCATTGCCTTGGAACGTATAAAATTCTCATGGAGGCGTTAATGATATAGAGTAGTAATAGAGTAGTCGCTAGTAATTAACTCGTAGCCAGGGGCTTTGTTGTTTTTCAGATTATTTATCGTTTGCCGAAGTCCAGCCAATGACATGGTTTTTATTCTATAATTATCTTGTACCGCATAGGGATTGAGCTCCTCGACCAACGGTTCCCCGTCAAACGGTTTGAATGTCTCCTCTAGGTAATCTGCAAATAAATCCGCCTTTTTCTTGTCTTCTCTTGCCCATTCGCCGTTGGCTTTTCTTAAAGGCGCAGAGTGTGCTATAAGCTTCTTAACGGACTTGACTGCTTTCCAAAGAGAGTAGTTCGAACTTTTATCGGCAGTCAAACTTTCGAGGTAAGCAGTAGTCTCGCGACTTTTAAAATCTTGAAGTTCGTGCTTCAGTTTGTTAGCTGCTCGCGAACGTTGCCATCTCTTGCGCGCTCTCCTCTTTTCGCATATTAGCTCTTCTATTTCTCGCGGTGCATTTAAAGCTAAATTCTTTGCAGTATTTTCTTAAGCCGTCCCAGTCGGTGTTGTTGCTAGTTAATCTAGGCGCTCTATTCTTTCCCAAGCAACACATAAACTCTTAAAGATATCGGCCAAATCAATTTGAACTCATAGTGGAGTCTTATTTCACGGTTGTTAATACCACTGTACTTATTTTTATCTAAATGAAGTCTTTTAATATACATTATTTTCTATTCCTAAAAAAAAGAACTACAAAAGGTATTCAAAACTATTTTCTGTAGAGCGAATAAGGAGGTGACATCTGAAAATGACAGCCAAAGATGTCTTTAAGACGGCAGAGTCATCGACGTTAACTTTCCATACGTTGTTTCGAAGTGATGTTAAGTTATATTTCGTCCCAAGAGTATTTTTAAGGATGTTTCGCAACTTTCCGTAGTCCGCGATCCCAACGACATTTATTGCAGGTGGTCGGCGGTTTTTTTTCTTGGGGTATTCCTGTCGCTTTGTTTGATACGACTGGTGTTTCTTCTTTTTGCTGCACGGTTTCTACTTCGGGTGAAGAACCGGCCTTTCGTTTCTTGGTAAGCCTTTTCCTAAAGACCGGATTCGTTTCGCGTGCAAGTTCTTCCTCGTCCGTCTGGTATTCACATTGACGTTTCGGCGTTTCCTCGCATGCTATAGTACCACGGGGGTTCCTTAAGGCTTCATTTTCTTTACGTAACGAATCTACTTCGCTTTTAAGCTCATGGTAGAGACGTTCCATTTCATTAAGCTTAGCACGGAGTTCGTTGTTTTCCGCTTCAAAGCATTTAATTTTCGCTGAGTCCTGATTAACCGGCCGACTTCCTTTCCCGGAGACCTTCTAATAATTATAATATCCCTTAAAAGAAGGCTTATGCTCTTTTTGAGTCGGGTCTCAGATAAGAAACACATCGTGGTTTTATATTTTTTACTTAGTACGTCTAAAAGTGCGAGCCTTTTTGTATTTGAAACAGTAGAATAATTATAATTTATCGATATTGTTTCAAGATTGAAAGATGCCATAATTATATAACAATTGAAGCTACAAACGGTATAGGTAAACATTTTCTCCTCCTTACTTTCCAATTGTTGATATGTTGGTCAAAATTGCCTTATTTTGAGTAGCAGGTCTTTGAACGACATATTGAAAAGATTTGTTGCTTCGTTTAAAAAGTCATTTAAATCAAATTGCAGTGCATTACCCCGTGTGTTTAGACAGGTCCTTATACCTGAAGGAGCTGGTGTGTTCGGTTAATGGGCTTTCGCTTGATAAATTGACATTTTAACCTTTTCGGCGAAAGAAACATTTGCAGTAATGAAATTATGTATTGCGTTCTCAACAATTGATCGAGTGATGAAGCATGTTGCCTCGATTTTTGATTTAACAGCTGTTTTTTTTTCTTTGTTGTTTTGGTAAGCAGGCAACCCTGGTAGCTAGCTGTATGCTTTTATGCATTCCAGTTAACGCATTTAGGAATGGGCACTTCTTCATTTCTTTCTTTGAGCGCTATAGAAGAATCTATACATTCAATAGAATCATGAGATTCCCCACATATAGCGCATCTGGCTGCTGTAAGCATAGCATTCCCCTGAATGGCCAGATCACTGACACCGATAACGACGTATTACTTCCTTTTCTCCATAAACCCTTTGATATAGTCAATACCTGACACTCGTAAGCACCTTAATTGACTCTCCTACCTCAAGTTGAACAAGAAACATGTTTAGTTTTAAATTAAGCTCTTTAGTGTGAGCGGTGGAAAATGGTGAAAATTTACTAAATTTCACATTTGGGACAATCTCCTCTAATGATTTTTGATTTCGTCTAGTGGTGCGTCCCCATCGAAACCCTTAAGCAAAATAGAGACTTTTTATCTATCGTATCTCTAGAAGAGAACGAAAAAGCTCCAGTACCCGTGTCGCATAATGTAAAAGAATATATAATTCAATAATTTTAATTTAATAATTTTAAATAGTTAATTCGTGCACGGCTAAATGGCTAACGTAAACCTTTGTCTTTCGTAACCAATGTTGACAAATTTGTGAATTAAATCAGAAACATTACACTGAGTTGCTGCAAGCCTAAAACGATCTGTTATGAGAGTGCATTTGGCACCAAATTTTCTGTTCATAGATACTGCGAAAACGAAATGAATCCAAATTGGTCATACATTTCATTTTCTTAAACGAAATAATGCCATAATAATAATAATAATAATAATAATAATAATAATAATAATAATAATAATAATCGAGGATTCTACATTATATATTTCCAGATTCAAACGAACAAAGACAATCTTTGTTTTTTATTTTTGCTTAATCTGCATTCGTGCGAAAGCATTTATAAAGTATAACTTGTTAACTTTTGAATTATTATTTTGAAACTATTAATTTAAAGGCGAGGAGAAAATAATAGTTCCCGAATAGTTCCCGGCTTTCTCCTTCTCCTCCTGTAGGTAAGCCCACGGTATACGTACAAAGTTAATTCAAAATCAAAGAACCTATGGCTGCACACACACCTACCTACTTATACTTCAACTAAATGGTTGTTGAACTGCCATTTTTTTTTTTCATTCTTAGCAACTACATACTTGGCTCCTCGATAGTTATTATTTTTCATGCTTTCACAGAGCCATAATCATATAGGTTAGTAAAAAAGTCCTCCGAAAGCCTTCGTTAACTTCAACCAAAGGCGCTCACTTTATTCAGCCCAACATCATCCATTAAGAAGAGTTGAAGCGTCGTTGTAGCTTGGATGCAAAAAAGGAAGTAATTATGCTATTCCGTTGCACCACGTAGCACAAATTCATGTAGCACACAGACAAAAACATCAACCATAAAAGCATAACTTTAAAATGCGGTTAAAGTTTTTTTTTCAGCCACTACTGCCATGTTATCGTACTCGCTCCCTATTAAAGCACCTCACCCGCGTACTAGCTTAACTATGCCAGGAAATGTAAACACAAACGCAACTAAGAAAAAATTCTATCAGGGATAATTGTGTATACCTACATACTTCTTTCCATATCGTGATAGAGGCGAGTTTCTCTCCTTCAAAAGTGCCACCGTGCGAAAAAAGCAAATTTGCCTTTAATTTAGTTCAGATAAACATCTTATCTCGGTTATCCTTCTTGGCATAAGTTCGCCGCAATTAATTCGTTGGCTCCTTAAAAGTTAAATATAAGATACGAAGATACGAGAAGAAAGTAAACAGAGGTGAAAGGAATTTGATTGACACCTATTCTATGAAAGGATCTCTCTTTCCTGAGTGTGCTGCGTGGATGTGATAGTTTCTTCTTCCTTGAGGGTAAAGCTTTGTATGCTACCTATTCAATTGCTATGTACCTATAAAGTTGCGGCATTCTTAAGAACACTGCATGCAGCGGAAACTGTGTCACGAATACGACACAGAACACAGTAGGTATATGCACAGCACACATAAGGACTCGCCAAAAATGAAGAGATGCATTAGAAAATTTCCCTTTCGTTATGAGCATGTTTTTTTATTCTCCAAGGATCCAAAAACTCTATACATGCTCATGTTCGTGTATTTGTAGGTAGCTGGAGGAAGGATAAAGTCAAGTTAGAAAATGCACTTTTCGTCAGGAGAAGGTAGTTATAGCACAACATTCTATAGAACAAGAAGCATTCTCGGCCCCGAAGTATTGTTCTTTTTTCCGTTTGTTCTCGTCTCCTTCATTCATCTCATATAATAGGTACACAAGATACTCATACTCATATCATCGTAACTTTCTATCCTGCAGAACTGGCTTCCTCGAGAGATATCCTTCTCACCCCCCAACTTTGTATGGAACACGAAGGAACTCCGTTTCATTCAAGAAGATGATAGTGTGCACACAATAAAAACTGCAGGGAAGATGAACATAAACGAAAGAAAAAGTCTTTAAAAGACATTCTACTTTGCCACTTGCTACCGGCTACATGTCCTTTAGTTCTGCAGTCCTCCATCAATTCGCACTAATTCTTTGGCTCAAGAGTAGTTGTAGCGAATTAAACATAGGTAGTCTGTATAAAAAAGATACATACGACTATAGGAAGCAAAGAAGCAGAAGCAAACCTGAATCAAAAGAAATGAAAAACTATGCAAAATAAAACAAGTCAAAAAGTGCAACAGTGCGTAGGCAAAAGCTTCAGTCCGTCTTTTGGACTAAGGCCCCGTCATTTTAATTAAAAAAATCTTTTTTTGAGGCCACGCCCACAAAAGTGGGACATATATAATATATATAAAAAAGTTAAAAATGCTTAGATCTAAAGCTCTTATAATAAAATTTTTTGTCAAATTTCATATATTTATATTGAAAAACAGTAATTTTAAAGTAAAATTCCTTAAAAAATGGGCGTAGTCAATGTAAACGGTGCCGTGAACGAAGGCCATATGAAGAAACGCCATAATGGCTTTAATTCACTTTCAAATGCGAATTAACGCCATATTCGGTTTTGACATTTTTCCTTCATTACCTGGACTAAAGGCTCAAAAGCATTTTATGGCAATAGTTCACTTTCGAAATTGACTTAACTCCATATGGCTTTAGTTCACATTAATGTGATGGCTTAGTTCACTTTCAAAAGTGAATTAAAGTCATAAGTCGAATCTGGCGTTAATTCGCATCTGAAAGTGAACTTAGGCCATTATGGCGTTAGTTCGTAGTCCATTATGGTCGTCGTTCACGGCACAAATGTAAACGTCAAACTTTGAAGTGTCACATTTCAACAGTCTGTGTTGCAAAGCAGTGCCATATACTAAAAATCAGTGTGCTAGCACCATTTTAACTAGCTATAGTGTGAAAAAAGAATTTTTTTAAATTAGAGATGGTCGCACATGCAGGCCTGTAGTGGGCGTGTCTGCGGGCGGTAAGTAATTTTCAAAATTGATCTGGCCGAATGGACTTCCAGTTCACATACAAATTTTCAGTTCTCTAGCTTAAAACTTAAGGCCTATACGGACGGACGGCCGTATTACGAATATGGCTTAATCGATTCTCTTCTGTCGGTCTCATTCATATCTCTAAAAGGTCTTATGAGTCTACGGTGATTATTTCACTGTGTTAGAATCTGTAAATCAAAACTAAAATACCCTGGGTCGAGTATAAAAAAATTATGTATGGATATACCTAAGCGTTTTAATTTGTAGGAAAAAGTTCTGAGAGAAAACTATGTTATGGTTGCAATAAAGATTGATTTTTTTTAATCTTCTTTAAAAAAAGAACAACGAAGAAGCTCACACGATTTAAGCGCTTTAAACTGAATATGCACTGTTTTTCCAGCCACAAACTAATTGTTAGTCAGATAACTAAGTTCATGACTTTTAAAATATCTGGTTAATAGCCTGTGATTATAATTCTTTTTTATGGCCCAGAGTATAAGCAATTCAGTTTTCCATATCGCAACTGCGGTAAACCTAATTTCCAAAGCAAAAACTCATGCTTAGATTTTTATTTCAAAATTCATTCGTTAAAGAATTTTAAATATTCAGGTGTTACAATTGATGCTAGTCTCAATTGAAAATAGCGCAGTCAAAACGTGAAAGATAATGTATTTGAAGCTTGTATAACGCGAAAAATGTATCGTTCAAAACCATTCTGCGCCTAAAAGCTTTTAACTTCAGTACCTATATTGTGGGCTTACATAATCCAAATGGCAATAAGGATTGTTTAGCTGGGTTGGTTTCTTATAGCTTCTCCACAATAGGTACCTGTGTCAGTGTCTCGCAGTTCAGCATGCGGGAACACGCAGGCGCGGATCCAGGGGGGAGATGGGTGCAATTCCCCGTGAGCTACGAACTATTACATAAAAATATTACATGTTGCTATTGAATCAAAAACAATCAAAGAAAAATCGTTTATAATGTACGTTTTAATAAATAAACTTTTAAATAAACACGCAAACAACAGTGTTGTATACAACATTGTTTGAGTGGCCCGCTTCGCGGGTTTAATGGATTTAATCTCTACTTTCTGCAGGATTTAACCAGCCACGTGACTTAATCGCACTTCTAAGGGCAGGCGCCTGTGTCCTAGTAGGGGCATTTAAAAGATGTTCTTAACTAAAAAACCTTCACAAAACCATGAATGCATCTCATTGCCTGCATATACGATAGTTATATTTTGTGAGCGTATAGTTTAGGTTTTCTTTGGAATAATTTGGAAAAATTCTTCTTGAGTTCCCTGTCATGGTGAATATGTCATGGTCAGCAATGACCGGAAATCGCATCCGTTGTTATGTCCTAATGCACATCCACCGCAAAATCTCTATCGTCATTGAGAAATTCATCAGAAGACTTTCAAAAACCGGCCACAAGAAGAGATTGAAATTTAATATTAAAGAGCTAAAATCAAGAGCTTAAAGTATCAAATTTTAACCATGTACTTAGCTAGTAATTAACCTTTCGTTCTCTCCTTAAAGTGCGAGTACTTTTATTTTAAGCTTAAATTAAATTTCTTGCAACAGACAACCGGAGAATTCTTTCTCTGACTCGCATTTCACCTTATTCTATTTCGCAAAACCCTGCTTCGCCAAATGATAAGCAGCCAATAATCAGCTAAGTTTGATTATAATCCGTCTTGCCAAATGTATTTGAGCGTCCTGATTCTTAATATGTTTCGAAAAATTGTCGGACTCAAATGGCTTCTAAGTTATGGGTAACAAGCAAGTAAGTGCAAGAGCTCGTCCGTAACGAACTTCTAAATACCCGACCCTATTTACCCAGCAACACCAAATCCTGAAGTTTTTTGGCCCGAATTAATTCATTGAAATTCAAACATGTGTATGGGCCACGCTCTTAAAAACGGGCGTGGATTTAGAAGAAAGGGTCTTTTAGACCTATTTCGTTAGAACCTTCGAGAACCTCAATTTCTATAGAATCTCACTTCGAATCAGCCTTGAACATATCTCTAAAAGGTCTTGGGGGTCTACAGTGATTATTTCATTGTGCATTCAAATTAATATAAATACCCTGGGCCGTATGAAAAGGCTCAAAAAGACTGCGACCTCATTTCACTTTGGCTTAAAATACATCGTTTTTCATTCTATTTGGCGAAGAGGGCCTTTGCGAAATGGAATTTGGCGAAATGGGGTAAAACCAAATGGAGATGGACGGGAAACTAAAATATTTGAGTTTTTTTTACAAAACCTTATCAAGATTGAAATTTGGTGGGTTGGCTGGAAGTCTAGTCCTTCAGATCAAGTTTGAAAATTAGCTGAATCCGCCCACAGACAGGCCTGTATGTGTGACCATCTCTAGTTTTAAAAAATACTATTTCCAAATTTTAGCTCTGATACAATGGCGCTAGCGAATTAATTTTTCGTATGTAAAATTGCATTGTTATTGTTTTTTAAGTTGTCACAAAATTATAGACCTTTCACTGAACACGTCCACTTTTTAATGGATTTTAGCTTAAAATAACTGTTTTTCAATTAATATATATGAAATTTGACAAAAAATTATATGCCAAAAGTTATATTAGCATTTTCTAACTCTTATGTTTATATTGTATGTGCATATTGTATGTGGCGTTAAAAAAGTTTTAATTAAAAATGCGGAGTTTTAGGCCGAAAGGTATGCAACCACCCAGTATAGCATTTAACAGTTATATTTTTATATCCCGCCCACCTTTTGGAGGCGTGGCATTTTTTTTTTGTAGGGTCGGGTATTTTGCAATCCGTCGTAGTTGGACTGAAGCTGTTGCATACGCACTGTTGCACTTTCCCACTTGTTTATAAGTGGTAATATTCCAAGTCGAAAGTCGCAGCTATATAATATAAGACTAAACAACTCTCCCCACGGGTAGGGGTTAGAACATACTCGAGGTAAGGCATGCCCGTCAGGAGACTAAAATCCACCCTCCGTATGCGGAGCGCATACAAACCCTGCAATGAAGAACACAAAAGATATTACTCCAGGAGGCAATGCAGATTTACTGGCAAATCAACACTCTGCGGAAGTACGCTCTACGGTTTCTGGGGACAGACATTTATTGTTTATAAGTTCCATTTTAAAATGCTCGAGGGTACCTCGATCCCCATTAGCTGAATCGAACGTCTCCGGGTAATCCATAAAGGTAAAGGAAATCCGCCGGGTAATTAGAACTCAGCGAAAATTAAATGCTTTGAAGTGGAAAACAATGAACTCCGCGCAAGGCTTAATGAATTGGAACGTCTCTACCATGAGCTTAAAGGCAAAGTAGATTCGTCACGTAAAGAAAACGAAGCCTTAAGGAGCCTCGTCCCCCGTGGTACTATAGAATGCGAGGAAACACCGAAACGCCAATACGAATACCAGACGGATGAGGAAGAGCTTACACATGCTACGAATCCGGGTTTCAAGAAAAGGCTTACCAAGAAGCGAAAGGCCAGCTCTTCACCCGAAGTAGAAACCATACAGCAAAAAGAAGAAACACCAGTCGTGCAAAAAAAAAGGCGACAGCGGAAGCCCAAGGACAAAGTCGTCGACCACCTGCCAACTACCACCCTCCCAATATCGTTTTGATCATGGACTATGGAAAGCTGCGTAACATCCTCAAAAATACTGTTGGGACTAAATACAACTTAACATCGCTTCGCAACAACGTATTAATAGTTAACGTTTATGACTCCGACGCCTAGCGGTTACTGTCACTAAAATTTTAACACAGATTAAGTTCAATGGTTATACCCCATCCCATAGGATAGGAGGTATATTAAGTTTGTCACATAGTTTTTAACACGGTGAAATACTAATGGTAGGCCCCCAAGATCTTAAGGGCATATGACCGAGACCTAATTCTAAATCGAATAAGCCATGTCCGTCCGTCCGTCCTTCCGCTCGTCAGTCAGTCCGTCTGTATGTCACATGTTTTTATGCCTTAAATTTTGAGCTAGAGTGCTGAAATTTCGTACGTAAGGTCCGCGTCATGCAAAGCAATACGTACAAAAAAATCTAAAATTAAATGTAAAATTTTTTGAAATCCGCCCAAAGACAGGTCCACAATCGCAACTACCTCCAGAGATTTCAAAACTGTAAGACGTTCCAAACATCTAAAATTTGATATTTAGCATCTCCTAATGAATATAAGACACAAAAAAGAAAAATTGAATTGGTAAACCTCCTCCAGTGAGCTTGGCATCTTTTTTAAGGGTACATTTTCAAAAGCGGTTTACTCAATATTTTTACCCCAAATTGAAAATAATTCTCTTGATATTTTATGTAGAAAACGCTTAGTTCTACATTTTGTTCATACAAGACTTTGGGCCACGCCCTCATTTGTTAGGCAAAATTGAAGAAAAACCTAAGATTTCCAGTAAAGGGTAATCTCGACTATGGATTTGAGCCTAATTTAGGGATGCATGAAATGAAAAAAGTAGCAGGCATGCCCTTTTTAGGTCCGTTTTACGGACTTTAACTTCTGCGTACACACTGTAGCACATAGAAGACGTCAAAGACCAAGGCTTTAAAACTCTTGACGCGCCGCGCCCGTGAGCCTAGTATAGAAAGAGAAGTAACGAACGGACGAGGGAAAAGATTTCGCTGTTGTCAGGCGCGGTCTGCCTGCCAATCTTCTATCATGATTGGCAGACCGCGTATACATATCTTTTGATAGAACTAAGGAAATTCACGGAATTTATAAAATTAAAGCAATCCTAAGCAATTAAATCAGGAGCTTAATGTCAGCACCGAGGTTGCGCTATTGAGTTACAAAAACGACATGAAGCCTTTTTTTATAACTAACTGGTGATTAAGGGGTTATGACTACACCTTAGGTGCGGTAGAAGAAAAAAATAATTCTCCATCCAACACGCAAATGCTGATGATCCAGTACGGAGCATGAAAACTCTGTACAGAAACACTAAAGTTTACCCCCGCATGTGCTATGCCTTTGCGGAGAAAAGAAAAAATATAACTAGAAGAATATTTCATAAATGCATCTGGTATGCATCTAATTGTTGTCCACTCTATTCGTGTATTGGAAGAGAAAGAGGTGTTTGATATTCGGCCGACCCTAACCTGGATAACAGACTCCGACCAGGAAGCTGCTCATTTAGAGACAGACGCTCCAGAATTTTTTAATTGTGCTGGTTTTGGTCCGGCCCGGATATTTTCCATACCGGTACCCACCGTATCTGGTGAGCATTCCCCTATCCGCCACCTCGAGAGGCGCCCCCGAGAACGATATGAAGCTCCAAAGCTGAATATTAAAAATAAGGGCCCTGGCCTAAAACCTGCTTAAACTGATAAGCCAAAAACCCCTAAGTCGACTAAGGGTACGGGATTGATTAAATAAAAATTTTAAAATGCACAAGAAAACGTCGCCGGTCCAAGTTCAAATTATCAGATTCGGTCTCTCAATTTCTAGTTATGATTTTAGAAAATCATGCTTGAGTAACAAACGAAAGTTAATCAAGTATTTTTATAAATTGAGTGAGCTCGAGTTTAAACCTCAAAAAACATAGCACAACAAATCACGAATATGGGAAAGATGACCAATATACTTACATATGTACATTGAATGCAAACAGGCTTTCGCAAAAAACTGACGAGCTAGAAAGATTTCTACGGAAGAGTGGGCCAAACTTTATTATCGACGGGACTTTAACGCGAAAAATTCTTTCTGGGGTTCCAGGTGCAACTGAGTCAATTAAACCAAGTAGTATATGCTGTCATCAAGAAAAGACACTCAACACCGATGTTTTGGACAAAACATCGCCACCGACAGCTATAACTTTGAGGTAGTTAGGGGCCTTGTCTACCTGGGTTCCGCTATCATTTCAGACAATGACACCAGCGCTGAAATCAACGAAGGATAACACTTGCCAATCGCTGTTTCTTTGGGCTAAGAAGGCAATTGAGTAGCAAACCCCTCTCTCGAGCAACTAAAGTGTCCATGTATAAGTCCCTCCTCATCCCAGGCCTGCTTTACGTTGCAGAAGCATGGACCCTGTCAAAGTCGGATGAAAATACTTTTGGCTGCTTCGAGAGGAAAATTCTTCGGACGATTTACGGTCCCATCTACATAGACGGAGAGTGGAGGAGGAGATATAACATCGAACTGTACGGGCTGTACAGCGATCAGAACACAACGTCTACGATGGCTGGGACATCTAGAGCGGATGGAAACCAACGCCCCGGCCCGGAAAATCTTCGAATCCACACCGCAGGGACGGCGCGGTAGAGGAGCACCGAGACTCAGGTGACGCACGCAAGTGGAAGGGGACCTCAGCCAACTTCGCGTGCGAAACTGGAGACGGCTGGGTAGGGACAGAGTTGGCTGGCGAAGCTTGCTGGCTGAGGCCCAGTCCACCCCGGACAGTAGCGCCACCTTAAGAAAAAAAGTAACTTGTAATTGAACACGAGCCTCATCAAAGCAACTGCCTACTTAATGAACAGTTACATCTAGTTTCGTTAGAATCATAAAAAAAGCGTACATCAATGCAGTTTTAACAGTAATTAATAGTTTTTGTCTAAAAACGCCCCCTAAAAGTTGGTAGAGATCAATGCTTTTTATGTATCAAACTTCGGCAAATAGTAATATGTAGAGCTCAGAATAAAAATTTGAGTTCCTCTGCCTTGTCTACCTTGGCCAAAAAATGTAAATTTAAGGTTGTCTAACATCCAAGTCAATTTTCGTCGTGGATGATAGCCAATTTTGTAAATAATCATATTTTATCTGAACAAAATAAGAACCAAAGCACACTCCACGTTTCAGCTTTCAAGTTTAATTTTAAAGACCTAAAAATTTCAGACATACGGACAGGCAGGCAGACGGTGATTATTTAACTGTGTTACAATACAAACTATGCATTAAAATTATTATCCAGGGTATAAACTGCATGTTTAACCGTTTTAACAGTATTTCATGTCAGCAGAATTTAAGAAAATTAGCCAGAGCCAGGGTGTTGTTCGATTGAAAAAAAGATATGACGGTAATTGAAAAAAAAAATTAAAAGAAATTTCTGTTTCATAGACTTGAAATTTAACAAGTTGGAAAGAGCAACAGTGTGTACGCAAAAGCTTCAGTTCATCTACGACGGATTGCAAAATACCCGACCATACAAAAAATAAACTGCCACGCCACCAAAAGGTTGAGTGCCTTACACTAGGTGGTTGCATACATTTCGGCCTAAAATTCCGACTTTTTAACTTAAAAAAATCACTTTTTTAACGCTATGCCCACAAAGGTGGGCGTAGGCACATACTACATATACATGAAAGTTAGAAAATGCTAATATCTACAACTTTTGTCATATAATTTTTAGTCAAATTTCATATAATGTATATATTTATTGAAAAACAGTAATTTTAAGCTAAAATCCCTTAAAAAAGTGGGCGTGGTCAATGAAAAGGCTAAAATTTTTTGGCCACTTCAAAGACAATTGCAAGGCAATGTTACATACAAAAAATGAATGCGCCAGCACCATTCTACTTACCTACTTAAGGTGGCGCTACAGTCCGGGGTGGACATTCTAACAAAGTTAAAATTAAGAAAAAGTATTTTTTTAAAATTGGAGATGGTCGCACATACAGGCATTCAGTGGGCGTGTCTGTGGGCGGACTCAACTAATTTTCAAACCAAACTTGATCTGGTTCAATGGACTTCCAGCCCAACCCACAAAATTTCAGCTCTCTACCTTAAAATTTTAAGCCTAAAAGTTGTTTACATACGGACGGACGGACGGACACGGCTTAATCGATTCTCCTGTCGGTTCATTAATATCTCTAAAAGGTCTCAGGCGTCTACGGTGATTATTTTACTGCGTTACAAACTATACATCAAACTAAATATACCCTGGGTCGGGTATAAAAAGGATTGTAATAAGTGGGTAAGTGCAAGAGTTCGTCTTTACCTAACGAAATACCCGACCGCATACCCGACGCTGCTTGTCAATTATTTGTAACGGGTGATTTTTTTAGAGGTTGAGAACTTTTTAAAAAAAAAACACAAAAAGTTCGAAAAAATTAATGAAATATTTATTTGAATCGATAGTTTGAACCTTGCAATTTAATGTTTAAAGATAATTTCATGCAAATGTTGACCGCGGCTGCGTCTCAGGTAGCCCATCCGCTACCGGCCGGTATCTCACGAATGAATGCATGGATGTTGGCTTCCAGTGCGTCAATCGAAGTGGGCTTGTCCCTATAGACATTAGTTTTGACATACCCCCACAAAAAATAATCTAATGGTGTCAAATCGCACGATCTAGGCGGCAAATTGACCGGCCCGAAATGTGAAATTAACTGTTCATCAAACTCGCCTCGCAATTGCGCCATTGTTTCGCGTGCTGTGTGGCATGAACATTTCGAACCGAGCACGAATTTTGATAGTAAAATTCAATAATTTGCAAGCGTTGTTAATTTGTAAGACGATCCATGGTTAAATTGCAAAGCAAACTGAAGCCGTTTGACAGTGACACAAGGTACTAAACACACGTCAGCTGTCAAAACCAGTGTTGCCAAAACCAAACCAGCTAAAAAATCACCCGTTATTAACCACGGCCCCAAAAATTGGTTTGGGCATAAACTTAAAATCAATTAATTCTACAATCAATCAAAAAAGTAATAGTTGTCACAAACACTTTTCTAAGCTAACAATAAAGTTTTTGCCTGCGACTAGTTGCCAGAAAAAACTAAAATACTTGCGTCTCACTAATACATTTACCTTAAAGAGATACCTTAAAGAGAATGCATTGTCTTCTCTTTGACGATGATTCGACCGCAATTGCATGGATATGAAATGCCAAGTTTTGGTTTTTTGCACATTTGTGCACCGTTCGCTTTGTAATGGGGTAAAGACTACCAAAAATTAATGTTTTTTCAAAATTAATAAACATCAAGCAATACTTGGGGTGCCGTGGCGTAGTGGTTAGTGTGTGTGCTTACTACGCCGGAGGCCTGGGTTCGAATCCTGCCATCGTCACCTGAAAAAAAAGACTTGTTCTTTTTCACGGTCCCCACCTCCGCGAGGGTCTGACAAGCCCTCCGAGAGTATCATTTGTCTTGAAAAACTTCTCAAAGTGCCGTTCGGATTCGGCAAAAAATTGTAGGTCCCTTTGTATGTAAAAGAAATTAACACACCAGCATACATTGTTGAGAAGTTGGCCCTGGTTCATCTCGAGCTGTTGCGCCACTCTATATATATATATAAGCAATACTTGGTCTTGAACGTTTATAATTTTCATATATTGTCGCAGACATTTCGCCTGTCTCAAAAGAGAGCGGAGAATGGGTCTTTTTATCTGCTGTAGTGGTACATAGATATGAGCCATATTTCACTAGCTCGTCAGCCTTTTAATTCCGGATAAAGTCACTATGACCTGGGTATCCAAACAATGCGGACATTATTCTGTCTGCTTAGAGCCCTCAGTTCTGAGCGACAGCGGCCTACTACACTAGATTTTACTGCTGGTGTTGCCCTGGCCTTAATGGCTGCTTGGCTGTACAAAAATGGAAATATCCTCCTGTGATAGTTCTAATGTTCTGGCCTTTTCGGCGGCTATAAGTATTGCTAGAATCTCGGCTTGGAAGATACTGCATGAGTTCAGCAGTCTTCTGCTGGTTATGATACCGAGTTTTTCAGACCATACACCTGCTCCAGTACCCTCACTTGATTTGGAATTGGTTGTAACATTATTAAGCCTCCAGTCTTCTCTGCTGAGGTTGTGACTGGAGTAATCTTGATTGACGTCTAGATTGCTACACAGCATTCTAGTGTGTGTAGGGTTGAGCTGTGCCCTGTGGATCGCATACTCCAATTGCCTGAGCTTAAAGTCTTATAGCGCTTTTTTATGAAGAGATCTATAGGCGAAATGTTCAGAATTGTCTCTAACCCTATGGTATAGGCGTAGATCTCAGCACCTGTAGTGACGAGACAAGCCAATATTTGTACCTTAGTTTAAGCTTTGATATTTTTCTTTTTGGTTATAGCTGGCCACCAGACGAAGAATCCATACATAATAATTATAGCTGTTTGCCATACGTGTAATTAGAGCCCAGTTTGATATTTTTGGGTAAGGACCCCATTTTTTCCTTCATATTCGCTTACACGTATAAAGGGCTGTGTAAGCTTTTTTTACTCTTTCTTCTGTGTTTGGATCAAAGCTTAGCTAACTGTCTTTCCTAGGATGATGTGCTGAAGGACGTTGATTAGATAATATATTGATTGGATTGATTATGCTGCGAATGTGGATGACTAGGAGTCTTTCGACAGTTTTGGATGACAGAAAGGATGATGGACTAATTATAGGTCCATAGTCTTTTGCCTGATGGTGGCTGTTTTTGCCTGATACAGGGATGAAGATTACTTTTACTTCCCGCCACGCTTTGGGGAAGTTTTCATATGTATGAGACATCCACGCAAAATATTTGTTAGCCCTGGAGCTGATTACTAATGTTTTTTTGTTTGCATCATAATTGGAAGAATTCCGACAGGTCCATCTGACTTATATGGTTCAAATGAGTCTGCATCGCATTCGCCTTTTCTCACACAGATAAGGCTATCTAAGGACCATTGTGGGTTTGTCGCGGTTAAATAAACCACTGATGCAATCCAATATATAAGGATCATAATGGAAAAGCATCGTGATGCCCTTAAATATCTGCATATGGTGCTGGTTGATTTTGAAAAGGCTTTCTATAGACTACCACGAGATCTGATATGGATGGCGCTTTGAGAACGAGGAGTTCCAGAAGCCTAGGTGCGGATGTTCATGATAGAGCGAAGGCAAGAGTAAGATGTCCTTCCGGAATCTCTGATAAGTTCCCAATTAAAGTCGGTGTACACCAGGGAAGCGTCCTTAGTCCTTTGCTTTTCAATGAAGTTCTTGATTATCAATGTCAATCAGCAATCCAGCGTAAGCACAAAAGAGAGGAAAGCCTTAATATTCATAAATCTCACAAATGCAACAACAACAGCATTTGTATGGCTTTAGTGAAACACTTATGTTGTTTGGGAAGAAGAAGGAACAGATAAAGTTTAAAGTTCCTTGCTCAAATTTAATGCCTATCATTTACCGACAGACAAACATGAAACTTTGGTAGGTCAAGATTAAAGTAATTCTTACGATAAATTAAAATAATTGCAACCTTTTTTGGGTACACAATATTGAGGGTTTCATTCGAATAATCATAACGGACCTTTGTTTACTTTTGGAAACACTCTCACGAACGCTATCTAAGGATTAAGCATCGGAAAACATACATAAAACCCTATTTAGCTTAATTAGTTCTTTATTTTTTTTTGCACTAGAAATTTTCACTCACCGGTTCTTTTCAGAGAAGCAGTCCTTGCAATGTGAACTGATGGAAGGAGACAAGCGTACACCAAAAGCTGGTTAAAAAATGTACAGAGAGCTTAATTTATTTAAATTTGTTTATTTCATTTCATTTAATTCTCATAAGTTAAAAATTTATTAAAGATTCTTGTTATAATTTGTTTTACAATTATTTTTAATGTATATATGTAATGTACGTATGTGTATAAACTCACATGATAAATATATATTATCTATATTCACATTTCTAAAAGTTCTGAGCAGTATTTAATAATATTCAAATGCATAAAATATTATGTATGTGTGTACGGAAATAAGTTCTTCGTTAACACATAAAATTTTGTTCTTATTTACTCTTTTTTGAATTACATAATTACTTATTATTCTCATTAACTTCAGCGTTAGATGCAATTTAAGACCATGCATGTGCAATTTTTTTTTTATTTTGGCTTTGCTAATTTATTGTTACACATTTTTCAGAATATCTAATAATTTATGTAATGCTATAATAATTATTTGCTCTCTTTGCCATAAGCAAAACAGTTACGAATAATTGTGCAAATAATATTTAAATGCATTTGTTTATAAGAGTATTTCATACAAGTATTCTTTTATTTCACGAAATGCATTACTTACAAACATTCAATATGTATATATAAACGTAAATTTATATATATATTTTTTTTAACATCTTACATATTTAAATTTTATTTATTTCTAAATATTTGTTTAATATTTTAAATATATTAAGTTTTATATTGTCACACAATAAATAACATTTTTTGCCCATTTATATGGGTAAATTTGTTAGAAACATAATTTGAAGTTAAAACTTCGATACTATGTACTTAAGCCGTACTTTCGAAAGCACCATTCCAACAAGAGTCGGTTTTGTTTTGGGGATATAATATCATTATTATCAATATGCTACTGAAAACGAATGAGGTCGAAATTTGCTTCATCAGAAACTGATGAAGCTGTTGTAAAAATTTCCCTAAAGTTTTCCATTAGAGAGTGGTTATCTGAAATTCGATAGCGATTCTATCACTGTCGATTTTTGTAGGACTGAGAGAAATTAAATTCAGGGATGATTATTTTATCTAATTGTTTATAATAGCTAGTTAACAAAAAAATATAGAACGTCGGAGGTGTTTGCATTCTCAAGTAAGGTTTAATATTTATATATTTTCAACTGAAATTTTCAGTACACACAGCCATATATATTATATATATTAATAAATAGTTCATTTTTTATATAAAAATTTCAATGTACAAAATTTGTTGGATACATCCTCCAGATTTTAACTTTAAACTTTAATGTCTGCATGTATATTAGTTTTCCATTATGTGTTATAGCCTTATATATAATCAAATATTTGATCTGTATACATGCAAACAAAAATAACATTGTAAAAATAGAAATCATTTATAATTTTCTTTGTTATTAATGTTTTTTTTTTAAGGAGAGATTCCTTTTATTTAAAATAAATGCAAAAAATATTCTTGGTGTAAATATTTGATTCTTTTTTTATTTAATTCAGCTGGATAACAAAACTAATAAATAAAAGCCTTGTTTTTTCAAATATATTTATTTATTTATGTAAATACGGTTATTTAATAAGATCGTAACAAAAACAAAGTCTCTCGCTTGGTGTGAATTTTATATAAATTCACAGGCATAATTTTTATTTATTTTTTTAAACTTTAAAGAATTGAGAGGTGCGTACGCTTAAATGTAAGGATATGTTATTTTTAAGTTTGAAACGGAGGTGCTGAGTAAAAGCCAAAAGGATAATTTGCTCAAGCAGTTATTTATATACACTTTAATATAACGTCTTAAGAGAGCTATTAAAAAAAATATTTTTGTGATAATAATAGTTCTTGTAAATACACGAAGATTTTTATATATTTTTAAAAACACTTATTGTTAAGCATACATTTTTAGAGAAGATTTATTTTCTTTAAATCATGGAAAGAATAAAGTAAACATTTATTTAGAGGGTAAAAACATGTGTGGTCAAATTGTTGTTTTTATTATTTATATAAAGGGTATAGTACTAGTATTCATTGAATATAATTGGATGTTTTTGCTCTTTAAAATGGAGTCTAATATTTTTTACGCGTTGTCTTTGAATTAGATCGTGGAAAATTAGAAATCTGGTAGAAAAATTACATTTCTAATTTTTTTGTCAAATTTAGTTTATCCGAAACCATGATATACAGTTTTATTCTAGTAAAGCAATTAGAGTTGTGAATTAAGCAGACTGTTTATGTAGGTCAATAGGTCAATATGTAGGCAATATATAGGTCAAAGTTAATCGCTGCTTAAGTACGTGCAAACAATGTCAATTCTATACGCAGTCGGCATGTCTTTTAGGGTTAATATCAATAGAATATGCTGCTTTAGAGAAAAATACATTTAACTTAGAACTTACTCAACATACTGTGGTTCAGCGAAACTAGACAAATCAAGTGGGAAAGTGCAACAGTACGTATGCAAAAGCTTCAGTCCATCTACGACGGATTGCAAAATACCCGACCATACCAAAAAGAAAACTGCCATGCCTCCAAAAAGTGGTCGGGATATAAAAATATAACTCTTGAATGCTATATACTAGGTGGTTGCATACATTTTGGCCTAAGACTCCGCCTTTTCAACTCAAAAAATCGTTTTTTAACGCCCCGCCCGCAAAAGTGGGCACATACAACATTTACATAAAAGTTAGAAAATGTTAATAACTACAACTTTTGTCATTTAATTTTTAATCAAACTTCATATATATTTATTGAAAAAACAGTCAATTTAAGCTAAAATACATTAAAAAAAGTAGGAGTGATCAATTAAAGGCCAAACTTCAAAGACAATTAATTACAAGGCAATGTTACATACCAAAAATGAATGCACTAACATAACATAGCTAAAATTTGACAAAAGTATTTCTTTAAGTTAGAGATGGTTGCACATACAGGCTTGTAGTGGGCGTGTGTGTGGGCGGATTCAGATAATTTTCAAACTTGATCTGAAGAACAGGACTTCCAGCCAACCCACCAAATTTCTGCTCTCTTCCTTAAAATTTAAGACCTAAAAATTGTTTACATACGAACGGACGTATTGTAACGAAATTTTTTATACTGCATTTAATAATTGCAGCATCAGTTGTTCAAATAATTTTCTTCCAAATTAAATCAAGCATTTTCGGCACTCTTCGATCAACTGGACTGTGCTAAAAGGTGCGATAAACTAAATAAAAGATGCTCCAATAATGTACTGAAAAACTGGCCAATAGATTGAGATTTTCTCGAGTTTCGAAACACAGAAAGTTCTGAAACACATTAAAAAGATAACTTTTAACCTATGTATTTTCTAGAATGCGGTCGAATTCTGACAGCTCGGTTTTCCTTGTATACATTATTACAATCTCTCCGCCAGCAATAAAAGAGGATCAGCGGAATATTCTTAAAACTAAATCCTAAAGTGGCTTCGTCGGTCAAATATAGGACTTATTTGACACGAGCTCTCTTTTTCTGCCACTTTGTTTCTCAAACAAGAGTGGCGATGTCATTTCCCATTCCCAGGAGTAAAAAAAGATTTCTGTTGTGGAAATCCCAATAGAAAACGTATTTCTGACAGATCTGTCGTACAGGAATAGGTTCAGTTACCTTTTTTGATTCTTAAACTGTAACAAAGGTGCATATAATAGGTTTGTGAATATATTGAATCGGATTATGAGAGGATTTATTTTTAATCGCTTGCCACGAGAATTTTAATTTGTTTGGTAAATCGTGTGATTTTCAGAGGATTTAATAAAGTTTGTGTTAATTGCGGATTAGTGCCCGGTGGAGACGTGGTATGAAAGTCTTCAAATTTTAACCCCTAGGGTATCTTCCAGTAGTTGTTGCATGTGCTTAATCTTATCTTCACTTTGGTCCTCAAACAAAGAAAAAGTATGAGAAAATCATGTTTTTGTTCTTGTATTTATAATTTATAATAGTGTGATGTAGCGACAGGAAGGGAAAAGATATGCAGGAGTCGCTAAAATCACTTACCGAACGCACTCGCTCTTTTCAATAAACTAACACACCTAGACCTAATTGTCATTTAAGTCAACTGGCATTCGAAATTTCGAATATTGAAAATTTCAACTCCATAGCTTCAGTGGAAAAATAGCTACCACCAATAGAAAGGCAAATTTCTAGAATGTAGTGAATTTGTATATATACACGGATGACAGGCTCGGCGGTACAGTTGTATTTGATTTGAATCATTGAAGAATATCGAGAGTTAAAGTAAAGAGAAGTTGAATTGAAATAAAGTCTTGAATTTTCAGTTGCGAAGTTATATTAGTTGTAACTTGCGCTTAAATAAGTTCTGTTTGATAAATAAATTGCTTCGTTACAATTGTTAATAATATAAATTATGTAAAAGTAAAATTGACGACGAACCCCAAGCAAAAATACTAAAATAGTGAGTTATGCATGATATAAGCAAAAGCTTTAAAAAATCGTCTGCTTCTGTAGTTTACATTTTGAAGGAAGGAAAAAAATAACACAAGTTAATAAAAAGAGATTTTACTTTGAGCTTAAAAAAGGAAAAAATGTGCTTCAAAATAGATCACGAACAAGAAAAAAAAAACAAATTTATTAAAAGCCTTAGCAACAGTATACTAACTTCAAAAACCAAGCTTGAAATTAACTACAATGTGCTATCAAATTCTGTACCCCTTTCTATGCGAAGAAAATCCCGCTTCTAATATTCTCCTTCTTTTATTCCTGTTTCTGATGGCTTTTAAAGCTATTATCAATTCCGAGATGAAAACGCCGACTGTGACCATTTGCTCCTCCTGTTTGAATATAGATATACGGAGAGCGCTTGAGTGAGAGTTTCTCCACTTTGCCTTCACTGTTTACGGATGCCAACAACCAGAACAACGTCACCATTTATAACGTGGCCAAATCATCTTCAGGTTTACGATTCATCTTTAGGTTTCCAGCCAACTCAACATAGAGTCCTTCTAATATTCGAAACCAAGTTTTGCGAATTGCAAGACCCAAGACTAAACCCGAGTTTTATGAACCAAGCTACCGCGGATGTCAGGGAACGGTGTGTCCTGGAGCGCAGAGGATATTGAAGGCTACTTTCGACATTGGCCCTCGACGGATCGGGAACCCGCCAAGTAAGTCATTTTTGCATACTCTGCTAGTTATACGACGACTTACGCTCATAAAATTATTAAGCTTGCAAACAAAGACAAAGTGAAAGGTGACACCCAAAAGGCAGCAAGTTAAAGGTCATGTTCTGCATTGCGAGCTCCCTTGGGTTGGGGTCAAAATTCTGCTCTTCAAAACTCTGCTGTTAATAGCTATGAGGCATCTTTTGCTGCAATCCTTAACACAACCATTTTAGTTGTCAATATATTGTTACCTTTTCAGGACCTACCGGAACTACTAAAGGAATAGCTTCATCGCGTTTTATAATCTTTTTTCTTCTCTTTCAATGAAAAAGATGATTGGTCCTTAAAAAATCTCTTTATAAGAATTTAGCCAAATTCACTTAAACTGACTGTGCTTATACGGTTATCCTTAAAGCGCAAAAGTAAAACTAAGTGAAGGGAAGGAAGACCCGGTATACTTGAACTACATAAGTCTGTGGAAATATTTTGAGCTGAGATTGCAGTTTCCGAGAAAAAATGGTGACCGGCATTTAGAACTTTGACCGGTATTACAATGTTTATCCTACATGCCGCAGAGGAGGAATTATTTTTTCATATCCTCAAGAAAAAGTTTGAATTTCGAAAATATTAAATTTTTTTTTCTTCACCCTTGATTTCTTACACTTACAGCTTATCCCAATTTCGTTCCATTGCGCATTTCACTACCATAAAAATATGCTTTGACAGTTCATATTAATTCAAAAACACGCTTCCTATGTAGGTATTTCTTATTGTCAGTTCTTCAAAATAACATATAAATACGTCATTTGTCTATATTGCAAAGCGATATACATATGACGGAGCATTAATAAATCTTTGGAAGAATAAGGTAGATTAACTAGAACATTTTGGGTAAAAAAACAAAATATTCAACCATTCTTTTTTCGTTTGGCACAATAAAAACCGGGTTATCAATTTGTTATGACGTATAAAGACTTAAAAGTGTCATATGTCCTTTCAAAGAAATACATGTCAACCGGGCGGTTCAAAGAAAACCGTCTGTAGTAGATTAAATACAAACAAAAACCAGGAGTACAATAATATATACCGACTAAAGGTTCGTTTAGGACCTAAAATCCAGCTTTTCATGCCACCCGGGTATAAATTCGATTCCACCTCAGCTGCAAGACGTAAAACTCTAAGAAAGAAAAATAAAACTACACGGCTGCTATAAGTTCCATCGGTATTACCCTGTTTATCCTAAATGCCGTAGAGAAGGAATTATTTTTTTTATATCCTCAAGAAAAAGTTTGAATTTCAAAAATATTCAATTTTTTTTATTAACCCTTGATTTCTTACTCGCATTTCACTACCATAAAAATATGCTTTGACAGTTCATGTTGATTCAAAAACACGCATCCTATGTAGGTATTTCTTGTTGTCAGTTTTTCAAAATAACATATAAATACGTCATTTGTCTATATTGCAAAGCGATATAGGTATGACGGCACAATAAAGACTTAAAACTGTCATATCTCCTTTTAAAGAAGTACATGTCAGCTAGAGCTGTGTCAATCGTTCATTTTCCCGGATCGAATCGATCCAGGATTGATTTGAAAAAGGACCCGATCTTGTCAGTCAATCATTCATTCCTTTTTCAACCATCATCGTTCTTACCGATTTCGTTCTTCTTTCAGTCATCGATCCAAAGTCAATCACCGTTCCGCCGTTCGATCCGGATTGGTTTAACACGTTAGCAGCAGCCAAATACACATTTTTCGAAATCTCGTAGCAGTTTCGCTACGTGCATCGATGTATTGTAGGAATGGAACGTGTTAATATTGTTAATGATTGAAATGACCCTTTCTCTTTCGTTTCGCTCATTTGACCAACGATAATGGAGAGAGAAAAGTATTGGTTCGTACCGATTTCATTCTTTTCGTTCATTTGAACGGGAAAGAGGATTGATATTAGGAACGATTGGTTTGCCCAACCGGGATTGCAATCACCAATACTTTTAGAGGAACGGGTCCAAAGGATCGAATCAATCGCGATTGACACAGCTCTTATGTCAACCGGGCGATTCAAAGAAAACCGTCGGTAGTAGATTAAATACAAACAAAGACCAGGAGTACAATAATATATACCGACTAAAGGTTCGTTTAGGACCCAGCTTTTCATACCACCCGGGTATAAATTCGATTCCACCTCAGCTGCAAGACGTAAAATTGTAGGAAAGAAAAATAAAACTACACGGCTGCCATAAATTCCACATCTAAACGCTACGGATTTTTCCGCTTCTGTTCATACACACTTTTAAACTCACATAGCCGACTCATACTACCACGTAAAATAATGGCTGTAGGTACCTACATTGAATGTAGAGGCGGAATAAGGTGTTTCCACCTGAAAACACTTCCCAATAAAAACAAAACGTACACGACGCATATCAAATCCGATTTCTCGTTCATCCTATTTAAGTTTGGTAAGGCTAATCTGATGTTCATGGTGTGTAAATTCCCACAATCTGGCTGCCGCGTAGACCATTTTACACTACGAACAATAACAAACTTCAATTTTCCGTATAAAACACTCACAAAAAAGGAGCACAGCGACGACGATATGGGCGATTGCAAATGCAGGTTAGGAAGCTCACGGGGCTTGCCGTCTAATCCTTATTTTTTCGGTTTAGACTCTTTGTTCCCGACTTTTCAGCATGAATTAGAATTCCACTCGAAGTTCCGAAGGTCGATACCTTAATGTCGAATTTCCCATCCAAGCTTATGGCCTGAGCCATTAATTTGGCATGTTCTATTGTGGATTCGCTTAGTCTGCAATGAGAAAATGGGAAAATTTAATATTTCTGAAAAAGTTTAGCAAATAGGTATACGAAATTGCGGGGGATGTAGAATAACAGTATAGAAGATACATACTCCTTAATAAGAATAAATATTAGCCGGCTGTTGGGATAGTGGCGTGTGTGAGCGCACTCATGCGGATGAGGAAAAGAAATCCAATCCAACAAATGTAAAAGCTTATAGCTTACATCGTACAGAGGAATTAAATTTGATTATAAGACGGGGGAAAATGTGCTTTTCGTGTAGTATACCTGTCAAGATGCGGAAGGGAACCTTCGCCTTAGGAGCGGATCGCTCAATTAAATGAAGCTAAAATTAGGGTTCTAATATTATATGGTACAGTATGTTGGTACAGTCAACGAGGTAACCGACATTGTTTATAGCAGGTACCTACCTAAGCTTTTCGCACACGGAAGCCATCAATTGCTTTCAATGGGGTGTCATTAAGTTAAGGATTTATTTTTGGATTAAGGACTGCAAATTATGGCAACAGTAGGAAACCAGGGGTAATTGCTTATTTGTTATGCATTGAGCGAGTTTCTTTTTCTTCCTTTCCTGCAATTTTTACAAAAGAAAAATCTCTGAATCCTTTTTTAAGGACGGCTTTAGGTTCAACCTTTATAACACACTCAAAAGAATAAGCTATGCTATTTATATTAATAGAAAATTAATGAAGAAATTTAAAATGATCTATTTACTGAAAAAAATATTAATTTGACAGGTGATAGCCTGCATGTATCTTTAGACTGACCTTCTACAAGTGACGAAATAGTTTTTGGGTCCCTGCATTTTGCATTTTGTTGTAAGGGCGTTTCACGAGCGACATATGTCGTTTGGTTTATCGTTTCAAAATCAAAAATTTTAAGAATCGCGCAGAAAATCCTTATTTGTGTACAGATCAAGATCGCGGCCTGTTGTATGTCACAGGCCTCAATATTTATTAAAAAAGATTCGAAAAAAATATTTGCTTCAGCTTTTTTAGCTAGTAAATAGATAATTTAAGAAATCATGGCGAAGGCTCTTACATGTATCTACCTAATGAACTCACAATGATTTTTGGTTTGGCGTAAAAGTAGAAGGATTTTTTTTTAACTAAAAAGAGGACGGGGGAGCATAGAAAGGAGAAGGAGAACTGCCCCTCCAAGGAATGGGAGCCCTCTGACAGAATAAGAATTTCTATAGGTTATAAGAAAAACATATTGACTTACTTAATATCGATTTCGTAACCCTTCAAATCCAACACTGCGTTTCCGATTGCTGTGATTTGGTCTTCCTTTTTGCCTGACAAACTTATGCCCATCCAGCGAAGCAGCGGCAATGAAGATATAAAACAGTGTATAAAGTGAGATTCGATGCGGTGCTTCCTCGGTCGATCTAGTACCGATATGCCATCTACTTTTAAATGGCTAATTGGGCTATTTCGAATACTCTTTGAAATTGTTTTCAAAGTTCGCGATACATCATCGAAGTGTACCACCCAATTGCAGATCTTTAACGTGTTTAGGAGCCTGAAGATGAACACTGCATAAGTAACTTATAAAACTTAAGGCCAATGGATAGACTTACCCAAAATGCGTATGCAAATGCTGAAAAAATCCAATAATGCATTTGTCATCCAATATCAGCGGCGAAGAATGTGTACCTCCGAGGCCTGATCTAGCTGGTGCTGACAGGTCCAACTCTCTCAAGCATGGAAATCCGCCGATAAACGGAAGAAGTTGTGGTCCACGAAGAATAGCTGCATCGGACGTAATTACCTGGCCGCCAGCTAGCTTCAACACAACAACCGAGCGACACTCAAACGCTCTTGGTACTTTTGTATCACTTCGGATTAATCCAATTTGCAAACGGCAATTGGCCAGACTTAATTCTCTAATTGAAGTTAGTGATAAAAATGCTCGCATGATCGACAGGGAGGATGGATTCTAGTAGACACAGATTTAAATGGTTAAATAAACAAATAAATATTCAGCAACTAACCTCAATTCGGAAGCTCCATCCATCCATACTCAAAAGACGCAATGTTGAGCAGCTTGTCAAGGCTCGAGCACACATTGCTATCGCCGAGTCTTCCAGGCTTAACCTTGGTGAGCCGATGCTAAGCATTTGAAGGCAAGGCGATTCGCTAGCACCCAGAACTGAAGGTAGAATTTCACTCAAACGCGACGAGCCTTCTAGTTTGAGAGTGTGCAAAGTGTTTGACAGGCGAACTGTTTCACCAAGGCACATGGAATCTTCTAAGGACAATTGTGCCTTACTTAAGTCTAAGCCATGCAATTTCGAATATGATTCTCGTGCGGCCAACAGAAGGTCATGTAGTGTTCCAGAATTATGTGGTCCTCCATCGCAGGCTGGCGTAGGGTACCAAGTTTTGGAAACCACCGAATCACAGCTGCGTTTATCCACCAACTGTTCCAATGGTTGACGTGGTAAAGTCGCCGATCGGCCCAGCGTTGTTGGTGGAACAAACACACCTCGAGGAAGGGACGAAAAAATACCTGGAGCGTAGGAACGCGGTGAAGGGACCCCTGGCAATGAACCTTGTTTGATGAGTCCTGATGTTCCAGTGCTGCTTCCGCTGCCAGAGCCTTTTAGTTACGACATTATCACAATAAAATGAAAAGTGACATGAATTGCTTTAAACTTACCCATGCTCACACCGCTTGATGAAGGTGGATCGTCTCGAGCACCCCAACAAGAAGGCAATGAAAGGAAGCTAAACGGTCGCGTGTTAAGCAGGGAGGACAACGCGGTGATAGCACCTCGTTCACATCTTAGATGAGGCAGAGATAACCTTGTTACGTTAGGACATTTCTCCAGAGTGGCGCAAAGCTGTACTAACTGAGATGTACTCAACCCTAGATCCAATAGCAAGAAGCTTAGCTTTGGCTGGCGTGGAATGGCTCTGCAAAGAGCTGCTACAACCGATTGAAGTTTTAAAATCGGTGGGTCCTCTTCAAGTAAAGTAAGGACCAATTCGAAATTCTCAAGCCTGGGCTTTAGCATCAACTTTGAGACACAATTTGCAAGGTACATGATTTCACAATCTTTCACCTCGGTTTCTATGAGTGAGGAAACTCTCAGTGTTGACACACTTTCGTTGATTGATATCGACTCGAGAAATACCTCGACAGCATTGCGGGAATCCAGAGTGTTGTGCTTTTCCAGTTGATAAATAAGTTCGAGGTTTTTCAAAGTGCAAGTGGGGCTTTTCAAAGCCATTCCCCAGCCCATTAAATCGGTTGGGACAGATCGGACCTGTACCCAAAGTGGTTTTGCTTCTAGTGGCGAAATAGGAGGATGTTTCGATATACCTAGGATATCACAAAGGGCCGCCAAGTTGTCTTCTGTGCTGCCACCGGCTAGCGCTAGCGAAAAAACAATCTGTGGAGTCAACCACAGTGGAGTTAAGCGAGAGAGTAGGATATGTGCGCGCTCGCCGAGTAGTCCCATAGCAAATTTTATTACTTTTAAAAGATCTGCATCAAGCTCATCACCGATAGAAAGACCAGTGATTTCCGCTGCTAACAGTCCTGGTCGACCAACCAATGAAGCGATGTAGTTTGCTGCCAGAAACTCCATCATACCCGGACAAATTGGGTTATATACATACTCAGCTTTCTTCTTTGCTGTTTTACCAAGCAACAAACTCTTGTCCAAACAACCTATGATATTTGACTCAGGACATGAGCAATACATTCGGATCTCAGCCATTGTAATGCAAGTTCTCTTCATCTTTAAACAAAACAGAGCTAAACGCCCAAGCTCGGCAACATTGGTAGCAGATGTTTCGGGTGCCACACAATTTAAAATCGACTCAACAACGTCAAGTTCTTCAGTCGGTAGATCACCAGCAGTAGCCTGGTAGGTAGCCGCTACTGCCAAGCACCCGAGTGGGGTGCGCACAGCTTTTCTTAAGTTGTTACAAGCTTGAACCGTATCTAGCAGGCGGGATGGTCCACCCCATTGACCGCCCCCTAATAGTGATGCGGACCGACCCCAGGTCAAACCCTCATAAGTAATGTGCCGCTGAATAATAGGAAGCAAGTCGGTGCAGTTTGATGAAGATGTGGCTATAATGACCCTTGATTCTGGAAACAACTTTCCATCTAGCAGGTCATGTACATCACTTGAGTATTGTTTACCCTTGCGCTTAGGTGTACCACTTTTTTGGTTATCATAACCATCTAAGATGATCAACAGTTTTGGGCCCAATGCTTCTAAGGAATTCCAGGCCGCAGTGAAACCACCAAATCCGCTGGCAAATGGGTTCAGAGGCCCTTTTGGAAGCAGGTCCTGAAATGTTTTTTATTCCTGAAACACTTACAAACTTTGCGTCATTTATTGTTCTTACCTTTTCAACATAACTAGAGAGACTCCTTTTTGCTTCAGAAAGTGGGATAAAAAGTGCCAAGGCAACTGGAGTACCTTTTGCTGGCCATGGTGGTTCCTTTGCCCATGCATGCAGGATTCGTAGGCAGAGGTTAGTTCTAGAGGTCCATGTTGGACATTCGATTAGAACCCGACGTGGAGCCTCCAAGAACGTTCCTTCCTTTGTCTGTTTAGGAAAAAAGAAGAGATATAGTTGTGTAATTTATTTATCCACTGCATTTGTCGAAAGTAGTCGAAATCCATGTTTTTCTGAAAAATTATAGGTTTCTCTTAAATTCTGCCTTTAAATGTGGGTGTGGCCTTAAATTTCCTATGAACTAAATGTAGATATAACTAGATATTTTCTATATAATATAAGTAAAAATTTCCGGTTTGGAACAAAAGAATTAAATCAATCGCATTTGAAGAAATATTCTTTCAATCGATGCGCCGCCCACAAGGGGCAGTTTGCCGACTTAAATTCTATTATTTATGTCTTATAATCATACGGAGATGCTTAATGTTAAATTTCAATTTATTAGGATCAATTTCACAGTTTGAATTACTCTTGGCTGACGAAATACCAATCTGTCGCAGATTTCTCCAAAACTTTTTTGGCGGAAGGGACATGTTAAGCTTAGATGCATGCTGATTTCTTTTGGACTTTCTTATAAACACACTCGAGTGGTTACACATCGCTTTATAAGCAACCCAATTAGCGTTGGTTGGACTACGTTTCCATTTGCCATAAAACTTGTTGCGGGCCTTAATGGTGTTTAAAACTTCGGTTGTAAACCAAGGACAACTGCTATTACGAACCCTTACCGTTTTGACAGGTACGTACTGGTTATATAACTCTTCGACTATTCTGAAGAAATAATTAAGTTTTTGATCTGGTCCAAAAATAGAGTGGACACACACTTCAGGGTGCTGAGTGAGCAGCCTGATGAAGGTCATCAATATTTATAGAACTATAAGATCTTTATACGTGAAGGTTAATGGAACAGCAGAATGAGCAAATCTAACATTTAGTTACAAAATAAAAGATCATGATCAGAGATACAATCGAGTGAAAGCTGCCCAAAGCGAATTGCAGAAGAAGGATTCGATACTATTGCTAGGTCAAGGAGACTAGTAATACAGTCTTTAGCAAATAGCGTAGGAAGATTCAAATTACAAATTTAGAGTCCTACGAAAAATACGAAGTCTTTCATTTGAAATGCTCGAGAGTCGTTTTTAAGCAAATCTGCAATTAAAGTCACCGCAAATCATTATATGTTCGTAAAACGTCGAAAACTGCGAAAGTTTTCTTTTTCTTTTTTTAATGGTGAGTCGCAGTCGCAGCAGCGCCAGCAGAAGATGTAGTCAGCAAGTGGGGATCATCGGAGCTTTCGATAGGAAAACTATTTCCGTTGGCCGTTTTCTTAGCGAACACATTCCCATTTATTGTGTGCACCGAGAAAAGTTGCTTTTTCCTCTTGAGTCCGAGTGCACTTTGGAGCAGAAAGCGAGAATGCTTGGTTAAGCTCTCGTTGAGGTAACAGTTGACATAAGATGAAAAGCCAATGTCACTCAGCTTAAGCACTTTGTTGTTTTCTTTGAGGTAATTCGCAGCGGCTACCTACGAGAACAGCATTTCTTTCTCGCGAGGAGTGGAATTTTAAAATTATAGATTAGGCAGGTGCAGTGGTCAGTGACGAATTATTGTTGTTTTTTCGATTTCTCACACGAAAAGCACCAGCTAGTTGAGGGGGCTTGCACTTTATCGTGCGACATAATTTGTGAAACATCTGAGAAAGGTCTTCACCAGATAAAACAGGAACGCCAAAAAGCACAGCATCACACGCCACTTCTTTTCTTCCTATAGAGTTTATTTGTTTCCACAGAGCAACAATTTCAGCGCTATGCAAGTTAGCAGTAGAAGACGAACTCTTGCCAATTTCATCAACCTGTGCAAAACAGAGATCGCATTATTTGTATTTTCGAAACGTTGGGCCCAGCTTTCGTTCACTCTGTCGAACTGCGAAATCGGATCGCAGTTTGTTTATTTCCTCGGCAAAGCTGCGCTGTTGAGATGCGGTATCTTTTCGAAGTTTTTCTTCCAGTAACTTAGCCGTAAGGACTCCTTTGTCGTTTTTGATTTGTTTGACCGAAGGTGAATTGATTGCGGGTGATGAAGCTCCGTTTTGAATCTTATTGCGTGTTGATGGGCCAGACATTTTGAGTAATATAATGTTTACAGGGGCAGAATAAACACCAACACATGAACTTTAGCAAAAGGAATTATGCAACGGATTTGAATTTAGGTTGAAGATTGGGTATTTAAAGTGAGTTGACTTAATTTCCCGACTGCATAACCTTATTATGTAACAATATTCGCCGACTTTGGCTGGACGAGTCAAAAAAAGAGAAAGAAAGATAACACGTCTATGTCTATTCGCTCTTGCCGCACATTGAGAACTGAATGCATATTTAATATGACTGAACTGAACTGAAGAATGCATATCAAATATGTCCACGCCTACAAGGGGGCGGTTTTTGCTTTTTTTTTAAAACGTCAATCACAATACACTTAAGCGAGATTTTTTTTTTTTTAGAGTGGCGCAACAGCTCGAGGTGAACCAGGGCCAACTTCCCAACAATGTATGCTGGTGTGTTAATTTCTTTACATACAACCTACAATTTTTTGCCGAATACGAACGGCACTTTGAGAAGTTTTTCAAGACAAATGATACTCTCGGAGGGCTTGTCAGACCCTCGCGGAGGTGGGGACCGTGAAATAGAACAAGTCCTTTTTTTTCAGGTGACGATGGCAGGATTCGAACCCAGACCTCCGGCGTAGTAAGCACACACACTAACCACTACGCCACGGCACCCCACTTAAGCGAGATTATCGTATATCGAATTTCAGCTTCCTACCACAACTTTGATATCCATGCCACTAAGTAAAGTTGGCGTGTCAGTGGGCGGATTTTAAAAAATTTTACACTTGTACTGCTTCGGGACCTTCGAAAGAACAGATGTCAAAGTTTCAAGCTTGACACACGGACGGACATGGCTCATTCGACTTACAATTCGGTCTCGATCATATGCCATTAAGGTCTCGGGGGTCTACGGATACTATGTTAATCTATGAATCAAACTTAGTATGCCTCCTATCCTATGGGATGGGGTATAAAAAAACAAGTGAGTAAGTGCAAGAGTTCGTCCGTAACAAACTTCTATATACCCGAGCCTAAATACCCTGCAACACCGAATCTAACAGCTTTTTGGGCCGAATTCATATATTTTTGTTTTGGCACGCCCCTAAATATGTGCGAGCAATAAAAAAATAATATCTTTAATATTTGTCATAATTTTTTCAGCGGTCCGTCCAAAAATTGAAATAGGACCTCTTATGGTATCGCTACGTTGTCCGTTCGTCCGTCCGTCCAAACGTGTTATAACTTCTGAACGGAGAGTCGTAGAAAGATAAAATTTGGTAAGCTTTTAAAATGCGGAAATAATCAGAGAATCCAGCGAGGACATTTTTTAAAGCAGAAATAACGTTTTAATTACAGTTTGAAATTTCACGGGAAAAGGGATTGAATGCTTTTCAATACTCTTTTTTAGAAGATAAGCAGGAAGGAACAAGAAAAACGAAACTTAAGTTAAGAAAATACTAAACCTAAATGCAAAAGTTTAATTTTTTAAAAATATTGAAAGGTTTTTGAGAAATTAAGAGTTGAAAATGGTTGACGTTTTTCAAAGTGTTTGATGCCATAACTTTTGAAGCGCTTAGTGAACAAAGATTATATTGACCAAAAGTATAAAACAACACAAAGTAAACCAAATTCGTAAGTCATATTTTTCAGAAAAAGTTTTAATACAGCTGTTTTTAAGCATTTTCGATGAAAATCGCAAAAATTCACGAAAAAACGTGTGTCCACCGGTCTTCTCTGGACAAATCATATGGAAAAAATCATACGTATCAGAAATTATCCAAAATTTTAAGGATAATTAAAGCGAAGTTTAAAGTTTCAAACACTACTGAGATTTTACTCAAAAAAAGTAATTAAGTACCTAAGTGCAAGAGTTCGTCTGTGACAAACTTCTATATACCCGACCCTATATTCTATATACCGTGTAATACCAAATCTTAAAATTTTTTGTCCCGAATTAATATATAATTTGTATAGGCCACGACCCCAAAAGTGGGTCTGGGCTAAAAATTAAAATCAATTAATTGATATTTCGTTAGATTAATGACAAAATGCGATAAAACCGAAAATTATATCGGAAAAAAACATTTTTTTCCTAAAAATGCCCCCTAAAAGTGGGCGAAGCTCAAAACTTTGTATGGACCAAACTTTGAAAATATTAATATCTATTTTTATTTAATATTTTATATATAATATAATAATAATGATATAATATATATATAATATAATATAAATATTTATATATAATATTAATGTAAATATATTTTTAATATTTGTAATATAATTCTTTTTCGATTTGGAGAAAACTTTCCGAGGAATCGGGCTCAGTTCCAAAATTTAAGTTCCTATGACTTGTCAAACTTGACCAAAAGGCATTTTGAAAAAAAATGTGTAATAGAGGTTGTCTCACATTGAAGCCAGTAGTGGGCTCGGCCGTTGACGGATTAAGCGAAATTTCACACTTTGGCTCTCAAGCTCTCTAGCTTGATTTTGAAGACCTAAAACCTTCACACATACAGACGGACGGACGGACATGGCTTAATCGATTCACTTGTCGGTCTCGATTATATCTCTAACAGGTCTTAAGGGTCTACGGTGATTATTCCACTGTGTTACAAACTATGCATTCAATTTTTTTTTTCCGTGGGTAGGGAAAACCTCCATACGAGGACCGACCGCGCGTGCTCATAGTAGTGTGAGATTCTTTCTCACTAAAAAACCTCCCATTTTCCGTCAGACTACGACTAAGTTTCCTTAACAAGTAGTTCAAGCTTCTGTAGTAATCGCGTGTGGCAGGCTGCCTTCCGACGAAGGCAGCTACAATACCGTCAATTTATGCGGTTTCATCTTATGGTGCTAAATCTAACGGTCTCATTCGTTGTAGTAGGCGCGTAAGATTTGTCTGATCCAAAGTTCGGATAATTTCATTGTTGCAATGTCCGCGAAGTCGAGTACTAAGTTTGCGAGCAAAGCTTGTTACCTCGCCAGTTACGGTTGCGATTTCTAGATCTCGGTGAAGATCGCTATTTCTTATGTACCATGGAGCATTAACGATTGCTCTGAGTGTCTTATTTTGAAAAGTTCCTAAAATAGATATATTGCTTGGTTTAGTACAACCCCAAGGTTGTATACCGTACGTCAAAGATGGTTTACTTACTTACTTACTTAAGGTGGCGCTACAGTCCGGGGTGGACCTGGGCCTCAGCCAACAAGCTTCGCCAGCCAGCTCTGTCTCTAGCTAGCCGTCTCCAGTTTCGCACGCGAAGTTGGCTGAGGTCCCCTTCCACTTGCGTGCGCCACCTGAGTCTCGGTGCTCCTCTACCGCGTCGTCCCTGCGGTGTGGATTCGAAGATTTTCCGGGCCGGGGCGTTGGTGTCCATCCGCTCTAGATGACCCAGCCATCGTAGACGTTGTGTTTTGACTCTTTTGGCTAGGTCGGTGTTGCTGTACAGCCCGTACAGTTTGATGTTATATCTCCTCCTCCACTCTCCGTCTATGCAGACGGGACCGTAAATCGTCCGAAGAATTTTCCTCTCGAAGCAGCCTAAAGTGTTTTCATCCGCCTTTGACAGGGTCCATGCTTCTGCACCGTAAAGCAGGACAGGGATGATGAGGGTCTTATACATGGACACTTTAGTTGCTCGAGAGAGGGCTTTGCTACTCAATTGCCTTCTTAGCCCAAAGAAACAGCGATTGGCAAGAGTTATCCTTCGTTTGATTTCAGCGCTGGTGTCATTGTCTGAATTGATAGCGGAATCCAGGTAGACAAAGTCCCTAACTACCTCAAAGTAATAGCTGTCGATGGTGATGTTTTGTCCAAGACGTCGGTGTTGGGTGTCTTTTCTTGATGACAGCATATACTTGGTTTTGCCCTCATTGACTGCTAAACCCATATTCGCCGCTTCCGTCCCAATACTCACGAAGGCTTCACTGACATCACGCTTTGTTCTACCGATTATGTCAATGTCGTCTGCGTATGCAAGTAGTTGAACGGACTTTTGAAAGATTGTACCTCTGGTGTTGGCGCGAGAGTTCTGCACAATTCTCTCAAGTATGATGTTAAAGAAGCCGCATGACAGCGCGTCGCCTTGTCTAAATCCTTTTTTGACATCAAAGGGGTCGGTGAGGTCTTTGCGGACCTTGACGGAACAGCGTGAGTTTTCCATCGTCATCCTGCACAGACTGACGAGTTTGGCAGGGATGCCAAAACTAGACATTGCGCTATATAGCTCGTCTCTATAGATGCTGTCATACGCGGCCTTGAAATCGATGAAGAGGTGGTGTGTATCGATTTGGAATTCCTGGGTTTTCTCCAAGATCTGCCGCAGTGTGAATATTTGATCGATGGTGGACTTTCCTGGCCTAAAGCCACACTGATATGTGCCTATCAGATTGTTGACAAACGGCTTCAGGCGTTCACACAGTACAGCAGAAAAGATCTTGTATGCGATGTTAAGAAGACTTATGCCCCTATAGTTGGCACAACTCAGAGGGTCTCCTTTCTTCAGGATCGGGCAAACAATGCTGAGGTTCCGTTCGTTGGGCATGCTTTCTTCCGACCATATCTTGCAGATGAGCTGGTGTATGCTCCTAACCAGCTCATCGCCAGCGGATTTAAAAAGTTCGGCAGCTAGGCCGTCTCTCCGGCTGCTTTGTTGCACTTGAGCTTAGACACAGCTACTTTCACCTCCTCCAGGTCGGGTGGGCGGTATCGTTCGTATGCTTCGTCGGTAACGTCTTCGCCCGGGTTGAATGGTTCGTTCTGCCTGACAGCGGTATTTGGTTCGTCCTCGCCGTTATACAGTCTGCAGAAGTGGTCTTTCCAAATCCTCAGCACCGACTGCGATTCTACAACGATGTTCCCTTGATGGTCCTTACAGGGTTCAGTTCGAAGTTTATTCCCTTGGCAGGACCTTTTGATCCTTTGGTAAAACTTTCTAACCTCATTCCTGTTGAAACATCTCTCTATTTCTTCAACCGCGCGCTTCTCGTGCTCTCTCTTTTTCCTTCGGAGAAGCCGGTGCTCCTCTCTCCTCCTCTGCTCGTAGAGCTCGCGAGCAGCTCTAGTCCTTCTGTACAGCGCCGCTTTGTATGATTCCTGTTTAGCTGCATGTGCTTGCCGGCATTCATCGTCAAACCTGGGGTTTCGCTGTGGTCGCCGTGTGAAACCCAGCACTTCAGAGGCGGCGTCTCTGATGGCATTTTGGCAGTGTTGCCACTGGCTATCAATACTTGATGCTGGTTGCATAGGACTTCGTAGAAGGTTTTGAGAGACTCGGTTGGAGAAGGACCTGGCGATCTCTCGTACCTTGGCTACAACAAGGTAGTGATCCGAGTCAATGTTAGCCCCTCGGAAGGTTCGGACATCCATGATACTGGAGGAGTGCCTTGCGTCGATCGCAATATGGTCAATCTGGTTGACGGTTGATTGATCGGGAGATCTCCATGTCCCTTTGTGGATATTGAGATGCGGGAACTGTGTACTAGCTACCACAACGTGTCGCCCCGCAGCAAAGTCGATCAGCCTGAATTCGTTATCGGAGGTCGTGTCGTGGAGGCTATGCTTTCCGACAGTACGACCAAAGATGCCCTCCCTTCCTAGCTTGGCATTAAAATCGCCTAGGACAATCTTAATGTCGTAGCTAGGGCACTGCTCATAAGTTTTGTCCAGGAGCTCGTAGAACATATCTTTGGTCTCGTCATCTTTCTCCTCTGTGGGGGCATGTGCGCATATCAGGCTAATGTTGGCGAATTTAGCCTTGATGCGGATCGTCGCGAGGCGCTCGCTTACAGGGTTGAAGCTCAAGACTTTTTGCCTAAGTCTGCCTCCAACAACGAATTTGGAGGCAGACTTAGGCAAAAGTCTCCGCTAGTTGCTGGGCTGCACGTGGTCTGTTAAGGGACCTAACATTACACGTGCAGATCCGGAGCTCGTTGTCCTTTTCTCGTTTGCATTGGTCGTCAACAGTAAATCCGTCCGAATCCGAGGCTTGTTTCTGCTTCGTGACTGGTGTTTTCGGGAAGTCACCCCGACAGCACGACCCCCAACCTGGAGGACCAGATCCTTTGCTTAGCTCTAAGGACGGAGAGCCGGATAGCCCGCTCCTTCTAGGCCTGAGCTCCGAATACGTCGTAGTAGCCCATATAAGGTGTTCACTAAGTAGTTCGGCCTGACTGGAACTATGGACGCCACCGTTGATTCCATCTGGGGAATTCTTCCGCTGCCGTCCGGATGCAAGGAGAAGTGCCTTAGTGGGAACACTCCTCCCCCCCTCTCTCGTCTGCTACCCCCAACAACCTTCCAAAGGGGTTGGAACCCAATCTGCAGTTGAGGTACTAGGCACCCGGTGTTCACCACGGGGAGGTGAGAGTAGGAGTTGATAGACAGAGGTGGGCTTAGAAAACCTGTGGATGCTTGTATCCTCTTGAGTGCACATGTCTATCCTTTGACCACCAAAGATGGTTTAGCACCTGCTTATACAAAGCAGTTTTTTATATACGCTTAGTTTCGAAAATCTTCCGATCACCCAATTAATTTCTCTTAACCTGATTTCGAGCTCGTCGCGTTTCTTTTTAACGTGCGGCTTCTATTTAAGTTTTATGTCTAGAGTCATTCCTAGATACTTCGCTTCATTTGAGTACGGAATTTGTACGGAGTTAATGAATAAGGGTTTGTTGTTTATCTTTTTATAAGTAAATTTAACACGCGCTGACTTAGACTCGTTAAGGACGACTCGCCAGATCTTCGTCCAGTCACATATTTTGTCTAAAACGCGATGAAGATTCCCTGTTAATAATTCAACTGTCGTATCAATAGCGAGAATAGCAGTGTCAGCGAACGTAGCTAAAATTGTTCCCTCATCGAGGGGTATGTCTCTTGGATAAAGCAAAAATAATATTGGTCCAAGAACGCTTCCTTGCGGGACACCGGCATTTATCTCTTTGAATTCCTAGTACTCATTTTCATACCTTACGGGAAAGATTCTGTCTTCAAGGTAAGACTCTAAGATTCTATAGAGTTTTTCTGGTAAGCTAAGCCTTAACTTGTACTTCAGGCCTTCGTGCCACACCTTGTCGAAGGCTTGTGATACGTCGAGAAAAGCGCTGGCATATATCTTTTTCGCTTCCAGAGCTTTTTCGATTTCGTTTGTTATTCCATAGAGCCGGTCGATTGTTGAATGTTTTTTCCTAAATCCGAATTGGTGATCCGAAATCAATCGTCTTTCTTCAATGATTGGTTGCAACCTTTTAAGCAACAGTTTCTCGAATGCTTTAGATATTAACGGCAGCAGCGAAATAGGTCTGTATGACTTTTTGTCGTTCGGACATTTTCCTGGTTTCGGGACCATTATGACCTCGGCCACTTTCCATTGCCTTGGAACGTATAAAATTCTCATGGAGGCGTTAATGATATAGAGTAGCTTGACCAAAGCTTCAATGACACGGTTTTTATTCTATAATTTTATTGTACCGCTTAAGGAATGAGCTCCTCGACCAACGGTTCCCCGTCAAACGGTTTGAATGTTTCTTCTAGGTAATCTGCAAATAAATCCGCTTTTTCTTTGTCTTCTCTTACCCATTTGCCGTTGGCTTTTCTTAATGGCGCAGAGTGTGCTCTAGTCTTCTTAACGGACTTGACTGCTTTCCAAAGAGAGTATTCCGAACCATTATAGGCAGTCAAACTTTCGAGGTAAGCAGTAGTCTCGCGACTATTAAAATCTTGAAGTTCGTGCTTCAGTTTGTTAGAAAGGTGGTTCAAGATGGTCTTATCCGGGGATGCTCGCGAACGTAGCCATCTCTTGCGCGCTCTCCTCTTTTCGCATATTAGCTCTTCTATTTCTCGCGGATATATTGTTGCGCTGTTCGATAATTCGGACGTCCGAAAGGAGTGTTATTCACCGCAGTTATTCACCGCATGTTATTCACTCTGAATAACTCTCAGGAGTTTATCTAATTCGTCTTCTATTTCAGGTGGCGTTTTGAGCGCTACATTTAAAGCTATGTATTCTTTGCCGTATTTTCTAAAGCCGTCCCAGTCAGTGTTGTTGTTAGTTAATATAGGCGCTCTTTTCTTTTTCGCTAGGCTTCCGCCGATTTTCAAAAGAACTGCCGAGTGATCTGAACAGAGATCAAAGCGTTCTTCTACGTTCGTAAGGTAACGAGGTACCCCCTTGCCGATAAAGAAGTCGACCGGATCAGGTATTTTATTTCTGTCGGTTGGCCAATATGTTGGCTTTCCGGTCGATAAGAAGACCACGCCGCGTTTTGTACTTGCTTTAAAGAGGACTCTGCCTCTTGTTGAATTGCACCGCGTTAAAGTCCCCGCCGATGATAAAGTTTGACCTTCGATTTTGGAGTGCTTAATGCAGTCTTTAATGTAGAGCGAGGAAAGAAAGAAGGAAGAAGGATATGATTGAAATACGTTTTTGAGTACTGCCCTTGAGCAGCCCCCATGTTTTGATCAGGTAGTTCCAGGGGTGTTGGGGGACATGTTAAAGATAGTTTATGTTTATCCGAGAATTTTAGTTTCGAATTTCATTTTTCCAGTTCTTTTTTTTCATTCCACATATTTCGGGAGGGGTTTCAACCCCCAAATCCCCCCCTCCCCTGCGTTCGCGCCTGGAGCTTCATGTCGTTTTTGCAACTCAATGGCAATTTCGTAACCTCGGTAGCTCGCTGGGTGACTTCCCCTGCAATTGGCGCAAACCGCGGGGGCCTGACTGCTGACATTGCAATCCGTCGAGAGATGTTCGCCGGCGCATTTTACGCATCGCGGCTTTTTCTGGCAGTACGCTTGCGTGTGTCGGAAACCTTGGCATCGCTTACATTGGGAAACTAGCCTGTTGCCCTTCCGCTTGGGCTCGATTTTTACCTTGATGTTAAGGATTGATTTAATTTTGTAGATTTCGTTTATATTTTCTGTTCTATCAAAAGAAAGCATAAAAATTTGCAGGCCGCGTCGGACAACAGCGGAATCTTTGCCTTCGTCCGTACGTTGCTTCTCTTTCTTTATTATGTTCACGGCGTCAAGAATTTTAGAGCCTTGGGCTTGAACGCTTTGTATTGTTTCGTCCTTTGTACATGATGGGTGTAACCCACAGCGGCTTTTCAAGGTGATTTTCATAAGTAAACCATTGGATTTTCTCTGTGTTCAACTTTTGTGACAGTGACCGATAGGCATCAGAGTCATCGATGTTAACTTTCCATACGTTGCTCCGAAGTGATGTTAAGTTATATTTCGTCCCAAGAGTATTTTTAAGAATGTTTCGCAACTTTCCGTAGTCCGCGATCCCAACGACATACAGGGTGTTTCCAAATTCGATGCAAATATTTTGACACAAGGTTTTTGGGTATATTTGAAGAAAAAAATTGTTCTACAGTATGGGCCTATCTCAAATTCTGATACCACTTATTGGGAATTTAAGAAAACACCTACTTTGAGGTACCTTGACCCATATTAACACAAATATCTCCGCTTACACTTACAACAGGTACTTAATTTAGGACTTAAATTTTAGAAAAAATAGTACTCCTTTTAACTGCATTAAAATAAAATTGATGACTTTTTTAACTTTTGAGATATTTGCTTTTAAGTCGGATCCTTTTTCCCCGCCCATGACATTTTTTTTTCTTTCAAGACACATTTCTGCGAAAAATGCGAAATAAACATATCGGTAATTTTTTTTTTCTAGTGCACTTAACAATACTTAATAAAAATTGCTAAGACAAGTTACCCGAAAAACCCACAGATTTTATGATACTTGGGAAATTCCATAGCAGGTAAAATTATGAAAAACTCGATTCATAGTGTTCAATTCCTATTGTTCTGAATAAAAATGCTTGTGTTTGGTTTATGTTTTTTTTATTTCATTAAGTTAACTTTACAATCAAATAAGGTGTTCAAAGTGTCCTCCTCCATTTTGTATGCATGCTAGAGCCCGTTTTTGGATTGCGCTGTCAACGTTTATTGAGGATAACTCCTGCTTCACTTGTGACGAGGCTTGGAGAATGCAATCTTCTAAATCATTTAGAGTTGATATTTCTGTAGAATAAACAAGTTCTTTCATTCTCCCCCATACAAAAAAATCCATAATTGTAAGGTCTGGAGATCTTGCAGGCCAGTGAACTGGTCCATTTCTTCCTAACCAACGACCAGCGTACTTTTCATCCAGCCAATTCTTTACCTCGCGACCAAAGTGGGCTGGAGCTCCATCTTGTTGAAAATATGACGAAGCTCGTTGAGTTACCGGAACATCCTCCAGTAGATCTGTTAAATCATTGCGTTATTAATTTCAATCATTTAACAGATCCAGTTGATCTGTTAAATCAGTTGTTTGCAATAACACCTGCCCACAAATTGACGCTAAATCTGTCTTGAAATGATGACTCTCTCCTTGTGTGTGGGTTTTCCGCAGCCCATGTGTGTAGATTGTGAAAATTTGTAATCCCATCTCTAGTAAATTGAGATTCGTCCGTCCTTAGGATTCTGCTTATAAAACCGTTGTCATCCAAGTTCCGCTCTAACAACCAGTTGCAAAACTCAAGTCTCGGCTCCAAATCACTCGGAAGCAGTTCCTGCACAGGTGTATGGTGGTATGGATACAAATTTTCCGTATGCAGGAGACGAACAATTTTATGTGTTGAAACATTAAATCGCAAGGATAAGCGCCTGATGCTGATTGATGGATCATTTGCAACCGCTTCCAGTATTCTTTCATCAACTGCAATTCTTCCTGGTGAAGCTCCTGCGTTAGGTCGTCTTGTTGAAACAGATCCCGTTTCCCGAAGTCTTGGAAACGAATTTGTAAATACGCGGGGATTAGGTACTCTTCGGTTAGGATAAAGCTGATGGTATCTTTGTTTTGCTCCAATAGAACTTCCGTTGCACATCCCATAAACGTAGATAATATCGGCGTATTCTTCGTTTGTAAAAGATGCCATTTCAAGTAGGGTTTCTTAACAACTGTTGTGTCACCTCGGCTGCAAAAATGACTTTGATGGATTTAATTTTGTTTTCTAACCTTTTATACAATTTACATTAGGTAAATTTTCCAACTAGGCGACCAACCTCAAACTTAATCCTTTTTGGGATTTAACAGAGATATGATAGGGAAATTACCTTTTTATCAGGTAGTCTAATAAAAATGCATGCTCTAAAACCTACGTAAATTATTAATACATAGTCAAAAAATCGTTCTTGTTGTCAATCGCGGTTATAAAAGTAGGTAGCAAATCATATTTCCACCTTATACCTGTCGCGGCTTCGTGAAAAGAGTTTTTCATAATTTTACCTGCTATGGAATTTCCCAAGTATCATAAAATCTTTGGGTTTTTCGGGTAACTTATCTCAGCAATTTTTATTAAGTATTGTTAGGTGCACTAGAAAAAAAAAATTACCGATTTATTTATTACGCATTTTTCGCAGAAATGTGTCTTGAAAGTCAAAAAAATGTCATGGGCAGGGAAAAAGGATCCGACTTAAAAGCAAATATCTCAAAAGTTAAAAAAGTTATCAATTTTATTTTAATGCAGTTAAAAGGAGTACTATTTCTTCTAAAATTTAAGTCCTAAATGAAGTACCTGTTGTAAGTGTTAGCGAAGATATTTGTGTTAGTATGGGTCAAAGTACCTCAAAGTAGGTGTTTTCTTAAATTCCCAATAAGCGGTATCAAAATTTGAGATAGGCCCATACTGTAGAACAATTTTTTTCTTCAAATATACCCAAGAATCTTGTGTCAAAATATTTGCATCGAATTTGGAAACACCCTGTATATTGCAGGTGGTCGGCGGTTTTTTTCTTGGGGTATTCCTGTCGCTTTGTTTGATACGACTGGTGTTTTTTCTTTCTGCTCCACGGTTTCTACTTCAGGTGAAGAACCAGCTTTTCGCTTCTTGGTAAGCCTTTTCTTAAAGACCGGATTCGTTTCGCGTGCTCTTCCTCGCAAGCTCTTCCTCGTCCGTCTGGTATTCGAATTGGCGTTTCGGTGTTTCCTCACATTCTATAGTACGGGGATTCCTCAAAGCTTCGTTTTCTTTACCTAACGAATCTACTTCACTTTTAAATTCATGGTAGAGACGTTCCATTTCATTAAGCTTAGCACGGAGTTCATTGTTTTCGTCTTCAAAGCATTTAATTTTCGCTGAGTCCTGATTAACCGGCGGACTTCCTTTCCCGGAGACGTTCGATCCATCTGGTGGAGATCGAGGTACCCTTGATTTTTTCAAATAGGGATTTATAAGCAATAAACGCTCTTCCCAGAATCCGTAGAGCCTACCTCCGAAGAGTGTGGATTTGCCAGTAAAACTGAAATGCCACCTGGGGTAATAATATCTTTTGTTTTGTCTATTGCATAGTTTGTATGCGCTAGTCGCTCAGCATACAGGGGGGATTTTAGTCGCCTCATGTCGACAGACATGCCTTACCTCGGGTATATTCCCGAAGGTAATATGCCCGAAGGGGCATTAAAATTTATATACCCTCGGTCGGGTATAAACAGAAAAGCATTTTCAAAAACAATTTTTTTAAATCTTCTAGTATCTCAAGTGTAAGAGCGATCCTGTTCAGATTTAGTTCAAGTACAAAACGTATAAAAGGAAAGAAAACTGCGTAAACAAGTTTTCAAATTGTCGTTTCTAACCTAAGTTTTTCGAAGCCTTTTTAAGAAACGAAATAAAAAAGGAGCTTGATTTACCGTTTTCGCAAAAATACGTTGGCCGTGGGGGCGTGGCATCCACCCCTTTTCAATAACATCGTTTTTTACATTTTTTATCAGAAGTGGTATACACGTGTTGATTGCATTTTCACAATTAAAAATTTGGTTTATACTTAGAAACGCCCCCATAAGTGGGCATGGCAAAAATTTATTCATTTTGGTTAATAGCTTTCACACATATCTGAACATTTTATAGCGCAAGGTTTTTGGTTTCAAAGAAAATTTATGGAATAAAAACTGTTTATTTAAATGCAAATGAAATATGACCACGCCTAAAACGGGGCGGTTTTAGCCTTTTTTTGAAATGCCAATCGAAATATACTTAAGCGAGGAAAACGCGTACCAAATTTCAGCTTCCTACGACAACTTTGAATTTTCATGCTAATAAGTAAAGTGGGCGTGTCAGTGGACGTGTCAGTGGATACTGCTTCGGGACCTTGAAAGAACAGATATTAAGTTTCAAGTACCTAGCTCAAATTTTAAGGCCGTTAACGGACGGACGGACGGACATGGCTCATTCGACTAACAATTCGGTCTCGATCATATGCCTTTAAGGGGTGGTTATTTCTCTATGTTACAAACTATAATTTAAACTTAATATACCTCCTATCCTTTGGTATGGGGCATAAAATAATCCATTGCTAGCGTAGGCAGTTGTGCTATTGAAAAAAAGTCAAACGGGAACTGAAAAAATTATAAAAAAGTTCAAAAGAAGCTATGTCTTCCCATCTAGCTCCTAAACTGTATAAAGTATAGCTTTAAAATAAATAACGGGCGTAGTCCATCTTCTGAGATTTCCATTTCATCTTAAGCCAAACTAAACTTCCAATATTCAAAAACTTTGAAGATTTGACTCAAAAACGTTAAAACATTTTGGAAAACGATTTTTTAAAAGTTTCTAGTCTTTTCTACTCTAATCTTTTGAAATTGAAAAAAAATTAAGCATTTTTGAAATAGTTTATGGTTTTCTAGATGTGCTTGAAAACACTTTGGTTGACTAAAGCATCGTAACTTCTGGGGTCAATTAGGATGCAGTATCCAAAGATTCGCCTAAGCGGATTGTAGCTCACCAATGAGAATTCAAATAGACACTTCAAGTTTCAGCTTTCTGGTTCAATTTGAAAGATCTGAATACTTCACGCATTCGGATAGACAGACTTACATGGCTTAATCAAATCACCTGTCGGTCTCCATTATATCTCTTAAAAGTCTAAACCTCCAAAATCTTTCAAAGATAACAATGTGCCCACTACAGCAGGTATATAATACCGAAGTAGACAATATCGGTTATGCCCGATTTCCACGTGCGAACAAAACCACACATTTATGAGACACACTAACTATGTGATTGGGCGAATCTATGCCGGGCTGCGTAAACTTCGGTTGTCATATAGTTTTACTCCAGTCGAAACTAAGCTTAGGTTGATAAAAACTTTATTTATGCCAATTATTGATTATGCTACTGTTGTTTACTGCTTGATTCCCATTCGCAGAATAAATTACTTGTTGCGTTTAATGATATAGTTAGGTATGTGTATGAGCTGCGTAGGTATGATCACATCACACACTGTCGCAAATTGGTTCTTGGTTGTACTTTCCAAGATTTCCTTAAAATAAGATGCCTTTTGTTTATGCACAAGATCATAAACAACAGATCCCCAATGTATCTGTTTGAAAAACTTCAATTCGCTCAGTCCTCCAGGACATTTAATATTATATCGCCCTCTTTTAATTATTTAAACTCTTCGCGTCTCTTCTTCGTGTATGTCACTAGGCTTTGGCACTCACTTCCTACAACAACAAAACATATAAGTGAGGCTACAAAATTTAAAAAGGCAATCTTTGAAAACATTGGTTAAAAGAAGCAACAAATCACAATAAACATTGATATACCCACATACCTACTTCCTTCAAAATCTCTTGTCCACTCCTGCACTTTTTTTAATTTTCATAATCTACTCCTTAAACTTCTTTCCTCTCTCTAATACCTTTATAAATAAGTACTTAAATCGAATTTTGTATTAAAGTTTGTATTAAGTTTTTATATTTGTATCTAATGTAACATTTTCTTTCGCTACTTTATGTACTATAAAAGACCAAGTCTTATTTGTTCAATGAATTTGTTTTTTTTAATAAATTGAAAAATTGAATTGAATTGAATTGAATTGACTATAAAAACTGCCCACGTCATAGTAGTAAATTTTCGCTCTCTCATAATTCCTCTTGACTACATTGCTATGTCGAAGAAGGGTCTTGTTCTTTGTAGTCATCGCTCATTGTTTGTCTCGTTAAAAGTAGGTTAGGTACGGATCATTTAATTGTTGCAATGGTCATGAAGATGAGCACTTAAATAAATAAATAAATAAATAAATAGAGTGGCGCAACAGCTCGAGGTGAACCAGGGCCAACTTCTCAACAATGTATGCTGTGTGTGTTCATTTCTTCACATACAAGGGGACCTACAATTTTTTGCCCAATCCGAACGGTAATTTAAGAAGTTTTTCAAGACAAATGATACTCTCGGAGGGCTTGTCAAACCCTCGCGGAGGTGGGGACCGTGAAAAAGAACAAGTCTTTTTTTTTTTTTTTTTAGGTGACGATGGCAGGATTCGAACCCAGACCTCTGGCGTAGTAAGCACACACGAAGATGAGCACTTAGCTTTCGAGCAAAGTTTGTTTCTTCTTAGCTCACAGTAGCTATTCCGTAATCTCTGTAAATATCACTATTCTTAATATACCATCGAGCATTCACAATTGCTCTAAGTGTCTTGTTTTGACAAGTCTGCAACATGAACATGTTGTTCAGTTTGGTCCAACCCCAAAGTTGTATTCCGTATGTCCAGGAGAGATTAACACCTGCTGTACAAGAACAGTTTGCTATATATGCTTAGTTTTGAAAATTTTACTATAAGCCAATACTTTCTCGAGAGACTTCTCGAGCTTGGCACGCTTCTTCTTAACGTGTGGCTTCCACCTACATAAGTTTAGCGTCTAGAGTCATTCCTAGGTATTTTGCTTCGTTTGCATAGGGAATTTGTACAGAGTTTATGAGCAGAGCTAAATTGTTCACCTTTCTGTACATAGAATTGACATGCGTTGACTTGTTCTCGTTAAGAACGATTCGCCAAATCTTCGTCCAGACGCAAATTTTGTCCAAAGCTCATTGAAGGCTTCCCGTTGAGGTTTCTCCCAACTGATTCACCTGTTGCCAGGATGGCCGTGTCGTCCGTGAACGTGGCCATAACGGTCTCGTCATCTAGAGGTATGTCTCTTGTGTAAAGATGGAGCAAAGTTGGACCGAGGACGCTTCCCTAGGATATGCCAGCTCGATTTTGTTTTAAAATGTTCATTCAGTATAACATTTATCACGAAAGAGTCTGCTTTCAAAATAGTTTTTCAATATTCTATACATATTTTCTGGCAAGGTTTGCTATAGCTTGTACTTTAAGCCCTCGTGTCACACCTTGTCGAAGGCTTGCGATACGCGATATTCTGTAGACTTGATCTATTGTTGAACGATTAGTTCTAAAGCCGAAATTATGATCCGGGATCAAGCGTCTTACTGCAATTATTGGTTGTAATCGTTTCAGCAGAAGTTTTTCAAAGACCTTCGATATTATTGGCAGAAGCGATATGGGCCTATAACATTTTTTGACTTGGACATTTCCCCGTTTTTGGAACCATATCTTGGAACGTATAAGAGTCTAAGAGAAGCGTTTATGATACAAAGTAGCTGGACTAGTGAAGTGCCTTCATCGGTAGTTCTTTAAAGATTTCGCTAGAGAGCAGGTCGAATCCTGGGGCCTAATTATTTTTAAGTTTTCTTATTGCCTGCCGAAGTTCGGCTGAAAACACTTTTTTTATTCCAACCGTGGACCGTCAACGGCTTGAATGTTTCTTCCAAGCGTTCCGCAAACAAACCCGCTTTCTCTTTGTCTTTTTTTGCCCATTCGCCTATATCTTTTTTCTTGGTCCCGAGTTCATAATAGGTTTCTCGATGGGCTTAACTGCTTTCCACATAATCTTGTAGCATGATATTTCAGCTTGTTTGAGAGGCTGTTTAAGACGGTTTTGTCTGGGAGTGTCCTCTTCTACGCGCTCTTCTCTTTTCACCAGCGGATATGTTGTTCGTACATGCCCATCAGTGCTTACTTCTGTCTTCACTTCTTTGGAAAGAAGTGTCGTTCCCCGCAGCGTTCTGAATTGCTTCAGCGAATTTTTCAACTGCGTCTTCTAATTCGAATGGAATTCTCAATGACGCATTCAAGCCAACACCCTCCTTACAGTCTTTTTTAAAGGCGTCCCAGTTCACCTTTTTGTTGGCTAATCTAGGAGCTCTTTCTATTTTTGCTAGGCTTCCGCCCATCTTCAAGATTACTCCTGAGTGGTCTGAGCAAAGATCATAACACTCTTCGACTTGCGTAAGGTATTTGGCGTAGTCGAAGAAGTCGACAAGGTCAGGCTTTTTATTCCTGTCGGTTGGCCAATATGTTGGTTTTTCGGTGGAGGAAAAATCCACCCCACGTTTCATACTGTTTTTGTACAGTAATTTGCCTCTTGTTGAATTGCATCTTGAACCCCAAAAAGTATGCTTCGCGTTAAAGTCGCCCCCAATGATGAAATGATGAAATTCGACCCAATCAAGCCATACATGCAATCAATATCGTCATCTACCAGTCTATATCCCGGCGGAAAATAACAAGATGCAATGCTGTATTATAAACAGCTTATCTGCTATCTAATCTTCTTGTCATAGGGCCCGCTTCTCAATATAAGACACGCTCGGTTAGCTTTTTAATGAAAATACATATTTATTTTATTTTAAAGACCAAAACCGTATTCTTTGTAGGTTAAGGGAGCCAGTGTTGCAGTGTAATTTAATTATTATTATTTTTCAACTCACATTTTTATACCCCATCCCATAGGATAGGAGGTATATTAAGTTTGATTCATAATTAGTTACATAGAGAAATAATCCCCGTAGATCAGATAGATAGAATAATCACCCAAGACCTTAAGGGCATATGATCGAGACCGAATTGTTAGTCGAATGAGCATTGTCCGTCCGTCCGTGTGTCGGTAGTTTTTAGGCCTTAAACTTTGAGCTAGGAGTTTGAAACTTAATATCTGTTCTTTCTAGGTCCCGAAGCAGTACAAGTGTAAATTTTTTTATAATCCGCCGACTGACGCGCCCACTTTACTTAAAAGCATGGAAATTCAAAGTTGTCGTAGGAAGCTAAAATTTGTTACGCGTTATCCTCGCTTAAGTATATTCTGGTTGACATTTCAAAAAGGCAAAAACCGCCTCTTTTGGGATAGGTCATATATCATTTGCATTTAAATAAACGGTTTTTATTCGATATATTTTCTTTGAATCCAAAAAACTTTTGCGCTATAAAATGTTCAGATATGTGTGAAAGCTATCAACTGAAATGAATAAATTTTTGCTACTCCCACTTTTGGGGGCGTTTTAACCAAATTTTTAATGTGAAAATGCAATCAACACGTGTAGAGTCATTTGGGGTAAGTGTGCGCACCTTTGGGTTTTGAGAAGGATTCCAAACGAAATATTACGTAAACATAAAAGAAGATAATTGCGTATTGAAATTACATATTTTGACTTCTTATTTCCAAGCATGATTTATCATAAATTTATGGATTTTATTACTTTTTTGTTATAAAACCAAAACAAGTCAAATTGCGCACACTTGCTCCTATGGGAGGGTAAGTGTACGCAGGGAGTGGGTTAAGTGTGCGCAAGTTTTTTCCCTATATTTTGCCTGATTATAAAAATAAATAAATAGAGTGGCGCAACAGCTCGAGGTGAACCAGAGCCAACTTCTCAACAATGTATGCTGTAGTGTTAATTTCTTTACATACAAGGGGACCTACAATTTTTTGCCGAATCCGAACGGCACTTTGAGAATTTTTTCAAGACAATTAATACTCTCGGAGGGCTTGTCAAACCCTCGCGGAGGTGGGGACCGTGAAAAAGAACAAGTCTTTTTTTTCAGGTGACTATGGCAGGATTCGAACCCAGACCTCCGGCGTAGAAAGCACACACACTAACCACTACGCCACGGCACCCCACATTTTGCCTGATTAAGCCAAGTCTTTAACAATTTTTTGTTTTTAATGAAATTCATTAGAAAATGTGAATGATTTAATGAAATTATATTTATATTAACATTAAAAAAATTAAAAGAAAGTTAATTTTACTAAAAAAGTATTAAAAATAAAAAAAAAAAAAAAACAGAAAAAAATAAAAAAAGTGTTTATTGATAAACTTTCAGCTAAATATGGCAAAATTATAATATCAATTGTAATTAATGATTCAAAAAAGTTTTTCATTTAAAACTTTTCATATAAAAATAGACTACAAAAAATGATTTGGGACAAGTATGCACATGCGCACACTTGGCCACACGTTTCTGCGCACAATTGCCCCAAATGCACTTTTCTATTGTTATCGCTAAAATTTAAACAAATGGGTGTAAAAACAGTTAAACCTTTAAGCCAATATGAGGCTTATATTCTATATTTGATAAAAATGCTTAGCTTGCTGCGCTAAAACACATAAACAGATAACTGACACGTTTTGTAAATTACGAAATTTTTAGCAAAACATGCTCATTTTTTCTTTGGTGAGCATATTTTGCTCACTTTTGTTGAGACAACATAAAAGGAAACCGCCAAAATACAAATGACCTCTATAAAAAATAGGTGCCTGCATAGTTGTGCATCATTAGAAATTTTAGTTTCGTCACACATTTCGAGAAAATCCTTATGCGAGAAAATGACTCTATAGCACTTCTGATAAAACATATAAACAAAAAAACGATGTTATTGAAAAGAGGTGGATGCCACGCCCTTTTTTAAAAGAGAAGATTCTGTAACTAAGGAATTCTAAATACAGTTGAAGTTAATAGAAATTGAAATTTAACAACCAAGATTTATGACACTATTCGGAGCTTGATAGTGGTCAATCGGGATCGGGTATCCAACTATTCGCTTAAGCGGATTGTAACCCTCCCACTAGTTTTTTATGTCTTGCAACTCCTAGAAATAAATTTCATTTTAAATGCCGCATGTTTTTGAAATTGCTTGGATAAACACAGAAAAAATGAGACGTAAAAATACAGAGCTTTGTTTATCCTTAGCTGTATCATGAAAATCTTTGAGTGTTCGTTATTTCCGAATTTGTGTTCCCTCTTTAATTTCTTCCATCTTCAATTAAAACAATGCGCCCATTATTTTTAATTTACGACAAGGAGCAGCGAGCAATTCTGATAAGATATCACCCCGCCCAGCCTTTTCAACACAACATCCAAGCAAACGCTGTCTTCCAATGAATGTTACAGTAAATATTTCGTCCTTTCTCTAAGAATGTAGGTGATTGGGTTGTGGAAAGAAATACTACAACTTACTCTTTTCCAAGGGAATTTATTGATTTTAAGCACAACCAGAAGCAGAAATGTTTTTCAGTGCGTTATACCACGCTTTATTTTTGAATATTAGGGTTTTGCTGGTCCTTTGTCAAACGAAATGCGAAGCCGAGCACTTCAATAAGTTGGAGGTCAGCATTATAAACGTAACATTTAATTGCTCCAAAGAAACGATTTTTTAAATGTATGCCGAGAGAATTAATTCAATTATTAATAACCTGCGTAATAGACTGAAACACTGGGAAGGCAGGATAAGGCGTTTATGGGATTGGGGTTTGATTTACAGCATGAAACCTTTCGCACTTTTATAGTAAGGGCGAGGTAAGTCAATCAGCCTTAAGCGCTGCCGCAGAACAAAAGCAACTGAAAATAAAACTACTGGGATGGTTACAACCCGCTTAGGCGAATCGTTGGATACCCCATCCCAATTGACCACTTTCAAGCTCCGAATCGTGTCATAAATCTTGGTTGTTAAATTTCAGTTTCTATTAACTTCAACTGTATTAAGAATTTCTTAGTCAAAGAATCTTCTCTTTTAAAAAGGGGCGTGGCATCCACCTCTTTTCAATAACATCGTTTTTATACCCCATCCCATAGGATAGGAGGTATATTAAGTTTGATTCATTGTTTGTAGCAGAGAGAAATAATCACCGTAGACCCCCAAGACCTTAAGGGCATATGATCGAGACCGAATTGTTAGTCAAATGAGCCATTCCGGCCACAAAAAGGAGACCAAGCGCGGGAGCAAGTCCAGAAGGACTACCCCCATCCTGGAGAGGAAGAGGCTGTTTAAGAAGGCCAAGCATATACATGGCATCCTAACAGCCAAGAAAAACCGCCAAGGAAAGCCGGGAAAATCTAGAAGGCCGAGGGACGATGCCGCTACTAGGACATCCCTCGGAGCCAACAGAAAGCCTGTTACCACAGGAGGAACTGCAACCCAAGGACCCAGTGACAAACCAGACCTAAGCGGGTTGCAGAAAAATAGTGCCGTGGGGCATAGGAGAGAATCGTTTGCCTCGAAGAGAACACCAACTCCGAGGACGCTTCAAGGACACCGAAAAAGGCGAAATGGGTCGCCACCACCTTGGGGAGTCCCAACAAGCCAAGTACCCAACAAGCCAATACGAGTTTTAAACACTTATTTCTTGAGCCTCATAGGATTATGCCGACTTCTTGACTCGTACGTCTGTTGTAATATAACATTATTATAAACTACTAAAGAAGCCTGTCGTACGACAGGAACAACGCAGCACTCATCGATGAAAATAAAAAATCAAAAATTGCCCTGGGCCCGTCCAAACCCCACGCAAGCCGACCAGTCTCGCGGTGAGCTACCCAGTCACATAATTTATACCTGCAAATTGCGCTCTGAATACCTATGCACATAGAACTTTATTGTAGGGGAACTTTATGTTTTTTACTTTTAACTTTTTACTTTTCAATTTTACCTTTTTACTTTTTACTTTTAACATAAAATTATATGCTTCACCTTTATGAAAGAAGCTCTATTATCGGTATTATAAAGCAGTAACTTTTCGGTACTACATACCAGAGTTGCTATCCTGGTGAACCCAGAGAATTCTGGACGAAGTAGGCAGGATCTTCAGAGATCCTTTATAAAGGGGGGCATATCATTTTCAGTACTACCAGGCCAGGAACTCCATTGAACCCAAGTAATACAGTAATGAGCCCAAAGAATCCTGGAGGAAGTGGACAGGAGCTGGAGAGATCCCTAATAAACGGGAAGCATATTATTTTCCGGTTCTACCAGGCCATGAACTCCAATGAATCCAAGTTATACTGTAATGAGCCCAAAGAATTCTGGAGGAAGTGGGCAGGATCTGGTGGAATCTTTTATAAATTACAAATAATGTGCTTCCCATTTATAAAGGATTCCATGCTTTCCTTTATAAATGGAAAGCATATCATTTTTCGGTTCTACCAGGCCAGGAACTCTAATGAACCCAAGTAATACTGTAATGAGGCCAAAGAATTCTGGAAGTGGGCAATAGCTGGAAGGATCATTTGAAAAGGGGAAGCATATAATTTTTCGGTTCTAACAGGTAAGGAACACCAATGAACTCAAGGAATACTGCAATGAACCCAAGAAATTCTCCAATGAGTCCAAGGAATTCTGAGGGAAGTAGGCAGGAGCTGGAGAAATCCTTTAAAAAGGTGAAGCAATCAATCTTCCGTTGCTTACAGGTTAGGAACACCAATGAACCCAAGGAATACTGCAATGAACACAAGGAATACTGCAATAAACCCAAGGAATACTCCAATGAGCCCAAGGAATTCTGGGGGAGTTGGGCAGGAGCTGAAGGGATCCTTTTTTATTCGGCCAGGAACTCCAATGAACCCAAGGAATACTCCAATGAGCCCAAGATATTCTGGAAGAAGTGGGCAGAAGCTGCAGGAATCTTTAATTCTGGAGGAAGTGGACAGGAGTTGGAGGAATCCTTTAAAGGTGAAGCATTCCGTTTTTCGGTACTAACATGTTAGCAACTCCAATGAACCCAAGAAAATAATAACATTGCAGAATTTATTATTTGAACACCGAACCAACGAAACGCGAGCCGAACACTCTCCCAGTGAGCTACCGAGTAACACGACTTAGACTTGTCATTTGGCGACTGTACGTGACATACTTACGCATATAGCGCTTTATTATATAGGGGATGGCATTAAAGTCCACGAAAGTTTTCCTTATTATAAACACTTTAATTTTAATCTTAGTTCCACATATAACAACCGGTGAATAATGTAAATATTTCTTCTAAATATTAAATAGATATTATTCTTTTAAGAATGTACACAAAGTACTCAGTCTACTTTAAGGAAACGTTATTATGGAAAAAATTAAGGCATCCCTGCTTAAAGTGTATTGATTAAAATGCATACTGATACCGCGACAAAACGAAAAACATTCAAGAATTATAAATTAAACAATTTGCAATTCTAAAAAAATAATAATAGCTGGAACTTCTACAGGTGAACATGTTCTTTAATTTATCTTTAACTATCATTAGTTTATCTTTATTATGATGTTTACTTGTTACAATTCAGTTACCCCTATGGTGTGGTACCATTAGACAAGTATTTTTCTTGGGAAGAGGTTCTGCTGCAACTGTTGCAGCGGTAATGCTTTTAAATTTTTGTTATATTTAGGTACTTTTAAATCGAAGGCAAATGTTAGGGTATAGAACTTCATTCACGTACTTAGCGGCGTTTCCTTTATGTAGCCCGATAAAGGCTAAGACAGTCCCTTTTCATAAAATCATCACTATATTAATGCTTTACAGAAACATATTTTATAATAGTAATCAACAGACAACAAAATGTCTTGGGATTTCTTACACAATTGTCTTTCTTTTGCTAAGAAATCTAAATAACCGAGGTAACGTTAATATAACTATACTCTCAAGGAAATTGATATATTGTCACTGGTTAAAGAAGCCAACACCAATCTGCCATAAACTTACCTGAAGTGATATTAATAATTGATCAACCGTCAGAGTATCATTAAAGCCATGGGACTGTGAGTGAAGTCTCAGCTCGGGTTCCAAACGTGCAGGGCATAAAGCACCCGGTGCCACTGGTATCGCCCAAGCGGGTATAATTGGTTCCTTTAGTGATAAATCCGTATAGAACGTCCTTAAATATGTGCTGAGCCGCGCCTAAAATGAGTATTTATATGTAAGCATCTTTATGTGACAGCATAAAAAGATATACACTATGTACATATATGAAAGGTTAATTCTTTTGATTTTGACAATTTGTGTTATGCGACATTAAATAACTTTTCGAGCATCAACTTATCATTACTAAACCAAATACCTATTAAAAAAAGTAAAAAGGTATAAAAATAATTTGGGACAGATATAAGCAGTTCTCGTATAAACACGTACTTGGGGATCCCTACGGGATTCTGGAAGACACACTGGTGGACCGGGCGGCGAAGGACACTCAAGGGAAGCATACGAACCGGAAAGTTCACAATCGCTCCGGCAGGACGATGTCTTAGGTGGGAAAATCTGCAAGGAGAAAAAGAGAAACAATAAAAAAAACATTAGTTTATTGTTTTGAGAAGAAACTTTTGTTTTATAAAATTAAGTTGCAAAGTTATATTTTATTATTAGTAGGCATTATATTATAAATGCCTATCACTCCTTTGTTGGGGAAAGCGTGAAATTAGATAATATTACCTACCTATCCTACTTGTTGTCTAACTGAAAAGGATTGAAAGCAGGTAAATTTGGTGAGGTGCCCTCCAAGTAAGGAGTGATGAGGATGAACAATGGAGAAAAAGAAATGAAACGTCTTATTGTGCGCCTGAAGTCCGCCTGAAGTACGACGGTCCGCCGTTGGCTGACGTTCAAAACAACAACGCGGAACCTGATAGTTTTAGAATGAAAAAAGTTTCGTTAGCTGAACTCCGACAGACAATAAGGAAACTTAAAAATAATAAGGCCCCGGGTTACGACCTCATCACTGGCGAAATATTGAAAGAACTACCAAAAAAGGGACAAGTCAAGCTACTTTATATGATACACGCTTCTCTTAGACTTCTATACGTTGCAAGGCAATGGAAAGTTGCTGAAGTCATTATGGTTCCAAAACCGGGGAAATGTGCAAATGATAAAAAATCTTATAGGCCCATATCGCTTCTGCCGATAATATCAAAAGTATTCGAGAAACTTCTGCTGAAGCGATTTCAACCAATAATTGCAGAAAGACGCTTGATCTCGGATCATCAATTCAGTTTCAGACCTAACCATTCCACAATAGATAAACTCTACAGAATAACGCATGAAATTGAAAAAGCCTTAGAAGGGAAAAAAATATGTTCAAGTGCTTTCCTCGACGTAAACTCCGCCTGTGCACCATCAGGGATCCACCCAATGCTGGAACTTCGATGGTGTTCAGCCGGTCCCAAGCCCGGTCCAAGGAGGAGGGGACCACCTAAGGTAAGGTATGCATGCCGAGACCTGCGTGGCTGAGGGGGAGCTCAGTCGTAAGTGCACAACTCTAGATACCTGGGGACCTCTAGTTTTAATTCTAATTTCCCTTATCTGTATACAGGGGGTGAGTACAGATGGACATCATCTTCCCCCTTACTCGTGGGAACAAAATTAATTCTTTTCAAATTAATTTTGAACAAAAAATTTTCGGCGAAGGGTGTGAGTGAGTCGGGCTCTCCTAGCTTTAAATCAACCGACTTTCACTCCTTTGAAATTCTGACGGAGGAGGAGGACAGCCTCTTACTCCAGGAACCGTCAGCTAGGGCTAAAGCTTTGGACGAAGTTAGTGTGGGGACAGTTAATTTCAACATTGGGAAGCTATTTCTCAGTGGCGATGACAACTGCTCGATAGCTAGCTCGTCCAGACTCTCGATCCCGTCGACCAAGTCAATTCGCAGAAGAGTACAGAACTGCAAATTGACGGTGAAGAGACTAGGGCATAAGCAGCAGCAACTTAGCAAATTTGAGCGGAGAAGGCTTAAAAACGCTCTAGACTTCCTTGCGAGCGTGCCGACGGGAGATGTCATGCCTTTTTGCCCGTCTCTCACCGGAGACTAGCCGAAAGGAAGAGGAGAGCATGGGGGTTCGAAAAATCTGTCCAAGTCTGTGACATGCCATAGCCTGTCGCGACTTGGATCGGAGGCGCCAACCTCTGATCTTAAGCCAACGGGGGCAGCGCTTGAGCCGGTGTTTACTCTCCCAAAGCCTGTCAGACCAGACGCTCAGTGACGATGACAACTGCTCGATAGCTAGCTCGTCCAGACTCTCGATCTCGTCGACCAAGTCAATTTGCAGCAGAGTACAGAACTGCAAATTGACGGTTAAGAGACTAGGGAATAAGCAGCAGCAACTTAGCGAATTTCAGCAGGGAAGGCTTAAAAACGCTCTAGACTTCCTTGCAAGCGTGCCGACGGGAGATGTCATGCCTTTTTGCCCGTCTTTCACCGGAGACTAGCCGAAAGGAAGAAGAGAGCATGGGGGGTTCGAAAAATCTGTCCAAGTCTGTGACATGCCATAGCCTGTCGGGACTTGGATCGGAGGCACCAACCTCTGATCTTAAGCCAACGGGGGCAGCGCTTGAGCCGGTGTTTACTCTCCCAAATCCTGTCAGATGCTTTCGGGTGCAAGAGTGCTTCCCCCGACTCTGTCATCGGGGAAGCGAACGTGACGGCAGACAGTATCTGTACAGTCGTTGCCAAGCCTGGCAAAGCTGATCTAAATATGGCGGATGGCAGCACCACTCCTATTGCAGGCACTGACAAGCCAAGTTGCAGCAACGACACTACTACTTCGTATACCGTCCGCCAAAGAGCCAACGCAAGAAGGACCATCATCCGGCTGAACAAGCTCGGCCCCTTAGTCCTTAACGGAAAAGGAATCCAGCATGCTGAAAAGGGCGCATGAGAACATGAACATTACCAAGACTGCTTGGCACCTGGTTAGGGAATGGAAATCCCAAGGAGCAAAAGGATGGTTAATAAAACCAAAGAAGAAGCTCCACTTTAGGCAATGATAAACCTTCCAAATCTTCAATTAAACCTGAGAGAACCTGATGATGAGGGCGCAATGCCAACTGCCCTGTACCTCTGCATCTAGATTTTAGATTTAGATTTCATTTATTTGTATTCAATGCTCTTGTAAGACTCGTGTACAATACACATCTTTTAAGATAGAACACGCTTAAAAATATTACAGTTATTTGAATTGCAGAGAAAAATTACTTCAATATTAAAAAATTTAACACAAAACAATAATAAACAAAATAAGATTTAAAAGTTAAATTAGATTTACAAACTTTTTTTTTCAAAAAACAAAGCCAAGCAATAGTATAGGATAGAATATAGAGAGAATATAGAGAGAGAAAGTAGAAAGGATGATAGATAAATCTTGTATCGGGAAAACTGCAGAAACGAAGGGAAAGGACCAGTCCGAAGCTCAAGCAACTGCAGGAAGCTCCAAAAGAGGTCTGCATGACGACATTATCTCCCCGGTAGTCAATAGGCAGGCAAAAAAACAAAAAACACTGGCGGACTTGGTCAAGGAGAGCTTTCGGGTTGCAGTAGTCGACATTGGTAATCGAGAACGAAAGCTATCTGAATACCAATGGAAGTTGGTGGAAAACAGAATTCTCGCTGGGATCAACGATGCCTGCAAGGCCAGTGGTAATAAACCACGCTTTGGCACGTTGGTCACTATTAAGAAATTCAAAGTAATAAACTGTTGTGACAAGTACACACTCGACTGGCTTAACAACTTTATAAGCAATACTGATGCCCCGTGGGCTGGTGCTGACTTAAGGGTTGTTAGCCAGAAGGAGGTACTTGAGTACACTAGACCGAAGGGTCTCATCCGTATCCCTGGAGCTCACATTCCCAAGGACTGGATCGAGAGATACCTTCGGAACCTAAATCCAGAACTAATTGAAGTGGGCGAGCACACGGAGGACGGTACAACTACCACGGTGCTGCTCAACCAGAAATCGATGCCGCTTCTCCACAAAAACAAGTACAAGGTACGCGTTGGGATTACCACCTGTAGAGTACAAGTTATTGGGGAGTCAGCGAAGAAGGTAGAAGGAGAGGATGCTGGTCAGCATGAAAGTGGTGCAGATAAATCTGCACCATAGCAAGGCAGCCAGTGCCAACCTGTCTCCCTTTTTAATAAGGTAAACATTGACATTGCCCTGATCCAAGAACCATGGTAAGTCCGTGGGAGGGTGAAGGGTCTAGAGAACAATGACCTAAAGGTCTATCATACACTGAAGGTAGGATGCAAGATTAGAGCATGCATTGTGGCTAGAAAGCAGATTAAGCTTAATCTTTTATCCACCCACAGCAACGGGGATCAGGCAGCGGCGAAATGGGAGCGACGTCAGAATAATCCACTCATCTTCTCATCGACCTACATGCCTTTTGACTCGGTTGATAATCCACCAGCATGCACCAGATCCCTGGTTCTAAAATGCCATAAAGAGAAGTGGGACCTTATCCTTGGCTGTGATGCTAACGCCCACCACACGCAGTGGGGCAGTTCCGACATCAACAAGCGAGGTGAGTCACTTTTTGAATTAATCTTAGAACAAAATCTACTAGTGTTAAATAAGGGTAACGAACCCACCTTTGTGACAAGAAATAGAAGAGAGGTGCTTAACGTCACGTTGTGCAGTAACTCTTACTCGCTCTCTTTAGACAACTGGAAAGTTTCTAAAGAAGAATCTTTCTCAGATCACAAAATAATTGAATTTTCTTTAAACACAACCAAACCCAGGCCTGCTACTTACCGAAATCCTCGGAACACTGACTCGGAGGTTTTTCTCAGGGAGTTAGGCCTAAGCAAAACAAAGTTACATGAGCATCAAACAACAACTACGAATGACGTCGATGCCCTCGCCACAGAGTTATCTAGGACTCTACACAATGCATTCGACAAAGCATGCCCTTTACGCACCATTCGTAACAGTAGAAAATCACCAAAGTGGTGGAAAATAGATCTACTTGTAATTAGGAGGAAAACTAGGTCACTTTTCAATCGGGCTAAGGCCAGCAATAGGCCAGAGGACTGGGAGTTGTACTAATCAAGCCAACGGAATTTCAAAAGTGCCGTCAACAGTACTAAACGCAGGTCCTGGCGCACTTTTTGTGCAAGCATTGAAAGTACAACAGAGTCAGGCCGTCTAAGGAAAATCCTATCTAAAGAACCAGCGATTCCAAGCTATCTACAAACCTCTAACGGCTTGTGGACGCAATCCTGTACGGAAATGCTTGAGCTTCTAATGGAAACACATTTTTCAGGCTGCCAACTCATCGAGACTCACAGCCAGGAAACAACTAATCCTGTAACTGAAACTACAATTCCAGAAGACATAGTAACGGAAACTAAGCTAAACTGGGCAATTGACTCTTTTCATCCATACAAGTCATCCGGCTGTGATGGACTGTATCCTATAATCTTACAAAAACGCAAGCCAATTTTTTTATCTGTACTTAAAAAACTATTTAGCCGCTGTCTACAACTTGGACATATTCCCAAAGTATGGAGAGAGGTTAAAGTCATCTTCATTCCAAAAGCAGGGAAATCGAGCCACACGACTGCCAAGAACTTTAGGCCCATCAGCCTATCATCCTTTATGCTTTTTTATAGTTTTTATAAAACTTTAGAAAAACTATAAGATAAGCACATTCGCACTCAAATTGCCCAACACGCTTACATTAAAGGTAAGGGCGTTGAAACAGCGCTGCACAAAGTTGTCAGCGTGATTGAGAAGTCACTTCAGGACAAGTAATATACCCTTGCTGACTTCCTTGACATTGAGGGTGCCTTTAATAATGTTAAGACCTGTGCAATTAAACGAAATTTAGAAAATCTACGTTGACCAAGCCCTTATAAATCTGCTTAAAAAAAAGGTGATCAACGCATCCATAGGCGATAGTGTTGTTAAGGTGACTGCCTCCAGAGGCACCCCACAAGGAGGAGTCATCTCACCACTTCTATGGGTACTGGTAGTCAATGAGATACTCATAAGACTGGGCGTGGGAGTGATTCATGTGGTGGCTTATGCCGTTGACCTTGTTTTAATGGTCAAAGGAAAATTCCTACCCACTATCAGCGAACTATTAGAGAAGGCTCTAGAGAAACTTAGCTCGTGGGCAAAGCAGTGCGGTTTGGGTGTTAACCCACAAAAAACCGTCCTCGTGCTGTTCACAAACAAAAGAAATATACCGCAATTCCCTCTGCCGACGATTGAGGGAACCTGTCTTCAACTCTCCGATAGAGCATGCTACTTAGGGGTGATTCTTGACAGGAAACTAAGCTGGAAACTCAATGTTGAGGAAACAGTAAGGAAAGCCTCAACCGCATTTTTCGGGAAAAATTGGGGTCCCAGACCCAATTTTTCTTTGGATGTACACTGCAAATGTTAGACCTATTTTGACGTATGGTTGTTTAGTCTGGTGGCAAGCAGCTGGAAAAAACACGAACCTACGCTTCATGACAATAATACAGAGAGTTGCATGTATTGGTACGATATAAGCTATGAGAACGAAACCACCCTCAGGGCTGGAGGCAATTCTCAATTTGCTACCCCTCGACCTCTATATGCAAGAATCTGCTGCCAATAGCGGCTTTAGGCTTAGTCAGTCACCTGAATGGATCCCAAGCTCATTTGGTCATGCGCAGATTCTTCACAGCGTTATAGGATCCGACACCTCCTCCGACTACCTTTCAAGAAATTTATCGATAGCCATATACACAGATGGATCAAAAATGAGCATAGGCACGGGTGCAGGTCTCTACTCTGAGAACCCACTTATAAATAGAAAAACCAATAAAATTGCAGGATTCTTGCAGCGTCTTCCAAGCGGAGGTCCTTGCAGTCAAGGAGGCAGCCAGCCAACTGTCAATAAGGGCAATACCACAGGATGATATTACCATATTTATAGACAGCCGGGCAGCCATAAAGGCAATAGCTGCGACTGAAATCAAATCCGAACTTGTTAAGTGCTGTCGAAAGGAGCTAAAGGTTCTTGACTCACAGCACAATATAAGACTCTGCTGGGTTCCTGGCCACAGGAACTTTCGTGGCAATGAAAAAGCCAATGAGCTTGCACGACATGGATCAACATTGGATCCTCATCAAGCCCTTCAATGGATGAAACCTCCATTCTGTGACCTTAGAAGTCGGGTGGAAAACAAGATTCGGATGAAAGCGAATACAAGATGGACATCCTTGTCCACCTGTGAAATCTCAAGACAAATGTGGCCTAAATATGACAAGTCCCGAACTAACGCGCTCATCAAGAGCAACAGGAAGACTTTGTCGTTACTAGTAGGTATACTTACTGGCCACAATCTTTTGAGACACCATCCTATGAAACTAAATCTCGACAATGACGATATCTGCAGAGGATGTGGCGATACGGATTGCTGCGAGGACACACCTCACTTTTTTTTTTTTTTTTTTTCGTGGGTAGGAAAAACCTTCATAGGCACTACGAGGACCGGCCGCGCGTGCTCATAGTAGTGTGAGATTCTTACTCACTAAAAAACCTCCCATTTTCCGTCAGACTACGACTAAGTTTCCTTAACAAGTAGTTCAAGCGTCTGTAGTAATCGCGTGTGGCAGGCTGCCTTCCAACGAAGGCACCTACAATACCGTCTATTTATGCGGTTTTATCTTATGCTGCTAGATCTAACGGTTTCACTCGTTGTAGTCGGCGCGTAAGATTTGTCTGATCCAAAGTTCGGATAATTTCATTGTTGCAATGTCCGCCAAGTCGAGTACTAAATTTGCGAGCAAAGTTTGTTACCTCGTCAGTCACGGTTGCGATTCCTAGATCTCGGTGTAGATCGCTATTTCTTATGTACCATGGAGCATTAACGACTGCTCTGAGTGTCTTATTTTGAAAAGTTTCTAAAATAGATATATTGCTTGGTTTAGTACAACCCCAGAGTTGTATACCGTACGTCCAAGATGGTTTTAGCACTTGCTTATACAAAAGCAGTTTGTTATATATGCTTAGGTTCGAAAATCTCTCGATAAGCCAATTCATTTCTCTTAACTTGATTTCGAGCTCGTCGCGTTTCTTTTTAACGTGCGGCTTCCATTTAAGTTTTGCGTCTAGAGTCATTCCTAGATATTTCGCTTCATTTGAGTACGGGATTTGTGCCGAGTTAATGAATAAAGGTTTGTTGTTTATCTTTTTATATATAAAGTTAACATGCGTTGACTTAGTCTCGTTAAGGACAACTCGCCAGCTCTTCGTCCAGTCGCATATTTCGTCTAAAGCGCGCTGGAGTTTCCCTGTTGATAATTCAACTGTCGTATCAATGCGAGAATAGCAGTGTCGTCTGCGAACGTAGCTAAAATTGTTCCCTCATCGTGGGGTATGTCTCTTGTATAGAGCAAAAATAATATTGGGCCGAGAACGCTTCCTTGCGGGACACCGGCATTTATCTCTTTGAATTCCAAGTACTCATTTTCGTACCTTACGCGAAAGATTCTGTCTTTAAGGTAAGACCCTAAGATTCTTTAGAGTTTTTCTGGTAAGCAAAGCCTTAATTTGTACCTCAGGCCTTCGTGCCACACCTTGTCTAAGGCTTGCGATACGTCGAAAAAAGCGCTAGTACATATCTTTTTCGCTTCCAGAGCTTTTTCGATTTCGTTTATTATACGATAGACCTGGTCGATTGTTGAATGTTTTTTTCTAAATCCGAATTGGTGATCCGGAATCAATCGTCTTTCTTCAATGATTGGTTGCAACCTTTTAAGCAACAGTTTTTCGAACACCTTAGCTATTATCGGCAGTAGCGAAATAGGTCTGTATGACTTTTTATCGTTCGGACATTTTCCTGATTCGGAACCATTATGACCTCGGCCACTTCCCATTGCCTTGGAACGTATAAAACTCTCATGGAAGCGTTAATGATATAGAGTAGCTTGACCAAAGCTTTTTTCGGTAGCTCCTTTAGAATTTCGCTAGTAATTAAGTCGTAGCCAGGGGCTTTGTTGTTTTTCAGATTATTTATCGTTTGACGAAGTTCAGCCAATGACACGGTTTTTATTCTATAATTATCTTGTACCGCATAAGGATTGATCTCCTCGACCAACGGTTCCCCGTCAAACGGTTTGAATGTTTCTTCTAGGTAATCTGCAAATAAATCCGCTTTTTCTTTGTCTTCTCTTGCCCATTCGCCGTTGGCTTTTCTTATACCTCACTTTCTGTGCCACTGTCCCAATCTAAGTCAGTTGAGGAAAAGATCTTTAGGAAGCTACTTCTTCCACGACATCTCAGAACTTTCAAACGCACCACTAACATCTCTTTTCAGGTATGTTAAATCAACAAGGTGGCTCCAGGAACTCAACACGGCGTAAGAAGGAAGCGGAACATCCACACAACTAGGATTATCGGCGAAATATCTAGGGATGACACTGGACTCTAAACTAAGGTTGAAACCACACGTAAAGAAGAAGGGTGACGAGCTCGAGATTAGGCTCCGGGAAATTTATTGCCTTAACGGAAGATTTTCGAAATTAAGCATATATAACAAACTGCTCTTGTACAGGCAGGTGTTAAAGCCGTCCTAGACATACGGTGTACAACTTTGGGGTTGTACCAAGCCGAGCAACATGTCCATGTTGCAGACTTTCCAAAACAAGACACTAAGAGCAATTGTGAATGCTCCACGGTATATTAGGAATAGTGATATTCACAGAGATTTAGGAATAGCTACCGTGAGCGAAGAAGTAACAAACTTTGCTCGAAAGCTAATTGCTCGCCTTCATGTTCATTGCAACAATGAAATGATCCGTACTATCAACGAGACTCTTAACGATGTAAACAACGAGCGACGACTACAAGAACAAGACCCTTCGATCTAGCGACGTAGGGTGAAGCCGCATGAATGAGCGGCTTTAGTAGGTTCATTCACTGGATAGCAACCTACCCAATGCGATAAACACTACGGAAGCGTAAACTACTTGTTAAGTTAACTTAGTTGTAGTCAAGAAGTTTTATGAGAGAGCGAAAATTTTCTACTTTGAAGTGCGTTCTGGCAGTTTCATAGTGTCCCTCATAAATGGGGCATAACCAATATCGGCTACTACGGTATCATACACCTGCTATAGGCCCTCTATTGGTATTGGTATTGGTATCTTTGAAAGATTTTGGAGTTTTAGCCTCCGTCCACCCTAGTATTCAAAAAAAAAACAAAAAAAAAATTGTGGGCCTGAAGCAGACTAACAACTCCCAGCCAGCTAGGTTTAATATATGCGTGAAGGAGCACCCGTTGATAAAAAGCAATCGGCAGTTGCAAACCAACAAACTTTTGCGCGAATCTATTTTGTTATACCCTATTCCATAGGAATGGAGTATATTGAGATTGATACAGGCGAATATTTAACATGGAGAAAAAATAACAATATGCCCCCAAGACCTTAAGGACATATGATCGAGAACAAATTCTGAGTTGAATGAGCTATGTCCGTCCGTCCGTGCGTATGTCACCAATTTTAAGACCTTCAATTTCGAGGAAGAAAGCTGAAATTTTATACGTAGGCTCTCTGTCATCCGAAGCAATACGAGTGTTAACACTTTTGAAACTTGCCCACATACACGCCCACAATCGGTCTAAAGTGCAACTACCTCCAGTGCTTTCAAAACTGTAAGACGTCGTAAAAAGCTTAAATTTGACATTTATCATCTCCTAATAATTATAAGGTATAAAAAGTAAAAACGAAATCGGCAGGCCGCCCCTATCGCGTAGAATCGATATAAATAGTAAACCCTAATATGCAATTTATTCAATACTTTTAATTGGAAAATTTTTGCATAATGCAATCTGTACCAAATACTTGGTTCTACATTTGGCTCATACAAAGTTTTGGGCCACACCCACATTTAGAGGCAGAATTCAAGAAAAACCTATAATATTCCAGAATAACATGAATTTCGACCGCCTTTTAGCTTTACTAAGGAAAGAATTAGAAATGAAATTTGGCACATAAAGTAGACAAGACACTATTTTAAATTTCGTTCATACAAAGTTTTTGGCCACGCCCATCTTTAGAGGTCAATTTCACAAAATTATTGAATTTGAAGTAAAAAACTACATTTTTGTATACATTTTAGCCGCAATCTTGGATATATCTATGCTTACATTGATTTTTGGTTAAAGGAAATAGACATGCAGCGCCCTTTAAAAAAAATAGCAAAAAGCTGGAGGGTTACAATCCGCCTAGGTGAATCAAAAATCTTGGTTGTTTAATTTCAGTTTCTATTAACTTTAATTGTGTTGAGAATTTGTCACATAAGAATCCTATTCTTAAAAAAGATTTTTTTTATCAGATGTGGTGTTACTGTTTATCAGATGTGGTATTACGTTTTTTACTTAAAAACGCCCCGAAAGGTGGGCGTGGCAAAAACTTATTAATTTGAGTTGATAGCTTACGCACATATCTGAACATTTTATAGTGCAAGTTTTTTGGAGTTAAAGCAAATACATATATCAAATAAAAATCCCCAGCAGCCTCATATATAATATATTATATTTATATATATCTTAAATATATAAATATATATATATATAATATATATAATATATATATATATATCTTAAATATATTTATATATATTATATCTGAGGTTGCTGGGGAGTAGTTGGAGGAGCTGAAAGCCTTCTAGGTACGGCGATTCTCATCCGGCCACTCTCAAGTGTTAGTTATACCTCGGAAGCAGCCGGGCAATGCATCCTAGAACGTAGCAGAACTAACTAATGCGAAAACCCAAGACCAACATGGAAGGATAAAAACATAGCGATATTTCTCCAGGTGAAACGCACACTAGTGCAAATCCACTCGCTTCTTCGGAAGCGGCAGGGTCACGGATTTTGGAGGACCCAACTTTCATTGAAGATCACACTGTTAATCAGGGGTGTGAAGGCAGAGAGTTACCTGATGATAAAAGAGACGATGATAAGCCTCTTAGACAAAGGGCAACCAGCGAAGCGACAGAAGTCACCGGTCAGTCGGAGAATCCCCTGTTAGACATGACCGCACTGGGCGAAGCCATTTCCTCACAGTTAAGTAACGTCTCGACAATAGACTCCGAGACAGAGGAAAGACTTCTGGAGGACACGCTGGTCCCTAAGTCTAAAAAGAAAACAGCCGAGCAAAAAGCTAGATCAGGCTATAAGAGCTCTGGCAATTCTTGGCAAAAGAACGCTGACGGACAGGGATAGGCACCTCATCAAAAAGCACGCCAAAGTAGTCAAGGTTTATGAGAGACGTTTTGGAAACAAAACAGTTCTCAACACTACGACTACAAAAGCAGCCATCTTATCCAATAAGAAAACTGAGAAGCGAAAGTCTAACTATGTCGCGAAAGACAAGATGCTCTCGAAAGAGATAACGTGTGCCTCTACATCAAAGCCCCCTCCCCAAAAAGACATCGCCAAACTCTCAGGGTCCACAAAGCCAGGCGTCAGTCCTCATGGAACCAAGGCGAAGCCAACCCCTTCAAATCAACCAAGGAAACCCTCGGGTTCCAAGACCGATGAGAAGGTACAGGCCAAAACTTCCCCCAGGAGACAACGCTCAGCTGATGAGGTCGCTGAGGATATCGCAAAAAAAGACAAAACAAAGCAGCATAGCAATGTCATGGCATAGCAAAATTACATTGGCCATCATAGACAATAGTGATCCTGATGGAAAACTCACCATGGACAAGTGGCTGAAGGTCGGGGCCAAAATCCTAGAAACCATGGTGGCTGAAGGCGAAAACAGTAGCTCACACAATGACTACAAATTCGCAGAAGCCGGGTGACGGAAGGGAGTAAAGGTAGTTAGTTGCAGCAACAGGGAGTCATATGACTTTCTAACTCGCTGCATCTGCAACCTTGGAGAGGTCTGGCCTGATGCCAAAGTAGAAACGATACCTGCCTCGGTTCTTCCACAGCGCAAACAAGTGCATGTATGGATACCTCCTCCGGCTCCAGAGGAAACAGCCATACTAAAGCTTGTAGATATGCAGAACGAGGGTCTCAGCACGAAGGGCTGGCAGGTTCTTTCAAAGACACCGAGGGAAAAAGGTGGAGGCGTGGACATGAAGAAAGTGGTGGACACCAAATCTGCCAGCTATCTGAAAACAGTAGCAGGGGTGGTCAAATTCGGGTTAGGGCAGTTAAAGTTTAGCTTCCTACATGAAAAAGACCAGCGTCGGAAAGCTGAGGGCGGTGCAGATTAATCTGCATCACTCTCAAGCTGCCACCGACGACCTGCTGCTGTTCATGGCCGAGGAGAATATTGATGTGGCCCTAATCCAGGAACCATGGCTTTCCAAACACAAAATCCAGGGATTAGGGTCCAATATATACTCCTCCACACCAAAAAGAAAGGTAAACTGAGAAGTTGCATATTGGTTAAGAAAGCACTCAACTTATATCTTTCCTTTCATTTCAGCAACAGCGACTTAGCGGTGGCGGTGTGCGACCGCAGGGATGAGGCACAACTTATTCTTGCATCCGCATACTTGCCATACGAAGAGGACAATCCACCATCGACAGCATTATGGTACTTGGAGCTCCACGCAGGGAACACCAAGGCTAACCTTGTCATCGCGGTGGATGCCAATGCCCATCACACTCACTGGGGCAGCATGGATATAAACAGAGGAGTGAGTCTGTTTTAGAATTTATTTTGACATCCAATCTAAAAATTTGTAACAGGGGTAGTCATCCTACTGTCCACAACAAAACTAGGGAGGAGGTCATTGATCTAACTCTAGCTCACTGTACCGAGAATTTTAAAGTTAACTGGATGGTAGCACCTCAGCAACTCACAACACGCCTATACTAAGGGAGAATCCGTGGAAACGGCGCTGCATGAGGTGACGAGTACAATCGAGAGGTCCTTATACAACAAAGAATTTACATTGGCAGCCTTTCTAGACCTAGAAGGAGCGTTCAATAATCTAAGAACAGAAACCATTATCTCATCCCTGGAGGAATATGGCATCGATTTCCACTTGACGAATTGAGTAAAGACGATGCTTGAAAGCAGAGTCATCAATTATAATATAGGAGACTATTCTATTAAGAAAACGGTTGATAGGGGAACCCTACAAGAAGGGGGTCTTAAACTCTCCCTGGAAGCCAAATATCTTGGCGTTTTGTTTGACCAAACTAAATTGGAAAAGGAACACGGAGGAGAGAATGAAGAAAGGTCTCATTGCTCTTTACACATGTAAACAAGCCATTGGGAAAAAGTAGGGTGTTCAACCCAAAATAACATACTGGCTTTATACAGCGGTTGTTAGACCTATTCTTACCTATGGATCACTGGTATGGTGGGGGGCGTGTAAAACGAAATCTTACCTCAATAATCTGAAGAAGGTACAAAGATTAGCTTCCTTAGGTATCACAGGTGCATTAAGATCCACGCCTCAAACAGGTCTGGAAACAATGCTGCACCTCCAACCTCTGGAGCTTTTCACAAGAAAAGTGGCGGCAAAGGCAGCTCTCAGACTTAGAGAGAACAACCTCTAGAAATCAAAATGGGTCTATAACCCGTACGGATTATAAGAAACCTCAATTTGGCTTCGACAAAAGATTCAAAGTCATTATACCAAGTAGGCAAGACTGGGTAGAGACTTAAGTTGACATCAAAGGTATAGCTATCTATACCGATGGTTCGAAAACAGAGAATGGAACAGGTTCTGGAGTCTTCTCGGAAACAGTGCAAATCAACCAGTCATATCGACTAAATGACTACTGCAGTGTTTTTCAAGCTGAGTTTTATGCGGTGAAGAGAGCTGCACAGACAATTCAATCTATGGATCTTCCAGCAACGGAAATCACCATATGTGTTGATAGTCAAGCAGCACATAAAGCCCTGGACTCTAACGCTGTATACTCTTAGTGTGTCAAGGACTGCCTCATGGCATTTAAGGATATAAGCTTCCACACAGTTCTACCCTGCTGGGTTCCTGGGCACGTTGGCGTGGCCGGAAATGAATTGGCGGACGAACTGGCAAGGAAAGGTTCTGATATGGACATAACGATGGCTGACCGACGGGTTTATCTCCCTTTCAACACAGCCAAAAGTCTTATAGATCAATACATGATCAAACTAGCTGGTGAACGTTGGCAACAGTCTAAAGATTGTATCATAACTCACAGCTTATGGCCAGTACTCGACCTAAAAAGAACAACAACCTCAGTAGAAACTATATCTCAGTAGAAATATCTCAGTAGTATCTCAATAGAAATATATCTCAGTAGAAATTTCATAAGAACACACGTTGGTGTAGTCACGGGACACTGCACCATTGGTGTCATGGCTACACGAATAGGAATCTTTGCCAACGACTTCTGCAGAAGCTGTAGGGATGAAGAAGAAATAGAGTCTATAAAACACTTTCTCTGCCACTGCCCAGCTCTCCAAGAACGACGACTAGCCTTTTTAGGAGTCAGGTTCCTTGATAACCTGGCAGGAATATCACTACTTGACCTAAAAAGATTGTTCAAAAGATCAGGCTGGTTCAGTTAGTAAGACATATTACCAACCATGTTTGTCTACCTCACAAGGGTAATCACGATGGGCCAATCTGGCCACCGAGTGAACTTGCACTAGTTGCAAACAACTATTTCCAACCTAACCTAACCTAACCTAACCTATTATATATGACCACGCCTACAAGGGGGTGGTTTTCGCTTGTACTGCTTCGGGACCTGGAAAGAACAGATATCAGGTTTCAAGTTCCTAGCTCAAAATTTAAGGCCTAAAAACTACCGACAGACGGACGGACGGACATGGCTCATTCGACTTACAATTCGGTCTCGATCTTATGCTCTTAAGGTTCTTTGGGGTCTACGGTAATTATTTCTCTATATTACAAACTATGAACCAAACTTAATATACCTTCTATCCCATTGGATAGGGTACAATTAGTTTTTTTTTTCTACTTAAAACAAGTGTGAAAGTGCAACAGTGTGTATGTAAAAACTTCAGTCCATCTGTAAAGGATTGCAAAGTATCCTACAAAAAATAAAACAATAAAACTGCCACGCCTCCAAAAAGTGAGCGAGACATAAAAATATAACTGTTGAATGCTTTATACTAGGTGGTTGCATACAATTTCGGTCTAAAATTCCGCCTTTTTATCTAAAAAAAATCACTTTTCTTATTACCACACCCACAAAAGTGGGCGGAAGCATATACTACACCTTTAAAAAACTTTAAAAAAGTTAGAAAATGCTAATATCTACAACTTTTGTAATATAATTTTTATTCAAATTTTGTGTATATTTATTGAAAAGAGTAATTTTAAGCTAAAATCCTTTAAAAAAGAGGGTGGGGTCAATGAAAAGCCCAAACTTTTTCCGCTACCTCGAAGACAGTTACAAAGCAATATTACATAGCTTGTAACATAGCTAAAATTTCGAAATTTGTTTTTTTTTTTAAGAGATACAGTATCTTATTTACCGTATCGTATTTAAAAGAGATGCAGGTCGCACATACAGGCCTGTAGTGGGCGTGCCTGTGTGCGGATTCAGCTAATTTTAAAACTTACGCTTCCCACTTCAAACACCTGGCGTGTATTCGGTCCCCTATAGTTGTGGGGCGTCATATGTTGGGCAGACAAGAAGAAGCATCGCCACCCGCTTCAAGGAAGACATAAGTGCTATCTGAAGGACTGGATTTCCAGCCAACCTACCAAATTTTAGCTCTCTAGCGTAAAATTTAAGTCCTAAAAGTTGTTTACATTCGGACCGACCGACGGACGGACGGATGAGGCTTAAACTCCAAAATCTTTGAAAGATACCAATATGCCCGATTTCCACGTGCTAAAAAAAAACCATTAATGAGAGATACTATGAAAACTGTCGGAACGCACACGCACCTCTTAGTAGTAAATTTTCGCTCTCTCATAATTCCTCTTCACTACAACTTAGTTAACTTAACAATAGCTTACGCTTCCGTAGTGTTTATCCCGTTGGGTAGGTTGCCATCCAATGAATGCATCTATTAAATCGTCAGTTCGTGCGGTTCAACCCTACATTGCTAGATCGAAGGGTCTTGTTCTTGTAGTCGGTGCTCGTTATTTGTCTTGGTAAGAGTAGGTACGGATCATTTCATTGTTCCAATGAACATGTAGACAAGCACTTAGCTTTGGAACAAAGTTTGTTACTTCTTCGCTCAGTAGCTATTCCCAAATCTCTGTAAATAAAACTATTCCTAATATACCATGGAGCATTCACAATTGCTCTTAGTGTCTTGTTTTGGAAAGTCTGCAATATGGACATATTGCTCGGCTTGGTACAACCCCTAAGTATTCCGTGTTTTGATCATGGCTTTAACACCTACTTGTACACGAGCATAAGCCAATATATTTCTCTGATTCTTATTTTCAGCTTATCAAATTAAGCGTCCAGAGTCATTCCTAGATATTTCGCTTCGTTTGCATGGGAAATTTGTACAGACGTAAATTCTTCACCTTTCTTTACGTAAAATTAACATGGTTTGACTTGTTCTCGTTAAGAACGATTCGCCAAGTCTTCGCCCAGACACAAATTCTGTCCAAGGCTCGTTGGAGGCTTCTCGTTGTTGACTCGACTGATTCACCTGCTGCCAGGATGACCGTGTAGTCCGCTAACGTGGCCATAACTGTCTCGTCGTATAGAGGTATGTCTCTAGTGCAAAGTAGAAACAGTGTTGGGCCGAGGACGCTTCCCCGGGGAATGCCAGCTCGAATTTTCTTAAAACTCGAGTATTCAGTACCACACCTAACACGAAAGAGTCTGCTTTCAATGAAGTTTATCAATATTCTCTGCATACATCTTCTGGCAAGGTTTGATGTCGCTTGTTCTTTAAACCTTCATGCCACACCTTGTCGAAGGCTTGCGATACGCCGAGGAAAGCACAAGAATATATCTTTTTCCCTTTTAAAGCTTTTTCAATTTCATGCGTTGCTCTGTAGACTTCATCTATTGTTAAACCACTAGTTTTAAGGCCGAAATGATTATCCGGGACCAAGCGCCTTTCTGCAATTATTGGTTGTTATCACTTCAGCAGAAGTTTTTTAAAGACCTTCGATATTATCGGCAGAAGGGATACAAAAAATCTTATAGGCCTATTAGATTTTTTGTCATTTGGACATATCACCGGTTTTGGAACCATAATGACTTCAGTATCTTTCCATTATCTTGGAACGTATTAGCGTTTATGATATAAAGTAGCTTGACTAGTGCCTTTTTCGGTACTTCTTTCAAGATCTCGCTAGTGATCAGGTCGTATCCTGGGGCCTTATTATTTCTAAGTTTGCTTATTGTCTGCCGAAGTTTGGTTAATGACACTTTTTCATTCTAAAGCTATCAGGTTCCGCGTTGTTGTTTTGAAAGTCAGCCAACGGTGGACCGTCAAACGGCTTGAATGTTTCTTCCAAGCGTTCCGCATACAAATCCGCTTTCTCTTTGTCTTCTTTTGCCCATTCGCCATTATCTTTTTTTATTGGGCCCGAGTTCATTATAGGTTTCTTGATGGACTTCCTATCCGCCGGCAAGCTTTCAATGTATTAAGTGGTCTCACGATTTTTATAATATTGCAGCATGATCTTTAAGCTTGTTTGAGAGGCTGTTTAAGACAGTTTTGTCTGGGGGTGTCCTCGTGCATTTCCATCTTCTACGCGCTCTTCTCTTTTTACGAGTGGATATGTTGTTCGTACATGCCCATCAGTGCTCACTTCTGTCTTTACTTCTTTGGAAAGAAGTGTTGTTACACGCAGCGTTCTGAATTGCTTTAATGAATTTATCAACTGCGTCTTCTAATTCGAATGGAGTGTTCAATGACACATTCAAGCTCCTCCTTACAGTCTTTTCTGAAGGCGTCCCAGTTCGCATTTTTGTTGCCTAATCTAGGAGCTCTTTCTATTTTTGCTAGGCTTCCACCCATCTTCTATTTTCAGTGGCTGGATATTAAGGTGAGTTTCGCATCCAGTTGTGACTATTTAAGCTGCGTTATGTGCGTGGTCGTTGCCTGTTATTCCTGTGCCATTATCGCAGTTGGAGCCGTGCATAAGCAGATATGGGGGAATTGTCACAAATTTCCGGAAAATAAACATTTAACATATACCTACACTAAAGAAAATTGCTGCAATATTCCAAAAAAACAGTTAATTAACAACATCTGTTATTGCAAACCATGTGACCCAGAACTTTATCCCGAAATGATTTTAAATTAACAGAAAAAAAAAATGCGAGGGCATATAAATAGCTTAAACACTAGGCCAAAACTCTGCGCCGAACTCTCTCGCTACTACGGTTTTGCGTCGTGAATTTATAAAACTCTGAAGCCGCCCCAAAAGATTTACAATTAAATTTGCCAAATGAATATTGAATTGGATTTTATGCCAAATGGATTAAGCAAAGCTAAGCATTTCGACCCTTAAATAATGTGAACCACATTTCATAGGATCAAATTGCCATTTCCGTATCTTTTTCTGACAGACTTATTGCCACACTCAAAAAGCGGCGCTCTGCCCAAACTCCGCAAACAATTCGAAATTTCTTTGCCACTATCCCCTATTGTAAAATTACAATAAATCTTCTAAGATCCGCCTTGAAAAATTCAAAACAAACCTCTGTTTTCACCCTCAAACATGGGTAGGCGTTGGGTCGGAAGTTATTGGCGCATTTTTTTCGCAAGAAAAAGTTTTCATCATTACCAGTTCGTAATGATGGTGTTCCTGTGCTTTGAGCCATAAGGCATTTTGTCGCCTTCAAAAACACCACATTGTGTGTGTGCGTATTTTCGAGCTTAACGGTTTCTAAACCGTCGTCTTACTTAGGCAAAAGAATGTTTGTAATTACTCCGTATTTTGTGCAAAGTTGATGAATATTTAGAGCATGGAGCAGCAGCTGTTTATTATTAACTCGAGTTTTAAGTACTGCCGGAATGCCCTGGTCCGTGTAGCAGACTTCGCATTTTACTTCTTGAGCTACACTTCTATGGCCTTTCTCATTTTTACGAGCATCCAAGGTCATGAATTAAATTAGACTTTCAGTGTGTGCAGACATTGTGGAGTAAAAGGATGTGACTTGTTTTTCTCTCACTGGTTGCCTCGGCTTTAATTATTCACTCCTTATTAAAAGTATGCAAATATTTTTTTTTGCATAAAGGACTTGCTCTCTTTGTGTTTTTTAAACCGGAAAGTCAATATTTGTGTAGAAAGGAGGCATATTCCCTGGGTAGTAGTATATACCAAATGAACAGATGTTTTTTTAAAACACCTATACAAGATTTTCTTCTTAAAGAAGAGGAACTTGGGAGTATTTATTTAGTAGACAGATTGTCTCAATTCAGTGATTATTTTACTGTGTATAGTTTTTAACACTACAATGCATTGAAATTAATAGATACCTATGCCTAGGTTCTCTGTGTTTGGCAATAAAACGATGTGCAGTTTGGTGTTAATTCCAAATGTACCAAATACACTGATACATTTAAGCATATTTAAGTATTCATTATAACTCATTATAAGATAAGAATAGAAGCCAATTGCGGTTCACCACCTCCTTCCCAGGTCTATTTGTGGTAAAACAATTACATATATTTGTTTTACCCACTTTTTATTTAATTTTGTGCAAAATTAAATCCAAAAATGATAATAAAAATAACTAGGCGAATCGTTGGACACCCCATCCCAATTGACCACTGTGAAGCTCCAAAATCCGTCAAAAATCTTGGTTGTTAAATTTCAGTTTCTATTAACTTTAATTGTGTTAAGAATTTGTCAGTTAAGAATCTTCTTTCTTAAAAAAGGGGCGTGGCATCAACCCCTTTTCAATAACATAATTTTTTTATCATATTTTTTATCAGATGCATCAGTATACACGTGTTGATCGCAGTTTCATATTAAAAATTTGATTTGGGGCATGTCAGTGGGCGGATTTCAAAAAATTTTACACTTGTACTGCTTCGGGACCTAAAAAGAACATATATCAGACATAGAATTTAAGGCCTAAAAACTACCGACAGACGGACGGACGGACGGACATGGCTCATTCGACATACAATTCGGTCTCGGTCATATGCCTTTAAAGTCTTGGGGGTCTACGGTGATTATTTCTCTATGTTACAAACTATGAATCAAACTTAATATACCTCCTATCCTATGGGATGGGGCATAAACATGCGTCAGTTTATAGGCAGAGCCGGACTGATAGTGATTTTTAGTGCATCCTGGCAAAAATAGCACTACGCGCCAGACGAAATAATGTACCATTTATCGGTCGATAAGTACCCCTGCAAGGTCGGGGTTAGAATAGCCTTGAGGTAAGGTATGCCTGTCGTAAGAGCCGACTAAAATCCACCGGAAGAAATATTCTTTAATGTTTCAACGGATGCTGTCGATGCTGCTCCATTTGGGGCAACTTTTGGCAGTAAGGTTTTAACTTATAGATGAATCTGAAGGTTAAATTAAAATCCAGAAGCGTCTGTCACACATTGTGCGGCTCACTGGTCGGCGTCTGTCTCCAAAGGGGCGGCTGTATTTAAAAATGAAAATAGAAGTGACTTACCTATTTCTCATAAAAACGACAAGTTAAAAAAAAAATGGCAATGAACAAAACGAAAGATTTGATTACCCCAGGTGGCAGCCCAGCTATGCTGGAAAATCCACCCTCTTCGGAGGCAGGCTCTACGGATTCTGGGGAGAGCCTTTTATTGCTTATAAATCCTTTTGAAAAAAGGACAAAACTAAATCGATCACCACCACCTAGATCGAACATATCCGGAAAAAGCAGTCCACCGGTAAACCAGGACTCTGTGAAAATTAAGAGCTTAGAAAAGGAGAATAATGAACTCCGAGCTAAGCTTATTGAAATGGAGCGACTCTTCCAAGATCTAAAAATGGAAGTTGACTCTCTGCGAAAAGAAAACGAGGATATTAAAAATACTCGTTTAACGAAAGACTGTGAGGTAACGAAAGAGTGTGTAACACCGAACCGACCAGCAGTCGAATACTTCACGGACGAGGACGAACTTGCACTTGAGACCGATTCAGTCTTAAGGAAAAGGTCTAGCAAGAAGCGAAAGGCGAATTCCTCTCCCGAAGTAATACAAAAAGAAGATAAGCCCTCTGGCTCAAACAAGGCTAATCCAGAAGCGAAAATTCGTCCACCTCCCGCAATAAACATCGTCGGGATAGCAGACTTTGGGTTATTGCGCAACCTTCTTGCAAACACGGTGAGAACAGAAAACTATAAGCTTACCTCGCACCGAAATAACGTGTGGAAAGTAAATGTTGACAACGCCGATTCCTATCGCGCACTGTCTCTTAGACTGAATGCAGAAAGAATCGAGTGGTATACTTATCAAAATAAGTACGAGAAACCACTGCGAGTCATTGTAAGGGGGCTCCACCCATCATGCACAAAAGAAGACGTTGTAAAAGACGTAAAAAATAAAGGCCTTAAAATTATTGATGCCGTCAATATCATTAAAAAGGAAAAGCAACGCACGGAAGGAGAAAGAGACACTGTGATCAGACGCGGCCTTCCAATTTTTATGCTCTCCTTTGAAAGAACTGAGAGCATAAACGATATTTATAAAATAAAAATGATACTTAACATCAGGGTTAAAATCGAACCCATGCGAAAGGGCAATAGACTGATACCACAGTGTAAGCGATGCCAAGAATTCAGGCACACAAGTGCCTACTGCCAAAAAGAACCACGTTGCGTGAAATGTGCCGGAAAACACCTGTCAACAGAGTGCAAGGTTGACATAAAGGCTCCAGCAGTTTGCGCCAATTGCCACGGAAACCACCCCGCGAACTATCGAGGATGCGAAGTAGCCATAGAGCTGCAAAAGGGACGAGAACCTCTTAAGGAAAATACTAGAGGTCAGAATCAAAGCCTAGGACGCCCAAAACCTGCTGAAACTCCTAAGCCAAAGACTCCAAAGACGCCAAAGCCGATCAAAAGTGGAAGATTGGCAAAGGAGGCGTCGACAAAAGGCGTAAAAGCTCCACAAAAGAGCGGCGCCAGTTCAAGTGCAGCGGAGAAACCACCACTGGTCGCACCGAAATCATACGCACAGGTTGCGGCAAACGAAAGCAAGGCAAGATCGCCCACAACAGATGCAGTGTCTCAGATCCTCGCTGTAATCTTGGAGAAACTTGAGGATCAGACTAAAATCAACAAAGTTATATTTGACAAACTGAGCAAGCTCGAGTTTAAGCCTCGAAAAAATTACAAGAGAACATGAATATGAAACAGTTATTTAAAATACTAACATGGAATGCAAACGGCCTTCTGAATAAAATAGACGAACTAGAAGTATTTCTACGGAAAAACAATATTGATATTTGCATGATTACGGAAACTCACCTTAAAAACGGGTCCACACCCAAACTTAAAGGTTACAATGACTATCACGCACATCACCCTTCGCAAAATTCGAGAGGAGGATCCTCCCTCTACATTAAGAACTGCATAAAGCACTTCAAGAACACAGAAGTTGAGCTAGACTCTATGCAGATCAGTTCAGTTTCTGTAAAAATTGACTGCTTAGATTATAACATTGCATCTTGTTATTTCCCGCCAGGATATAGACTGGTGGAAGACGATCTTGATCGTATGTATGACTTCATTGGCTCCAATTTTATCATTGGGGGTGACTTTAACGCGAAGCATACTTTTTGGGGCTCACGATGCAATTCAACAAGAGGCAGATTACTGTACAAAAATAGTATGAAGCGTGGGGTGGACTTTTTCTCCACGGGTAAGCCAACATATTGGCCAACCGATAGGAATAAAAAGCCTGACCTTGTCGATTTTTTCATCGCTAAAGGGTACCCCAAATACCTTACGCGAATTGAAGAGTGTTATGATCTTTGCTCAGACCACTCAGGAGTTATCTTGAAGATGGGTGGAAGACTGGCGAAAATAGAAAGAACTCCTAGATTAGCTAGCAAAAACATGAACTGGGACGCTTTCAGAAAGGACTGTAAGGAGGGTGTTGGCTTGAATGTGCCATTGAAAACTCCTTTCGAGTTAGAAACCGCAGTTGACAAATTCATTGAAGCAATTCAGAGCGCTGCTTGGAACAACAATTCGTCCCAAAAGAACGCAGTTAGCACCGACGGGCATGTACGTAAAACATATCCGCTCGAAATCGAAGAATTGATTCGTGAAAAGAGAAGAGCGCGTAGGAGATGGCAAGGCACGAGGGCCCCCCCAGACAAAACCCTATTGAACCGCCTCTCTAACAAACTGAAAGGAATGTTGCAAGATCTTAAAAATCGTGAGACCACTGAATACCTTGAAGGCTTGTCGGCGGATAGGACCTCAAACTACTCGCTGTGGAAAGCAGTTAAGTATATCAAGAAACCTATAATCCACTCGGCACCAATAAAAAAAGCTAACGGCGAATGGGCAAGAGAAGACAAAGAGAAAGCGAATTTGTTCGCTGAACATTTAGAAGAAACATTCAAGCCTTTCGACGGTCCGCCGTTGGCTGACGTTCTAAACAACAACGGGGAACCTGGTAGCTTTAGAATGAAAAAAGTTTCGTTAGTTGAACTCCGACAGACAATTAGCAAACTTAAAAATAATAAGGCCCCGGGTTACGACCTGATCACTGGCGAAATATTAAAAGAGCTACCAAAAAAGGCATTAGTCAAGCTACTTTATATGATAAACGCTTCTCTTAGACTTCTATACGTTCCAAGACAATGGAAAGTTGCTGAAGTCATTATGGTTCCTAAACCGGGGAAATGCGCAAATGATAAAAAATCTTATAGGCCCATATCGCTTCTGCCGATAATATCAAAAGTATTTGAGAAACTTCTGCTGAAGCGATTACAACCAATAATTGCAGAAAGACGCTTGATCCCGGATCATCAATTCGGTTTCAGACCTAACCATTCCACAATAGATCAAGTCTACAGAATAACGCATGAAATTGAAAAAGCCTTAGAAGGGAAAAAAATATGTTCAAGTGCTTTCCTCGACGTATCGCAAGCCTTCGACAAGGTATGGCACGAGGGCTTGAAATATAAGCTACGGCAAAATTTGCCGGAAGACATGTTTAAAATATTGGAAAATTATCTTGAAAGCAGACTCTTTCGTGTTAGGTGTAGTGGTGAATACTCGAGTTTCAAGCAAATTCGGGCTGGCGTACCCCAGGGAAGCGTCCTCGGTCCGACCCTGTTCCTGCTCTACACAAGAGACATACCTCTAGATGACGAGACAGTCGTGGCCACGTTTGCGGACGATACGGCCATCCTGGCAACAGGTGAATCAGTCGAGTCATCAACGAGAAACCTCCAACGAGCATTGGACAGAATTTGTGTCTGGACGAAGACTTGGCGAATCGCTCTTAACGAGAACAAGTCTACGCATGTGAATTTCACTTACAGAAGGGTTAACAATTTGCCTCTGTTCATAAATTCTGTACAAATACCTTATGCAAATGAAGCGAAGTATCTAGGGATGACACTGGACGCTAAACTAAGGTGGAAACCACACGTAAAGAAGAAGCGTGACGAGCTCGAGATTAGGCTCAGGGAAATGTATTGGCTTATCGGAAGATTTTCGAAATTAAGCACATATAACAAACTGCTCTTGTACAGGCAGGTGTTAAAGCCGTCCTGGACATACGGTATACAACTTTGGGGTTGTACCAAGCCGAGCAACATGTCCATGTTGCAGACTTTCCAAAACAAAACACTAAGAGCAATTGTGAATGCTCCATGGTATATTAGGAATAGCGATATTCACAGAGATTTAGGAATAGCTACCGTGGGCGAAGAAGTAACAAACTTCGCTCGAAAGCTTAATGCTCGCCTTCATGTTCATTGCAACAATGAAATGATCCGTACTCTAAACGAGACTCTTAACGATGTTAACAACGAGCGACGACTACAAAGAACAAGACCCTTTGATCTAGCGACGTAGGGTGAAGCCGCATTAATGAACGGCTTAGTAGGTGCATTCACTGGAAAGCAACCTATCCAATGCGATCAACACTATGGAAGCGTAAACTACTTGTTAAGTTAACTTAGTTGTAGTCAAGAAGTATTATGAGAGAGCGAAAATTTACTACTATGAAGTGCGTTCTGGCAGTTTCATAGTGTCTCTCATAAATGGGTGGTTTTTTAGCACGTGGAAATCGGGCATAACCAATATCGGCTACTTCGGTATTATGTACCTGCTATAGTGGGCGTATTGGTATCTTTGAAAGATTTTGGAGTTTTAGTCTCCGTCCATCCTAGTATTCAAAAAAAAAAAAAAAAAAAATTTATCGGTCGATTAAATCCTAAAGGACTTTATAAATAATGGTTATGTGACAAAAAAAACTTCAGGTTTCCACAGGAAAAACAGGAAGAACTAATGAAAAATTCTCAATCTTGAGAGTTTATGAAAGGATAATCGAGCGGGTAGTTTCGAGCAGTTCCTTTAGGTATACATTTGCAAAACAAAGGCAAAAATATGATATAAAATTGCGAAACCAAGAATTGTGAATACACCCGTCGCTTTTTGACTTACACAAGAGAAGGGATTTTATGGATTTATAAGCGGCATGAGATCACTGTTCAACAACAGACCCTATACTCAAGCATATCTATACAACATTATCTGGTTAGTGCAGAAGCACTCCACATCATAACTATGACCCGACTCTGAAGGGCAAGGGAAGTATTCGATGAGTTTGTGGGTTAAGGGTTAAACGCCAGGATGATTAAAAGATGGGTTGGTGACACGATTCAGGCAGAGTAAATAGCTGTAAAGGATAAAATGGTTATTTTCGTTATATATACGAAATTTTCTTTGTCCGGACTGGATGATGCCGCCAATGACGGACGCGCGCTTGCAGGTGGTATATGTATAAAGGAATTATTGTGCCAGACATTTATGTTGTAACAAACTGTCTGAATTTTAATACGATATTTAATGCGATGCTGGATTTTCCTTTAAACACGTGTGGCTTAAATTTAATGAAAAGGGACCTAGCTTACATATTCTTTGTAAGAGAAAACAATAACGTTCAAAAGTGTTATCAACTTTCCTAGCAACAATAATTACAATTTATTACTGGGTTAGTTTCACCACTCCTGAGAAGGCAAATATTTTGAATATGCTCTTGATAGTAATCTGCACTGGTATTTTAGTGTTTTGCTTAATAGTCCCGCAGGTTATGCCCTGGAATTTCGTATGAATAAATAATACGATATCGTTTTGAAATGAGTGTAGGTTTGTGGCTTTTATTTAAGTTTTTTTTTGTAAAGAGAATAATCTACGGGTGAAAGCTATATAGGTACAATACATATATTAAAAATGAGATCGACTAAGCATGTGCATAAAATTTCGTTTAAGTTGACAGTGAGGGACAATTATGATCTTGTTTGATGCAAATCAACACATTTCATTTAACACACATGTGCACGCTTAACGAAATATTTATTTGTTTTTCCTTCCTTAAACCATAGATAAGTACGTTTAACCTGATTATTTCTTTGCAAGTAGTTAAATATGTACGTATTTTATTTAATAAAAGTAGTTTTGATATACAGCTTTTAAATTTAGCTGTGTTCATCTTCATAGCAGGTGTGTGGCTTACAAAGTACAACCCTCTATAGCAGCGGTTCCCAATCTTTTTCGGTCGCGGAGCACTTTTTAAAGGAGATCTCGACGGCGCGCGGAGCACCAAAATATTTTTTAAAGGATACAAAAATATGAATTGTTTTTTATAAAAAAAAACATGATATGATTAGAAGACATAACAAAAACTTGGGAGGGTTACAATCCGCCTAGGCGAATCGTTGGATACCCCATCCCAATTGACCACTGTAAAGCTCCAAAAGGCGTCAAAAATCTTGGTTGTTAAATTTCAGTTTCTTTTAACTTTAATTGAGCTGATATTTGTCAGTTAAGAATCTTCTTTCTTAAAAAAGGGGTGTGGCATTAACCTCTTTTCAATAACATAATTTTTTTATCATATTTTATATCAGATGTGGTATACACGTATTGATCGCAGTTTTAAATTAAAAATTTGTTTTTTTCACTTAAAAACGCCCCAAAAGGTGGGCGTGGCAAAAACTAATTAATTTGAGTTGATAGCTTACGTACATATCTGAACATTTTATAGTGCAAGTTTTTTGGAGTTAAAGCAAATATATCAAATAAAAACCGTTTATTAGAATGCATATTAAATATGAAAAAATACAATATGTATATAAAATATATATCATCATCATTTTCGAATGCCGCTTATCCTTTAAAAGGGTCGCGGAGAGAGGGTGGCTAAATGGTCCTTCCATCTTTCTCGATCCTCGGCCACCAACTCAAGAGACTCTGGCACAATCCCCAGGCGCGACTCAGAGAGGTTCTTTACCTGATCCCACCACCTAATTCTTGGCCTACCAGGGGGCGACGCGCTCGCATCTCGGCTAGCATGATCTAGCATGACCTGTCTAGGAAGTCTGTCAGGGGGCATGCGAACAACGTGTCCAAACCATCGAAGAATCGATCGCTCCACTCGGAGAAGTAGCTGCTCAACATTAAGATTACTACGAATAGTGACGTTTCTCACTCTGTCCCTTAGAGCAACACCAGCAACGCACCTCAGGAATCTCATTTCGGCAGCTTGTACCCGCGATCTTATTCTTTCGGTCATAACCAAAATTTCATGACCCTAGATGAGGGTCAGAAAGAGCACTGAATTAAAAACTGAGATCTTTGCTTTCACTCCAAGCTCAGCTTTCCTGATGACCGGCCGGCACAGTTCCTTTACTATTGCTCCAGCTTGGCCAATTCTACAGGACAACTCAGTATCACTCCTCCCATCTTTCGTGAAAAAGACCCCGAGATACTTAAGCTTCTCCACCTGTTTTAATGGAACTCCATTTATGTTCAGGGTACACTGCACAGGAGTTCGGGAAACAACCATCACTTCCGATATGTTCACGTTCACTTTCATCCCAACATCACCACAGACGGCTGCAAACCTATCCAGTGCTCGTTGAAGTTCCTCTTTGGATTGATGCAAGGATGGCCAAATCATCTGCGAAAAGCTGATGGCTCATCCTGATGCCAGCCAATTCGAAACATTGCTCGCCAAGACTGCGCTTCAAGACGCTCTTCCTGGCAGAACACAGCCCTGGCGAAGTCCAACGGGCACATCAAAAGGACGGGATTTGAAGCCATATTATCCGTACACAGCTTCTGCAGTTTCCATACAAAGACTGGATGGCTCTCAGAAGAGGCCCACTCAGCGCTTAGTCCTGCAAAACTCTAACAGTGTATCCCGAGGGACTCGGTCATACGCCTTTTCCAGATCTACAAAACACGCGTAGACCGGTTTGGCATATTCCCAGGCCTTCTTAAGAATAACCTTCAGAGTAAAAAGCTGATCGGTTGTGCCTCTGCCAGGCCGAAAGCCGCACTGTTCTTCCCGTAACAAAGGCTAGATTACAGCTCTGGAACGCGTTTCCAACACCTTCGCGAATACTTTTCCCGGAAGATTCAAGGGCGATATGCCCCTATAGTTGGCGCAATCTCTCCTGTTCCCTTTTTTGAAAATGGCCACTAGAACTCCCGTTTGCCAATCGCTAGGTGCCTTCCCGCTATCCCAGGCCAATTTAATGACACATGTTAGCCATTTAACACCCTCTTCACCCATTGCCTTGAGCATTTCTGGCCGGATTTCATTAACTCCAGCAGACTTGCCAACTTTTAGCGATTTAATCGCTTCAGTGACTTCGTCTACTGTGGGACTATTCTCCACTCTTATCTCGTCAGCAGTGGGAATGCCATCTTCAGTGCCCTGTTGGGGGTTGAGCAACTCCGAAAAGTGCTCTCTCCATCTGCGCAAGACATCGCTCTCATTTGAAAGAAGTGTACCGTCCTTGGATTTAACCCCTTGAATGATATTTAACTTGCTTCCTCTGTGCCGGCGAATGGTCTGCCAAAATATCTTGTTTGCAGATCTGTAATCGTGCTCCAACTTCTCGCCGAACTTTTTCCATGACTGTTCCTTGACTGTTCTGACTGCCAGATTGGAAGTCCTTCGCGCCTCATTGTACCGGGCTCGAGAAGTTGAGTTTCTACATTGGATCCACGCAATGTAGGCTATTTTCTTCTCTCTTCTTAAATCTCTCTCCTATGTAATATATATATATATATATTACATATGACCACGCCTAAGGGCCCGGTTTTCGCTTTTTTTAAATGCCAATCACAAAACACTTAAGCGAGGATATCGCATACCAAATTTCAGCTTCCTATGACAACTTTTATTTTTATGCTATTAAGTAAAGTAAAACATTTTTACACTTGTACCGCTTCGGGACCTAGAAAGAACAGATGTCAAGTTTCAAGTTCCTAGCTCAAAATTTAAGGCCTAAAAACTACCGACAGACGGACGGACGGACAGACGGACATGGCTCATTCGACTTACAATTCGGTCTCGATCATATGTCCTTAAGGTCTTTGGGGTCTACGGTGATTATTTCTCTATGTTACAAACTATGAATCAAACTTAATATACCTCCTATCCTGTGGGACAGTATATAAAAATATAAAAATATAACAACGCATTGTAATAAGTAAGGCAACTTATTTCAGAGGGTATGCAACTTTGGCCTTGGTTCACCTCGAGCTGTGGCGATGCAACTGTTTTAATCGGTGCGGTTTGCTGGTGTTGAATTTTAGATTGATACATCTGCTACGGAAAATGTGTGATCCTTTTTCTGCATCGCAGATTGACGGACGAAATCTATGAATATTTTAATTTTGTGCGAAAGCAGATCACAGAGCCTGATGCACAAACACTTTTTTTTAAATTTATATGCGGGAGACGTAGAAAGAGTTTTTCAAAACTGCAATTAGCGGGAGACGATTAAATAAAAATCTCCTAGTGTCTCCACTGGACAAACATAAGACTAACTTAATACGAGCACTCTTTTGTTGTCGTTTTGCCTCTTCAAAGACAGTGACAATGACATTTCCCAGGAGCAAAAAATTTATTTTGTTGTAAACCTTCCAATAAAATCATGTTTGTGACAGATCTATCATACGTGGTAAGTTTCTGCTTTCTTTCTCTAATCTTACACTGGTTCTAAAAATGTGCGAAAAAGTTAAAAGTGCCAAGGGTTAAAAGAGGAGATTTTGGAGGAGAACTATTTTTAATTACTCGCCGAGGGTTAAAATTTGTATGGAGAATCTCTAGATTTGCTGGAGATTAGTTGAAGATTTGTGTAAATTATGGATTTGTCTCCCGTGAAAACAAAGTATTTCTATTTAGTAATCTTAATACGAAAAAGGGCGACCAGTTAAAGTAACATTTGCTATCGAATATTATCTTTTCCGATAAAGTAAAATTTTGAAAGATGTGTACCTGGCAATAAGCAAAGTTGTCGTTAATTTGGAACTTGTAAACTTATACGAGATTTTCCAATGAGTGTTAAGCATGACATCCAAATGTGCCCAGAAACGCCAAAATCTGACTCCTAGGCTCCTTGAACTAACTCGTGTTTCCATGCATAATTTCGACTCGGCTCGCAAAGCATAGTCGAGTTGACTCAAACCGCGTTTCCATGAGATTGAAGCCTTCTTGCTTTAATGTCTTCATATAAAATCTTATATGGAGCTTATACGATCTTAGAGATCTTAGGGTCTGCAACAGGTTTTTGTTGTTTACTGAGGCGACAAGATTGAAACATTTAAATTTACAAATATCTACGAGAAACATTTACAATAAAATGCTTAACAAAACTTTTCACACAAAACACAGTATTTATCTATCAGAAACGATGTTACATCAACCCTTATTGTAAGGCAGCCATCGCTTCAAAGTTTTCCTTATTTTTTAATCACGTGTTTTTTAATTTTTTTTTTACTTTTCTGTTCCCGGAACACTTGGTCAACGCTTGCAGAGCACCAAGTCACTTTGCCCTTTCACTGATGTTGTCGAAATAGCTGAAAGTTTTAACTCACATTTTGCTAGTATTTTCTCTCCTGTGTCTTACGCGCCAGCTTGTACGTTTTGCAATTCCTTTACTAGCTATTATGAGTTCGCCCAAAGCACCACCTTTTTTTTCGACCCTATCACTGGTTTTGAACTTCTTAAAATCATAGGCTCCTTGAAAAATTCGAATTCAGTTGGATTTGATAATATCTCCAATCGAATACTTAAGGAAATAGCTTGTTTCATCGTTGATGTTTTAGCTTTTATTTTTAACAAAAGTATTCTAACTGGTGTTTTTCCGGATGCCTTAAAATGTGCTGATGTCGTGCCACTTCACAAGAAAGGTCCAAAAAACGAAATGAATAACTACAGGCCAATTTCGCTACTACCAGCTATAAGTAAAATTTTCGAGAAGGTAGTGAAAAGCAGAATCTTAAGTTTTTTAACAAGAATTCACTTCTTTAGTCCGCTTCAATTTGGTTTCCAAAAAGGCAAATCCACTGAGGATGCTTTGTTAAACTTTTGTTCGCAAATTTTCTTTAATCTGGATAGCAAAAAAATAACTGCAGGCTTGTTCATTGATATCACGAAAGCTTTTGATTTAATCGATCATCAAATCCTTCTGCGTAAACTTTCTTTGGCAGGCTTCAGAGGTTTTATGCTCAATTGGTTTGAGTCTTATTTATTGAATAGATCTCAGAGAGTAAAAATTAACGAGACTAGAAGTGGAGTTAAGGTAACTAATTTAGGGGTACCCCAAGGTTCTGTCCTCGGACCCATTCTCTTTCTGGTCTATATCAATTCCTTACTCAAGCTCGATTTCAAGGGTAGTCCCACAGCCTTTGCTGATGATATAGGTTTATCCTATGGCTCAGAAAGCCTTCTAGATTTGATAGCTTCCATCAACTCAGACTTAGCGCTTCTGAGGTTATGGTTTGCAGAGCACAAGCTAACGATAAGCTCTAAAACGAAGTTAATGCTTTTCAGTCTTTCGTCTCGCTCTTTCGACTTTCCTGTTTTTTTCCACGCTCCCGAGTGCCAAAAGTTCATGTTAATGTCGTGTTCATGTAACCACGGTTCATCTGCTCTTACTTTTTGTGACAATGAAATTTGTTGCACTAGCTGTTTCGAAATAGAAAGGGTTGATGAATTTAAGTACTTGGGTCTTACTTTTGACTGCACTATGAGTTTCTCTAACCACATTCACAATCTAAGGCAATACTTTTGTGCTACGTTAAGAAGTTTCTTCTTTTTAAGTAATGTGTGCTCAAAAGCCTTACTAAAAACTATTTATTATGGTGTTTTTCACTCAAAACTGCAATATGGAATAACTTGTTGGGGCGGAGTCTATTTTGCCAGACTCCAACCGCTGTTAACGCTTCAAAAATATATGATTCGAAAAATTAGCCGAAAAAGTCGCCTTTATCCTAGCTTTCCATTATACTGCGATTTAAAAATTCTTTCTGTCCGTCACTTATACTGTTTCAAGGTACTGAAGTCGTTCTTTTATAGGTCTGGTAACTTAAATTGTAGAATACTCGAAAATTATCACTTACGTGGTAATCTGATGCATTTAGTTCCGATTCCTTTTTTTCGAACTACGGCCTATAAAAACTATTTCGCAGTATCATCATGTCGTCTTTTTAACAAACTGCCCTTATCGTTAAGGAAACTTACCTCCTCTTTTATTTTTACAAAAAACTTGAAATGCTGGCTTTTGACTAGCGGCGAACTCGGCGAACTAGAGCGATCGAACTCTTTTTTAACTCATAGCTTTCTTCCAAAATTCTGGTTGAATTTTTTGTTTTGAAACTTTATCTTTTTCTTTTGCCAATAAGCTTTAAACTTTTCCAAATAAAGTCACTCATAATTTGAATTATATTATGTAAATAGAAAATGTTTTAAGTATTTCTTAAGTTATTTAATATTCTAAGGGTCACCCCACCCATTTTCTTTATTGTTTACTCATTAAGTGGCATTCAATACTGTTACGTACTGGTTAATACAGAATGTCACTATAATATTATTTCATTATAAATTTATTCTTAAATTAAGTTGATTCTTTTGTGAAAAATTTTAATGAAATATATGTAAAATCAATCAATCAATCAATCCTTCAAAACTATTCAAAATCGTTTAATAGACAAGACACATATTCTATACTATTTGATGATGTAGGATCCGATGTTGTGTACTATTTTTATTTCTGACATTCTAAGAAACCAAGTATATGTTGTCATCAAGAAAAGACACCCAACACCGACGTCTTGGACAACACATCACAATCGAAAGCTTTAGCTTTGAGGTAGTTAGGAACTTTGTCTACCTGGGTTCCGCTTTTAATTCAGACAATGAAACCAGCGCTGGAATCAAACGAAGGTTAACACTTGCCAATTGCTGTTTCTTTGGGCTAAACTAATTGAGTAGGAAAGCCCTAGCAACTAACGTCTCCATTTATAGGATCATCATCATCCCAGTCCTACCTTACGGTGCAGGAACATGGAGTCTGTGAAAGGCCAATGAAAACACTTTAGGCTGCTACACCGGCCTAGTCAGAAGAGTCAGAATACAACGGCCACGATTTCTGAGTTATCTAGAGTTGGTGGATACCAACGCCCCGGGACGAAAAATCTTCGAATCCATGACGCAGAGATGACGGAGTAAGAGCACCGATACTGAAGTGGAGCTGGCTGGCGGAGCTTGTTGACTGAGGCCCAGGTCTATTCCGGACTGTAGCGACACCTAAGACTTTCTTAGTAGCCCATTTTTGTGGATGATACGGCAATATACATCTTTTTCACATGAGTCTAGTCTCAATGCGGGGACAAACTTAAGTTAGACGAATCAAATATTGCTAAGGTATTATAACTGCTGGAAGATAAATGTTAACGCTAGTGCGAACTATAGTTGCATAGCCTTTAGCCGAAAACTGAGGTCTTGTTTCCTTGCAAGCAATCAGTTGATTGTGAACAACTCTTGTATTAACTGGGCTAAAGGTTGATTATTTTTGTAGTAGGCTACAGGTCAATAAACAAAACTGATCTTATTGCTGTAACGCCACGTTTCGATAATGAATACGCTCTTTCTAAAGTCTCTATTATTAAAAAATTACTTTTATAAATTCCCGTATGAAGAATTATACATAATATGTCAATAACACATACCACAAAACGAGAAATAGGCTGACTTCGTTCTACGATTATTTAAGTACAAAATTACACTCCTGCAAAGTCGGGGTAAGAATAGCCTTGAGGTAAGGTATGCCCATTGGCGGATTACCCACGTAGCAAGAGTAGCAGAGTGGAGTTTAATGCTTCTAAAACTCAATGCTGTCTTCTGTCATTGAAGCAAAACCGAATCACCTAGCCATTATCCATGAATGGCACTTGCATCGACGAAGCCGAAACGCTTTCCATTCTCGGTATGTGTGTCAATAACAACCTTAGTTGGAATGACCACATATTCGACGTCGCCAAGAACGCTGCGAAATGCCTAGGCTTCCTTAAAAGATGCAAGAAGTATTTCACCCCCTCTGATTTGGCTATTTTATATAAGGCATATATTCGCCCCAAGTTGGAATATAATTCCCATGTCTGGGCTGGTGCTCCAAAAACAGCACTGCCCTTGCTAGATAGGATACAAAAACGCGCGTTAAAACTTGTTGGAGACAAAAACATTGCGAAGTCTTTTGACTCATTAGAACATCGACGTAATGTATCTTGTCTTTCACTGTTTTATCGCTTTTTTCACAAACAATGTTCCATCGAAATAGCCAATTGCATTCCGCCCCTAAAGACGTTCCACCGTAATACTCGCCAAAGATCGAATGCGCATCAGTTTACCCTCGAGCCCACCTTCGGACGCACAGTAAAGTTTAGAGGTTCTTTCATAAGCCGTACAACGCGAATGTGGAATGTTCTCCCACGGTCAATCTTTCCTGCGCAATACAACTTGCAACTGTTCAAAACAAGAGTGCATCGGTACCTCTCCTCCTTTTCCTCTTCTTCTAATCCTTTCCGCTCGTGAGATGTGTAACATTAAAAAGGGTATCCAATCCCTTATATTCGCGAGTGCATTATAAAAAAAAAAAAATGCTACGGGCCCCGCGCACAAACGCTTTCTGATCGTTAAAAGTATATATGTATGTATTTAGATTGAAGCGTTATTTTTTTTTTTTCAAATGAATGTGTGTGTACAATATTTACCATGAAATAGTCTTATCAAAATGTTCAACTATAGTTAAAACTTTTTAGTACATTTCTAAAAGTGAGCGCCACACCACAAGTCACACCACAAATAATGTTTTGCTCCGCGCTACACGTAAAATGAGTTGGCACTACTGCGAAACTAATAGGGGAATTCCCTTATAGCTATTGCAGGCAACCAACTTAATATACTATAAAAAAATATATTTGTCGTTGTCTTATTTCTTTCTTTTTTGACATTGTCTAACATGAAAAGAAGTAAACAAGTATAAGGAGTAAGTGCAAGAGTTCGTCTGTGAAAAACTTCTATATACACGACCCTATATGCCGTGTAACACCAAGTCTTCAAATTTTTTGTCCCGAGTTCATATATAATTTGTATAGGCCAAGCCTCCCAAAGTAGGTGTGGGCTAAAAATTGAAATATACTAATTTTTATTTCGTTAGATTCATGACAAAATGCGTTAAAACCGTATATTATATCAGAAAAAAATAGTTTTTTCCTAAAAACGCCCCCTTATAGTGGGCGGAGCTCAAAATTTGTATAGACCAAACTTTACTAATAGTAACATCATTAGTATTTATACCCGACCAAGGGTATATTAAGTTTGCTGTATAGCTTGTTACGCGGTGAAATAATCACCGTAGACCCCTAAGACCTTTTAGAGATATGAATGGGACCGACAGGAGAATCGATTAAGCCATGTCTGTACGTCCGTATGTAAACAACTTTTAGGCCTTAAATTTTAAGGTAGAGAGCTGAAATTATGTGGTCTGGCTGGAAGTACAGTCCTTCAGATCATGTTTGAAAATTAGCTGAATCCGCCCACAGGCACGCCGACTACAGGCCTGTATGTACGACCATCTCTAATTTCAAAAAATACTTCTTCCCAATTTTAGGTATGTTACAATGGAGCTAGCGCATTAATTTTGAGTATGTAACATTGCCTTGTGATTGTCTTCGAAGTAGCCAAAAAAGTTTGGCCTTTTCATTGACCACGTTCTTTTTTTTAAGGGATCTTAGCTGTTTTTCAATAAATGTATATGAAATTTAACTAAAAATTCTATGACAAAAGTTGTATATATTACCATTTTCTAACTTTCATGTATATGTAGTACGTGCCTCCGCCCACTTTTGGGCGTGGCTTTAAAAAGTGATTTTTAGTTAAAAAGGCGGAGTTTAAGGCCGAAATGTATGCAACCACCAAAGCATTCAAGAGTTATATTTTATATCCCGCCCACTTTTTGGAGGTGTGGCAATTTTTTTTTTTGTAGGTTCAGGTATTTTGCAATCCATCGCAGATGGACTGAAGCTTTTGCATACGCACTGTTGCACTTTCCCACTTGTTGTTATATAATTTTTTCTCGATTTGGAATTAGCTTTCCGAGAAATCGGGTTTTTAAAGATCTAACATGTTAAAAGTGGGCATGGTCGATATCGTGGGCGGTTCAATTTTCGCCTTGCCAAAGGTCTTGGGTCAATATTGCTCATTACCAAAATTTAAGTTCCTATGACTAGTCTAACTTGACCAAAAGGCATTTTGAAAGAAAATGTGTAATAGAGGTTGTCTCACATTGAAGCCAATAGTGGGCGTGGCCGTTGCTCAAACTAAATGCAGAAAAGTTTGTTTTTTATCTAATAGTTTTCTTTTTCTATATACCACTAACCAATCCAAGGGCCCTTTAATAGAATTTGCTACAGGCCCCGCGCTAGCTTAAGCCGGCACTGGGTATGCCTGTCGTAAGAGCCGACTAAAATCCACCGGAAGAAGTAGAAGTCTTTAATGTTTCAACGGATGCTGTCGATGCTGCTCCATTTGGGGCAACTTTTGGCAGTAAGGTTTAAATTTAAAGATGAATCCGAAGGTTAAATTAAAATCAAGAAGCGTATGTCACACATTGTGTAGCTCACTGGTCGGCGTATGTCTGCAAAGGGGCGGCTGTATTTAAAAGTGAAAATAGAAGTGACTTATCTATTTCTCATAAAAATGACAAGTTAAAAAAAACGGCAATGAACAAAACGAAAGATTTGATTACCTTAGGTGGCATCCCAGCTATGCTGGAAAATACACTCCCTTCGGAGGCAGGCTCTAAGGACTCTAGGGAGAGCCTTTTATTGCTTATAGGATTGAGAAAAGGACAAAACTAAATCGATCACCACCACTTAGATCGAACATATCCGAAAAAAGTAGTTCTGTGAGGTAACAAGAGTGTGTAGCACCGAACCGACCAGCAAGCGGATACTTTACGGACGAAGACGAGCTTGCACTTGAGACCGATTCAGTTTTAAAGAAAAGGTCTAGAAGCGTAAGGCGAATTCCTCTCCCGAAGTAACACAAAAAGAAGATAAGCCCTCGGGCTCAAAAAAAGCTAAACCAGAAGCGAAGATTCATCCACCTCCCGCAATTAATATCGTCGGGATAGCAGACTTCGGGAGATTGCACAACCTTCTTGCGAACACGGTGAGCACAGATAAGCTTACTTCGAACCGATACCTATCGCGCGCTGTCTCTTAGACTGAATGCAGAAAGAATCGAGTGGTATGCTTATCAAAGTCAGTACGAAAAGCCACTGTGAGTTATTGTTAAGGGGCTCCACCCATCATGTACAAAAGAAGACGTTGTAAAAGGAAGGAGAAAGAGACACTGTGATCAGACGCGGCCTTCCAATTTTAATGCTCTCGTTTAAAAGAACTGAGAGCATGAATGATATTTATAAAATAAAAAGGATACTTAACATCAGGGTAAAAATCGAACCCATGCGAAATGGCGATTCGCCGCGATGCCAAGAATTCAGTTGCTAAAAGAACCACAATGCCAAAAAGAACCACGTTGCTTAAAATGTGCCGGAAAACACCTCTCAACAGACTGCAAAGTTGACATGAGGGCTCCAGCAGTTTGCGCTAATTGCAACGGCCATAGAGCTGCAAACGGAACAAGAACCTCTTAAGGCTATAACATTCGAGGTCAGAACCCAAGCTTTGGACCTCCAAATTTGCTGAAACTGCTAAGCCACAGACTTTAAGGACGCCAAAGCTGATCAAAAGTGCGAGGTTGGCAAAGGACGCGACGACAAAAGGCGTAAAAGCTCCACAAAAGAGCGGCGCCAGTTCAAGTGCAGTGGAGAAAGTGCCACTGGTCGGACCGAAGTCATACGCACAGGTTGCGTCAATCAAAAACAAGGCAAGATCGCCCACAACAGATGCAGTGTCTCAGATCCTCGCTGTAATCTTGGAAAAATTTGAGGATCAGACTAAAATCAACAACTTTTGAGATTTTCGCGGTGGCTAATAGACATTTTAAATGTTTTTCGGATATTACCGCGAATTAATTAAAATGAGCTCCTACGTACTCACCCTGAACGTTTCGCTCAAGTTTTATTTAGCGTGTTCACCGGGAAGCCAAGTATCCCGAACAAACGGGATACTGTCTGGTTTCCCGATGACCACTTTATCACACTTTTCCCGAGTTAGAATAAATAACGAAGGTGCGCCGACCGACATACAATGCGCTCGCGGATGTAAGCAAATTGTGAAAACTAAGAGGCTAGCGGCGAAAAAGTGCAACATCACAGCAAGTTGTTGCTGTGCTCAGTAAGGGGGTGGGTTGCGATAACCGATGACTATTGGGTATGGATACGCGAGATAAGATGCTAAAATGATTTTGGTACATATAGATTCAAATGGGTGCCAGCTGTAAGTAAAATAGCAAAACTGTGGGAGCTGAAAATGATTAGGTCCGATTCAAAGAATAACACAATGGTTAAGGTCGTTATAAACATTCTTAGAGGAACGAAGGCGATTTATTAAAAGGAGTTTAAATCTAAGAATTGGCCGATGAATCATAACAAGAATTGAACAGTTTGGTATCAAAAACAAAGAAAAGCAACGAAAACAAAGAAATGGCCGAATGAAATAAAGTAAAAAGGTAAACAATTTTATCAATATTGAAGCACGAAAAGAATGGCTTCCAAGCTAAAGAAGTCCCGAATATTTAAAACTTTAAAACAGGTAAAACTAAAGGGGCACGGGTCCCGTCTTTTATCAGGGTATTCTCGAAACGAAAGTCAACTAGTGAAATCTAAAATCTTCTGCACAATGAACACCAAGGCAAATCTTGTTAAACACTCTACTTATCTTTCTACTTATCTTTTCCTTTTCTCCATTCAATTCCTTCTTCCTTTTTCTTTTTGCAACTCCTGTTTTCTTCCTTGCGCCTGGATCTTTTCGCTATTCTTCCTTTTTTTCCTCCAGTTCTCTTTTCTAAAAAAATCTCCTCCAAACTTGCTTCTCGTACAAACGGGAAACTCTCTGGTTTCCCGGTGACCACGCTCAATGAAACTTGAGCGAAACGTTCGGGGTGAATACGTAAGAGCTCATTTTAATTAATAGCGAAAAACCTTTAAAATGTAAAATCAACAAACTTATATTTGACAAACTGAGCAAGGTCGAGCTTAAGCCTCGAAAAAATTACAAGAGAACATGAATATGAAACAGTTATTTAAAATACTAACATGGAATGCAAACGGCCTTCTGAATAAAATAGACGAACTAGAAGTATTTCTACGGAAAAATAATATTGATATATGCATGATTACGGAAACTCACCTTAAAAACGGGTCTGGATCCAAACTTAAAGGTTACAATGACTATCACCCACATCACAAAATTCGAGAGGAGGATCCTCCCTCTACATTAAGAACTGCACAAAGTACTCCGAGAACACAGAAGTTGAGCTAGACTCTAAGCATCTCCGGCCATACTGGCAACAGGTAAAGTAGTCGAGTTATCAACTAAAAAAACGCCAACGAGCATTGGACAGAATTTGTGTCTGGACGAAGAATTGGCGAATCGCTCTTAACGATACAAACAACGAGAGACGACTGCAAAGAACAAGACCCTTTGATCTACCGACGTAGGGTGAAGCCGCACGAACAAACGGGTTAAGTAGGTGCATTCACTGGGTAGCAACCTACCCAACGCGATAAACACTACGGAAGCGTAAACTACTTGTTAAGTTAACTTACTTGTAGTTCAGAAGAATTATGAGAGAGCGAAAATTTACTACTATGACGTGCCTTCTGGCAGTTTTCATAGTGTCTCTCATAAATGGGTGGTTTTTTAGCACGTGGAAATCGGACATAACCAATATCGGCTACGGGGCACGGGTATTATATACCTGCTATAGTAAGCTTATTGGTATCTTTGAAAGATTTTGGTGTTTTAGCATCCGTCTACCCTAGTATTAAAAAAAACTAGTGGGAGGGTTACAATCCGCTTAGGCGAATCGTTGGATACCCCATCCCAATTGACCACTTTCAAGCTCCGAATTATGTCATAAATCTTGGTTGTTAAATTTCAGTTTCCATTAACTTCAACTGTATTTAGAATTTCTCAGTTAAAGAATCTTCTCCCTTAAAAAGGGCGTGGCATCCACCCCTTTTCATAAACATCGTTTTTTTGTTTACATTTTTTATCAGAAGTGATATAAACGTCTTGATTGCATTTTCACATTAAAAATTTGGTTTATACTTAAAAGCACCCCCAAAAGTGGGCGTGAAAAAAAATTATTGATTTGAATTGATACCTTACGTTCATATATAAAGACTTTATGGTCCAAGTTTTTTTGGATTGTAAAGCAAATATATCGAAGCGAGGATATTGCTTCAATATTGTATCTGCTTTACAGAATTATTTTTACAACATTTAAGTACAAAACAATTCAAAAAAATTATTCTGTACTTAATTTTTTTTTTATATCCCATCCCATACGATAGGAGGGATCCCAACGATTCCCAAGCGGATTGTAACCCTCCCACAAGTTATATTTAAATTTTGGTTGAAACCTGAGATAGACGGAGTCAAAAATCCTCCCAAATTTGAAAAAAATATTTATATCTTGTTATATTTTGGCATTATATTTGTTATATACATGTGTACATATTAAAATATATAAATACATATGTTTGGTATAAACATACATACATAAAGGGTCCGCCATCTAACTTTTTTTTCAACTAGTGCTTATTTCGTGAATGGTAGCACATAGCTCATGTCTGATTTGACAGATAACTAGTTTTATCCTACCACTGAACGAATATGGTTGCGCGAATATGGTTATCTAATGCGTTTTCGCTTCGCCAAATGGGCCTTCGATCGACTTAGAGAAGATGCCGATTTTGACAAAAAAAAATCATCTTTTCAGATGAAGCTCATTTTGATTTTGGCGGGTGTGTAAACAAGCAAATCTGTCGCATTAGGGGCACAGAAAACCCGCACGCATTCACTGAAAAGTCGATACACCCAAAACGAGTACATGTTTGGTGCGGATTTTGGTCCAGAGGCATAATTGGGCCATTTTTCTTCGAAAATGAGCAAGGAGTGGCCGTTACGGTCAATTGCGATCGTTATCGGGCCTTGTTGAACGAAATTTTGTTCACAAAAACTGAAGAGGAGGATATTGGCAATATTTGGTTTCAAAAGGACGGCTCTAAGCGCCACACAGCCGAAACCACAATCCATGCATTGGGCCTGTTTTTGAAGATCGCATTATAAGCCGCAGAGCTGATGTCGTTTGGCCACCTCGGAGCTGCGATTTGACACTGTTGGGCTATTATTTGTTGGGTACCGTAAAAGATAAGTGCTACGCCGACAAGCCAGAGACATTTGAAGCTCTAAAGGACAATATTCGTGAAGCCATTAGAGAAATACCGCTGCACACAATTGATATTGTGCTTAAAAATTGGACCGATCGTGTAGGCTACTGCATGGCCAGCCGAGGCACCCATTTGAATGAAATTATTTTCCATTATTAACCGGAAGGATTGTACTTACAAATAAATCCAGTGCTATAGTATCCAAATGCTATAGTGTGTACGCAGAAGTTACAGTCCGTAAAAAGGACCGTTGAATACCCCATCCTATCCCACATTGTAAAATGCTGATGGCATGGTTATTTTTTGACATTTTGTAAGTAATACAAATTCGAAAAGGGGCGTGGTCCAACCGTCCCTAATAACAAACTATTGATTATAAGATATTTCCACAGATATTTCCAAGTTACACTTAAATGTACGTAAAAATGCAATTTTTTGCTTCAAATTCAATATTTTTGAAAAATCGACCCCTAAAAGGGGGCGTGGCTAAAAACTTTATATGAATGAAATCTGGACGTCTCGTTTACCTAACCTGCTACTTTTTTTGTTTGATGCTTCTTAATTAGGCTCAAGGCCACTCGAAATTAAGTTTTTCTGGAAAACTTTAGGTTTTTCTTCAATGCTGCCTCCAAATGTGGGCGTGGCCCAAAGACTTGTATAGACAAAATGTGTAACTTAACGTTTTCTATATAAAATATTAAGCAAATTTTTTTCAATTTTCAGCAAAAAATATTGAGTAAAATGCATTTGAATATTTATTCTTAAAATAGATGCCACGCCCACTAGAGGAGGTTTACCAATAAAATTTGTCTTTTTGGTGTCTTACATTCATTAATGGATGCTTAATGTCAAATTTTAGTCTTTTAGAACGTCTTGCAGTTTTGAAAACTCTGGAGGTAGTTGCACATTTAGACCGATTGTGGGCGTGCCTTTAGGCGGATATCAAAAATGTTTACACTTGTACTGAGTCGCATGACATGGACTTTGCGTACAAAGTTTCAGCACCCTAGCTCAAAATTTAAGGCCTAAAAACATGTGACATACAGACGGACGGACGGACATGGCTCATTCGTCTACCATTATTATTTCACCGTGTTACAAACTATGTGACAAACTTAATATAAATCCTATCCTATGGGATGGGGCATAAAAAGAAATTTGAGAAAATATTCAGTAGTTTTTTTATAGCATTTTCAAAAAAAAAATTTATTTGGCGGACCCTTTATATAAATAAATATAAACATATATGTATGCATGATTCTTTGTTTCATAAAAATTTAAACAATTTAATTGTTAATTTTAGGCTTACATTTTACCTGAATTTTTAATGATTTATTTGGTACTTTATTTATATTTGTTAAATGTGTACCTACTTTATATCTAAAAAAATCAATTCATTTTAGTTCTTTACTCTGGTTTACAATAGTTGAAAAAATTGATAAATTCATTTATACATTTAAGAACACCGATAACGAAACTACTGAGCTTGTTCCAAGGCTCGTCATTTACTTTATTTAAAACATTAATTACATCTTCCTCTATGAGAGGTGTTTTGCAAAAATATCAACCTATAAATTCTCCTCAAATCGGGCACATACCAACGAAATGTTTGATTGTTTCTACCTTCCTCATATTAGACAATGAGCATTGATTGCAATCTCGATTGCTAAATCTACACCCATTGATGCAGATCATATCTGTGATCTATATATATAAATACAGAATACACATATATAAATATGTATGTAACTATATGTATGTATATACATATATAAATATGTATATATATAACTATATTTGTATATCTACCACAACTAAACAGATGTCATATAATATCACCAAGTGGTATATAATAATACCAATTCGACAGTGCTCATGTCCGTTTTTTACGTGGCTTAAAAACCATATCCTTTTTGTAATCAGAGACTCTAGGAACTGCCAAAATGCATTTTGAGTCTCAATTTGCGTCTAATTTTAAGTGATTAATGTTTTGCTAATTTGAATGTTGTAAGTTTTACTATTCTTCGTGTCCTGATTGCAAATATAATAAGTTTTAGCCATTTCTAATTCAGGTTTCCATCTACCAGACACCACTAAAAAAACTAAAAAAGCGAACTTTCAATGGTAGGTAGGTACATAACAGAGGAGGGCTGGACTCAAAAGGTCTGAAACCTGCATATTGTCATTGTTTCATCGCTTTTTCTACAACCAACCAATTGCGTTCCACCTTTCAAGATTTTCAACCGTAATACTCGTCAAATATCGAATGCGTATAATTTCACTCTCGAGTCCACTTTCGCACGCACGGATGTGGAATGTCCTTTCACAATCAGTCTTTCCTACCCATTACAAAATGCAGCTATTCAAAACAAGAGTGCACCGCTACCTCTCCTCCTTTTCCTCTCTTTTAAATCTGTTCTGCTCCTGAGATGTGTAACATTTCCTAATCCCTTTTTTGCGAGTATATTAAAAAAAATATTTGCAATCAGGATAATGCGTTCTTTATTTTAAGTCTACTTTGAGGTGGTTGAAGCCTCGATATCGATAGTCGATAACAAAGGTACCATTCTTAATTTTACACTACTTGCCACGGCTGAAAGAAAAAGTTGCTAGATAAATGCAACTTTTTTCGTTATATAACCACTCCCGAAATGTGCTGCGGGCTCTTAGACTTAGACCATTAGCTCACAAGCTATTCCCGAATCTCTGAGAATATAACTTTTGCTAATATACCATGGAGAATTTACAATTGTTCCTAGTGTACCTATTGTATTGGAAAGTCTGCAGCATGAAGACGTTGCTCGGGTTGGTACAGCCCCAAAGTTGTAGGTCCAGGGCGGCTTTAACACCTGCCCATAGACAAGACCAGTTTGTTATACATAAAAAATTTTCAGATAAGACAATACATATCTTTAAGCTTAATTTCGAGCTCGTCTCGCTTCTTCTTAACGTGTGGGGTAATTGCACCAGTAACCGGCCACCCTGGCGCTTTTCTGACTACATTGACTATTTTTTATCCTACACTATTTGGTCTATGGAGTTCAAATAAATCTCACTGTGCTTTTTAGAATATATACTATCAAATGGGAAAAGATGCTATCGGTAAAACCTTGTGTTTTGTGTATATTACGAATTACGACCATCTATTATATCAGAAAAAAACTCATTTTGCACCAGTAACCGGCCACGATTTCCGGTCATCGAATTTTCCACGATTTAGTAACCGGTCATCGAATATCCAGTAACCGGCCGCTTCAATTTACCAAGCTACAAGCAAATTAAACAAAGTTAAGGGAAGATATTTTAGGTAGGTAGATAAGCATTTTTATACCCGACCGAAGGTGTATTAATTTTAATGCATAGTTTGTAATCACCGTAGACCCCTAAAAACTTTTAGAAATATGATCGAGACCGAGAGGTAAGTCGATTTAGCGATGTCCGTCCGTCCGTCCGTCTGTCCGTATGTACGCAGTTTTGAGGTCTTTAAAATTAAGCTAGGAAACTGAAACCTGCAGCGTTGCTTGGTTCTCATATTGTACAGACAAAGTATGAAAACTGAGAAGATCCGTCCCCAGCCACGCCCACAATTGCCTTGAATGTCAGACAACCTCAAATTTACATTTTATTTCAAAATGCATAATATGTATGCATATAAAATGCATATAAAATGCATAAATCAAGATAGACAAAACATATGAATTGAAATTTTGGTGGAGAGTAATATCGACCAGAAGCCTTTATTTAGAAAAAAATTGGACCGCCCACTATTGACCATGCCCACTTTTAGCATTTGAAATCTTTGAAAACCTGATTTCTCGGGAAATTCGTTCTAAAAATAAGATATTACCATTTGCTAAGTTTCTTGCATACAAAGCATTGGGCTCTGCCCACTTTTAGGGGGCATTTTTTGGAAAAAGCTGCTTTTTAAGTATTAATATTCGCTTTTAACGTATTTTCTCATGATTCTAACGAAATTAAAGCTAATTGATTTTAATTTTCAGCCTACGCCCTTTTTAAGGGGCGTGGCCAATATAAATATTTGACATTCAGTATATGAAACAGACCAAAAAATTTTAAATTTGTTATTAATGGGTAAAGAGGGTTGGGTATTTAGAAGTTCGTTACAGACGAACTCTTGCACTTACTTACTTGTTATACACTGCCCATGGTGTATAAGGTTTAATATATATTTTTTAACTCAGTGAACTAATCACCATAGACCCCTTAGGCCTTTTAGATGGTTGATTGGGTGGTTAAATTTTAAGGGCCGATGTTGATTTTGAATATAACACAAATTATTTAGGAAATTATTGTCATTTCTTTTAATTATGGTAATATGGGTAAGGTTCGATTATGTATAGGACAAAGTATAGGCCAAATGGCCGCCGCGGCCTTGGCGGCACACTGCCATCCGATGGTCCAAGTTTTCGATGACGCTGAAGCATAATCGAGGTTCTATTATGCTATTCGGCTAATTTGCCGAATTATCTCATTCTTTAGCTCTTGAATCGTTGCTGGCTTATCGACGTACACCTTTTTTTCAAATAACCATCAAGAAAAAAGATCCAATGGTGTCAAATCACATGATCATGGAGGCCAATTGACATCGCCACCACGTGAGATAACACGGCCATTGAATTTGTCGCGCAAAAGAGCCATTGCTTCGTAAACTGTGTAGCAAGTGGTCCACATTCGTATGTATCAATTCGGGCCATAAAAAGTTCGTTATCATTTCACGATACCAACACCATTCACAGCCTTACCGTCCTCATTTTGGAAAAAATACGGCCCAATGATGCGGCCATCCCATAAACTGCACCAAACAGTGCTTCTTTGTGGGTGCATTGGTTTTTCGACAATCACTCTAGGATTATCATTCGACCAAATGCGGCAATTCCGCTTATTGACGAATCTATTGAGGTGAAAATGTGCCTCATCACTGAAGATGATTTTCTTCGAAAATTGATCATCCACTGTTGCCACTTCTTGGCACCATTCTGACCATTGACGACGCTTGAAATGGTCAAGAGGCTTAATTTCTTGAGTCAATTGCACCTTGTAAGCATGCAAATGCAAGTCGTTATGCATAATGTTCACCAACGGCGAGCGTGAGAGGTGCAGTTGTTGGGCACGATAACGGGTTGAGGTGGACGACTCTTCAGCCACACTATCGCGAACAGCAGCAATATTTTCTGCAGTACGAGCTGTACGAGCATGCACTGGTGTTTTCACATCTCCTACAGACCCGGTTCGTCAAGTTTTTGCACGATTTTTCCGATTGTACGCACATTTGCCGATATTGAGAAATGTCAAAAGAAATGCAGAAAAAAACTTGACGTTTAGGTGTGGTTCACATTCAACATCAGCCCTTAAAATTTAACCACCCTTTATTAATCCGCTCAAAAAAACGCCGCCTATATGTGCGACCACCTCTGTGTCTTTAAATACACTAAAATCAAAATGTACCTACATATATGCTTTTATTATGTCAGCACTGTGAATTTTGGAAACAAGCACTATTTTGTCATCGGCTGTTAGGTTTTAGAAAAAAAAAGCCCACAAATTAACCACGGCCACTTTTTAGTCCATTTTTACATAAAACTACGTTTTCCAATAAATTTATGTTTAGAAAGAAATTTTCCAAAAATTTCTTTCTAAACATATTACATGTCTCCGCATAAAAAAAATAGATTTTTCAGTTAAAGTCAAAATTTACAGTCCGAAATCTATGTAATTTTATTGCACAGAGTATGTAGAAGCTGCAATTCTATCACGCCCACTTTTTAAAGGCTTTGAATTTTTTGTTATTTCGTAGAGTAGAGTACTAGCAATCCTAGTACTCTACTCTACGAAACTAGTCGCAGACGGACTAAGGCTTTTAAAATTGCACTGGCGCACTTTACAACTTATTTCTTTATCGATCATTCTTCTTGAGCTTTGACTTACATCGGTTAATTTCTCTGTTTCATGTGCCAGCTAATCCGCTGCTTCTATTTTCAATTATTGGATTTTGCAGAAGGCCTGCCAAACACTATCGTAAAATCGTGTGACGTAAAACATGTAGCGCCAAGAGCTTCAACGGCCGCGAGCTAACACCGATATTGAAATATCTGTTATTGGCTGGCCGGTAGCATGCTAGTTAAATTATAGCCGGCCGGATTCTGCACCTCAACAAAATTAAGAAATTTTGTTTTCAAATGTTATAGAATACACTTCAAATCTTTGAAGTACACAAAAAGAAGTGAGTTTGGTATTCGTTAAGGTTGAATTTCCATCTACCGGCCACCCCTGCCCGGATACTGGAAAAGTCGTTATACTTGGTTCCATTTACCGGTCTCCCAAACAAAAACCATAATATAGATGTATATATTTTTATTTTGAAAACACCAGTTTGTTAAAAGAATATTTAGCTTGTGTACGGAACATCCAAATAAACTCAACTTTTTGAAAGCACTGGCCACTGATAAAAAAGCAAAATCTACGCACTTTTCGCACTTCAACGATCGGGCACACACTTTTTAAATTACCGGAGATGGCCACTATTGGGAGCAACTACACTAATGACTTGTCGTCGTTAAGACAAGTCATTAGTGTAGTTATATTGACTGTTTTTGTTGAGCCGCCACTGCTATTCACCACAGTAAAACGTTTATAATTTACTAAAGTGGGTAAGTTTCATCACCAGGGGAAAAATGGCTTACGTCCAATCAAATCGGTCTTGAGAAAAACGGGAAAATAAAGAATCTTCCCTATAGGTATTGCCCATTGGTATGGCAATTTATTAACGATGATATTAAAGTACTATTTTTATTTTTTGAAAAAGTGAACACAATATCGCATAGTTCTTAAAACAAGTGAGTAAGTACAAGAGTTCATCTGTGACAAACTTCTATATACCCGACACTATATACCATGTAACACCAAATCTTAAAGTTTCTTGGACCGAATTCATAAGTTATTTTTATAGGACAATTGTGTCTACCATGATCGGTCTTTCCTAAGCAATACCACTTACAAGACAACTGTTTAAAACAAGAGTGCACCGGTACCTCTCCTCTTTTCCCCGTTCTTCTTCCGCTCGTAAAACGTCAATCATTAAAAGGGTAGCCAATCCCTTGATCGCGAGTCATTATAACAATAAAAAAAATTTATGTAGGTATTAACTAATCAAAATCAAAATTGTTAACTTCCATCCCCGAAAATTGTTGTTATATTTTCTGCAGTTCACTCTGTTGTCTCTTCCTATATTATAGGACGACTCCAATTTTACATCTGATGCACCAGTACAATGCAAATGGGCTTGCTGTTCATTCCGAGAGCATTTTATGTTCCTACTCGTACACAAAGGACAAGTAAAAAAGTCTTAGGTAATTATTATAAACTGTCTTCCCTGTTCCTCTTTCTCGGTTTCTCTATGCTTTGTTCTAGTGTCCTTAGGATATGGAACCTTTCCTAATGTGATTTTGTCTTTTCAGCTAAATGAAAGCAAGAAATGTGTTCATTATGGTTACATACAAAGGAGCCTGGAACTACATTAATGGCCATATAATAGCTGTACACAAAATAGAAAAGGTAAATAAAGGCTTTTTTCTTTTGCAAAAAACAACATTTTGACGAAAATCGTTGGTAACTTCACTTGAAACTCTGCTTCGCTGAATACCTACTTGCTTCCGGGAAACCCAATTTAAATTCCTAGGGTGCACATTGCACCCTAGGAATAGTGCGTACAAAATGTGCTTAGAAGCTTTTAAATCATCAACACTTTCGGTTAGGTAAACACTGTGGCTCGAAGTAGGAAAAATTTTTGCTTTTGATGTTTCGACATCAAAACATCGCGATGTATAGGTTCAAATAGACCGTGAAGTTGCACATATTATACCTCTTATACGAGTATGAGTGCATTTCAAGAAAAGATGCCATGAGCTAAGATTTCATTACTGCTTCGCTTAAAGGGATATTGTTAGAATAGAACACATAATTGAAACGCATTTTTATATATTTATAATATTAAACAACATTTTTCTAGTCGGTATTTAATCATAAGGCAACCTTTGTAAACTCAAAAGCGATCAAAAAAAATTTGGTTCTACCTACACTGAAAAATATAAACACAAATCAGTAAAATCTGTATACTACATTACTTAACGTGGCTCTACAGTCCGGGGTGGACCTGAGCCTCAGCCAACATGCTTCGCCGGCTAGCTCTGTCTCCAGCTAGCCGTCTCCAGTTTCGCACGCGAAGTTGACTGAGGGCCCCTCCCACTTGCGTTCGCCACCAGAGTATCGGTGCTCCTCTAATGCGCCGTCTCTGCGGGTGGATTGGAAGACTTTCCGGGCCGGGCGTTGGAGTCCATCCGCCCTAGACGACCCAGCCATCGTAAGTAAGTGTAAAATATTTCACACATTTTTTTGTGTAAAAATTGTCTTTACGCACTTATGCGATTTTATTAGTTTCATAATAGGAACCATGCTTCCTTCTATTATTGTAGCAAATTTTTGGTTGAGTGTGCCAACAACAGGTATAGTTAACGATTGAGCAAATAAGTGAGAAGGCTTGACTCTTACGAACCTCATAAGCCGATAGCCCTGGTAGCTAGTGCTGTAGTATTAAGATTTATATTGTAATTTAATTCAATATAAATAAAAATAATAATAATAATAATTATAATACGAACCTCATGAAACAAAAGCGCCCACCATTTTTCCCTTTTACCCAACAAATTATAAATTTTAATGGGCTTAATTCATGCACTGAATGTCAAATATTAGTATGGTCTACGTCATCATAAAGAATGATGAGGAAATGCGTTATAAGCGGAAAAATAGGAAAAACATTATTTTTTTCAAAAACTTCACCTTAATGTATACAGATATATAGAAAAATGTGTTAATATATCTTAAAAATATATGTAAACACATTGTTCTGTAAAAATTTTCAGAAAAATCAAATTTCGAAATATTTAAGCACCGTAACATGGTCTAATTTTTGTTCAATTTAGTTTTTAGTCCAAAATTGTGTAACACTAAAATTTGAGTTTCTTAATATAACCTGGTCTAAAGTCTTTTGAAATAAAATATAAATTTAAAGTTGTCTTATTTTCATAAGCATCCCGTGGGAGTATATAATGTTTGTCACGTAGTTTGTCACATTGTTGTTGAGTAATAATGGTAGACTCCTAAGTCCTTAAGGGAATATGATAGAGAACAAATCAAATAAACCATGTCCGTCTGCCCGTCTGTCACATGTTTTACCGCCTTCAATTTTGAGTTAGGAAGCTGAAATTTTGTGCATAAGCTCTTTGTTATCCGAAGCAGAAGAGTTGTTCGGGGTACGATTGCGCACTTTTCACTTGGGGTGCCAATACTGAAAGAAGTAAAGCTGCTACATACTTGAGTGAAATATTGTTTTGTAGCCCTATATTTTCGAAACAAAAACAATTATCAAAATAGAAAAAAAAATTAAAAGTGCAATGGTTTTTTATTGAAAAACTGAACATAGTCAGCTTGCGTTCTCTTGCCCCAAGTCAGGGTAAGAGGGCGGAGGAGAGTGGGTAAGAGTACGCAACCAATTTTGTATGCAATTTTCATAGTAGGTTAATTTCGTACTGAGTTGAAATAAATTTCGTACTTTCGTACTTTGGTACTTGAAGTAAATTTCAAACATTAAAAGGCTTTTGTGAAAGAAAGAACTTGTCTAACTTTTATTTGTCGAAAATAAAATATTATAAAAGTTAATACATATTTTTTTTTTTGAATACTAGGGTGGACGGAGGCTAAAACTCCAAAATCTTTCAAAGATACCAATACGCCCACTATTCGGTATATAGTACCGAAGTAGCCGATTTTGGTTATGCCCGATTTCCACGTGCTAAAAAAACACCCATTTATGAGAGACACTATGAAACTGCCAGAACGGACTTCATAGTAGTAAATCTTCGCTCTCTCATAATACTTCTTGACTACAACTAAGTTAACTTAACAAGTAGCTACGCTTCCGTAGTGCTTATCGCATTGGGTAGGTTGCTATCCAGTGAATGCACCTACTAAGCCGTTCATTCATGCGGCTTCACCCTACGTCGCTAGATCGAAGGGTCTTGTTCTTTGTAGTCGTCGCTCGTTGTTTACATCGTTACGAGTCTCGTTGAGAGTACGGATCATTTCATTGTTGCAATGAGCATGAAGGCGAGCATTTAGCTTTCGAACAAAGTTTGTAACTTCTTCGCTCACGGTAGCTATTCCTAAATCTCTGTGAATATAATTATTCCTAATATACCATGGAGCATACACAATTGCTCTTAGTGTTTTGTTTTGGAAAGTCTGCAACATAAACATGTTGCTCGGCTTGGTACAACCCCAAAGTTGTATACTGTATGTCCAGGACGGGTTTAACACCTGCCTGTATAAGAGCAGTTTGTTATATATGCTTAATTTCGAAAATCTTCCGATAAGCCAATACATTTCCCTGAGCCTAATCTCGAGCTCGTAACGCTTCTTCTTTACGTGTGGTTTCCTTAGTTTAGCGTCCAGTGTCATTTCTAGATATTTGGCTTCATTTGCATAAGGTATTTGTGCAGAATTTATGAACAGAGGTAAGTTATTAACCCTTCTGTAAGTGAAATTCACATGCGTAGACTTGTTCTCGTTAAGAGCGTTTCGCCAAGTCTTCGTCCAGACACAAATTCTGTCCAATGCTCGTTGGAGGTTTCTCGTTGATGACTGGACTGATTCACCTGTTGCCAGGATGGCCGTATCGTTCGCACACGTGGCCACGACAGCCTCTTCATCTAGAGGTATGTCTCTTGTGTAGAGCAGGAACAGGGTCGGACCGAGGTCGCTTCCCTGGGGTACGCCAGCCCGAATTTGCTTGAAACTCGAGTATTCACTACTACACCTAACACGAGAGAGTCTTCCTTCAAGATAGTTTTTCAATATTTTAAACATGTCTTCCGGCAAGTTTTGCCGTAGCTTATATTTCAAGCCTTCGTGCCATACTTTGTCGAAGGCTTGCGATACGTCGAGGAAAGCACTTGAACATATTTTTTTCCCTTCTAAGGCTTTTTCAATTTCATGCGTTATTCTGCGAATTGATGATCCGGGATCAAGCGTCTTTCTGCAATTATTGGTTGTAGTCGCTTCAGCAGAAGTTTCTCGAATACTTTCGATATTATCGGCAGAAGCGATATGGGCCTTTAAGATTTTTTATTATTTGCACATTTCCCCGGTTTTGGAACCATAATGACTTCAGCGACTTTCCATTGCCTTGGAACGTATTAAAGTCTAAGAGAAGCGTTTATCATATAAAGTAGATTGACTAGTAGATTGACTTAGTGTAGACTTAACTGCTTTCCACAGCGAGTAGTTTGAGCTCCTATCCGACGACAAGCCTTCAAGGTATTCAGTGGTCTCACGATTTTTAAAATCTTGCAACATTCCTTTCATTTTATTAGAGAGATGGTTCAAGACGTTTTGTCTGGAGGAGCCCTCGTGCCTTGCCATCTTCTACGCGCTCTTCTCTTTTCACGAATCAATTCTTCGATTTCGAGCGGATATGTTGCACGTGCATGCCCGTCGGTGCTAACTGCGTTCTTTTGGCACGAAGTGTTGTTCCAAGCAGCGCTCTGAATTGCTTCAATGAATTTGTCAACTGCGGTTTCTAACTCGAAAGGAGTTTTCATTGGCACATTCAAGCCAACACCCTCCTTACAGTCCTTTCTGAAGGCGTCCCGGTTCAAGTTTTTGCCAGCTAATCTAGGAGCTCTTTCTATTTTCGCCGGTCTTCCACCCATTTTCAAGATTACTCCTGAGTGGTCTGAGCAAAGATCATAACACTCTTTGACTTGCGTAAGGTATTTAGGAGTACCCTTTAGCGATGAAAAAGTCGACAAGGTCAGGCTTTTTATTCCTATCGGTTGGCCAAAATGTTAACTTACCCGTGGAGAAAAGGTCCACCCCACGCTTCATACTTTTTTCATGCTTTTTGTACAGTAATTTGCCTCTGGTTGAATTGCTCGTTAACCACAAAAAGTATGCTTTGCGTTAAAGTCACCCCCAATGATAAAATTGAACCCAATGATGTCATAAATACGATCAAGATCGTCTTCCACCAGTCTAGATCCTGGCGGGAAATAACAAGATGCAATGTTGTAATCTAAGCAGTCAATTTTTACAGAAACTGAACTGATCTGCATAGAGTCTAGCTCAACTTCTGTGTTCTTGAAGTGCTTTATGCAGTTCTTAATGTAGAGGGAGGATCCTCCTCTCGAATTTTGCGAAGGGTGATGTGCGTGATAGTCATTGTAACCTTTAAGTTTGGGTCTAGATCCGTTTTTAAGGTGAGTTTCCGTAATCATGCAAATATCAATATTGTTTTTCCGTAGAAATACTTCTAGTTCGTCTATTTTATTCCGAAGGCCGTTTGCATTCCATGTTAGTATTTTAAATAACTGTTTCATATTCATGTTCCCTTGTAATTTTTTCGAGGCTTAAACTCGACCTTGTCCAGTTTGTCAAATATAAGTTTGTTGATTTTAGTCTGACCCTCAAGTTTTTCCAAGATTACAGCGAGGATCTGAGACACTGTATCTATTGTGGGCGATCTTGCCTTATTTTCGTTTGCCGCAACCTGTGCGTATGATTTCGGTCCGACCAGTGGCGGTTACTGCGCTGCATTTGAACTGGCGCCGCTCTTTTCTGGAGCTTTTACGCCTTTTGTCGACGCCCCCTTTGCCAATCTCGCACTTTTGATCGGCTTTGGCGTCTTTGGCTTAGGAATTTCACCAGTTATTGGACGTCCAGGGCTTGGTTTCTGACATCGAATATTTTCCTTAAGAGTTTCTCGTCCCTTTTGCAGCTCTATGGCTACTTCGAATCCTCGATAGTATGCGGGGTGGTTTCCGTTGAATAATATATGAATTCAGGCCAAGAAACTTTAAGATTTTGTGTAACATGGTATATAGGGTCGGATATATAGAAGTTTGTCACAGACAAACTCTTGCACTTACTCGCTTGTCCTTATTGTTTCTTAAAAATAATTTTTAAGTAGGAAGTTTTAGTTAGTTTATCAAATCTCTGTAGGTAAACTGCGCGGTGGCTCACCAAATGTAAATTATAATACGAAATAAAACTATATATTTATCTATCTCTACATGATATTTTTGTAACGTTGAAATACGATTTGACTGGGCCTTATCGTTATTAATTGTCCGACTAATTTTGTAGTCTATAACGAGTCTTTTTAGTCTTTTCGTTTCGTGTCAAATAATAATATTTTTTTTCAACATCCATATCTGGGTATGTGCAAACTCTAGAAAAAAAAAATTAAATTGAATTTTACTGATGTTTAGAACGACAAAGTTGAATTCGTTGCTTGAATGGTGAAGGTTAGCAATGCAAACCAACATCAGTAAAGGTGACATGCACTCAAATTTCAATATAGATTCATTCCATTCACATGTTGTTTGTACAGGCGCGCCCCGCAAACACACACCTTCCCCACCAAAACATCCTGTAACATCCAGGCGTATATTGGCCTTTCCAATGCTTTACGTAGGTACATACTTCTCATGTTCGATTGAATGGAGTTGTTTGAATAAATTATGTATCTTTTCATCGCAAACTGTGCCAGTTTCGATCAACGTTTCAGATTATATCTATATATAGTATAGGTATGTATCAGACGAGAGATGTCATTATTTGATTTCCTTCTCGTAGGCGCCTGGCTCTCATGCATTCATCTGATTATTAGCTTGCATGCAAGTGCCCGTTGTTTGTAGGTGATCAACAGTCATTATTAATTCTGAAACTTCTTTCTTTTAACACGGTTTTGTATACATATATATACCTCTAGGGGTAAATTGGGAGAATTAAGCCATTCGCATATTTTAAACCCTAATTTTTTGTGCAAATATTGCGGGTCTTACGGCTGGTTGCAGGATATGTGCATTTGTTGTACAAAAGTAGAAGAAGAAGTGAGTAAGTCCAAGAGTTCGTCTGTAACAGTTTCTACATACCCGGCCCCATTTACCCAGCAACACAAAATCAAGGTTTTTGGCCTAAATTCATTCGTTGGAAGTAAACAATGTGCATGGGCCACTCCTCCAAAAATGGACGTGGACTAAGAAAATATTTTAATCTTATTTCGTTACAACCGTGAGGAAAATTTAAGTTTAAGACCGAAAATTTAAGTCTATTAAAGCATTCTTTTTTCTACAAACCCCTTCTTAAAGTGGGCAGAATTCAAAACATTGTATGGAACAAACTGAGAATACACTTATATCTTTAAATTGGTACTAGAATATTTTTTTCGATTTAGAGTAGCTTTCAGAGCAATAAAGTTTTAAAAGATATACCACTGTAAAACTGGTTGATAGTGTGGGTGGTTAAGTTTTCGTCGTGTGAAGACTTTTAGCCGCAATTTCTATTCAGCAATTTTTAGCTGCAATTTCAATTTCAGCAAAATTTAAGTTCCTTTCCTATGCCTTGCTAAACTTGTTCAAAAAGTTCAGATTCAGCCCCCTAGCTTGATTTTGAAGACCTAAGACCTTCACACATACAGACGGGCTGACATACGGACGGAATGACGGAATGTATAGACTCCAGAATTTGAATTGGGATTAACTTACCATATATTACAAGTTAAACCAAAATTAACCCCTGATCGATATTGACTATAAAACTTATTTCCGAGGTTAGTACTAGATTAACTCGCTGAAAAATTTACCCTAGCTTCTAGGCGCCCATTAATGTACCACAAATCACGTTTTTAACTTATTATATCCTACTCCACAGGAATGGAGTATATTAAGTTTGATACAGGCGAAAATGTAACTTTGAGGAATATGACACCAATTTTAAGGCCTTATATTTTGAGCTTGAAAGCTGAAATTTTGTACGTATACGCAGGCTTACAGAAATTCTTATCACAATTTTTTACGAAGCCATAAAAAGGTGCAATACAATCCTAGATCCTTTCTTTAACAATTAGATAAACGACTGAATTTTATTCAGGATATGTACCAACACATATTTTCATTATCCCATAATGCTGCCCTTAACGAAAACTAGATGTATGTGTAGTCCCTTTCATGACCTCTCTTCCGCTACCAAAGTTTATCATTTCAGGGTCATTGAGCAGATCACATTCAGGGATTAAGTAGTTTAGGGGCGCCTAAATTATGTATCTGAATAGCTCCCGAGAAAAGGACAAACAAATGGTAGAACTAGGGCCTCTGTTCATAGATTCACTTAAAAGTTTATATACGAATATATTTGCTGTATCGGATCGGAGTCCACGCAGTTTTTATCCCTAAGCTAAGCATGAAATTATTCTGGATCATATTGTTCGTCTCTGTTTCCGGCAAGAACATATTGCAAGGCTTTAAATCAAATTATTTCCCTATGAACGTAAATCGTGAAGAGATAAGTTAAGCTGTAAAAATGGAATGATGCTCCTTCCCTTTATCGTGAAACTCAAACGCATTAGCAAAAGTACAGGATATAGTACAATACTGTTTTTTATCGTGCGTAAGGATATCACTTAAAACAGAACGGAACATAGTCTTGTAGCTTACCTCGAACCACGTATGACTTGCCTTTTTACTACGAGGAGAGAATGAGTGACAGACTGGCACATGTTGATACATATATAAAGACATTTCAAGGCATTAAGGAACGTAGAGTGAGAGTGCGTGCGTTTATCATTAAGCAGAGACAATTTAATCATTACAGCTTAACGTAATCCCATTTTCAGAAGAACGAACAATGTGCTATTTTATTGGTTTATTGTTTTTGTTGTGTTTTTTTTATTCGTTTGTCCTGTATTTATAACGTTTTGATTATGAGAAATTCGAAATTTGACTTTTTACTGAATTTTCATCCCCAATTTTTATTGAATTTCACTGAAGGTTAACCTATTTTGTACTGGTTCCTCGGGGATATTTCTCATATTTTAAAACTTTAGTTAAGTCACATCCGACACGAGTACCTAGGTGTAGATTAAACCTTTGTACTGGTTCCTCGGGGATATTTCTCATATTTTAAAACTTTAGTTAAGTCACATCCGACACGAGTACCTAGGTGTAGATTAAAGTATATTAAAGTTACTCACTCAAAAGATTGTATTTATAATATTAAACTAGTGGGGGGTGACAATTCGCTTAGGCGAATCGTTGGCTACCCCGTCCCAATTGAACACTGTTAAGCTCCAAATTGCGTCAAAAATCTTGGTTGTTAAATTTCAATTTCTACTAGCCTTAATTGTGTTTAACAGAAGTCTGTTAATAATCTTCTTTCTTAAAAGAAGGGCGTGGAATCGCCCCTTTTCAATAAAATAATTATTTTGTTTAATTTTTTTTCAGATTTTTTCGGATTTAAAGCAAATATTTCAAATAAAAACCCTTTAATAGAATGCATATTAAATATGATCACGCCTACAAGGGGGCGGTTTTCGCGTTTTTTTTAATGCCAATACACTTAAGCGAGGATATCGCAAACCAAATTCCAGCTTTCGACGATAACTCTGAATTTTCATGCTGATTTGATTTTGATTTCAAAAAGTTTTACACTTGTACTGCTTCGGGACCTAGAAGGAACAGATATGAAGTTTCAAGTTCCTAGCTCAAAATTTTAGACCTAAAAACTACAGACAGGCGGACGGACGGACGGACATTGCTCACTCGACTTACAATTCGGTCTCGATCATATGCCCTTAAGGTCTTGGGGGTCTACGGTGATTATTTCTGTATGTTACAAACTATAAATCAAACTTCATATACCTCCTTACCTTTGGGATGGGGTATAAAAATTCACATTAACAGTGTTGAGGTACCTAAAGTATAATATTTTAATATCAAAACGATGTGATATTTTTGGTTTATATTATTTATTAAGTTTGATTCGTAGTTTGTAACATTTTTAGGTTTAAGAGCTGGAAATGCCAAGCCCCTAAAAAATAAATTAAAAAATAGTAAAATTATTATTTTTTTTTAATTAAAAAGGTAACCGAACGTATCGTTGCTATTATTGGGGAGCGGCCCCTATGGCAAGGCCCTACAAAATTAAATTTAATATTGAAAAGTGAAAGGCGAACATCATCAGGAACCTTTATATTATAATGATGCTGACATGTAGTGACAACTCTTCTCCCCATAAGTAAACCGTAGGAAGAGTTGTTTTACCGTAGTTTTAAGACTCGACGCTGATGAGGTCATGGTGAGTTTTGACGTAGAATCACTATTCACAAATGTTCCAATACAGGAAGTTCTCGATGTTGTCCGTGATCTTATCCCAGATTTTGATATTAACGACAAATACTTGCCACTCTTAGAGTTTTGCCTAACATCAGGATATTTTTGCTACAACAAGCAGTTCTATCAACAAGTAAATGGCATTTACCCCTAGCCCCTCTTGTGGCAAACTTGTGGATGGAATATTTTGAAGCAAAAACCCTAAGACACTTCGAAAATAAGCCGAAAATCTGGCTGAGGTATGTGGATGGTACTTTCTGTATATTAAATATCTCCACCATCACGAGTTTCCTAGAACATCTAAACTCGAACTTTGAACAACATCCAAAAATCAAGTTTACGATGGAAAAAGAAAAGGATAATTCAATCGCGTTTTTGGATGTGAGAGATTTAAGGAAACCCGACGGGACTTTGGGACACACAGTTTTTCGCAAAAACACACACGCAAAAAGGTACTTACATGCTACTTCTCACCACTACCCGGCAAACCTAAGATCCGTTGTCTCGACACTGGTTCAACGCGCCCACAAAATTTGTGATAACGACCATCTTTCCTCTGAACTTGTCCTGGTCAACGACGTACTTAAAGCAAACGGCTATACGAAAAGGCAAAGAATATGGAAGCCAGATTTGCCAACAGAAAGGGACGAAAGCAATTTAGACAAGAAAGCTTTCAAGTAGGAAAAGTAGGAAAAGCACTCAAGAAATATGGGATAAAATCCATATTTCTACCACCAAAAGACGTGAGAAGTTACCTAACGTCACCGAAAGATTACTTTACTCTTCAAACGCCGGGCGTTTATGCAGTCCCCTGTTGGTCGTCTTATGTAGGGTAAACCAGAAGCAGTATTGCAACCCGTTTAAAAGAACACATCAGTGCGGTAACTAAAAAACAACGGGAAAAATCTGCAATATGCGAGCATATCTTGGACAATCCCGATGACCACCACTGGATCCATTTTGATCAAGCCAAGATCTTAGCTCGTGAAACGCATTACATTCGATTGGTCCGCGAAGCGATTGAAATAAAACGCCACCAAAGCTTCAATTGTGATGATATAGTTTTAAACTTTCGCGTACATGGGACCCCGTGATTAACATCACACGCCCACTTCCAATCGTCCTAAAAACACCCGGTGATGTAGTTAGTACAGTTTGCTCTCAACCACCTTAATCCCAACTACAACAACAAGATGAGCCAGAACCGTCTACGCACCGCTACATTATACGCAGCCGATCTCAGTGTGAAAAAAAACAGCTCGCATGTGGGCGTTGTCATATTTAATTTGCATATTAATAAACGGTTTTTGTTCGATATACATGTTACATTCCAATTTGCATGGAACTGGAATATAGACGCCTCAAGAGTCTTGCTAAGAAGAAGTGCGCCCAGGTTCAAGCAAAGAGAATGGAGGGCCTGTATCAGGAATTGAAGGAAGTTTCTTCTTCCACGGCTAAAACACATCAGGCCATACAGGTTCTTTGACAAAGCACCTTGAATAAGGGGGTCAAAATCTTCAAATTTGCCGCTCATAGAAGGAGAACCACCCAGGAGATTCGTTTGCCAAGGTTCATCAACAATGCTTAGGGACAGCTTCTTGTGGATGACGACAAAATTCTTTACAGGTGGCAGTAGGCAGCTGGTATTGTGAGGGACTTTTGAATGAACAGTTTCCCAGGCACCACTATCCAAAAGAAACTACTCCTAATCGAGAAAAAGTACCAGACATCACAGTCGAGGAGGTTGGAAAGGCGGTTAAATAAATAAATAAATACACTGGAAAACTCTACTATGAGTTATTCAAAAAGAAACATAATTTGGCTACATGTTCAAAATGAACAAATAGAACTTGGTTCAATACAAATTAAAATCTATTTAAACTCTTAAAAACCATGACTTAAATGGAATCGTTTTTAAATCAAAATCATTCATGTTTGGCTTGATTAAAAGAATGGCACCTAGCAGAAATTATTATGCTTAAACTCGAATCGATTTGAAATTAACACAAACGAAATAAGTTCAAAACTGGACAAATTCAAATAAAATTGAAGTAAATACGTAAATGTTTGTCTTAAATTTGAACTAATTTAAAATATTTACAAAAGAATAAAATTAAACACAAAAGTTACATTTAAACTCAAATCGATTTTAATCAAACCGTAACGAAGTTAAGTACAAAAATGTGTAACTGTGCATTTCTTGTGTTGTGTTGGCGTCATTGTCGCGTCATCTTTGAAAAAGTTATTCTAAGCAAATCTGTTAAGGGAAAAGGTCTTGTTTGCTTGCTAAAATTTATTGAAAATAAATTTTTTAAGTCAAGCTGTTGCGGTTTGTTGTGTTCAAGGAAAGCTCTTATTTAGAAGAAATAAAAGGTACGTATTTATACTAATATACATCTACATTTATAGAGAAATCGACCAATAATTCTAATGTTGTTTTGGAATGGACTGTAATAGTTTTAGTGAATTTTGTTCAATTCCTCTTGCACCGAAATAGATTAAAAGCGATCAGAATAATGTGCAGGAAACAATATAAAGCCAAATTTATTGTGATTAATGAAGAACAATATACTTAGAAGATACTTGCAGCAAAAATTATGTGATGGTCGCAGCGTCCGAAATCCAAGTGGACGAGAGTAAGATCAATTGAAATGTTGGTACTCTCGCCCACCCACGAGCTTTCGTACATGCAATATTGTTGTTTGTGTATAGTATGCTGCGAATATACATGGAAAGCAAAAGGAGCTTAGATCAAGTAATTGATAAGACCTAGCTTTAAGTTTGGTACGAAAGAGAAGTGAAAGTATAAAGCAAAACCATACTTTATAACAGTTTATAACAATAGCACTGAGTTAATTGAATTATAAATATTCTAATTTAGAACGAAATGCAATGAAATTCAATCTTAGATATTTGGATTCAACGATAGGTTAAATAAACGACAGATAATTAACAAAGTTGTCATATAAATGAATTTAGGTAGTGTTGTATGATAAGCTGCAATCTGTGTTGGGTTGCTGTTGCGTCGAGTCCCAAACATACCGCCCCCCCTGGAACAAGTTTCAGGACACGGGTAGAGGAGCAAGCTTGGAGATTGGTCGAACAAAGGTTCCGGCTGCTGTCTTCACTGTTGCGGCTCGAACATGTTGATCGGCACCAAGGTTGACTGCTTCAACTCGACCCAGCATCCATTTGGTTGGTGGGACGCTGGCTTGAGATTGGTGGTAACGCGTTGCCATTTCGGTCGCTCTTGTAGAGTTGTAAGATACACGGTGTGCCATCTTTGCCAGATTCCTTGTGTCATGCTCTGGATGAGGTTCCAAGACTCGATTTATTGGCGTACTCAGGTGGCTAGGCTCAGGGATGGCTGTCAGTGGCTCACCTACAAGAAAATGAGTTGGTGTAAGTGGGTTTAGGTCACAATCAGACATAGAACATAGAGGACGAGAATTAACTATAGCTTCTACTTGAGTTAAAAGAGTGGATAATTCCTCAAATGTTAAGACTGATTTGCCAATGACGCGCCGCGAATGCAGTTTTACTGACTTGACCCCAGCCTCCCACAAGCCACCAAAGTGTGGCGCTGAGGGAGGGATGAAGTGCCAAGTTATTCCGTCTTTAGCTAAGGAAGTAGTGATTGCATCATTGTGTGTGTGATTCATAAGCAATCTGTGCATCTCTGTGAGACACCGCCGAGCTCCTTGAAAATTCGTCCCGTTGTCGCTGTATATGTTTGTGCACTTGCCGCGGCCGGAGACAAAGCGACGCAGGGCTGCAATGAAAGCCTCAGTGGTGAGGTCGCTCACCAGCTCCAAGTGCATGGCTTTCGTTGACAAGCACACAAACAATGCGATGTATGCTTTGGACACTTTTGCATTGCGACAGCGGGACAGTTTGACTGTTAGTGGGCCAGCATAATCACATCCAGTATTTGTGAACGGACGACTTGGTTCTAAACGACGAGGCGGAAGATCTCCCATCAATTGTTGAGTAGCTAGCTTTCTTTGCATAAAGCACTGTTTGCAGCGGTGGATGAGTTTTCGAATAAGGTTTCGACTTCCCAAGATCCAATACTGTTGTCGAACAAAGGCGAACGTTTCGGATATGCCTGCATGCAAATTATTTTGATGAGCATCTGTAATAATAAGTGAAGACATTGGATTGAGTTTAGTCAAAATGATGGGATGTTTGATGCTATATGATACACAGGCATGTTTTATGCTTCCGCCAACTCGGAGTAGTCCATCGGCGTCCAGAAAGGGCGAAAGTCTCAATAGTTTTGATTTCCCCGGAAGTAGATTTCTCGTCTGTAGGGATCGGATGTCTTCTCCGAACGAGTTGGCTGAGCCAGTTTAATGAGGGTAATTCTGGCCTTCCGAATATATGCACATGACAATCCGTGAGGAGTTCTTAAGGTCTTCCATCTATACAGATACCTTAAAATGTAGGCAGCGATCCGTTGTAGCCTAAACCATGACGAAATCATTTTGGTTAAATCGTTGAAGAAATGGTAATCAACTGATGCGATCAGGACATGTTTGGCGATGACCTTTTCCTCATTTCTCACGGAATCACTGTCGGAAATTTTTGGTGAAAGTGTCGATTTCGGCCAATGATTTTCGGATAGGGACAGCCAGTGGGGACCGGCCCACCACATAGCGTGGTTGACTAGCTCCGAAGGTAACACGCCGCGAGACGCACAGTCAGCTGGGTTAGATTCCAAGATGGCAGCGGTTTGGATTGGCAACAAAAGTTGCAATCCAAAACAAAATGGCAACAAAAGTCCATCCACGAGGAGGAGAAGACAACCAATGCAGCATAATTTCTGAATCACACCAGGCATAGATTCCATTAATTTCGACCGTGAACGACGATTTAACGAGTGCTAGTAAGCGAGTTAGTAGTAACGCGACACAGAGTTCGAGGCGGGGAATAGAAACAGGCTTGAGGGGAGCCACCTTGGTTTTTGCAGCGACGATTATGACATTTATATCACCAGCGGAAGATTTCGATACGGCGTAAACGACGGCGGCATAGGCTAAAGATGAGGCGTCTGAGACACCGTGGAGCTCGAGAGTATGATGTAATGTACACACATTTCGCGGAATGCGCACCTTTTCTAGAGATGGCAGTTGTTCACGATAGTTCAGCCATCTATCAGAAAAAACAGCGGGAAGGGGATCATTCCAATCGAGGCTTAACTCAGACGACCAGAGTTTTTGAAACAAAAGCTTAAACAAAATTACCGATGGAGCAAGAAATTGTCGATATTTCGGAAAGTAAAGTTCTCCTTGTTATCAAGGGCGGTGGGTTCGATAGCGCTAACCGGTAGCCCAGTATGTCTGTGGCTGGTTGCCAAAACATACCGAGCACTTTGATTAGGCACTGGGAGCGTTCAGGGTCTACAAACGAGTACTCACAATAATCCGGATTGTGTTGCGCAAGTAATGTCCAGCAATTAGAACTCCATTTGTGGAGTTGTATACGAGCTTCTGATAGCAGCGCGACCAATTCCGATTGTAATTTTAACAAAGTTTCTATAGAATCACTCCCGGTCATAATATCATCAACGTACACATCAGTAGGCAGTAACTTAGCTGCGTTTGGGTATTTCGATTGATAGTCCTCAGCTAATTGTTGCAGCACGCGAACTGATAGAAATGGGGCTGAGGCGGTACCATACGTCACGGTAAGCAAACGGTATATCTCAACTAGCTCGCTAGAGCTTTTGTGCCATACAATGCGCTGATAGTCCGTGTCCTCCTTGTGGAGTCACACCTGACGGAACATTTTGACCATATCGGCCGTAAAAACATACTGATGTTGCCGAAACCGTAAGCACACGCCAATAAGATCCCGCTGTATTGGTGGACCGATAAGCAGTTGACTATTAAGCGATTTTCCGTTTGAGTCTTTAGCCGAGCCATCAAACACAACGCGAAGCATTGTCGACGAACTTTCCGGCTTTAGAACCGCGTGATGGGGAAGATAAAACTGATGATGTGGGTCTTTAGAGATTTCTTCGCGAGGGACTAGTTCCATATGGCCAAGGTTTATATATTCTTGCATAAAGTCAGGGTACTGGTTTTGCAACTCAATATTGTTTTGAAACCGGCGTTCCATGGAATGCAACCTTGACACCGCGAATTAAAATGTTTCACCGAATGTTGTTGGCGGGTTTTTAAATGGAAGGGATACGATATATTTCCCGTCGGAGGTGCGAGTATAAGTTTGTCGAAAATGTTCTTCAGCGGGATCATTTACCACACTTCTGGAACTGTGAGGAGGTACTTCTTCCAGCTCCCAGGATCTCTGTAGCAATAAATCTACATCACAGGTCAGATGGAGCAAAGTCAATTCACAATCCGGATTATTTGAATCAACAAGCTCGTCAGAAATGACCATCCCCCGAAAGAGGTATCTTGAGCGATTGGTGCGCCTTCTGGTCCCAAGGCTTGCTCTGACTTAAGAATCGACCAGACCTTGTCAGCTCCAAGAAGAAGATCTACATCCCTAGAACGATTGAGTTATGGATCAGCCAATTGCAATGCTCGTATATGATCCCATGCAGAGGCATCAAACGATTTAGATGGTAGATTCGACGTTAATCTACCCAGTATGAATGCGTCAACATTTATTTCAGTGGCATTGTAACGCGACAACAGTTTAATGGAAACACGACCCTTGGTGTACACTGCTTCTTTCGAGGATAGTCCAAGCACCGGGTTCCGAGCATGTGTTCGAGAGAGTCCATTTCTTTGGACGAATGATTCGGTAACGAATGTTGATTGTGACCCGTATCCAACAAAACGCGACAGTCCACGAGCTGTCCTCGACTGTTCTGGAATTAAGCGAGGATGGTAGGCAAGATGGTTTGCTTTCGACGGCTAAACTCTAGCGAATGGTTATTTACCAATGAGGTAGCAGCTTGAGAAGTAGAAGGAGTGTCACAGGAGTTAGGTGGCAGAGAAACAGGTGCTGACAATACGGTACTGGTTGGGGCTGATGGGGGTACCGACGCGTTTTCCAAACTATTTTGATTAACGAATTTTGAACGAGAGATTGCACAACTAAATTTACCCGATCGTAACGTTTCTCGAGCCTATAACGAGCCTGACACGGTAATATGCTGAATTAGATCAGCAGCACTTCCACGCAAAAATGATTTCAGGTAGTGGAATTTATGCGTTGGTGTTAAATTAGGTTTGTTGTCGACCGAACCGAGAAACAAATCCCTAAAGGAGTGCCAATCTTGGTAGTCTCCGGAAAATGGAGGCACGTGTATTATAGGAAGGTTAGTCTTTGAGCCACTACTCGACGTATCTTAATTTTTTAAAAATTTGGTTTGTTGGTCAACGAGACGTTCTAGTACCGAGTCATTGGCAGGTTGTTTCGATTCTTCCGAGGCTTGACGATCGCGAATAGCTCGTTTTAATCCCGCATGTGCTTCAAAATATTTGCACTCGTAAACCCCGAAATCGTTTGTATACTCCTTGGCTTCACTATCATTCACATCTTTAAGGCATTTATAATGAAGCGATGAAATTACCCCCCCCCCCCCCCCCCATGCTTCTACCAGTCTGGTATTCTAGCAATTCAATAGTTGTGGAAGACATATTCTAGCAATTCAATAGTTGTGGAAGTTTCGATGGATTTGAGAAATTCAACTGCACGTGTCAAGCATGCTTTCGCGTTTCCGCGCCTTTGCTTAGCAGTGTTCATGACTGAATGTTCAAAGAAAGGGTTGTTGTAAGAAAGGTTTTACAAGAGAAAAAAAACTCGATGAAGTACTGGTTTAAATGCACCGAGACTCTTACAAATAATTATAACTCACGAGTTATAATATTAAAAGTACCAGTCCACGACGGAATCCACAATTAAAAATGTTCTTAGTGTGAAAACCAATTTTTATTGTCCGCCTTAAACCGCAAAACAAAGTCTAAGAAAATAGTCTGCAGTGCACGTGCACATGCTATTAATTAATGTCTTTTTGGGGGTTTTATTTTTCTCGCTGAATCGATCCAATTAAACGAAATTATTCGGCTGGAGAAGGACCAATATGTTTTGGAAGTTTTAATGAATTTTGTTCAATTCCTCTTGCACCGAAATAGATTAAAAGCGATCAGAACAATGTGCAGGAAACAATATAAAGCCAAATTTATTGTGATTAATGAAGAACAATATACTTAAGAGATACTTAGCAAAAATGATGTGATGGTCGCAGCGTCCGAAATCCAAGTGGACGAGAGTAAGATCAATTGAAATGTTGGTACTCTCGCCCACCCACGAGCTTTCGTCCATGCAATATTGTTGTTTGTGTATAGTATGCTGCGAATATACATGGAAAGCAAAAGGAGCTTAGATCAAGTGATTGATAAAGCACAAGACCTAGTTTTGACTTTGGTACCAAAGAGAAGCGAAAACAGAAAGCAAAACCATACTTTATAACAGTTTATAACAATAGCATTGAGTTAATTGAATTATAAATATTCTAATTTAAAACGAAACGAAATGCAATGAAATTAAATCTTAGATATTTTTCAGAAATTTGCACGATATATTCATTTATTTCGAACAGAAACGTTTTTGGGTTCAACACGAAAATATTTGAAAAAATAATCATAATTCTATTTGAAACAAAATTGAAAAGGTTTAAATAAAACAAACCTTAAAGTCAAACACAAAATGAAGTAAATTTAAACAGAATCATGTTTAAATCAAGTCAACGATGATTTAATAGGTTTCGATTAAAATTAAACAGAAACTCAATCGAAGCCAAAACGGGTGTATTCGAGTTTCTACCAGTCTAATTAGCCGAATTTCTAGGAATTCAATAGTTGTGGAAGTTTCGATGGATTTGAGAAATTCAACTGCACGTGTCAAGCATGCTTTCGCGTTTCCGCGCCTTTGCTTAGCAGTGTTCATGACTGAATGTTCAAAGAAAGGGTTGTTGTTAGAAAGGTTTTACAAGAGAAAAAAAAAAAAACACGGTGAAGTACTGGTTTAAATGCACCGAGACTCTTACAAATAATTATAACTCACGAGTTATAATATTAAAAGTACCAGTCCACGACGGAATCCACAATTAAAAATGTTCTTAGTGTGAAAATCAATTTTTATTGTCCGCTTTAAACCGCACAACAAAGTCTAAGAAAATAGTCTGCAGTGGACGTGCACATGCGAGTCCCAAACAAATGTTTTTTGTGTTATTTTTAGTATCAATGGTTTCGTTTTATGAATGAACCAGCTGGCTTTTTACAAACAATCGCCAAGTCCTCAAAAGCAGAAAGTCTTTCCTTGTGAAAAATGTCTTCCTAAAAATTTAAAGTGATCATGTTATGGAAAAGTGATTGTCTGTTAAAATAAAAAAATTTACTAAGCCAAAACGGGTGTATTCGAGTTTGATTTAAACATGAATGACTTTAATATTTTCCTCAGTGTAAATAGAGTGGCGCAACAGCTCAAGGTGAACCAGGGCCAACTTTTCAACAATGTATGCTGTGTGTGTTAATTTCTTCAAATACAAGGGGACCTACAATTTTTTGTCGAATCCGAACGGCACTTTGAGAAGTTTTTCAAGACAATTAATACTCTCGGAGGGCTTGTCAAACCCTCGCGGAGGTGGGGACCGTGAAAAAGAACAAGTCTTTTTTTTTCAGGTAACGATGGCAAGATTCGAACCCAGACCTCCGGCGTAGTAAGCACACACACTAACCACTACGCCACGGCACCCCGGGTATAAGAAATATGAGAGCAAATTAACGGCAGCTGAGATCAAGATGCTTCGGGCAGGAGGAGTAACAAAGCGAGATAGAATAAGAAGTACGAAGAACCGAGGAAGCCTCCATGTAAAAGAACCTATCTCCAGAAAAATGGTGCGCGACCGGCTCAATTTGGTTTTGCCAAGTTCAAAGGAGAGATCCTACGAACCTCGTCAAAAAGGCAATGTCAATTAACATTCCAGCGCAATCACGAAGCAGAAGAGGGCCTAAACATTCATGGATCACACAAATGCAACGACAACAGCATTTATTTGGCCTCAGTGACGAAGAGATCCAAGACCGGGTGGCCTGCCGGTATATTCTGAGGTCAAATCGGCGTAACCTACAAGCGCCATCCATCACTTCAGATCATAACCTCGCGCCTAATTGGAAAAGAAGAAGAAGAAGAAGAAGAAGTTCGATATACATATTTGCTTTAATCCAAAAAACTTGCACCATAAGTTTTAGACACGCACACTTTTGGGGGCGTTTTTAAGTATAAACCAAATTTTTAATATGAAAATGCAATCAGCAATACCACTTCCGATAAAAAATATGAACAAGAAAACAATGTTATTGAAAAGGGGTTGACTCCATGCGCCTTTTTAATGAAGGAGATTCTTAACTGACAAATTGTAAATACAATTAAAGTTAATAGAAACTAAAATTTAACAACCAAGGTTTATACCGAAATTTGTAGCTTGACAGTGGTCAATCGGGATTACAACGATTCCTCTAAGCGGATTGTAATCCTCCCACTAGTTACATATATAAAATATTATTGGCCTTGCATGCTATTTGCTTATTCGCCAATTACCTGCTACTTTTATGAAAGTTGCATGTAAGTGTAAGAATTTACACCGGACCTTAAGTTTTCCTTAAGTTTCCTTAATATAGTTCGGCTCACAATTCAGTGTCATATAATATGCCCAGTCTTGGACGTCTGCCATGTATTCACCGTACTATAAGCATCCAATTAAACCTACGGGATTGGTCGTAAGAAGACTCAGGTATGCCTAATCCTACTTTCGTAAAAATCGAAAAGCTTTTTGTGTGTTGAAATAGAAAACCTGTGCTAAGAACGATGGCGATGACTGTATTGGGGTCGATTCGAAGAAGTTCTGAGTAAAAATTTTTCACCCATCAAAGTTCCTTTGGTGCGGCTGAAATAGTAGATATGTGTGCTAGAAAAGTGTTTCTCATCTCCATTAAACAGAACTTGAGAAAGAATTCCAAGAAAGATCAAAAGGGGTAAGTCTGTCACGAGTCTTTTGCGCAATGGCATCTTAACACTTCTTTTTTTCCTTATTTTCTTCTGTATCCCTAATTTGCGGCCCCCAAAACCCCCCTCCCCCCTGAGACAGGGATCCACGGATTCCTACGGCTACTTGGGCCATGCAACTGCATGTATGTCTTATTTTTCTCCCCCAAAAATTTTCCAAATTGGGTTCCGGACAGGACGCTAATCTTTCATCTATGTGTATGTGTATGTATATTATTTTTCCGAACAAAAGTGGGAGATAAGTAGAAGGCCCAGAGAAAGGTCTTTTCGATTGGCAGGATGAATAGAGAAATGTATCTTAGACATCGTTGGATGTAATGTTATTCCGAAATCCTTAAATTTGCATACCCAAATATTTATACTGTTCGGGACAAGTTAATGTTAACATTTAGAAAGTCTTAGAAATTTTCCATTACACAAAGGTGGATACTTAAATATTACAATTGCAAATTAGTTCCAACGAAAAAAATTTAATTGAATTCTTAGCGTTTTTTTGTTAGCCCAGAATGCAGAGAAGGTACGATTTGCGGATTGTAGTGAGTTGCGACAGCTGTAGGTACAGTGTTCACGCAAAATTAATAATCTTTAATAATATAGGATGAGTGGGTTTGTGGTATATACTTTTAGGGCAGGTACATACATGACAATATTCAATGAATTCGCAAGAAAACGTATTTTATATAAGTAGACCAAACACTTAAGCATCCAAGAGCACTATTTGGTTCAATAAATGGATAATTTTTGTAGGGCTGACATACCTTTATTAAACTAGAGGGCGGATGAAAATCCGCTTAGGCGAATCGTTGGCTACCCCAGACAAATTTACCAACTTGTCAAGCTTTGAATTGCGTTATAAATCTTGATTGTTAAGCATTCATCTTGCATAATTTAAATTACATATGTATATCTACAGCTTTATCAGTTCAATCTCGTTTAAATAAAAACGGGTGTGGCATCAACCTTTTCCATAACCAAATAATTATTTTTTTATAAAGTGGAATGATCGCAATGATCAATTATGTGCAAAAAGGAAAAATATTGTTTTGCCTATTGGTTTTAACCTGTTAGTTTTGGGGTATATATTAGGGGAGAGCTGTGTAAGTAGACTCAAAAAACGTTGATACCTATTTTTATTTTCTTACCTATCACCGATAAGACAAAAGTTAAGGTTCACATCGACACCATGAGGTGTCTTTTGGCCTTTATAAAAGTGATAGTTCGACTATTAAAAAAACTTTGGCAGTTTTTTCCAACTTTTACAAAAAAATCTCTTTTGGGCTTCGGTGCATCTGTAACTAGCCGCGGTATACCCTTCTGCTTTCCATTCCCATTCGCCTTTCCATTCGTTTTCTCCTATTTTTTTCATCCACTGGTTGGTTTTCGAGATGCTGAATTCTATTTTCAACTTCGCTACTTCCCACAAACGCAGCTCTGAAATATTATAGGTATGGTTTTTGAGATACACTTAAAAACCTTTAAGTTGCTTTAATAAAATGGTAGTGCCATAAAAAGCCTATAAATTCTGATCTGCTTTTATCTTATCTATCAACTAAGTTTTACGTAAGCACAAAACACTTGAGTAAGAAGCCAAAATGTGTTAGTATTTTGAAAATTTTGAAAGCAAGAAACGCGTTTCTCATTTTTTAAAGCTATATATAAAAAAATGAAAAAAAAATTCCTTTTTTTACAACCTACCAACGATCTACCTACCCACAATTTTGTGAACCCATTGACACTTCCACACATCCATTACCCAACCCACCCTACATACCTACCTTCCTACTCAAATTCATTCAAAAAATCTCTCAGCAGCGACACCAAACATTTCAATTATGACCTTGCACCAAATAGGTATTTTATACGTATACCCGTCACGGAAAAAAAGGACAAGGCGCCTTACCTACGAATAATATTCATTGCAGTGCTCACCGCGAGATCATGAGCTGGTCGGAAAAAGTCATCAAACGCATACACACAGAGCCAATATCCCAAACAATTACATTCTAGACATAAATATAAAATTCTCTTAAGCGATCTAAAGGGTGATTTTTTAGCTGGTTTGGTTTTGGCAACACTGGTTTTGACAGCTGACGTGTGTTTAGTACCTTGTGTCACTGTCAAACAGCTTCAGTTCGGTTTGCAATTTAACCACGGATCGTCTTACAAATGAACAACGCTTGCAAATTATTGAATTTTACTATCAAAATTCGTGCTCGGTTCGAAATGTTCATCGCGCGCTGCTTCGCAAACTTGCGAGGCGAGTTTGGTGAACAGTTAATTTCACGTTTCGGGCCGGTCAATTGGCCGCCTAGATCGTGCGATTTGACACCATTAGATTATTTTTTGTGGGGGTACGTCAAGGCTAATGTCTATAGGGACAAGCCCGAGTTACGACACCCACCTGTTCCCCCATTACACCCTGTTCCCCCATTTCCCAATGAACCATGGGAATGGCATACATGACAACAACAACAACAACACGATCCAGCAACACACGAATAGGTAGAATCGCAACTTAATCACTTTTTATTAACCCAATGTACAGGTATATCGATGAACTCGAAGAATCAGCGCAGTACCCGATTGCAACATATTGCAAGTGCAACAAAAGCACAAATAGAGTAAATTCGCAGACTAAGCGTCTGCTGCGTATCCGGCCTGATTATCAAGTTCATGGAAATACCTTTGTAGCGTAGGTTAGATTTAAGTAAAAAGCGAAATCGTTAGATAGTTGGTAGACAGAAATCAAATTGATCAGATGTAATAATAATACAGTTTTTCAATTAAAGTTTGTTAAATCGTTTGTACAGTTTTCACTAATAATTTTATTAAAGATTGTTAAGCAAATAAAAATAGTTTTTTTTATATCTCTCGCGAGTGAAAACACTTAACTGGCGCAGTCGTCCGGAGTGGTGAACGGTTTCTTTTGGTTAAAGCAATTAACAAATAAAACTTTGATAAACTCTGTTTGTGTCGCGAGTGAACGCTATTAAGTAAACTCGGTATCGTATCGCACGGTATTAGTGGCACAACGAAAAATTCAAAGAACTTTAAACAACCAAGACTCCGTTGGGTTTTAACCCTTGATCACCACAAGAATCTACCTCCAACTCAACACCAGCAGCGGTTCTAGAACTGGACATCGTTAATGGGACAGATGCTGATCATCACATTCGTCTTTGGGTTCATGTGAGTGCTGTTGTAGTTATAAATAATTATTAATAAAAACTGTGATCTCAATCGCTGAGCACTCCAGTAACTGCGATCCCAATCGCTGGGCACTCCAGTATAAAGATATAAAATTATAACAACTGCGATCCCAATCGCTGGGCACTCCAGTAAAAAGATATAACATTATAAAAACTGCGATCTCAATCGCTGAGCACTCCAGTTTAATAATCTATTAATAAAAAAAAAAAAAAAAAAAAAAAAAAAAAAAAAAAAAAAAAAAAAAATAAATTTATAAAAAAAAAAAAAAAAAAAAAAAAAAAAAAAAAAAAAAAAAAATAAATTAAACCTTCTTGTTATTAATACGAATGTCTAAAGCACAAAAAATCAAATCAAGATTTATCCCGTACAATCTCAGGCATATTTCGAAAAACTTACTCCCAATCCCTGAAGACAACCTTGATAGTTCCACCTCAAGTTCGAATTCCATTAGCATGGAACAAGAAGAACCGACAAGGCCGGTAGCGAGTCATCCTATTGACCAAGCTGACATTTTCAATTCTCTTAGGATACCGGACGCCATAAAAGACCTTCCTAAATTTGACGGGAACCCAAGGCTGTTGTATGAGTTCCTTAATAATGTCGAGGAGATACTCCTGTACATTAGAGGAACGGACAATACGCCTTATGGCCAAATACTTCTCAGAGCAATTAGGAACAAAATAGAAGGTCAAGCTAATGAGGTTCTGAATATGTACGGAACACCACTCATTTGGGATGAAATCAAGAAAAATCTCATACTACATTACTCTGATAAGCGTACGGAAACGTCGCTTATAAGAGATCTCCATAATATAAAACAACAAAACAAGACAGTAGAATCCCTTTACGGGGAAATAATAGAAATTCAGTCAGCGCTCTGTAACAACATTCAAATCCACGAAAGAGATAAGAATGTTATTAAGGCAAAAAAGGATTTATATTCAGAAATGTGTCTAAACTCATTTCTCAGTGGACTCAATGAACCGTTGGGCTCAAGAGTGAGAGCAATGCAACCAAACTCGTTGGCTGTAGCATTGACTCACTGCATCAAAGAGCAGAACATATCCTATCAAAAGTATTCCTCAAACCATACGCATAGAACCAATTTACACTACAAGCCCTACAATATGAATTCATATACTAGGCAATTCCAAAATAAAAATGTCTTTTTTAGAAACCCGAATCCCTTCCAGCAACAAAGTAACCCATCTTTTCCAAGAGCATAACCTCCTAGAAAAGAAGAAATGCAACCACGTTACCCGCACCCCAACCATCCCAACCATACTCAAAACGGGATCACCCGATTTCAGAAACCAGAGTCAACAAGGTATACCCCAGCTAGCTCATCCATTACTCATAACAGAACTAATCAGAGCCAACAGACGAAATTAAACAGAAATTCGAACTTCAATTTCCATGAAATAAAAAACAACAGAAACAATTTCCAACAATTAGACCAATATTTACAAAACGACCCTACGAATAGTGACGATACTACAAATTTTTCCATGTCGGCCTCGAACAACCAACCGGGTACATAGATACAGTTAAACATCCCTTAACGCTACCCTATATAAATATCTCATCCCCTTTCGGCAGACCACTTAGATTTCTTTTAGATACCGGCGCTTCGACGTCTTTCATCAATCCCGAGTACGTCCCTATAAATAACCAAATCAGTTGCGAACCTATCACTATTACTACAGTATTCAAAAGTTATCGATTGGATAAGCAAATAACTCTGCCAATGTTTGAAGAATTTAACCAAGATGGTTCCTTACGATTCCTTATTTTCAAATTTCACAGTTTCTTCGATGGACTTTTAGGTCTGGATGCCCTTCTTTCACTTAATGCTAAAATTAATCTCGAAAACAAGACTCTTACTACGAAAAACGATATAAATAATATAAACATCAGACCAAACCATTCTTCTGGCATTATTAGTGTTCCAGCTTACTCGAAAATTTTAGCAAAATTACCCATAAACAAGGAAAACGGAAGTGTTTACATGAACTCAATTGAACTCAAACCATTATTGATCGTTAACGAAGGCCTATATAACGTAGAACATTGGTATGGTACTGTCGAACTGACAAACCATTCCAGGTTAGATCAAGACCTTTTTATAGAAGCCCCACTAGATGCAGACACATACGATACCACAGATTTTATTGAAATTAACAATATATCTGAGTCACCTTCCTTATCCGGAAGCTGTGATGAAGACCCATCATTACCTAACTTAGCCAGCCTATTGAGAACTGACCACCTTAATACCGAAGAGTGCAAGGAACTCTTAAAATTGTGCAGGAAATACCGCGATATCATTTATACGGAAGGCGATGCACTCTCTTTCACAAATAAAATAAAACACCAAATAAACACCACCGATGACATTCCGACTTATACTAAGTCATATAGATATCCATATGTTCACAAGCAAGAGGTTCAAGGCCAAATCAATAAAATGTTAGAACAAGGCATCATCCGGCATAGCTATTCGCCCTGGAGCTCTCCAGTGTGGATAGTCCCCAAAAAAGAAGATGCCAGCGGTCGAAAAAAATGGAGATTGGTTATTGACTACAGAAAAGTCAACGATAAAACTATCTCTGACCGATACCCAATTCCTAACATCAATGAAATACTGGACAAACTAGGCAGATGTGTCTACTTTACAACTCTGGATTTAGCCAGCGGTTTCCATCAAATAGAGATGGATCCGAGACACGTACAAAAAACAGCATTCACAGTCGAAGGCGGGCACTTCGAATACGTAAGAATGCCATTTGGGTTAAAAAATGCCCCATCCACCTTCCAGAGAGTAATGGATAACGTCCTGAAAGAATTGGTCGGAAAAATCTGCCTGGTATACCTCGATGACATCATCATATACTCGACCTCCTTACAAGAACACCTAGAGAGCATATCACAAGTCTTTGCAAAGCTTAGGGAAGCAAATTTCAAAATCCAAATGGATAAGTGTGAATTCATGAAGAAAGAGATAGCTTTTCTTGGACATATCATAAATTCAGAAGGGATTAAGCCCAATCCATCCAAAATCCAAGCCATACAAAAATTTCCCCTTCCCAAAACACGTACAGAGATTAAGGCTTTCCTAGGTCTAGTAGGGTATTACCGAAAATTCATTAAAGACCTAGCCAAATTAACTAAACCCCTCACGAATTGCTTACGTAAAGACGCTTCAATTAAAATAGATCAAAACTACGTGGAAGCTTTCGAAACTTGCAAAAACCTATTAATGAACGACCCCATTCTCCAACATCCCGATTTTTCCAAGCCATTTATCCTAACTACAGATGCAAGCAACTTTGCACTGGGAGCTATCCTATCGCAAGGACACATAGGTAGCGACAAACCTATTTGTTTCGCTAGCCGCACTCTCTCACAGAGCGAATGTAATTATTCCACAATTGAGAAGGAACTACTCGCTATAGTTTGGGCCATAAAATACTTCCGACCGTACCTGTTTGGAAGAAAATTCAAAATTGTTACTGATCATAGGCCCCTCACTTGGATCATGAATCTTAAAGAGCCAAACTCAAAACTTGTAAGGTGGAGGCTCAAGTTAGAAGAGTTTGACTACGAGATTGTCTATAAAAAAGGAAAATCAAATACGAATGCTGACGCCCTTAGTCGCATCAAAATTAGCGAACCTTCTGAGAACAACACTCAGGAACTCTTCACTAGTACAATACATAGTGCGAGCGAAAACCTGGATGACGGTATTCCCATATCGGAGAAACCATTAAACGAGTTTAACATTCAAGTTGTTCTCGAAACAACAAATAAAGGATCCCCGATGACAATAGAAACAATTTTCAAAAATAAGCAAAGAAGAATCATACGTAGAGAAAATTTTAACGAAGAAATCATGACCAATATTTTCAAAAGTTATCTTCCTCCCAACAAATTAACAGCTATTTATTCCAGTAATAATGTTTTCCCAATTGTACAATCTACTTACTCCAAGTATTTTTCTCATAGTAAAACCGTTCGGTTTATAAGATGTACCGAAATCCTCAAAGATATTAGAAATGAAGACGACCAGGAAAAACTTATTCGTGACTATCATGAAAACTCAAATCATAGAGGTATTAATGAAACCCTAGCACATCTTAAAAGGGAAGTATTTTTTCCGAACATGAAAGACAAAATTACCAGAACTATTAACAACTGCTGCAAGTGCAAGTTACTTAAATACGACCGAAACCCTCCTAAATTACAATATGAGACCCCAGAAACACCCTTAAAACCCCTTGAAATCCTCCATATTGATTTATATAGCATAAATAACAATCAAATTTTAACAATTATAGATAAATTCTCCAGATTTGCTTGTGGATATACACTTAGTTGCAGAAGTAGCATAACAGTACTAAAATTCCTTAAACAACATATCAGCATGTACGGCATACCCAAAAAAATAGTCTGCGACCAAGGCTCTGAGTTCATGGCAAATATCTTCCAAGACTTTTGTAAACAACTCGACATACACTTACATTACACTTCCTTCCAACAGACGAGTAGCAACTCACCTGTTGAGAGGTTACACTCTACACTTACAGAAATTTACCGTCTTATTTTATCCAAGAGAAAGGAAAACAAGCTTACAACTGACCATGAAGAAATATTATACGAAACATTCATAACATACAACAATGCCATACATTCGGCAACTAAATACACACCTTACGAACTCTTTTTTGGCCGACCCTATAAATTTAACAAAACTTTTACATTTTCAAATGAGCACGAGTACCTATCCAAATTAAACACCTTCCTAAGCGATCTGTATCCGAAAATTCAGGAAAAAGTTCAACATACAACAAATTCGAGAATTGAAAAGTTGAATGTGTCAAGAGAGACTCCTGAGGATGTCAGTGAAAATCAAGTTGTCTTTAGGAAGGAAGCTAAAAGAAATAAACTTACACCAAGATTCACGAAACATATTACACACAAAGATAATAAAGTTACAATACTAACAAAAGAAAAAAGAAAAATACACAAAAGTAGATTAAGACGAAAAAATAAAAAAATAACAAACATATGATACAACATATTCATTTATTTTAACTATAAGTTTCATTTTCACCTTCTTTTCCGCCTCTACTACTTTAACTCCTTTACAAGAACACTGTGCTCAATTAACTTTCAACTCTGCCTTCCAGGATCCCACTATCATCTACCCAAATAATAGAAGTACATAACATCCCAAAAGACCGAAGTATACTACCACTTCGTTTAGGACCCGCAAGAACAATTACTAACTTTCATAACCTTATTCATATTATCAACCTCGAAAGCTACAAAACTAACATAGACGAACTAACTAACTCACTAAATTTATTCGAAGAGCATGCTATGATTACTAACCCCATACACATAACTAGATTTAAACTCAATGAACTTAAAAGGAAATTGCTTACGCTCCTTCCTTTTCAAAGACAAAAAAGAGGCTTGATTGACGGATTAGGATCCGCCATCAAATTTATCACGGGAAATTTAGATGCCCAAGATGCTCTAAATATTAACAATCAGATAGAACACATATACAGTAACCTTCATAACCTTACTAACACAATGGGAAACCAACACACAATCAATTTTCAAATGATGGAAAGATTTAAAAACATAACATCTCACATTAATAAGGAACAGCAGATAATAGAATCATTCCTAATCCAGACATCAAATAGGATAAAACGTGAAGAAGATGTTATAATAGAAACCCAGTACCTTAACCAAATTAACTTTAACATTGACCTACTAACAAACCATATTTCCGGTATAGCAGAGGCAGTGATTCTTTCTAAACTTAACATCATTCCTAAACTTTTACTAAACCCCAACGAATTAAAAATAATTGAAAACAAATTTAATGAACAAAACATACAAATAGAATCTACCGAACATATATATGAACTACTAGGTTTACAAGCCTATTACAATAATACCGATATAATATTCAATATACTTATTCCCAATATTAACAAAGAAAAATATTACTTATATCACATCATACCTTTACCAATAAATGAAACAAAAACAGTTATAACAGAACCATTTATAATGTTAAATGAAAATAACTTACAACATTTCAAAGCACCCTGCCCAAAGATCGAAGGAACTTACATTTGTAACCAGCCTACCGCACAAGAAGAAACTAACAGCTCTACATGCATTGGGAACCTGATGAACAACAAAGCAGCTCATTGCCCTTTGAGCGATGTTGGAAAAGTCGAAACAATTATTCAACCTGAACCAAATTTTATCCTGTTTATAAATTCTCCAGAAATAGTAATCAATTCTACTTGCAGTGCTAAAACGTTTACAATCGAAGGTACAGCCCTGGTCCACTTCAAGAACTGCGATGTCTCAGTTAATGGCATAACCTACCAAGATGACGCAGACACTTTCTGGGACGAAGTACACATCCTTCCACCTCCAAGCAGCAGCATTCACGCTAACACAACCACTGAAATCCTGAACCTACAAAAATTAAAAGACTTCACATTCAAAACAGACGAAAAGGTCAATAATCTACAATTCACAACAAAAACCATATACTCGATTGCAAACGCATCAGCAGCAACATGTATCCTGACAGTCATCATTATAATCATTATAATCTCAAAGAAGAAGAAAAGCAAAGATGAACCACCGTCCCTACAATCCTTCGCTCCAGCTCCAATGACGTCATTGTGGCCGTCGCTCTACACTAAGGGGGGAGGAGTTACGACACCCACCTGTTCCCCCATTACACCCTGTTCCCCCTTTTCCCAATGAACCATGGGAATGGCATACATGACAACAACAACAACAACACGATCCAGCAACACACGAATAGGTAGAATCGCAACTTAATCACTTTTTATTAACCCAATGTACAGGTATATCGATGAACTCGAAGAATCAGCGCAGTACCCGATTGCAACATATTGCAAGTGCAACAAAAGCACAAATAGAGTAAATTCGCAGACTAAGCGTCTGCTGCGTATCCGGCCTGATTATCAAGTTCATGGAAATACCTTTGTAGCGTAGGTTAGATTTAAGTAAAAAGCGAAATCGTTAGATAGTTGGTAGACAGAAATCAAATTGATCAGATGTAATAATAATACAGTTTTTCAATTAAAGTTTGTTAAATCGTTTGTACAGTTTTCACTAATAATTTTATTAAAGATTGTTAAGCAAATAAAAATAGTTTTTTTTATATCTCTCGCGAGTGAAAACACTTAACTCCCGCTTCGATTGACGCACTGGAAGCCAACATCCACGCATTCATTCGTGAGATACCGGCCGATATGTGTGAAAGAGTATGCCAAAATTGGGCTCAGCGGATGTGCTACCTGAGACGCAGCCGCGGTCAACATTTGCATGAAATTATCTTTAAACATTAAATTGCAAGGTTCAAACTATCGATTCAAATACATATTTCATTAATTTTTTCGAATTTTTTGTCTTTTTTTTTAAAAAAAAGTTCTCAACCTCTTAAAAAATCACCCGTTATAATAGATATAGATCGCTTAAGAGAATTTTATCTTTATCTTACCTACCCTACCAAGAACAAAGTGAGTGCCCACTGCGCAATCTGTACAAGAAAGAGAACGATGAAACCAAAGCGCCACGACGGTGTGGTATTTTTTCAAACTTCACGTTTCCTTGTGTGTGTGTTCAAGGAATTTTTTATGCGAAAATAGGCGAGCAAACACTTTTCAAAAGTTAATATCTAAGTTACTACAAGCTAAAATCTTTTTTTTTGAATGCAATCTGATTAAAAGAATTCAAAATAAAAAAAAGATTATGTCATCTATATTGCGCAGTTTGTGTAACTTTGAATTTATTTATTAAAATTATTTCTGGATATATTTTACAGTCTGTAATATTCTTTTTTCATAGTGCTGTCTACTGTTCTTATATTGGGTTTCGTTACTCCAAAAAAAAGCTGGCAAAAAGCTTTACCGTTACGAAAATAGAGGGAAGGACATACTCTTTCTTGGCCTTTTTTAGGATTTTTATAATTTAAAACCCATAAAATAGCAATTTCGATTATTTTTCATTACCATTAGACTTTTTGATCATTTTTACAACCACCTGTGCTAGCATTTGCTACTTTTCTCAAATTCTGTGGGCATGGATTTCTGAGAAAACGGTAAAAATATTTTTTATTTTTTACCGAATTGGCTTAAGAACTTAGGGTCGAAAACAGAAATTTTGAAACGCTTATGATGCAGTTCGCTTGCCTTTTAAACATAACATGCTTCAACCAAATTTAAACAAGGTGGTCATAACCGTTAAGGATCTCGAAATCTTTAAAAAATAGTTTTCGAAAATGTTTTCACGTTTTTCAGTTAAATCTTCAAAGTTTTTGAATATTCGAAGTCTGCTATAGTTTTGCATAAAATTTAAGAGGATGGACTATGCCCGGTGTTAATTTAAAAATTATACTTTATACCGTTTGGGGGATAGAGGGGGAGACATGCGACCTTTTTTTTTAATTTTTTAAATTTCAAATCCATAAAACAAATATTTTGAAGTTTTTTCCAATTCCCGTTAGACTTTTTTCCAATAGCATAACCACCAGCACTAGCCTTGGATGTTTTTAATTTTTTAATTCTATGGCCACCGTTTTATGCGTAAATGGTAAAACAAGCTCCTTTTTTATTTCGTTTTTTAAATAGGTATCTAAAAACTAAGGTAAAAAACGGCAATTTAAAAAAAATTTAACGCAGCCTTCAAATTTTGAATTATTTCTGATACGTGTGATTTTATTCATAGAAATCCATTAAACAGCACCGGATAGAGGGTTATTTAACATGGATTGTCTGGATTGGATTGGATTCTCTGACTATTTCCACAGTTTATACGCACACCAAATTTTGTCTTTCTACGACTTACCGTTTAGAAGTTAAAAAGCGATTGGACGGACGGACGGACGGTCCATTAGAGGTCCTTTTTCCATTTTTGGACGGACCGCTAAAAAGGTGTAAAAAAATGAGTTGCCTTGTTTTTAGCTCAAAAACTTCAAAATTAAACAAATTTTAAATTTTAAAAAATCAGAAATTGTGGCACACACATATTGACTTTAAAAAAGAAGTTTGAGCAAGTTACCTTTTCAATATTAGAGGCTCTGTCACATGAAGCATTTGCATCACCTTCCAAATCTACCTAAATTTAGTTGTTTTTAATATTTTTTTCCGAAAAAACAGAAAAAAAACAAATGAAAAAAGAGCATCCACACTAGTTGTAGAATCTTTTTTATACCCAATCACATAGGATAGGAGTTATATTTAGTTTGATTCATAGTTTGTAACATAGAGAAATAATCACCGTAGGCCCCCAAGACCTTAAGGGCATATGATCGAGTCCGAATCGAATCGAATAAGTCATGTCCGTTCGTCCGTTCGTCCGTGTGTCGGTAGATTTTAGGCCTTACATTTTGAGCTAGGAACTTGAAACTTCAAATTTGTTCTTTCTAGGTCCCGAAGCAGTACAAGTGTACAAATTTTCAAAATCCGCCCACTGACACGCCCACTTTACTTAATAGCATGAAAATTCAAAGTTGTCGTAGGAAGCTGAAATTTGGTTCGCGTTATCCTCGCTTAAGTATATTGTGACTGGCATTTAAGAAAAATGCCCCCTTGTAGGGGAAAACCGCCCAATTGTAGGCGTGTTCATATTTAAAACGTATTCTAATAAACGGTTTTTATTTGATATATTTGCTTTAAATTCAAAATACGTGGACCATGAAATCTTTAGATATGAACGTAAGGTATCAATACAAATAAATAAATTTTTTCCACGCCCACTTTTGGGGGCGCTTTTAAGTATAAACCAAATTTTTGATTTGGTTTCGCAATCAAGACGTGTATATCACTTCTGATAAAAAATGTAAACAAAAAAAACGATGTAATTGAAAAGGCGTGGATGCCCTTTTTAAGGGAGAAGATTCTTTAACTGAGAAATTCTAAATTCAGTTGAAGTAAATAGAAACTGAAATTTAACAACCAAGATTTATGACCCAATTCGGAGCTTGAAAGTGGTCAATTGGGATGGGGTATCGAACGATTCGCCTAAGCGGATTGTGACCCTCCCACTATTTTCACCTAGCCTTAAGTAAAAAAAAACTCGCTTTGAAACAAATATATTGAATAAATTGCTTATGTATGATTACTTTTGAAATCGATGCCACTAGGGGCGGTATGCCGACTTGATTTTATTTTCTCTAACAATCAAGCATCTCGTAGCTTAATGTTAAATTTCAGCTTTTCACGAAGATTTACACTTTTGAAAGTACTAAAGGTTGTTGCACATTAGGCCCGGTTGTGGGCGGATTTGAAAAATTTTAGCACTTGTATTGCTTCGGATGACTTAACTTAGAGCTTACGTACGAAATTTCAGGTTTCTAGCTCAAAACTAAAGTCCTAAATATTGGTGACATACGCACTAACGGATATGGCTCATTCGACTCAGCATTCTGTCTCGATCATATGCCAAGGTCTTGGGGGTCAACCTCAAGGTATTATTTCATTACATTAAATTTTTTCCTGTATCAAACTTATTAATAATTTCTGTGGAAAGGGTGTTACAAAAAATTTAACATCATATCACACTTTGCTTAGTAATCACTAAAAACAACTTACAAAATGAAACATAAACCACCGCCACTTAAATGCGTTTCCACCCTTTCCCCAAGGCAATTACAACTTGTTAAAGCACACTGCGAAAAGGCAGGATGAGATAAAAATATTTCAAGAATATATTGATCTCAAAAAAATAAAACAAAAACAAGTGGGAAAGTGCAACGTACGTATGTAAAAACTTCTGTCCATCTGTGACGGATCGCAAAACATCCTACCCTACCAAAAATAGGGAAGCCACACCTCCAAAAAGTGGACGGGATATAAAAATATAACAGTTGAATGCTTTATATTAGGTGGTTGCATACATTTCGTCGTAACGTTTTCTCATAAAAATAACTTTTTTAGCGCCACGCCCACAAAATTGGGTGGCGTTATATACTATATAAGCAAAGAAGTTAGAAATTGCTAATATCTACAACTTTTGTCATACAATTTTTATTCAAATCTATATATATATAAATGAATTCATGTATGTTTGTTTGTCTTACACACGTGTCTATACCATTCTTCAGATTGCAATGAAATGAGCGGCTGTTTGTATTGGCCCAAGGAAGGACATTGGGCCATAGATAAAACTCTCTGAAAATTTCCAATGCAACTTGCGCACATTCACTCTGTTTAAGATATTTTAGTTTAATCAAATCAAAATATCAAAAATTAAATAAAATCTGTAAAAAAAAAATTGCCTTTGGAGGCCACAGTGTTTGGGTGAACCGCTTCGCGGATTCAAAGGATTTCATCCCTCTTTATCGCGGGACTTAGCTGATAAAGAGGGTTGAAAGGTTCTTATTAAAACTACTTATTTAAAGAATTTTTCATTCCAATTAGAATTGAAAGTTCAAAGCTTCAACAGGATAATTTCTGCCGAGTCAGCTATCTGGCACTAAACTAGCACAAAAGTCTAAAATACACCAAAATTTTTGGTGTATTATTTGCACTTTCATGATATGCTTTTTCAATATAAAAAATGTACTAATTTTCAGTATATAATTAGCATCGGCTGTACAAAAGTTATACCGATTTTCGGTATACAAATTGTGTTAGTATAAAAATTGTTCTGGTTACTAGGACGTAATTTGTTCCAAAAATGTATACTATGTACTTTCAGTACATAAGCTCAAATTATACACCAAATTGTAAACCGTTTACACCACATTGATTCCCTTGAGCGCAAGAAAAACACGATAGTTCGATGATAAAATACACCATTATAGCGTATCGAAGTTAACTTCTTCAATTAAAAACAGTTTATCGAATTAAAAATTACACCGTTTATAATTTTTTGGTGTATTTATCTGCAAGAACTACGAATTCATTCTATGACTTAAAGTATTCACCTTAATAATAAGGACGCAAGAATATCATGAAAAAATATCAATATGAGCAACTTATTTAAAAACAAAGCCCTATCTGTCGATTGATTTTTTGCCCTACACCGTCTAAAAATCGAGCACCTCGAAAATTTCAATAAATTAAATATTTTTTATTCGATTTTTGAAAAATGGTTTTTCGGAAATTATAATTTTCGCGTTGCTTTTAAACGTAATACATACAGACATACTACTGAAAATAGGTCAAAAATGCCAAATTAAGTCGTAATATACCGTAAAATAATTAATCATACGACTAGTAGAATCTCATTTTTTTTCCTTATGTTTTTTGCACAATATGGCCGTCGGACACTGGGGCAACTGTATGGAGAGCATGGACAAAACTATATTTGCACGAACAGTAGTACAAATTTTAACTAGTTTGTTATTTATATTAATAAAAAAAGAACAATTAATCATTTGGCAAAAAAGTTTTTCTAATTTCATTCAAAAATACAAATTTACACATTTTTTTAACGATGAGTTAAAGAGAAAATAAAAACATTCTCTCAACACATAATTATTTTTCATGAAAAAAATTCTTTTTAAAAATATATTGAAAGGTTTCTGAAACATAAGGTATGGAAAATATGTGCCTGTTGGCGACGTGTTTAACGTCATAACTTTTCAATCATTTTGTCAACCTAAGCTTGAATTAAAGCTCAAGTAGTATTCTCGAGAAACAGTCTTAAAACCGCAGTTTTACCGAATGTTCGGAAAAAAAAGATAAAGATCAAGCACGAAATTCGATCGCCTCGACTATTCCTGACACTAAGGGCAAACTAATTGAAAAAATCACACATATAAACATTATTTGACATGTTTGGGAAAACTATAGCCAAGTTCGAATTATAAGCAAATTCTGATATTTGGGTCGAAAAATTTCAAAAACGATTTTTCAAAATATTTTTAAGTCTTAGCAGTCTCTTAATCTTATAATAATTACGATTGTGTGCAAATTTGTCTTGAAGATTTCTTTTTTAATTTTCTAGCTCAACTGGAAAAGTTAAAAAAGAAAATTAAAAATCCGATATTTCACCGTTACCTTTCTTAAAATTCTGGGCTTAAAATATTTTGAGACGGATTTTGAAAATGAGGGCATAAAAAATACCGCACTCTCAGTGTGGTTTATTTCACAGTTCATATTCAACCATTGAGCGTATTAGCCACACCAGCAGACTGTATGAGTTTTTTTAACCAACAAGCATTTTCTGTTAAAAAAGTGTATAATGGGCGAGATCTCTTTCAGCATAATTAATACTTCTGACAAATCTTTAGCGAACAGAATTATGTATAATATTTGAGTTATCATAATATGAATATATTTAATAAATTTTATGAATAAAAATTTAACAAAATTATAAAAAAAATAAAGTAAAGGGAAAATGACAACTCGTTGGTGTTCAATCATTGTTTGTGCTTTCATGCTTGTACATATCTACATGTTTTTACATATGGCTGTAAAATAATAAGTTTACATTTAATAAATGCTTTATAACAGCATATTCTTTTACGATCCCAAACATGATATCAGCAGGACAAATTAACCACGTAATAAGAGTGGAATTTCATGCATCTTTATTGTGGTGCCATTATGTACCAAGATTTCACAATTTGTGATCAAAAAGAACTTGCATAGTTTTTTCGATGCATTTTAGAGTTTTCATTATTTTTTTTTAAATGGGATATGCGGCTGTTTTTAAAGGTCAAGTATTCACCCTATATATTTCAATAATACGTTTGGCCACTGGGATCAAGGGTCAGGAGACAGCCCTTAAAAGGAAGAAATGGTAAACTATATGGCGACTAATTAATTCCAATTACATTAGTTGTTTAGTTTTCGAACCTATGTTGCCTGGTGTACTTAATTTCCACGTAAATCCTTTACCGAAATATAGTGGACCATTTCAATTGGTGCATTTTATCTAAAACACAGCGCGCAAAATATGCTACCTTGGTTGGTTTCAGAATCGAACTATTTTATGCACTGGTAATAGTATATAATAAACACATCTGAACATCGGTTTATTTTTTGCACCACAATTCAAGTAAAATGTTGAAATTTTGCACAGAAAAGACACAGTACAATTCTTATACCGTATATTTCAAGAAATACACCAACATTTTAAAATTTTCTTGGATTTTATCTATTTTGCACCTACATTATTAAATTTACACCAATTTATGCACCAGTGTGCTGCTTGAGCAGTCGCCTGTGGCCATATACGGATATGTGATATTTTACGGATATTTTACCTTTTTTCTCTATAAATTCTAAGCTAATCGAGACAGACAATCGGAATCGGGACACCCAAATCCATATATTAGAATAATAAATCCAACATATTCCACTCCGACCTACAGGAAACTTAGTGCCATAATAAATTTCCTACTAACAATAAATTTGAAAAAAAAAAATACAAAATTGTAGCACAATAATATTGTGAAAAAAAAACAGTTCTCAAATTTATTCGTTTTAAATAGTCGCTAAGTTCAAAAAGTTAAGTTTTTTTAAATTACCCACATTTTTGGTCAATTTACGTTATTTTTCTTTCCATAAGAGCCTTCCACAAAGCATAAAAAAAACATTTTGATAAAAGATTAATGAAATTGGTAGGTAATGCCATTCTCAAGTTATAGCGGGACCAAGGGAAATATGGATTGATTTGATGTTGAAAACCGAGGCGAAAGGCAAAATCAGTGTTTCAATTTTGTTTCGATATCAAAAAGCATTTGTTATAATAAAAAGTTATGTATTTGAAGTAGTTTTCATTGCAGTTCGAATAGAAAATTCAAAGATTGGACAGGACATCGTCTGTCGGGTTAGCTAGTTTCATATATATTTAATGAAAAACAGTAATTTTATGCTTTAATCCCTTAAAAAAGTGGTGTGGTCAATGAAAAGGCCAAACATTTTGTGCTTACTTAAAGATATACAAGAAAATATTACATACCAAAAATTAGTGCGTTAGCACCATCGCAACATAGCTAAAATTTGAAAAAAGTATTTTTTAAAATTAGAGATGGTCGCATACATGTCTATGGGCGGATTCAGCTAATTCCCAAACTTGACCTAAAAGACTGGGCTTCCAGCCAACTCACCAACTTTCAGCTCTCTAGCTTAGAATTAAATGCCTAAAAGTTGATTTCACACGAACGGATGGGCATGGCTTAATCGTTTCTCCTGACGGTCCCCTCCATATCTCTAAAAGGTCTTAAGGGTTAACTATACAACAAACTTAATATACCCTGGGTAGAGAAGGGTATAAAAAGGAGTAGACTATTTCATAGGAAACTGCTAAGCTCTTAAGCTTTGTTTTGTATCAGTGTCTTTTGATAATAAGAACCCCAAGGGAAATATCCATTTAAATTGTTTAAACAATACATTGTACAAAATGTATTTTTATTTTCTTAATTATTTCTTATAAATAATAACTCTTTTAAATAAGGGCTTTCAAAGCGAAGCACCAAAATTACATTTGTTCGTGAGTGAACTCACTAAAAAATATAAAATAATTTTAAACTAGTGGGAGGATACCAAATTTCAGCTTCCTGCGACAACTTTGATTTTTCATGCTATTAAGTAAAGTGGGCGTGTCAGTATGGGGGTTTCAAAAAAATTTACAATTGTACTGCTTCGGGACCTAGAAAGAACAGATATCAAGTATTAAGGTCCTAGCTCAAAATTTAAGGCCTAAAAACTATCGACAGACGGATGGACGGACGGACATGGCTCATTCGACTTACAGTTCGGTGTCGATCATATGCCCTTAAGGTTTTGGGGGTCTACGGTTATTATTTTTCTATGTTACAAACTTGTATTGTATTGTTGTAAACTCAACATTTGTATATCACTTCTGATAAAAAATATACACAAAAAAACGATGTAAATAATAAGGGGTGGATGCCACGCACCTTTTTAAGGGAGAAAATTCTTTAACTGAGAAATTCTAATACTCTTTATGTTAAGTATTTGGCCCCGGTTTTTGTAAACGGGCCTCAAATGTCTGCTAAATGGCCCGCACTGCTTATTTCTTCGCGATAATGCTTTACAAGGAATACTACTTGCTTTTCACACAAACAGTGCGTGTGAGTGAAGTATTTCTTTTTGACGCAAGCGAGAAGCAACCCAAATGTACGTGCATATTCGTGGCTAAAGTGAGCTAATGTCACTTTTCCTCAGGTAAGTAAACCAAAAGTAGTGTTAGTCCCTAGAAATGTATGAACCTCCCGCCACTGACTTTTTCCGTTGCAAAAATCATAACTTTCGAACGCATAAATGTATCAGCACAATTTTTTCGTCCTTTAAATAAAGTAAATATAGGGAAATTGGCTGCACAGGGTGTTTCAAAATAGTTTGCTGAGGTGAGATTTTTCTAGAAAAGGAAATTATCAAAATAAGGCATTATAGTAAAACTATAAAAACAGTCCTAAAAGTTGTGGAATTTGAAAAAAAAAGTGGCGACAAGCACTTGAATATGTGCTAAAATTAAATTGGTGATAGCAGTGGATGCTAAAAGTAGACGAACCAATTTCTAACATTTTTCTTTTGCAAGTAACATAAAACAGTATTTTTTCCTTTTGAAGGATCAGTAGAATCCTATTATTTGAGTAACATGTTTTATATGAAACATTGTAGGAAAAAAGTAAACAGGAGAAAAAATATATTAAAATTAATTACAAAATACTAGTAAGTGCTCAAGGCGTATGACAAAAAAAATGCTTTTTTTCCTTTAAAATTTATTTAAAAAAAGGGGCGTGGCATAACCAGTCCATATAACTAAAAATCTATATAAGCAAAGAAATATTTCAGTGTTCGGCTAAAATATACACAAATATGTAATCTATTGCTTCAGTTTTAATAATTTAGTAAAATGGACCCTAAAAATTTGATTTAAAAATTCGAGAATATAGTCTGGTGTACCTTATATGCTACATTTATCTTCTTATTTTTTCCTTAATTATGCTACTAAACAAGTTTTTGTGGCGATTTAGAGATTACTCTTGAATTTGATTCACGCCCCCCAAATGTGGGCGTGAGCCAAAGCTTTGTTTTAACAATATGTAGAACAAAGTGTTTTCTACATAAAATATCAAGTACAACTTTTTCGACTCGGAACAAAAATAAGGAATTAGATGCATTTAAAAAATAACTCTTTTATCAATGCCACGCCTACAAGTAGGGGCCCACCGACATTACATTTCTTTTTTATGTCTTAAAAATAAATAAATAACTAAATAGAGTGGCGCAACAGCTCGAGGTGAACCAGAGCCAACTTCTCAACAATGTATGCTGGTGTGTTCATTTCTTTACATACAAGGGGACCTACAATTTTTGACCGAATCTGAACGGCACTTTGAGAAGTTTTTCAAGACAAATGTACTCTCGGAGGGCTTGTCAGACCCTCGCGGAGGTGGGGATCGTGAAAAAGAACAAGTGTTTTTTTTCAGGTGACGATGGCAGGATTCGAACCCAGACCTCCGGCGTAGTAAGCACACACACTAACCACTTTTCACTTGCAATCTTTAAAAGATGCTATGAGCCAAATTTTAGCCATTTACGACGTCTTTCAGTTATGAAAGCACAGGGAATGAGACAAATGAGTAAGAAAAGGACAGAACTGGGACCACAATTTTTTGTAAACAAATTACAATTTCTCCGAAGAGTGCAAAAAGTTCTAGCCACAATTTTGCATACGGCTTAGCAAATAGCTAGTGCAAACTATCCTGGTCGATTTTCCGCGTGAACTTGGAAGACTTTTTTTGAAACAAAAACACTTCCACAAAAATGTGTAATTTTCTTTTATTTATTTAAAATAGTAGAAACATTTTTTTTTTAATAAAATTTAATTTGCCTTTATACGAGGCTACTAGACTATGTTAAAGAAAATTCAAAATTTTTATTTTGTAAAGTAAATAAAGAAATTAGTTTTTTTTGTTAGGCGTTTCTCTAGAGCAAAATTGACTAACTTTGAAAAGATATATAAGTCAAAATAGTTAGCTGAAAATTATTTTGTTTGCTGTTTTTTAAGCTCCTTTTATATTTCTATTAAAAATAGAAAACAAAACAATAAAAAGAACATTGAATTAAGTATTTTTGCTACAAGTTTTGGCCTTTGGGGCCACAGTGGCGCCGTCAAAATTGAAAGACTTTAAAATTGGCATCATATGGACGTGACGGTCGGACGTGGCTTTTTCGGCTCGGAATTCACTCTCGATCGTGTGGCCTGTATGTAACGCAATCACAGTAGTTTTCCGCTGACCACGCTCGATCTAATTCGAAGCGAAATATTTGTGGTGAGTTCAGAAATGTACTCATTAAAATTTAAAAACGCGACTTATCCGAAAATTATTAAAAACCAGCGAGTAAGTGCTACAGTGTGTACGCAGAAATTACAGTCCGTTAAACGGAACTTTGAATGCACAATCCTATCCCACATTTTATATAACGGCTATTTCGGAAAGGAGCGTGGCTCAACCGCTCTTACCACAAAGTATAAATATTAGCATAGGTATCTGCAAGTTTCACCTAAATGTAAGCAAGTGTATAATTTTTTTGGTTCGAATTCAATATTTTCGTGAATTCGACCCCTTAAAGGTGGCGTGGCTTAAATTTTGAATGAGTTGAATTTAGCTTGGAATCTTGCATACATACCTAAAATTCTTTTTTTTTTTACTTGTTCTTTCATAAATTAGGCTTAAGGTCAAAATTGCGTTTTTATAAAAAATTCGAGGTTTTTCATCAATTTATTCTGCCTCCAAATATTTTTTTTTTCCGGGGGGTAGGAATGCTTCATAGGCACTACGAGGACCGGCCGCGCGTACTCATAGTAGGGTGAGATTCTTACTCACTAAAAAAACCTCCCATTTTCCGTTAGACTACGACTATAAGTTTCCTTAACAAGTAGTTCAAGCTTCTGTAGTAATCGCGTGTGGCAGGCTGCCTTCCAACGAAGGCACCTACAATACCGTCAATTTATGCGGTTTCATCTTATGCTGCTAGATCTAACGGTCTCATTCGTTGTAGTCGCCGCGTAAGATTTGTCTGATCCAAAGTTCGGATAATTTCATTGTTGCAATGTCCGCCAATTCGAGTACTAAGTTTGCGAGCAAAATTTGTTACCTCGTCAGTCACGGTTGCGATTCCTAGATCTCGGTGTAGATCACTATTTCTTATGTACCATAGAGCATTAACGATGGCTCTGAGTGTTTTATTTTGAAAAGTTTCTAAAATAGATATATTGCTTGGTTTAGTACAACCCCAGAGTTGTATACCGTAAAAGATGGTTTTAGCACTTGCTTATACAAAAGCAGTTTGACGCTTAGATTCGAAAATCTTCCGATAAGCCAATTAATTTCCCTTAACCTGATTTCGATTTCGTCGCGTTGCTTTTTAACGTGCGGCTTCCATTTAAGTTTTGCGTCTAGAGTCATTCCTAGATATTTCGCTTCATTTCAGCATGGGATTTGTACGGAGTTAATGAATAAAGGTTTGTTGTTTATCTATTTATAAGTAAAGTTAACATGCGTTGACTTAGTCTCGTTCAGGACAACTCGCCTGCTCTTCGTCCAGTCGCATATTTTGTCTAAAGCGCGCTGAAATTTCCCTGTTGATAATTCAACTGTCATATCAATAGCGAGAATAGCAGTGTCGTCAGCGAACGTAGCTAAAATTGTTCCCTCATCGTGGGGTATGTCTCTTGTATGAAGCAAAAATAATATTGGGCCGAAAACGCTTCCTTGCGGGACACCGGCATTTATCTCTTTGAATTCCGAGTACTCATTTTCGTACCTTACGCAAAAGATTCTGTCTTTAAGGTAAGACTCTAAGATTCTATAGAGTTTTTCTGGTAAGCTAAGCCTTAACTTGTACTTCAGGCCTTCGTGCCACACCTTGTCGAAGGCTTGTAATACGTCGAGAAAATCGCTTGTATATATCTTTTTCGCTTCCAGAGCTTTTTCTATTTCGTTTGTTATTCGATAGACCTGGTCGATTGCTGTATGCTTTTTTCTGTATCCGAATTGGTGATCTGAAATCAATCGTCTTTCTTTACGCCTCCAAATATGGCGTGGCCCAAACATTTCTGTGAATTATACGTAGAACTAATTGTTTTCTAAATAAAATATTATGTCACAAGTGAGTTAGTACAAGAGTTCGTCTGTGACAAACTATTATATGTATACCCGACCCTATATACCGTGTAACACCAAATCTTAAAGTTTCTTGGCCTGAATTCAGGTTTTATTTGTAAAGGACACGCCCCCAAAAGAGGGCATGGGCTAAAAATGAAAATCAAGGTCTTGGGCCAATATTGCTCAGTACCAAACTCTAAGTTAGTTCCTATGACTTGGCTTACTTGACCAAAAGGCATTTTAAAAGAAAATGTGAAATAGATGTTGTTTTACATTAAAGCCAGTAGTGGGCGCGGCCGTTGACGGATTAAGCCAAATTTAATACTTTGTCTGTGCAGCAGAAGATTCAAGCCGTGTAACAAGCTTCAGATCTTTAGCTTGATTTTGAAGACCTAAAACCTTCACGCATACAGACGGACGGACGGACGGACATAGTTAAATCGATTCACCTGTCAGTCTCGATCATATCTCTAAAAGGTCTTAAGGGTCGACGATGATTATTTCACTGTGTTACAAACTATGCATTATAACTTATATACCCTCGGTCGGGTATAAACATTTTTCAATTTGGAGCAAAAATATTGAATAAAATGAATTTAAAAAATTAACCCTTAAAATACATAGATGTCACGCGCCCTGGAGGAGGCATACAGATTAAATTTTTATTTTTTATGTCTCACATTCATTAGGACATGCTAAATGTCAAATATTAGCCTTTTAAGACGTCTTTTAGTTTTTAAAGCTCTGGAGGTAGTTGCACAACGCCTACCGATTGTGGGCGGATTTAAAAAATTTTAACACTTGTACTGCTTCGGATAGCAAGGAGCCCGTGTACAAAATTTCAGCTCTTTGGCTCAAAATTTAAGCAATGAAAACACATGTCACACAGACAGACGGACGGACGGACATGGCTTAGTCGATCCAAAATTCGGTCTCGAGCATATGCCCTTAAGGTCTTGGGGGTCTACCATTATAATTTCACCGTGTTACAAACTTTGACAAACCTAATACATATACCTCCTATGCTGTGGGATGGGGTATAAAATGTTCCTGCAATTGTTTCTATGCCCGGGCAAATGAAGGGTGACGACCGTTGTCGATTGTGACATTGTATTTTTACTGTACTTTTTACTGTATTTGTTGCGGTTTGTATTACCAAATATATTTATATAGGTATACCATTGGACTCACTTTGCATAGCATTGCACCCACTTTTGATAAAGTAAAACGCACTCACCTGAAATGAAACAAGAATGTTATTCATAAAAAAGAGTATGTAGTTCGATATAATATTATGTGTTATTGGTGTGTGTAGTAAACTGTGCATTTATAGGTATCTACATAGCAATGTAAATAAGTGAATAATGCAAGAGATCGTAATAGCTATCAGTTTGCTGGCCTGAAGTCATACATTGCATGCCAATTATTTTTCTTGGCCACGACCTCGAAATTGGAAGAGGGCTTGTAATAAAATCCCAAGGAAAATCGCGAAGGGTATAGAATTAAGAAAAAAATAAAAATTATAAACCAAAGTTAAATCACGTAATGCTTGTCAAATTGAGCGAGCTAACACTAAGACGCAGTAAGGAGTAGTCTAATAGTCTACCGATAGTATGAAAAGCTAAGTTGGCGTTCAGCTGGCGTTAGCTGGAGAGTTCAGATAAGCCCTCTTAAACTGGTGACAAACTCACCGAGGGACAGAGGTCATGGTTTGTTCCCCACAAAAATCGATTTAAATCTCTAAGGCTAAGAGTGTGGAGCCTGTTTTATCATTTCTCTACTTGTATAGGGATGTATCTTAATACTATTGCATGTAATATAGTGCAATAGATTTTCAGCAACCATCAAATATACCGGTTGAGACTTAACCGCAGTTGCACAGCCAACACAGACTAGCTGCTAAAGTTTGGGCTGAGTAATGAAAATAACGTTAAATGCCAGCCAAATGTGCATACGTTGATCCCACAAGAAGTAAAATTAAGTTCTGTATTAGTTCTGTATATCGTCTCGACTGTAAACAATGGTCCAATAAAAAGAGCGAGGACGAATGTGTTTCTCATGTTTAACTCATGTTTAACTCAATGTTTAGCTCATCTAAAAAGGGACTTCATTTCTATAAATACATTAGAAGTTGTAATCGTATTTCATGGGAGACTCATTGATTCGACTCAGAGAAACTTTTTAAATAGGATCTCCCTCAGCTTTTGGCGTCCCCCAATAATTGTGGTATAGTAGCAACAGTGCGTATGCAAAAACTTCAGTCAGCCTGCGACGGATGGCAAAATACCCCACCCTATCAAAAAAGGAAACTGCGACCAGTTCAAAAACTGGGCTAGGTGGTTGCATACATATCGGCCTAAAACTCCGCCTTTAAAAAAAAAAAGCACTTTTTTAACGCCACGCGCTCAAAAGTGGGTGGAGGCACGAAAAATATATACATAAAAGTTAGAAAATGCTAATATCTACAACTTTTGTTATATAATTTTAAGTCAAATTTGATATATATTTATTGAAAAACAGTAACTTTAAGCTTAAATCCCTTAAAAAGTGGGCGTGGTCAATGAAATTTTTTGGCTGAATGCGCTAGCGCCATGAATGCGCTAAAATGAATGCGCTAGCGCCATTGTTACATAGCTAAAATTTAAAAAAAAGTCGCACATACAGGCCTGTAGTGGGCGGATTCAGATTATTTTCAAACACGATCTGAAGAACAAGATTTCAGCCAACCCACCAAATTTCAGCTCTCTACCTTTAAATTTAAGGCCTAAAATTTGTTTACATACGCACGGACGTACGGATGGACGGCCATGACATAATCGATTCTCCTGTCGGTCCCGTCCCTATTTCTAAAAGGTCTTAGGGTTCTACGGTGATTATTTTACTGCGTTACAAACTTATCAAACTTAATATAGCCTGGGTCGGGTATAAAAAGAGGTAAAAAAACTGTATTTCTGCACACTGTATTTCTTCTTCTAGAATCTCTTCTCTGAAGTCTATAGTTTCAGAGAAGAGATATCATGTGTAATTTGTGCATGATAATAAGAAATTTCGAATCCTGCCATCGTCACCTGAAAAAAAAGACTTGCTCTTTTTCACGGCCCCCACCTCCGCGAGGGTCTGACAAGCCCTCCGAGAGTATCATTTGTCTTGAAAAAACTTCTCAAAGTGCCGTTCGAATTCGGCAAAAAATTGTAGGTCCCCTTGTATGTAAAGAAATTAACACACCAGCATACATTGTTGAGAAGTTGGCCCTGGTTCACCTCGAGCTGTTGCGCCACTCTATTTTAATAAGAAATTTCTTGTGTGATATTGAATTTTTATTCTTTCCCTGCTTAGTGGTAAGCGGTTTTTTTTATTATATTTACTCCTCTCCCTAAAGCTTTTCAAAACTGCACTCACCTAAATTCCTTCTAACACATACATACGTATACCACACGCTGTTTTACACTAATTTCCAGTAAATCACTATCTCTGTCTAAAGCTTTCACTGTACCATTAAATTAAATATAGCTCATAATAAATAGACTTTCATGTCCTTGTTTTTGGCAGCGAAGTTTTAGCTACTTAGTGGCGCAAAGGTAGGGTGTAAGTTTGACGAAGTTGTTATTCTCCGAAAGTCTAGGTTCGAATCCCGCGGTCGTTTCGAAGATTTTTTTTTTTGTTTTCTCTTTACGTAGTGGTTTGTCAAAATATTTTAACTTTCGAATTATTCGTTACTAGGTCCTTTTAATACCAAAATTTTTTTTCTCTCGAAATGGCCTGTTCAGCCGAAAAATGTTGCGATAGCAAAATCAATGCCCCTCTATATACTTGCCATGGTCCTTGTGGTAACCACTTTCATGCTAAATGCGTTGGCTCAACTGCCGCGTTTCTTGAAAAAGTCAACTCATCTGAGCTAGCTTTGAGGACCCGTAATAAGAAATCAATCATTGAGGTCCCTTCAAACTCATCGCCTCCGTTAATTAGTAGTGCTTCTCAAGATATTACAGCCTCTGTTTCCAACTTACCCTCCAATTCTTTACAATCTGTGCCTAAGCCAAAAATAATCTTTGTTTCTAGGCTTAAACCAGAAACTACTGCTGATGAAGTTGTTTATCATCTGATTTCACAAAAAATCATTTCTACTGATTCTATTGTCAAATGCACGAAACTCAGTAAGCAAAACAGCTTTGTGTCGTCGTTTAAATTAGTATCCCTACCCGCTCTTTTCGACTCTATTTGTAACAGCACAATCTGGCCAACTAACACTCTGGTCAAGGAATTTACATATCGATCCACAAAGGCTAAGCCACAAAGTAAACAAAACGTCTTTTCAAAAAACTAAGCAGCAGGCTAAGCTGCTTCTATCAGAATGTTCGATCGATCCGCAGCAAACACAAATCGGAAGATGTATTTAAAAATTCAATGGTTTTTCCTCATGACGTCATTGTTTTGACTGAAACTTGGCTCAATGCTAGTATTACTGACGCGGAGCTCTTTAATAATGAGTTTCTAGTACATAGAAAAGATCGTCATAAGGACGATTTGAAAGCATTGGGTGGAGGAGCTCTCACCGCTGTTCGGAAACACATTACTTCGTCGAAAGTTCCCTTCCCCTTTTCTGTCAATATGGAAATTGTATGTGTAAAACTTGATTTCAAGCCTTATTTTGTATATGTTGTAAACACATATATCCCTCCCGATAGCTCTGCTGAAATATACTCGGAGCTAGCAAAAGCCCTTGATTATATATTCAGCCTTTCATGTTGCAATAGTACTGTTCTCCTAATTGGTGACTTTAACCTTAGTCCTCTAAAATGGGTACCTTCAGACGATAGTACGTATTTTATTCCATGTGTTTCCTCTGCTCAAACGGCACTTAATAAACTAGACAATATTCTTTCCTCTGACTTACAGCAAATAAGCTGTATCAAAAATATTAATAATCGAATTCTCGATTTAATATTAATAATCGAATTCTCGATCAGACGCTGTTAGTACTGTTGCCTGTAAGTCCACATGCAACATTACTAAAATAGATACTCACCATCCACCACTGGATGTATTTCTTGACTTGAACGGTCTCATTCATGAGAATAATAATTCATATGATCGTTCATACATGTTTGATTTCAAAAAGGCTAACTTTCACGCTCTCTCAGAAAAGTTAACCAGGTTAGGTATTTCTAACGTTGCGAACTCTTCTGATGTAGACTTCTGCGTGGATAATTTTTATTCTATTTTGAATACCTCCATAGGTAATATTATTCCTAGAAAATTAAAGAAAAACGAGATTTGTGACCGTCCCTGGTTAAATCATACAGACCTCGAAAGAGTTATAGTAATTTTTGAGGAATTTAAAGCTCTTTCGGACTATCTATATAACAATTATATCTCTCAAATGGGAGCATCATTTAAATCTAATCCATATAAATTTTGGAAATTCGTCAATTCGAAAAGAAAGACGGACGGATATCCAGCGAATTTAACGTATAACGGTAACTCATCTAACGACCCTGCTTTGATTTGTAATTGCTTCGCTCACAACTTTTCTAAATCGTTCAGAGATGGTCCGTTTCCTGTCGACACGGAATAATTGAATATCTTAAGCATTCAGCACAAGTCAGCTTTAATGGAATACCAGTTGCTTTTGAGTCTATTAAAGAGTTCATGTCTAATCTTAAAGAGGATTGTTCTGCAGGACCAGACGGGTTTCCACCTATTTTGTTAAAAGAATGTAAGGATATACTTGCCTTTCCCCTCCAACATTTATTTAAGCTGTCGCTTTCTTCTGGAATTTTTCCAAACGCTTGGAAGCTATTGTATATAACCCCTGTTTTAAAAAAGGTAGATAAGTGTGATGTGTCAAATTACAGACCAATTGCAAAGCTATCATCGATACCTAAACTTTTCGGGCAAGTTGTTTGTGATAGTCTTGTCTTTTTCTGTCGCAATATCATTTGTAGAGAATAACATGGCTTTGTAAGAAACAGATCCACTGTCACTAACCTCGTGTCCTTTCACAGCAAGTGTACCAACGCTCTGGAGATTCAATTTGAAGTTGACTGTATTTACACAGACTTTTCAAAAGCTTTTGATCTAATTTCACATGAAATTATTGTTTTTAAACTTACATCCCTAGGTTTCCCACCTAATTTCATATCTTGGATTATATCTTATCTTCACTTGAGAACTTATCAAGTAAATTTCAGAGGGACTAAATCAAATATGTTTTCCGCGGTATCAGGTGTTCCCCAAGGGAGCCATCTTGGTCCTCTTCTCTTTATACTCTCAACTAATGATTTCCCGTCAAGTGTGAAACAAAGTGATATTCTTGCATATGCCGATGATATGAAAATATCAAAAACAATAAAGTCAGTGTCGGACCATAGTTTTTTTTTAAAAATGGACTCACACTTAACCCAAGTAAGTGTCAGGTTATGACGTTCTAAAAAAAACGTACGCCGTCGGAGTTCTCATATACAATAAACAACCACATCCTTGGTCGTGTCTTTCGATTTAGTGATCTTGGTGTTTTCTTTAGCTCTGATCTTACTTTTTCCGAACACATTAATCAAAGATAGTGCATTAAAAATACCTAAATTTAGTTATTTTCAAATTTTTTTTCCGAAATAACGAAAATTAAAATTGAAAAAAAAGCATCCACACTAGATGTAGAATTTTTTTTTCTTGTTAAAGTAGCCTAGCATTTCCTTAATTAAACGCCGTTGGTTTTGTTAAACTATTCAAAATATTGTAGTACCAAAACAAAACATCAAGCTTTTTTTTTAGGGACACCTAGCCTTAATGACGGCTCAAGGATATGAAAACACCATTCGACGATAAGCATTTGATCCGATATGTCCTTTCCGATGTGCAATTTGGATATTTTTATCACTTGCTAGGTAGTTGTGACATAATACACATTTCACGTATGTATGTATACATATATTGAGTAGCTTTTTTGCAAGATCCTGCGGTTGGTGTATATTTTCTTGCATGTTTTAATATGACGTGTAGCATTATTTTTAGGTTTCTAATTTAGCCTTCATAGGCATTTTGCGTTAGCGGTAGAAGCAATTTTCTTCAAAGGACCGTGTCCTTGAAGCACTCGTCATTCGTACAGCGTGTGTGCGATGTTATTTGGTTTTATTATCCTCTTTTCTGGCGGCGATGTACATATGTATACGTCACCAGGGGCGTTTGTTTGGAAATTACACTTCATGTAGAGGAATATGTCTTCGCTTTATCAAAGTCTCAGTGAGTGTTTATATAGATAGTCGGAGGTCGTAGAATGGGTATTGGCGGAACGTCAGATCTTTGTGTGATAGAAATATACGTCAAAGCAAATTTGCTTCAAGGCTCACTTGATGGAGGTGTGCCTTCTTTTTGTATTTTGTTTGTGAAAAATATGTTATTTACAATCTGTTTACATGTCGTTTGAGTTGGAATTTACAAGGTGACATTTGACATAATTTTTTCGCAAAATTTTTTGCAGGTATTGCGACAAACAAATGACATGACAAATCATTTGCTGGAGTGAAATTAAGTATACGCCAAGGAGTACACACGTAATCACAATGCATTATTTGGGTACCTCATCATTATGGTGTTCATGCTTTTAGAGATGTCAAATTCAATGACTAAACTTTTATCTGACTTGTATGTACAGGATTTTTTTATAAAGTTTCTTTTTTCTTAAATTACGGGATTTTTATATGTTAAGCAAAAACTTGAAGTTCTACTTTCCTGACAGGGTTGATTTAAGGAAAATGGATAATTTACTGTAAAGACCAAAATAACGAAAGAGGGAATGTTAATATTTTTTTACCATAGGGTGAGAGGGTTAACGACATAATAAAGTTTTCTACACAGAAGTATTTCAGCAGTGAAAAACATTCAAATAACAAAAAGGACATACAATGCATGTGCTCAATACTGATATTTTTTAATGCAGTCAAAAAATTTTCAAAACAACCTAAAAAATTTTCAAAACAACCTAAAACTTATGATATTTAAAGTTAATTTAAAATTTAAAGAAGATACAAGACTACGTAGTAATCTAGTGAGCGGTAATCCAATTGAGCTGCCTAATTCAATCACTAGATTAATCTAGCTAATCCATGAAGAGCTACCTATTCAAGTCACGTTTTGATATTTTTGTCGAAATGTTTTGTTTTCTTTATTTTTAATAGAATTTTGTTTTCTTGATAACGGCGTATAGACTCAGGTCCAAATCGAGCCCGAGCGGAAGAAAACATACTTAGCCCAATATAAGCGTTGCCAAGGTTTCAGACACACACAAGCGTACTGCCGGAAAAAACATCAAAGGGCAAAATGCGTCAGTGAACGTCTTTCGAAATATTGGAAAGTGGAAAGTCACGGCACAGCGTTTTGCGCAATGTATGTCAACCAGCGCCAATGTTGCTACAAAAATAACATTCAAAGTCTAGAAAGTCTTAAAGCTGATAAGCCAAAATCCAGGAAAAGTTGAGCATGGGCTCGGGTGGTGGGTAAAATTGAAAAATAAGATAGCTAAACCTCCTATAGTGGGCGTGTGGCATCTATTTTGGGCCGGTTTTTCAGTGCTGAGTCAGGTCCAGCTTAAGCCAAGATCTGTTAATCGAAACCAATCTTCAGTAAACCTAGTGAGCAGTTTTAGTGCAGAGTTAACTCCGTGAAAAAAGTTGTCAAAATTTTCGATTATCGAAATTATTGACTCCCCCTCAATAATTTCGAAACTCTTACTTCGCATAGAAAAACACAGGAAAAGAAATTCGAGTTGTTCTCAGATGTCATATTTCACAGAAACAAGCAAATCAACTGCCATTCCACACAGAAAAAAACAAGCGATGAAGTTTGAACTGTTCTTCAGAGTTGATCCGAGATTAACTTACCAAATTTGCCCGGTTAAGCCGAGATTAACCCCAGATCTAAGTTCATGGAAAAACTTATTTCAGGGATTAGTCTCAGTTTAACTCGGAAACTTGGATGATCTCGCACTGAAAAATTGGCCTTTAAGGGTTATTTTGAAAATGCATTTCATGCAATACTTTTGGTCGATATCGGAAGAAGTAGGCACTTAATTAACAATGCTGAAAATTAGGCAAAACTTTTAAGAAATACTTCTTATTTTATAGAAAAAGGTGGATTTCGCAAATAAGGAAAACTTTAGAAATAAAATTTCCTTTCTTAGTGAATTCAACGGTTTTTTAAATTTAATATGTTACAGCTTTCCACTACAATTTCAATTTTTACTTGTGAAATCGGTCAAGGCAGCATCATTATGGTCTTTGTTACCCTGTCAGATGTATTTTAACAAATAGTTTATAAATTAATTTAAATAATTTTTTCTTAAATGAATGAATAAACTAAAATTTAGCGCATAAGGCAAACCAGACTCATGGCTTGATTTCTTTCGTACAAAGATTTGACCATATCCCCTTACGTCGCTCTAGCAAATCGAATCAATTTTTACAAAAAAAAATACATTTTTGCGTGCATTTCACAAGCAGTCTTTATCTACTATGGAATGCATATATTCAATATTTAGTTAAAGTTGGGGCTTATCAATTTTGCTTTTATAAAATACTCAAATTAAAATACCTTATGAGGAATAAAAGCAAACATTTTTTAGTTAATCAATGACTCATTAATTGCAATAGGAAAGAGTGTGGAAAACGAGAAGACAGAAATGCGAAGAAGAATAGAAATAGAATGGAATAGAAAATGGAAAAGAAAATAGGAATGGGAATAAGGTATAGGTACCGCGGTCCAGTACAGGCGTCTACTTAATATCCACCAATAAGCAATTTACACGGAAAACATGTGTAAAGACCATCTTCATATTACTTACTTACTTAAGGTGGCGCTACAGTCCGGGGTGGACCTGGGCCTCAGCCAACAAGCTTCACCAGCCAGCTCTGTCTCTAGCTAGCCGTCTCCAGTTTCGCACGCGAAGTTGGCTGAGGTTCCCTTCCACTTGCGTGCGCCACCTGAGTCTCGGTGCTCCTCTACCGCGCTGTCCCTGCGGTGTGGATTCGAAGATCATTGTCTGAATTGATAGCGGAACCCAGGTAGACAAAGTCCCTAACTACCTCAAAGTTATAGCTGTCGATGGTGATATTTTGTCCAAGACGTCGGTGTTGGGTGTCTTTTCTTGATGACAGCATATACTTGGTTTTGCCCTCATTGACTGCTAAACCCATATTCGCCGCTTCCGTCCCAATACTCACGAAGACTTCACTGACATCACGCTTTGTTCTGTTCCGTAATCTTCATATTACGGAATTCAAATATGTAGTACAGCTATTTTCATAATACGGAATTCTGACCAAAATTTTTAATGGGTACATTGCACTTACCTAGTCACACGTTTTTATTCGACTTAAAATTATTGGTTTACTTATATAAAATGTTGTTTAGTTTATTTGCGACTTTATCGTTTTCTACCTAAGCCTCTCGAACTAGGCGGGGGATGTAATGAGGCTCGCGAGCAAGAACTTTAGCCTCATCAAAGCGTATCCAATGATGTTCGTTTGGATTATCTAAGATTTGTTCGCATATAGCCGATTTTTCCCGCTGACGTTTGCTGACAGCAGTGATGTGCTCCCTCAAGCGGATGGCGATGCTTCGTCTTGTTTGCCCAACATAAGACGACCCACAGCAACAAGGGACTGAATATACGCCAGGTGTTTGGAGTGGGAAGCTATGGGCGACTGGTTGGCTCGCATCGGAGTTCCTACTTTGTGAATTTTAGGAAGTCCATTTAGTTTTGGTGGTTGAGTACAGGATGGTATTAAGCGCTTTGTTGGTAAAATTTCTTCTTTAGGAACTGAAATTGCTTGGAGGAACTTCAGGCAGTTTCCCGGTGCAACGCTCAATGAAACTTGAGCGAAACGTTCGGGACTACGCTTAAGATCTTACTTTTAATTAAACGCGGTATATCCTAAAAACTTTAACAATGCCGGTAGGGTTTTGGTCTAAAGGTAATATTTTTTATCCCGCCAACTTTTTGAAGGCGTGGCGAGTCCTCTTTCAGGGAGGGTAGGGTATTTTTCAACACGTCGCAGACGGACTTAAGCTTTTACATACACACTGTTGCATTTAAGCTTAAGCTTTTACATGCACACTGTTATACCCCATCCCATAAGTTTGTAAGTTTGAGTTAAGTCTTGTAACATAGAGAAATCACTGTAGACCACCAAGACCTTAAGGGCATATGACCGAGACCAAAATGTAAGTCGAATGAGCCATGTCCGTCCGTCCGTCCGCCCGTGTGTCGGTAGTTTTTAGGCCTTAAATTTTGAGCAAGGAACTTAAAACTTAATATCTTTCTTTTCTAGGTCCCGAAGCAGTACATTTTTGAAATCTGCCCATTACTTATTAGCATGAAAAATCAAAGTTTTCTTAGGAAGCTGAAATCTGGTACCCGTTATCCTCGCTTAAGGGCATCTAAAAAAAAGCAATAACTGCCCCCATGTGGGAGTGAGCATATATAATTTTCATTCTAATAAACGGTTTTTATTCGAATTATTTTATTTTAATCCAAAAAACTCGCACTATAAAATGTTCAGATATATATGTGTGTAAGCTATCAACTGAAATGAATGAATTTATGCTATGCCAACTTTTGGGGGCGTTTTCAAGTAAACCAAATCTTTAATATGGAAAAGCAATCAACACGTGTATATAACTTCTGATAAAAAATATTGTTATGTGGCGACAAGAAATAAAACAACTCGCAGGAGTCCCTGAATGCACCCATCGATTCACTGTACAAACGCACCCGCTCGATTCACTAAACGAACATACCTAACTGTCATTCCAGTCATCTGACAGCAGCTGTCATATTCGAAGTTCCTTATTAAGAATTATTTGAATTCCCCCCCTTGGAATTCAGCGGAGGAGTACCAATGGAAAATTACCAAAGGAGGTATGGAACGTACTAGAAGGTTCTTAATTTTGTATAAATACACGGGTGACAGGCTCGTACGGGATAGTTATATTTTAAACGTGGACTTGTGAAAATCGGTACTAAATTAAAAAGTGATTGAGTTCAAATAAAGTGTTGAATTCTAAATAGTAAAGTTGAATAACAGTGTGATCTGAGTTTAAATAAGTTTGTTTGATAATTAAAGTGTTTCATTGTGTGATTTCAAAAGTGAAATTGAGTTTTATTCGACGAACCCCAGGCCGAAAATATTACAATGTGAACAAAAAAAAAGATGTTATTGAAAAGGGGTTGATGCCACCCCTCATTTTTTAGGTGCGAAGATTCTTAACTGACTATTCAATACAATAGTCAGTTAAGAATCTTCAACAAAATTCTAAATACAGTTAAAGTTGATAGTTAAAAACAACCAAGATTTATGAAGCAATTTGGAGCTTGACAGTGGTCAATAGTGATGGGGTATCCAATGATTCGCCTAAGCGGATTGCACCCCTCCCACTAGTCAAGTCTATACAAGTCTTATTTTGGGCGAATTGCAAGAGTTGTTACTCAAATTCTTTTCGAAAAGCGTGGTGAAAAGTATTTTTTTTTGGAAAAATGCGTTTTTGGTTCCAAAATTTAAGCACATTTTGGCTTTCTACTTAAGTGGTCTGTGCTGCGTAGAATAAAGTTAACAAGATAGAAACAGACAGAAGTTAATAGGTATTTAAGTGCACTAAAATTTTAGTAAATCAACTTATGTAAATAATTTTAACCTGGCAATGGTGACGTACTGGTCTGTGAGATCGGTTGTGTTAAAAAACTCGAATCACATTATTATCCGTTATTTGTTTTTTTCTTCCAATTTCGGGTAATATTCGAATATAAGAGCTTATGTTGATTAAATATCGTTCCTTAAAGTTATAAAAGGTTAAATTTAACAAAAATCATGAACTAATTGGTAGCACGTTTCGAAAAATCTGCAATTGAAACCCCCGTGCCGAGATCGGCCGGTGTCACCATTAATCAAAGTCGAATTCCCGTCACCAATGGCCGGGTCAAGGGTATCTCGACCTATCTTAATATCTATTAATATTTCAACGCCCCAATATTTTTCTTTCAAACCCCGAAAAATTGTTTACAGCCGATTTTTTTCGAAATGCTTCATGATACCGTTACTGCGAGATAGTTTGGGAAAACCAAACATTAATTTTTTTTAGCTTTTTTCCTAATTTTTTGGACTTAAAATCCATACAACGACTACCCAGAATAATTTTCTGGATACCGTCTTTTTGATTATCAAGCACTTTGCGCTTGCAATGGCTATGTCGTAAGTATAAATTTCTTCCAACGACTATGTACCAGAATTCTAGTGACCATTTCCTTCTCTTCCCTAGAGCATCTTTCCATTATTTGGTTGTAGAGCTGAGAAGCCCTTCATCGTCCAGTGCAGATTCCATGTGCGGTTGCTGAACAGTATGCGGCCTCTTATTAAGACCCTCGAGCAGTGCTGCGCGAAGTGTTTGGTATTCTCTCTGTTCATTGCATCTGCAGACTTTTCGTTTATCCGCCAGTGAAGTTTTCTATTTGCCAACATATGAATGTGCAAACTAGATTTTGTTTAATAGACTTTGTTATTCTTTTATAGGTTATCCCACTTCTGACACCATGTGAAACGCACGTGAGTGAGGTTTTAGGCATAGGAATGCAATGATAGTTTTATTAATAACAGAATTCACACGACAGAATTTTACGGAGGGTTAGAACCCTTCACTTTGTCATACATTAGATAATGAGACATATTATGGGTAGTAATTCGAGTACGTATGTGTGCAACACAATGATATTATAACAGTGCCTGACCGACTTATTTGGTCTCAGTCGTTCGAGTTTTCTTTTTAATCGAAGAGTACATTAGTCATTTTTGCCGGGTTCAGGCAAAGCCTCTTTGTATATTATTGCAAGCCTCTTTTGTATAATATCACAGAGGGTCTCTTCAAATTTACCTCTGGTAACAATGACTATGTCATCCGCATATATGTCTGATATTAATAACTAAAATGCATTGCTTAGTTAAAATCTTCAGTACCTAACTCATCGACAACAAAGTTCCACATTAGGGGAGACAGAAATCCTCCTTGTGGGCATCCCTTTACTGCGTGCTTACCTTGATAATACCATGTGTGATATGCGTCTCTGCTGATGTAAAATAAGCTCATCAATTTTCTTTTCCTTGAGTCAACAGTCCTACTCTGTCAAATGCTTTAGAAGCTTGCGAAATAAATAAACTTGCTTTTGATATAATACTAATATAATAAGGAGTTGCCCCATCTTTCAAATGCCATCAGCAAGTAAAGTTGCTGAGATCCAAACTATCGATTTTTTTGATAGCTACGAGTATTACGTAACTTTTTTTACTAAAAAAGGTTGTCTCGTATAAAGTTTTTAGTAAAAATTTTCTGTGAGCAAGGGTTTAAAAAATTTAAATCTAATTCAAAATACTCAAAGCGGAAGAGTTTTTATTTTTATAAGGCCTATGCTCCTTAAAATTATACATAGCTATGTATTTCCGTTGTCAAACATTTCTCTTTTTCGCAAATTTGTTGGAGACTCACGGATCCTTATGTAAGTAAGTACAGCCAGCGGAAATGGCGAGATAGGAGCGACAACGCCAAAGAAAGATTTTTATGGGAAGACATCTTTATGACGGGAGTCACCCTCCGAAGGTTAAAACATTTTTCATTAGAAAGTAGAAAGTCCCCCAGTCCCTCAAGCAAAAAAAAACCTAAATTAATACATTGCATACTCTCTTCCTTATCATCACTGTTCTTCCTTTTTTCATTTTCTTATTTTTATCGTTTAACTGCCTCCTTCCGTTCTTCTCTAAAGCAAGATAGAATTGGGAACAGTAATCCCTGTTTTGTTGTTGTTAACTTCCCTTTTTGATTTTGTTGTATTTTTTATATTTCAATGAAAAATAATGTGGCTCGTGCCATATAACCTTTATTTTGCCTTAGATGATCTCAGAAAGAAGCGGTGATTTATTTCGAGTAGACTCCAGCACAGGGCGAATTGAAAATCAAAAAAAATCTTTTTAGCCTTAGGGGTGCACACTAGTGAGGGAACCTTTTTTAAGATCTTTCTTTTTGGCATTCTTAGGTTGGATAGTAAGTTTAGATAGGGTGTAGGTACATACCTAAATATTTGAAAATTAAAATAGATACCTAGTTGAAGTGGTTTCTTATTCGTTTGATTTAGAATCCTGGGAATAAAACACTACTCGTATTGTAGTTTCTCATCAAAAGATTCAAAGAAACAGACGGCAGTTGACTTTACATTGATTTGCCAAACCACAACTTACGAACCACGCATGGGTTTTTGGCAACTGGTATTCCTTAATTTTGACTCATAACAGTCATAATAATAGAACCGGAAATTAGAGTTTGGATTTATATCTCAGATCACAGCACTTGAATTGGGGAAGTTTCGAGAATTCATGACCCACGCCGGATATTTTAGTTATCTAGTAGGGTAAATTTAGTAACGCTGCACATCTCTATATATTATAAGTTCCTGTCCTTTCTTATTTTATCGATAAGTTGAATTGTGGAATACAAATGTGTCAATTAGAAAGGTTTTCAGATACTATATAAGACAAGGATGTAGTATTCGATGGCTGGGAAATGTATTTAAGAAGGAAAACAAAGTCTTTTATTAAATAAGAGAAAGACTATAGGTAGGAACTTATAGACAAAATCTTCTGCCTGAATGTGTAGGTATGAGAAGGGGAACTATATGCACTCTTAGGGCGATTAATGATTTGATTTCGACGTCTTTATGGTTATAGGGTAAGATGTTACAGGTTGCTAGATGTTTCTTAAACCTGACGTAATTTAATGAAAGAAGGAAGGGGAACACGTTTAAAGCGCTAAGAAAAGCAAAGTACAAATGACTAAGAAAACAGAAGAAAAAATTAAAGTGCGTCAAATGCGTTCGCGCAAACGGCAAATTTCATCCGGGGGCAAAATCAAATAGACCAGTCAACTAAATACAGAGGATGGATGTGTAGGTTCTTAGTTTAGGGGATTAACATGCAAAAAACTATCCGAGTTTTTAGGAAACGAAATCTTCCGTACTCTTGACGAGACTCTTAACGATGCAAACAACGAGCGACGACTCCAAACGAATAAGACCCTAACGTAGCAACGGGTCATAGGGTGAAGCCGCACGAATTAACGGTTTTGCTATCTCTTTTACCACTCTCTTTATTTGCTTAATTTTTGCTCATTTACAAAAATTACATTGTATTGTAACGTTTCGATACTCTTACTTACTTACTTAAGGTGGCGCTAAAGTCCGGGGTGGACCTGGGCCTCAGCCAACAAGCTTCGCCAGCCAGCTCTGTCTCTAGCTAGCCGTCTCCAGTTTCGCACGCGAAGTTGGCTGAGGTCCCCTTCCACTTGCGTGCGCCACCTGAGTCTCGGTGCTCCTCTACCGCGCTGTCCCTGCGGTGTGGATTCGAAGATTTTCCGGTCCGGGGCGTTGGTGTCCATCCGCTCTAGATGACCCAGCCATCGTAGACGTTGAGTTTTGACTCTTTTGGCTAGGTCGGTATCGCTGTACAGCCCGTACAGTTCGATGTTATATCTCCTCCTCCACTCCCCGTCTATGCAGCAGGACCGTAAATAGTCCGAAGAATTTTCCTCTCGAAGCAGCCTATCATCATCCGCCTTTGACTGGGTCCATGCTATTGCACCGTAAAGCAGGACTGGGATGGTGAGGGTCTTATACATGGACACTTTAGTTGCTCGAGAGAGGGCTTTGCTACTCAATTGCCTTCTTAGCCCAAAGAAACAGCGATTGGTCAGAGTTATCCTTCGTTTGATTTCAGCGCTGGTGTCATTGTCTGAATTGATAGCGGAACACAGGTAGACAAAGTCCCTAACTACTTCAAAGTTATAGCTGTCGGTGTTGGGTGTCTTTTCTTGATGACAGCATATACTTGGTTTTGCCCTCATTGACTGCTAAACCCATATTCGCCGCTTCCGTCCCAATACTCACGAAGGCTTCACTGACATCACGCTTTGTTCTACCAATTATGTCAATATCGTCTGCGTATGCGAGTAGTTGAACGGACTTTTGAAAGATTGTACCTCTGGTGTTGTCCCCTTCGGGTAGGGGTTAGAATATACCCGAGGTAAGGCATGCCTGTCGTAAGAGGCGACTAAAATCCACCCTCCGTATGCCGAGCGCGTAGCGCATACAAACTATGCAATGGACAAAACAAAAGATTTTATTACCCCAGGTGGCAATCCAGTTTCACTGGCAAATCCACCCTCTTCGGAGGTAGGCTCTACGGATTCTGGGGAGAGCCATTTATTGCTTATAAATCCCTTTTTGAAAAAATCAAGGGTGCCTCGATCTCCACCAGCTGGATCGAAGGTCTCCGGGAAAGTTAGTCCACCGGTTAATCAGGACTCAGCGAAAGTTAAATGCTTTGAAGCGGAAAACAACGAACTCCGCACTAAGCTTAATGAAATGGAACGTCTCTACCATGAGCTTAAAAGCGAAATAGACTCCTTACGTAAAGAAAATGAAGCCTTAAGGAACCCCCGTGGTACTATAGTATGCGAGGAAACGCCGAAACGTCAATGTGAATACCAGACGGACGAGGAAGAACTTGCACGCGAAACGAATCCGGTCTTTAGGAAAAGGCTTACCAAGAAACGAAAGGCCGGTTCTTCACCCGAAGTAGAAACCGTGCAGCAAAAAGAAGAAACACCAGTCGTATCAAACAAAGCGACAGGAATACCCCAAGAAAAAAACCGCCGACCACCTGCAATAAATGTCGTTGGGATCGCGGACTACGGAAAGTTGCGAAACATCCTTAAAAATACGCTTGGGACGAAATATAACTTAACATCACTTCGAAACAACGTATGGAAAGTTAACGTCGATGACTCTGATGCCTATCGACCACTGTCACAAAAGTTAAATTTAGAGAAAATCCAATGGTTTACTTATGAAAATCACCTCGAAAAGCCGTTGCGAGTTATAGCGAGGGGACTACACCCATCCTGTACCAAGGACGAAATAATACAAGTCGTTCATTCAAGCCCAAGGCCTTAAAATCCTTGACGCCGTGAACATAATAAAGAAAGAGAAGCAACGCACGGACGAAGGCAAAGATTCCGCTGTTGTCCGACGCGGCCTGCAAATTTTTATGCTTTCTTTTGATAGAACTGAAAATATTAACGAAATCTACAAAATTAAATCAATCCTTAACATCAAGGTAAAAATCGAGCCTAAGCGGAAGGGCAACAGGCTAGTTCCCCAATGTAAGCGATGCCAGGGTTTCCGACATACGCAAGCGTACTGCCAGAAAAAGCCGCGATGCGTAAAATGCGCCGGCGAACATCTCTCGACGGATTGCAATGTCAGCAGTCAGGCCCCCGCGGTTTGTGCCAATTGCAGGGGAAGTCACCCAGCGAGCTACCGAGGTTGCGAAATTGCCATTGAGTTGCAAAAACGACATGAAGCTCCGAAGAAAAATACTGAAAATAAGGGACCAAACCTAAAACCTCCTAAAGTAGATAAGCCAAAAACCCCTAAGTCGACAAGGGATAAGGGTTTGATTAAAGGCAAAATTCAAAACGCACAAGAAAACGTCACTGGTTCTAGTTCCCACCGGAGTCAAAAGGGAGAATCCACACTTATTGGTCCAAGATCGTACGCTCAAGTCGCGTCACGTGAAAGTAAGCCACAATCGGCCGCATCAGATTCGGTCTCTCAAATTCTAGGCATGATTTTAGAAAAGTTTGAACAACAGGCGAAACTTAATCAAGTAATATTCAACAAATTGAGCGAGCTCGAGTTTAAACCTCGAAAAACATTTAATAAAAAATCATGAATATGGGAAAGTCAATCAAAATAATTACATGGAATGCAAACGGCCTTTTGCAAAAAATTGACGAACTAGAAGTATTCCTACGGAAGAATAATGTAGACATATGCCTAATTTCGGAAACCCACTTTAAAAAGGGTTCAGCACGCAAAATAAAAGGTTACATTGACTATCACGCGCATCATCCTTCAGAAAATTCGAGAGGTGGATCCTCTCTCTACATTAAAGACTGCATAAAGCACTCCAAAAACGAAGAAATAGAAATTGACTCTATGCAAATAACCTCAGTCTCAGTAAAATTAAGTCACATAAATTACGACATCGCGACGAGCTATTTTCCTCCGCAGTATCGGCTGGCAGATGAAGATCTTGCTCTGCTCTTTGATTCACTTGGGTCAAACTTTATCATCGGCGGGGACTTTAACGCGAAAAATACTTTTTGGGGCTCACGGTGCAATTCAACAAGAGGCAGAGCCCTCTTTAAAGCAAGTACAAAACGCGGCGTGATCTTCTTATCGACGGGAAAGCCAACATATTGGCCAACCGACAGAAATAAAATACCTGATCTCGTCGACTTCTTTATCGCCAAGGGGGTACCTGGTTACCTTACGAACGTAGAAGAACGCTTTGATCTCTGTTCAGATCACTCGGCAGTTCTTTTGAAAATCGGCGGAAGCCTAGCGAAAAAGAATAGAGCGCCTAGATTAACTAACAACAACACCGACTGGGACGGCTTTAGAAAATACTGTAAGGAAAACATAGCTTTAAATGTACCGCTCAAAACGCCACTTGAAATAGAAGAAGAATTAGATAAACTCGTGAGAGTTGTTCAGAGCGCTGCGTGGAATAACACTTCTTTTCGGAGGTCCGAATTATCGAACAGCGAAACAATATATCCGCGAGAATTAGAAGAGCTAATATGCGAAAAGAGGAGAGCGCGCAAGAGATGGCAACGTTCGCGAGCACCCCCGGATAAGACAATCTTGAACCACCTTTCTAACAAACTGAAGCACGAACTTCAAGATTTTAAAAGTCGCGAGACTACTGCTTACCTCGAAAGTTTGACTGCTGATAAAGGTTCGAACTACTCTCTTTGGAAAGCAGTCAAGTCCGTTAAGAAGCCTATAGCACACTCTGCGCCATTAAGAAAAGCCAACGGCGAATGGGCAAGAGAAGACAAAGAAAAAGCGGATTTATTTGCAGATTACCTAGAAGAAACATTCAAACCGTTTGACGGGGAACCGTTGGTCGAGGAGCTCAATCCTTATGCGGTACAAGATAATTATAGAATAAAAACCGTGTCATTGGCTGAACTTCGTCAAACGATAAATAATCTGAAAAACAACAAAGCCCCTGGCTACGACTTAATTACTAGCGAAATTCTAAAGGAGCTACCGAAAAAAGCTTTGGTCAAGCTACTCTATCTCATTAACGCTTCCACGAGAGTTTTGTACGTTCCAAGGCAATGGAAAGTGGCCGAGGTCATAATGGTTCCGAAACCAGGAAAATGTCCGAACGACAAAAAGTCATACAGACCTATTTCGCTACTGCCGATAATAGCTAAGGTGTTCGAGAAACTGTTGCTTAAAAGGTTGCAACCAATCATTGAAGAAAGACGATTGATTCCGGATCACCAATTCGGATTTAGAAAAAAACATTCAACAATCGACCAGGTCTATCGTATAACACACGAAATCGAAAAAGCTCTGGAAGCGAAAAAGATATGTACTAGCGCTTTTCTCGACGTATCGCAAGCCTTCGACAAGGTGTGGCACGAAGGCCTGAAGTACAAGTTAAGGCTTAGCTTACCAGAAAAACTTTATAGAATCTTAGAGTCTTACCTTAAAGACAGAATCTTTCGCGTAAGGTACGAAAATGAGTACTCGGAATTCAAAGAGATAAATGCCGGTGTCCCGCATGTTAACTTTACTTATAAAAAGATAAACAACAAACCTTTATTCATTAACTCGGTACCAATCCCGTACTCTAATGAAGCGAAATATCTAGGAATGACTCTAGACGCAAAACTTAAATGGAAGCCGCACGTTAAAAAGAAACGCGACGAGCTCGAAATCAAGTTAAGAGAAATGAATTGGCTTATCGGAAGATTTTCGAAACTAAGCATATATAACAAACTGCTTTTGTATAAGCAAGTGCTAAAACCATCTTGGACGTACGGTATACAACTCTGGGGTTGTACTAAACCAAGCAATATATCTATTTTAGAAACTTTTCAAAATAAGACACTCAGAGCAATCGTTAATGCTCCATGGTATATAAGAAATAGCGATCTACACCGAGATCTAGGAATCGCAACCGTGTCTGACGAGGTAACAAACTTTGCTCGCAAACTAAGTACTCGTCTTCGCGGACACTGCAACAATGAAATTATCCGAACTTTGGATCAGACAAATCTTACGCGCCGACTACAACGAATGAGACCGTTAGATCTAGCAGCATAAGATGAAACCGCATAAAATGACGGTATTGTAGGTGCCTTCGTTGGAAGGCAGCCTGCCACACGCGACTACTACAGAAGCTTGAACTACTTGTTAAAAAAAAAAAAAAAAAAACCTCTGGTGTTGGCGCGAGAGTTCTGCACAATTCTTTCAAGTATGATGTTAAAGAAGTCGCATGACAGCGCGTCGCCTTGTCTAAATCCTTTTTTGACATCAAAGGGGTCGGTGAGGTCTTTGCCGACCTTGACGGAACAGCGTGAGTTTTCCATCGTCATCCTGCACAGACTGACGAGTTTGGCAGGGATGCCAAAACTAGACAATGCGCTATATAGCTCGTCTCTATAGATGCTGTCATACGCGGCCTTGAAATCGATGAAGACGTGGTGTGTATCGATTTGTGTAACGAAAAATCGATACGTTTCGATACTCACGCTTACAAAATCATATCATCTTATTTGTTTTATTATCTCATATCGATCCCGCCATTTGCTTTTTCCTCGTGTTAACGTTGTTGATAATTTGCTAAAATCTTTCTCTTTCGAATTTGTATCGTCGAGCTGTACACATCGTTTTTTGGTACCTTGTTTTTTTTATACTACGTCGAATGAAACCTTTTTTTCTTCTTTGTCGTTAACTCGAGCAATTAGCCTCTTTCGTTTATTTTGTAAAAAAAATGCATATTATACAGTCACAACAAGTGAGTAAGTGCAAGAGTTCGTCTGTGACAAAATTCTATATACCCTATATACATATCTTAAAGTTTTTTGTCCCGAATTAATATATATATTGTATAGGCCACGCCCCCAAAAGTCGGTCTGGGCTAAAAATTAAAATCAATTATGTTATTGTTATTTTGTTAGATTTATACCAAAATGCGTTAAAACCAAAAATTATATCGGAAAAAACAGTTTTTTCCTAAAAACACACCCTAAATGTGGGTGGAGCTCAAAACTTTTTATGGACAAAACTTTGCAAGTAGTAATATCTTGAATATTTGTTATTTAAGTTTTTTTCGATTTGGAGTCAAATTTCCGAGAAATCGGGTTTTTAGAGATCTAACATGTTAAAAGTGGGCATGGTCGATATTGTGGACGGTCCAATTTTTACCTTGTTAAAGGCCTTAGGCCAGTATTACACAGTACCAAAATCTAAGTTCCTATGACTTGTCTAACGTGACCAAAAGTCATTTTGAAGAAAAAGTGAAATAGAGGCTGTCTCACATTGAAGCCAGTAGTGGGCGTGGCCGTTGACGGATGGAGCCAAATTAAAATTGAGCCGTGTACCAAGTTATAGCTCTCTAGATTGATTTTGAAGACTTAAAACCTTCACACGTACAGACGGACGGACGGACATGGCTTAATCGATTCACCTGTCGGTCTTGATCATATCTCTTAAAGGCCCTAAGGGTGATTATTTCACTGTGTTACAAACTACGCATTAAAATTATTATACCCTCGGTCTGGTAAAAAATGGTTGGTCCTTCTTGAGCCTAATTAATTTAACTATCTGCTGCAATTAATACTTCTCTTTTTTTGATTTTTAGCGGTCCGTCCAAAAATGGAAAAAGGACTGCTTATGGTATCACTAGGTTGTCCGTCCGTCCGTCCGTCCGCCCAATCGCTTTATAACTTCTGAACGGTAAGTCGTAGAAAGACAAAATTTGGTGTGCGTATAATCTGCGGAAATAGTCAGATAATCCAAAGAGGGCAATTTTTCTTAAGGCACCGTTATTTGGTTTAATTGCAGTTTGAAATTTCATGTGAAAATGAACTAAATGTTTTTCAGTGTTCTTTTTAAGAAGTTAAGAAGGCAAGAACTAGAAAAATGAAACTTAGGTTTAAGAAATACTAAGCTTTAATCAAAAAATAAAACTTTTTGAAAATATCAAAATGTTTTTTAGAAATGAAGAGTCGAAAATGCATGACGTTTTTCAAAGTGTTGGAGGCCATAACTTTTGAACAGCTCAAGCTCAAAATCATTATTGAAAACACCTATAAACCAACTCAAAGTAAATCAAGTGCTTAGGTAATTTTTTTTAAAAACAGTTTGAGTACTGCAGTTTTGACGCATTTTCGAAAAAAAAATCGCAAAAATGCATGAAAAACGTGTGCCCTTCCCCCCCTTATCTCCGGTGCTGTTTGGTGGAATTCTATGAAAAGAATCACACGTATCAGAAATAATTCAAAATTTTAAAAAAATTATAGCGGGTTTTGAAATTTCAAAATCTTCTGAGATTTAACTCAAAAACATAAAAGCATTTTCGAAAACAATTTCTTAAACGGTGTAAAGAAAGAAGGCTGCTTACAAAAAGAAGGAAGGCTGCGTTAAAATTTGTTTAAATAGCCATTTTTAACCTAAGTTTTTAGAAGCATATTTAAAAAACGAAATAAAAAATGAGCTTGTTTCACCGTTTACGCATAAACCGGTGGCCATAGAATTAAAAAAAAAACATCCAAGGCTAGTGCTGGTGGTTGTGCTATTGGAAAAAAGTCTAACGGGAGCTGGAAAAAACTTCAAAATATTTGTTTTATGGCTTTGAAATTTAGAAAATTAAAAAAGGTCAAAAGAACGCATGTCTCTCCCTCTATCCCCAAACGGTATAAAGTATAATTTTTAAATTAACACCGGATGTAGTCCATCTTCTTGAATTTTATACTAAACTGTAGCAGACTTCGAATATTCAAAAACTTCGAAGATTTAACTGAGAAACGTGAAAAAGTTTTCGAAAACTATTTTTTAAAGATTTCGAGATCCTTAACGGTTATGGCGACCTTGTTTAAATTTGGCTAAAGCATGTAATGTTTAAAAGGCAAGTGAACTGCATCAAAAACGTTTCAAAATTTCCGTTTTCGATTTTAAGTTCTTAAGCCCCATTCAAACAAGCGAAATAAAAAACAGCATATTATTACCGTTTTCTCAGAAATCCATGTCCACAGAATTTGAGAAAAGTGGCAAATGCTAGCACAGGTGGTTGTAAAATTGATCAAAAAGTCTAACGGTAATTAAAAATAATCGAAATTGCTGTTTTATGGGTCTTAAATTATAAAAGTCCTAAATAAGGCCAAGAAAGAGTATGTCCTTCCCTCTGTTTTCGCAACAGTAAAGCTTTTTGCAAGCCTTTTTTTAGAGTAACGAAACCCAATATAAAATCACCCAATATAAGAACAGTAGACAGCACTATGAAAAAAGTATACTACAGACTGTAAAATATATCCAGAAATAATTTTAATAAATAAATAGAATTTTACACAAACTGCGCAATATAGATGACCATAACCTTCAACAAAAGCTGACGGACGGCTCCGCGTATGTCTTCATACTTGACGGTCTTTTTTTTACTATTTGCAGATTTCTCTTAGTAGAGAAAATCACTTTGGCTTGTACTTATCTTCTGTTGCGATCAAATTAATACAAACAATAACGCTTATTTGCTCGCTTGGGAAGCAAATCGCGTCGTGTTAAAATGAACATAATTAAGGCAAAACATGGTCTCGCAAAGAGCTTTCTTACACGTGCTGAAGCATTTGCAGCTAGTCACAAGTACAGAGTTTTCGTTATTGAAATTCGCCTGGCAAAATAAGACAAGCCGTGGGCTGATTGACTTACAAAATCAGTTGCTGGAATATTTGGATGATCCTGGCTTTGTAGACCCCGAACCGGAATTCGCCGAATACGAGTCCAAATGTTTTACTACGCATTCTGTTTTTACAAACTTTAGCATATGAAAAAAAGCGTCGTCGAACGGTTCTAAGGATTCAGTGGCTGATATGTTAACTAGCCAACAAACAACGTTTTTAGAAAAATTTAACGCTACAAACTCGTCTCCGAAATCAAGGCTCCGAATATCAAATCTTTTTCCGCTGACTATTCGGATTGGTCGATTTTTTTGGAGTCTTTTCTTGGTTCAATTGATAGCGAAGAACACTTACTAAAATGCAGAAGTTTTTCCACCTAAAATCCCGTTTATTCGGGGAAGCAGAAAGTTTAATTTAACACATCGCGGTATCTGACAACAACTATGCCGATGTTTGGGAGAAGCCGGAGAAAAGCTATGACAGGGCAAATTTAATAGGTAGTTCAATCGTACTACCAGTCGATTTTTCCTTGCTTTCCATAAATACGTCTAATGTTTCTGTCTTCCGGGAAATTACGGATAGTGCTGTAAGAGGATTAAATGGCTTAGATTCTTATGAACAGGATCCATGGCTTATCTACCTGCTCTTACAGAAATTCGATTCGGAAACGAGACAAACGTGGGCTGAGCATCTTGGAGCTAAGTATTATGCTAAGATTAATGGTATATTGATTTTAGGGATCGAAAATTCCAGGTATTTTGTTTTTTTTTTGCAAAAAAGGCAGTAGTAGTTAAGGTCTTAAATTAAAAAAAAATTATCTCCTTTGATGCTGATGAAGCTGCCTGGCGATTCCTGTTTTGCCCTTAAGAACTTGACCCATTTTGAAAATGGGGCAAGTAAAATGGGTTTAATTGGTCACATAACATAATTGGCCAATTGAACTAGTTGATCAACCAGTGATCAACTAGTTGAGTTAAACATTTATTTTTCTGTTGAAAAGTGAAAATTACAACATTTGGCAATTTTCCTGGCCGACATAAAAAAGTTAAAATGGCTCAAAATTATTGCTGGTGAAAATAAATATATTTATTTATTAAGTCTTGCCGCTTAGGACAAAACTTCACTGTTGGTAGCAGCAAATTTGAGGTAGCTAAATAGGTGAACTCCTAGGAGTCAACATCAACTCCACAAATTAAACCCATCGCGGATGCCAGAGCATTTGGTCTGGACATTTGGAAGCAGCGTGCTCAGGATCGCAGAGGCAAATAAGTGCTAAGCAGTAATACTGCCAAATCAATTGTTATGTTAATTCTGGCATGGAAGCGGCTAAGTCTTACACCACATTTTCTGATAAACAATTTGTGATGATCAAGCAAAATATTCCGTCTGCGTGATATAATAACAAAAAAATAATTGCGTAATTTAGGCTTGCAATGCAAGAGCTTTTTCAATATTTGCATACAAAAAATTCTTCTCTATTTTGTGCAAGGAAGTCAATGAATCTGAATTTTCTGTGATTTGGGACATCACTTATCACAAATCGCAATTGTCGAATCCACCCCTGATACTGACCTTAGTAAAATTCACTTTGAAGAATTCACTAGACTGTATGGTCGGTGTTTGAACATACAAACCCAAGGAACAGTCGCTTATGACTCCCCGTGTTGTATAGTTTCAGTTTTTTTTAGACTAGACTATGTTATCGACTACGTTCCTCCATATTAACTTACCTTTAAATGTAAAAGTTACTAGAAATGGTCAAGGAGTACGGAGGTACATAATGTGCCATAATATTGCCACGCAAACTTTTGTAAGCGTTTTTAAGTATAAACCAAATTTTTAATATAAAAATGCAATCAACATGTGTTGTGTACACCACATCTCATAAAATATATGAACACTAAAAGCGTTGTTATTGAAAGGGATTGATGCCACGCTCCTTATTTAAGGAAGGAGACTCTTAACTGATAAATTCTAAATACAATTAAAGTTAAAAAACTAAAATCTAACAACCAAGATTTATGACGCAAATCGGAGCTTGACGGTTAACGATTAACAGTATCGTTTAAAATTTATATGGTTTGTTTGGTGAGAATTATTGCATTGTAAAGTTCAGTAGCCATGCTAGTCCTTATTTGCACATCTTCATTTGCATACTTATCATTGGAGAATGAACACTATTTTAGTTATCTATGAAAGTACCTAAATGGTTTTAGCTTGTAAAAAGATCTTAAGCAACGCAGGCTAGTTCCTCAAAAGCAGGTGTCAAGTCAAATTGTTTCTTGCGCCGCAACAAATATAAACACACAGGTTAAAATTAGCCAACAAGCACCAAATCAACCAAAACATAACAAAATTTCAGCCTTTGGGTCTTTGGAAAAAATACAATGGACATTTTTGCCGATCCAGTGTAAAGGTTAAAGGTGCTCGCCAAAAATCAGTTAGATAATCTTTTTTAAAAGACGTTGAGCAAATTTGAATAAAACATCTGAAAAAGTAGCAAGTAACCAAGTCTAGCAACCATGCTTCAAACGACGTGCGTGGGTGCACTTTAATTTTCTTTTTGTTTCTACAAAAGAAATATGTAATGTAATTATAATAAAACACATAGATAAACGTAACACTATGTAAGAACTAACTAAAAATATATGTATGTATAAGGTATATCTAGTTTATCGTAAAAAACATTCAGTAAATGAACAATAAACATACCCATGGACCTCCCTGATCCCAATAACCCTCGGTTATGCCATCCGCCCATTGTGATTCCAGTGGTAGTTCCGGTTCGGGTGGCCAAACGGATGGCTTTAGTGGACGTGGAGTTGACGGCTCCCCAAGGGGGCAACCCAGCATTGACTGCGGGCAACCTATGTTGACTGTTTTTTTGTTGTTTTGCTTTTCAACACGAAAATATCTTTATTCTCCTGTATCTATAGATGTTGAGTTGGTTTTGCCTTCGGCAGGCAGAGCAAAGGAGGTGTACGGGCAAGCGACAGGACGCCTGCACAAGGCTTTACATTATACTGCTGATGACTTGGTTGCTGCTACTGCGGCAACGTTCAATTTTGTGTTTGTTGACGCTTCATATAAAGTTCATTTGACTCTATTCTTTTGTATTGGCAAGGACGACGATAAGGACTATCGACCGACGACACAATAATCACAAAACAAGAGCGCGATGCCGATCGATGGTATTTCTTTCAGTTAATGTTATTTATTCTGTACAATACACACAGGTTATATGGATTACACATGGACTTTTTAAATTTCGAACAAAATAATTTCCTTAAATTTAAGTTTATATGTTGGATTTTTACTGCCACATTATTCCGTATACATAACCAAACAACTAGGAACAAAAAAAAGAAATAAAACTCTTACACACAATTTAACAACCCAGAACAACACATTTTTGTATGCACATCACACTGTTTTTGCACCATGTAAGCGGTCGGTAAAAACATTTTCTATATCCTTTTAACACAGGACTGCTAGACACGATCAAGGATGACGGGGGATAAAATATAGTATCGAAGCTGTAATTATGCGTGTGCTACATTCTAAAAAAAAATGAAAAAAAATGTTAAACTTAAATTCCTGTGCAATAATTTTACCTCCCACAGGAAAGGGTGTTTTCACTATTCTCGTTTATCTACTTTTTATGTTCAACCTCTGCTAGATGTGTGTGTATGCATCTACGTGTATAAATAATGTATATGTAAGATATACTTGTGGACTTGCATCACAAGTTGTTTATACCGAAGCTACGAAACTGGAATATTAAATTTAAACTAAGTGGTGTGTGTAAATCTAATATTTTTTCAAAGCTATAGTGAATAAACATATGTTTCGGGAATAACATACACATTGGAGACGGGAGGGTTTGGTTTGTTTCCGTTCACTTTTGAAGGAAGGGTTTCCCTTGCAACGCTTTAAAAGCTCAGTTTAATGTTTGTAGTATAAACATTATATGCATATGCATACCTTGCAAATATGTATATGGTTACCTTTTTAAATTGTTTTTTTAGCTGGCTGATATAGGTGAACTAGGCAACAAGGTGTGTTTGAATAAAACATTTTCAGATGCATTTTGAAAGTTGTTTACTTTCCGCAATCATATACGTTACATATACATTATTAGTACATTATTTTGTTTTCCAAATTGTTATGTTTAAAAACGTTTAATTTTGCTAAATTTGATGACTTTAATTTTTACATCAGGTGAATTTCAAATTTTATCATTTTGTCATTGTTTCAAAATTTAGTTAAGGTTAAAAGTTTTTTTATTTCTATCCCGCATCCTATATAAGGCAGGGAGTATATTATTATGTTTGTCACATAGTTTGTGACACAATCAACTAATAATGGTAGGTACGCAAATTTCCAGAAAAACTTCGATAACGACTGGCCTTAAGCCTTATTAAGGAAAGAACAAGAAAAAAAACTTATGTTATGTTTATTTGACGCACATTTTTTCTTTAAATACATAAAAAGAAGTAGGTTGTAGAGGACAGCTTTCGAAGAAAATTTGAGCGGTCCGTCCAAAATGGATAAAAGACCGCTTATGGTATCGGTGTTTTTCCGTCATTCCACTCCTGTTTTGACTTTTGAACAGTTAGCCGTAGAAAGATGAAATTTGATACACTGATGAAGCCGAAAAAAAAATTAGAACGCACGGATGGGAATTTTTTTATAGGTACACACATAACGGTTTAGTTACAGTCTGAGTGTTGTTTGTAAAAAAAGACACAAGTGTTTTGGCTCAAGTGACACTGATCCGATTCCCCCCTGTGTTTATAACCCCGCTTCTTATAACTCCTCATGCCATAAAAGGCCGTTTCCAAAGTTTAATGTGTGTGTATGCTTAATTTTTTTTGTGGCACTGTTGTACCTAGCGTTAAGCTTTGTGCAGTTATTTAAAACATTGTTAAAACAAAATTTTGGAATTCTATAACTGGCTTAACGGGGTAAAAAAATGACTTTAAAAGCGGGATAATAACCCATAATTTCCATTACATTAACAATTTTCGGTGGGAAGAAGTTTTCCGGGCCAACTAGTAAAAGAAATAATAAAACTCGTGGGGTGCCGTGGCGTTAGTGGTGAGTGTGTGTACTACACCGGAGGTCAGAGTTCGAATCCTACCATTGTCACCTGAAAAAACGACTCCACTTCCGCGAGGGTCTGACAAACTCACCGAGAGTGCCTAACATTTTTTTGGAAAAACTTCTCAAAGTGCCGTTCGGACTCGGCCAAAAATTGTAGGTCCTCTTATATGTAAAGAAATCAACACACACTGTTGGGAAGTTGGATCTGGTTCACCTGTAGCTGATGCGCCAATCTATTTATACATATATACTATTATATTTTTATACTATTTATTTTAAACTCGACCCGTTTCCAACACTTTCGCAAAGACCTTATTGATAGTGGTGTGGGGAATGATATAAACAAGGTGAGCTTGCCCATTCGATGCGCCTTATGGCCAAATGCCAAACAGTGAAATATGTATGCAACTGTCCTGCTTGATTTTTTTCCACCCCTTAAAATGCCCTTAAAAAATATCTCGAAAAATATTTTTTCATTCGAGATTTTTTAGAGATATCGTCTTTCGAGACTTTTGTTTAATTAAGATTTTGTACCTACTATTCGAGATTTCATAAAAAGAGATTTAAAATTTTTTTTTAAGATTTTTGTCGTCCGGAGATAACGTCATCATCCCCTGCTGGCTGGTTTCTTACACCATTACAGCAGAAAGTCCTTTTACAATGGTATATGAATTTTATAAGGTAAAAAGTTGCTTTTTATACCAATTGCAACGAATTTTTGAAATTGAAAACCAATTTTACTTAAAAACAATATCATTTCTGAGCTTACCCCGTATACCTAGTAATATGTCTCCTACAAGCTACAAAAGGGGGGGAATAAAAATGAGTTTTCCTTAAAAAACAAGTTTCATGGACACAATGATCGGAGCATTACATCTAGTACAAATGACGTCCATGCACAAGCTCTTCTATATGTACGTACATATAAGCAAATTGTGCTGTTTTCAACTCTGCATTAAATAGAGCACTGACTGCGATCACATCTTCGGTGTTTGCACAAGTACCATTGCCATCACTATAACTTATTCAAAATGTCCCAGCAAAGGAATGTAACTTTATATCAGACTCTGCATAGAATTGTTATCATTTATATAGTCCTTGTCGCCTCCGTTCAAAGGATCTTAATAATTTCTCGATTATTTCCGTACGGAAGTTTTCATAGTGTCTCATAAAAGGGTGGTTTTTTAGCCACATGGAAATCGGGCATAACCGATATCGGCTACTGCGGTATTATATACCTGCTATATTGGTGCATTTTGGTTTTTATACCCGACCGAGGGTATATTAATTTTAAAGCATAGTTTGTAACACATTGAAATAATCACCGTAGACCATTAACCTTTTAGAGACATAATCGAGACCGACAGGTGAATCGATTTAACCATGTCCGTCCGTCCGTCCATCCGTCTGTATGTGTGAAGGGTTTAGGTCTTCAAAATCAAGATAAAGAACTGAAACTTGGTACACGGCTTGGATCTTCTGCTGCACAGACAAAGTGTGAAATTTGGTTATAATCCGTCAACGGCCACGTCCACTACTGGCTTCAATGTGAGACAACGTCTATTTCACATTTTCTTTCCCAATGCCTTTTGGTCAAGTTAGAAAAGTCTAAGGAACTTAAATTTTGGTACTGAGCAATATTGGCCCAAGACATTTAACAAGCCAAAAATCGGACCGCCCACAATATCGACCATGCCCACTTTTAACATGTTAGATCTTTAAAAACCCGATTTCTCGGAAAGTTGACTCCAAATCGAAAAAAAAAATTTTGACAAATATTAAAGATATTACCATTTGCAAAGTTTGATCCATACAAAGTTTTGAGCTCCGCCTTCTTTAAGGGGACGTTTTTAGGAAAAAACTGTTTTTTTAATGATATAATTTTCGGTTTTAACGAATTTTGTCATGAATCTAAAGAAATAACAATAAACTCATTTTAATTTTTAGCCAGACCCACTTTTGGGGGCGTGGCCTACACAAATTATATATGAATTGGGTGTCAAAAAATTTTAAGATTTGGTGTTACACGGTACAAGTGTCGCGTATATATGTAGAAGTTTGTCACAGGCGAGCTCTTGCACTTACTCACTTGTTCTTTAGGATTTTGGAGCTCCATCCTAGTATTAAAAAATAAAAAACTAAAAAAATTCCGTATGTACGAAAATTCACAAAATAATATTGCGTCATTAAGATTTTGATATTGGGAGTCGCATTGGTCTCTTAAATGTGTGCCTTAAATACACATTTCGCCTGTGGGCTGTGGCCAAGTATCCACGGGAATGTTAAAATTGCAATATTATAGACAATTTAAGAATATTTTATAACTTCGCTAATTGAGTCTGACAATTTTTGATAAGATAAACAAACAAATTCAGCTCTTAAACTTATGAATTATTATACCCCATCCCATGGAATAGGAGGTATATTAAGTTTGATTCATAGTTTAAAGCTAAAACATAGAGAAATAATCACCGTAGACCCCCAAGAGCTTAAGGGCATATGATACAGACCATGGCGTCAACCCCTTTTCAATAACATCGCGTTTTGTGTTTATTTTTATCAGATGTGGTATACACGAGTCACGCGTTGATTCCATTTTTATATAAAAAATTTGGTTTGTACTTAAGGACGCCCCAAAAGCCAGCGTGGCAAAAATTTACTTATTTCAGTTGATAACTTACGCACATTATCTCAACTTTTTATAGTGCATGTTTTTTTGATTTAAAGAAAATATATCGAATAAAACCGTTTATTAGAATGCAAGTTAAATATGATCACGCCCACATGGGGGTGGTTTTTGCTTTATTGTGAAATGCCAATCATAATACACTTAAGCGCGGATATCGCACACCAAACTTTTATTTTTCATGCCACTAAGTAAAGTGGGCGGGGTCAGTCGGTGGATTGAAAAATGTTTACACTTGTACTGCTTCGGGACCTAGAAAGGACAGTTATCAAGTTTCAACATCCTAGCTCAAAATTTAGGGCCTAAAAACTACCGACAGACAGACGGACGGTCATGGCACTTTCAACTTACGATTCGGTCTCGATCATATGCCCTCAAGGTGATTTTCTCTCTACGTTACAAACTATAAATCAAACTTAATATGCCTGCTATCCTATGGGATAGAGTATAGACACACAGATATGTACATAGGTTAGGTATCATCTTTGTTCTATCCTGTCTGTCCGCACTCAATGAAACTTCTGAACGGTAGGTCGTTATGTGATTACATTAGGCATGGCTATAAACTGCGTAAAAATAATGCTTGTTTTATGAATTTTATATACAAACATCATAACGGTTCAATTGCAATATGTTGAATGTTTTTTGGTAGGTCTTTTTATACCCCATCCCATGGGACAGGAGGTATATTAAGCTTGTCACATAGTTTGTAACACGGTAGAATAATAATGGTTCTCCCCAAGACCTTAAGGGCATTATGTTGAATGTTTTTTGGTAGGTCTTTTTATACCCCATCCCATGGGACAGGAGGTATATTAAGCTTGTCACATAGTTTGTAACACGGTAGAATAATAATGGTTCTCCCCAAGACCTTAAGGGCATAGGATCGATACCGAATTCTGAATAGAATAAGCCAAGTGCGTCCGTCTGTCTGTCAGGCAGTTTCCCGGTGACCACGCTCAATGAAACTTAAGCAAAACGTTCGGGGTGAGTACGCTTAAGATCTCACTTTTAATTAAACGCGGTATATCCTAAAAACTTTAACAATGTCGAGACAAATAATAAAGATAGCGCCTATGACCTTAAGAGCATATGATGCAGACGAATCCAGTCACCAATTTTGAAGAATTGCGAGGAACGTTTGGTGACATATAACAAAACCATTATACTTCTCGGGAACCACATCAAATAAAAGTCATTGAAATCAAGAGGCAGAAGGCCGTGCTGGGGCTTGGGTTAGAGATGCAAGAGAAGGGGCTCGAAAACCAGAGGCCCTAGACCTGGTCAGCCAAGAGCGCCTTTTGAGACGCCGCAACGAATAGCCAGCCATGAAGTTACTCGCTCAAAGGACCAAAGAAAGCAAAACAACGCTATGAGTGGCTACAAGTGATCACCTAACTTTTCCGCGATACAACCCTTCAACGGGTAGTCATCCTGGGCCGACTACGAACGGCAATTCGAAATAACCCCCACGTTCTACAGTTGGCTTTAGACCGATTTTGAGAAGCTGTAGCTCAAATAAGCTACACCATGCTATGAAATCGAACGCAAAAGCCAAAGCAAATACTAGCAGAGTTTGCGATTCAGTTGCAGCGGTTGTCAGCTGCGGTATTTCCCAATTGTTCCAAGGCAGTGGTCAACGTAATCCTATTAAGCCAGTTCGTGGAAGGAATACGAAATAACCAGATTCAATACCTTGTGGCTGTGGGACGTCCCCGAAACTTGCAGGAAGTATTTGAATCGCCTAGGATATCGCATTCCGTCTGGATCCTAGAGGCCACCGTCAGGCATTCATGGCCTCCCCAGGGCCTAGTGGTCGAAGCGAACGCCAGCAGCGACCCACAGCAGACAAACATGCTCCAGAAACTATAAGTAGCCTGTCTATCCATCAGCTTTGGAAAACTAGACAACTCTGGCAAAAAGGAGGTAGAGCCAGTGGTTCCGAACAATAAAGCTCCATCGCTTAAACCAAATGTTATATTTTCCTCCACAGACGCAACAATGCCTACATCCCCGAAGAACGCCATTTCCCACCTCATAGACGCCTTAGGGTATTTATGTTTGCCTGTCTTAAGCGACATTGGGGGGAAAGTGTGTCAACTGCTAGCAGACTCTGGTGCCTGAGTCTCCATACTCTCCGAGAATCTACTACCAGAAGGGACACCTCTCATAGGCGAAATCTAGACGAGTGAAAAAGCCAGGGTAAGATTAGTTATCATGGGATAGAAGCTCAGCACACGTTGGTTATTGGGGAGGAAACGGTCCTTAACGTTCTGGGAACAGACTTCTTCGTAGAAAATGGACATAGAAATGGAAGAAAGGATTCCTACCCACTTCCTATGATCGAAGAACTCTTCAGCGAATTAGGTGACGCGGAATAGTTTTCCACGATGGACATTCAATGTGGCTATTGACAGATGAGTGAGGAAGAGAAGGAGAAAACCGCTTTCACAGACAGCAAGGAACTGAGCACCGATCCTCAAAAGATTCGCGCTGTTCATGAAGAAAGCGGCAAATAAAAAGCCTTCTCGGCCTTTGTTTCTACCACCGCAAATTCATTAAAGGTTTCGTAGCAATATCTAGGCCAATGTGTGAGCTGACAGAAGAGCAAAGATGGAATTTTTTTTTTGTTTGTTTTTTTTTTTTTACTGTGGGTAGGAAAAACCTTCGTAGGTACTACGAGGACCGGCCGCGCGTGCTCATAGTAGTGCGAGATTCTTACTCACTAAAAAATCTCCCATTTTCCGTTAGACTACAACTAAGTTTCCTTAACAAGTAGTTCAAGCTTCTGTAGTAATCGCGTGTGGCCGGCTGCCTTCCAACGAAAGCACCTACTATACCGTCAAGTTATGCGGTTTCATCTTATGCTGCTAGACCCAACGGTCTCAGTTTGCGAGCAAAGTTTGTTACCTCATCAGTCACGGTTGCGATTCCAAGATCTCGGTGTAGATCGCTATTTCTTATGTACCATGGAGCATTAACGATTGCTCTGAGTGTCTTATTTTGAAAAGTTTCTAAAATAGATATATTGCTTGGTTTAGTACAACCCCAGAGTTGTACACCGTATGTCCAAGATGGTTTTAGCACTTGCTGATACAAAAGCAGTTTGTTCGACTCCCTCATCGTGGGGTTTGTCTTTTGTATAAAGCAAAAATAATATTGAGCCGAGAACGCTTCCTTGCGGGACACCGGCATTTATCTCTTTGAAATCCGAGTACTCATTTTCGTACCTTAAGCGAAAGATTATGTCTTCAAGGTAAGACTCTAAGATTCTACAGAGCTTTTCTGGTAAGTTTAGCCTTAACTTGTACTTTAGGCCTTCGTGCCATAGTACATATCCTTTTCGCTTCCAGAGCTTTTTCGATTTCGTTTGTTATTCGATAGACCTGGTCGATTGTTGAATGCTTTTTCTAAATCCGAATTGGTGATCCGGAATCAATCGTCTTTCTTCGATGATTGGTTGCAATATTTTAAGCAATAGTTTCTCGAATACCTTAGATATAATCGGCAGTAGCGAAATAGGTCTGTATGACTTTTTGTCGTTCGGACATTTTCCTGGTTTCGGAACCATTATGACCTCGGCCACTTTCCATTGCCTTGGAACGTATAAAATTCTCATGGAGGCTTTTTTCGGTAGTTCCTTTAGAATTTCGCTAGTAATTAAGTCGTAGCCAGGTACTTTGTTGTTCTTCAGATTATTTATCGTTTGACGAAGCCAATGACACGGTTTTTATTCTTTAATTATCTTGTACCGCATAGGGATTGAGCTCCTCGACCAACGGTTCCCCGTCAAACGGTTTGAATGTTTCTTTTAGGTAACCTGCAAATAAATCCTCTTTTTCTTTGTCTTCTCTTGCCCATTCGCCGTTGGCTTTTCTTAGTGGCGCAGAATGTACTATAGGCTTCTTAATGGACTTCACTGCTTTAAACTTTCGAGGTAAGCAGTAGTCTCGCGACTTTTAAAGTCTTGAAGTTCGTGCTTCAGTTTGTTACAAAAGTGGTTCAAGATGGTCTTTTCCGGGGGTGCTCGCGAACGTTGCCATCTCTTGCGCACTCTCCTCTTTTCGCATATTAGCTCTTCTATTTCTTGTGGATATATTGTTCCGCTGTTCGATAGTTCGGATCTCCGAAAAGAAGTGTTATTCCACGCAGCGTTCTGAATAACTCTCACGAGTTTTTCTATTTCGTCTTCTATTTCAAGTGGCGTTTCGAGTGGTACATGCAAAGCTATGTTTTTTTTACAGTATTTTCTAAAGCCGTCCCAGTCGGTATTATTGTTACTTAATCTAGGCGCTCTTTCCGTTTTCACTAGGCTTCCGCCGATTTTCAAAAGAACTGCTGAGTGATCTGAACAGAGATCAAAGCGTTCTTCTACGTTTGTAAGGTAACGAGGTACGCCCTTGGCGATGAAGAAGTCAACAAGGTTAGGTATTTTATTTCTATCGGTTGGCCAATATGTTGGCTTTCCCTTCGATAAGAAGACCACGCCACATTTCGTACTTGCTTTAAAGAAGACTCTGCCTCTTGTTGCATTGCACCGTGAGCCCCAAAATGTATTTTTCGCGTTAAAGTCTCCGCCGATGATAAAGTTTTTCCCAAGTGATTCAAAGAGGGAAGCAAGATCTTCATCAGCCAGGCGATACTGCGGAGGAAAATAGTTCGACGCGATGTTGTAATCTAAGTGCCTCAATTTTACGGAGATTAAGCTTATTTGCATGGAATTCAGTTCTATTTCTGCGTTTTTGGAGTGCTTAATGCAGTCTTCGATGTAGAGAGAGGATCCGCCTCTCGAATTTTCTGAAGGATGATGCGCGTGATAGTCGATGTAACCTTTTATTTTGGGTGCCGAACTCTTTTTAAAGTGCGTTTCCGAAAGCAGGCATATGTCTATATTATTCTTCCGTAGGAATACTTCTAGTTCGTCAATTTTTTGCAAAAGGCCGTTTGCATTCCAATTTTAATTGACTTTCCCATATACATGATTTTTTGTTATATGTTTTTGTTATATGCTCGCTTAATTTGTTAAATATTACTTGATTTACTTTCGTTTGTTGCTCAAGCTTTTCTAAAATCATAAGTAGAATTTGAGAGACCGAGTGTGGTGCGGCCGATTGTTGCTTCCTTTCATGTGAAGCGACTTGAGCATACGATCTTGGACCACCAAGTGTGGATTTTCCGGTTGAACTTGGACCAGCGACGTTTTCTTGTGCTGTTTGAACCTTTTCTTTAATCAATCCCGTACCCTTGGTCGACTTAGGGGTTTTTGGTTTATGGGCTTGGACCCTTTTGTTCAATACTTTTCTTTGGAGCTTCATGGCGTTTTTGTAACTCTATGGCGATTTCGCATCCTCGGTAGCTCGCTGGGTGACTTCCGCTACAATTGGCGCAGACCTCTGGAGCCTGACTGCTGACATTGCAATCTGTCGAAAGATGTTCACCGACGCATTTAACGCATCGCGGTTCTTATTGGCAGTATGCTTGCGTGTGTCGGAAACCTCGGCATCGTTTGCATTGAGGTACTAGTCTCTTGCCCTTTCGCTTGGGCTCGATTTTGACCTTAATGTTAAGGATTGCTTTTATTTTGTAAATCTCGCTTATGTTCTCAGTTCTATCAAAAGATAGCATGAAAATTGGCAGACCGCACCTGACAACAGCAGAATCTTTACCATCGTCCGTACGTTGCTTCTCTTTCTTTATTATGTTCACGGCGTCAGGAATTTTAAAGCCTTGAGCTTGAACATCTTATATTACTTGTTCCTTTGTGCAGAGTGGGTGTAGTCCCCTCGCGATAACCCGCAGCGGCTTCTCGAGGTGATTTTCATACGTAAAGCATTGAATTTTCTCTGTATTCAACTTTTGTGACAGCGACCGATAGGCGTCAGAGTCATCGACGTGAACTTTCCATACATTGTTCCGAAGCGATGTTAAGTTATATTTCGTCCCAAGAGTATTTCTAAGGATGTATCGTAACTTTCCGTAGTCCGCGACCCCAACGACATTAATTGCAGGTGGTCCACGGTTTTTTCTTGGGTTTTTGCTGTCGCTTTTTTTGGCACGACTGGTGTTTCTTCTTTCTGCTCCACGGTTTCTACTTCAGGTGAAGAACCAGCTTTTCGCTTCTTGGAAAGCCTTTTCTTAAAGACAGGATTCGTTTCGCGTGCAATCTCTTCCTCGTCCGTCTGGTATTCGAATTGGCGTTTCGGTGTTTACTCACATTCTATAGTACGGGGATTCCTCAAAGCTTCGTTTTCCTTACGTAACGAATCTACTTCACTTTTAAGTTCATGGTAGAGACGTTCCATTTCATTAAACTTAGCGCGGAGTTTATTGTTTCAAAGCATTTAATTTTCGCTGAGTCCTGATTAACCGGCGGACTAATTTTCCCGGAGACGTTCGATCCAGCTGGTGGAGATCGAGGTACCCTTGATCGTTTCAAAAAGGGATTCATAAGCAATAAATGGCTCTCCCCAGAATCCGTAGAGCCTACCTCCGAACAGGGTGGATTTGCCAGTAAAACTGGATTGCCGCCTGGGGTAATAATATCTTTTGTTTTGTCATTGTTTTGTCATTGCATATTTTATATGCAATGGACCCTCGGTCATACGGAGGGTGGATTTTAGTCGCCTCTTACGACAGGCATGCCTTACCTCGGGTATATTCTAACCCCTACCCGAAGGGGGTCGTAAGGGCGACGATGGAATGGACCCCTCAATGCGAGCTTGCTTTCAAAACTTTGAAAAGCTTGTTAACATCCGCATCCATTCTGGTTTTTCCGAAGACGAATGATGAGCTTGTGCTAGACATCGATCCGTCTATAGGAGTCGGAGCTGTACTTACTCAAAAGCAGGGTGAGTCTGAAGTAGTTATTGAATATTGCAACAAAACATTGAAAAGGGCCGAACGTTACTGCGTAACCCTCCGAGAGCTTCTGGAGTAGTGCTGGCAATAATGTCATTTGCAGCATTACCTGCTTGGAAGAAAGTTCATTCTTAAGGAAGTGGCTATAGAAGCAGGTAAACGTCCATCCAACGATGAAGTAATCAAAGATAATCCTGAGCCTGACATGAAGTCCTATTGGAGTTTGTTTGGTTTATTGAAACTGCACAACGATATGGTCGCTAGAGAATGGTGAGGTGTGGATGGCAAGGTGTGGATGGCAAGGTGTGGATGGCAAGGTGTGGATGGCAAGGTGTGGATGGCAAGGTGAGTAACTTACTAGCTATCCCTAAGATTCTCGTTACAGATATCCTGGAAACACTTCATAACAGCCCCAGCGGTGGTCATTTTGTACAAAAGAAGACTCTTGGGAAAGTCAAAACTTTATTTATTATTAATTTGAACCAAAAAATTACATTTTTGCGTTCATTTTAGGCGCAAACTTGGATATTTTCATGCTAATATTTATTTTCGGTTAAAAGAGTTGGACTTTCCTTGTCCAAGTTGGAATAAATGTCCGTTACAGATGGACCGAATCTTTTGATAAAAGGTTCAAATAGCACTTTTGTTGTTTCAAAAGAAAAATACCAAACTTAATTTTAGTCTTGAAGAAAATTTTCAATAGAAAATTGTTTGATTTAACACAAACATCCTGTAATTTCGACAAAAAAAAAAGTGAGGAAGCGCAAGAACTCGTTTGTAACGCACTTCTAAATACCCGATCCTCTTTATCCGTTAACACAAAATTTAAAAGTTTTTTGGTCTGATTCCATGTACCGTATTTCACTTTTTTGTATTGAACAAGCCCCCAAATAAGGGCATAGGCTGAAAATTAAAATCAATTAGCTCTAATTTCATTGAAATCATGACAAAATGTTTTGAAAGCGAAGATTTATACTTTAAACAAATGAGAAAGTGCAAGAGCTTGTCTGTGACAAACTTCCATACACACGACCCTATATACCATGTAACACCAAATCTTAAAGTTTCTTGGCCCAAATTCATATATTATTTGTATGGGCCACGCCTTAAAAGTGTGCAAGGGCTTGAAACTAAAATTAATTAATTGTGATTTCGTTAAAATCATGAGAAAATACGGTAAAAGCGAACTGTTGGAAAAACACTGTTTCAGAAAAAAACTGGTTTTTCCTAAAAACGCCCCCTAAAAGTGGGAGGAGCTCAAAACTTTGTGTGTTGCAAAATTAGCAAATAGCGATATCTTTAATATTTGTCATATACTTTTTTTTGATTTGGAGTCAACTTTCCTAAGAATCGGGTTTTTAAAGATTTAACATGTTAAAAGTAGGCATGGTCGATTTGTGGGCGGTCCAATTTTTGCCATGTTAAAGGTCTTAGGTCAATATTGCTCAGTACCAATATTTAAGCTCCTGTGCCTTGTCTAGCTTGACCAAAAGGCATTTTGAAAAGAATAGTGAAATAGAGGTTGTCTTACATTGAAGCCAGTGGGCGCGAGTTATGGGAACACTTCAGTAACCCTAGTGACCAGCTAAGCTATCTACATTTCCCACGAGACAGATGAACAGGGCAACAAACCGAATCGGATACATTGGCCCAGCCAAATACCTTTCCCACCAATTTTGTTTAAATCGCACTTTTATAAATTAATTTCATTTTGCATTATCAACATATCAACTTTCGTAATTGTAATTTCCCACCACACATGGTAAAGCTTATCTAGGCATTTAGATTAATATAAATAGATGTCAGAAAATTGTATTAGTTGAGTTGTTTTTTGAATAAAGTCCGGAGCGTTACTCCGTAACGATTAATATTTGTTTTTTTTTAATCAAACGCACCATCAGGTACATAACTGGCGCAGTCGAACGCGGAATTGGAACACAAGTAATAAAGTACACTTACTTGGCGAGGCTTGACTTCTAAGTTCCAATACGAACCTATATACTTCGAAAAGTGACTTAAAAAACGCGGGTATAAAATAAATAGAACGAAAAGACTTGTGCGAATAGCACTGATCGGCGGGTTACCGAATAAACTGGAAAAGAAAAAAAAAACATTGTGACAGTGAACATTGTGACAGTGAACATTGTGACCCAAAGCGAACAAAAAAAAAAGGGAAATTGTGAGAGTTCATCGAGGAGAAAGAAAAGACGAAGCTACACCTAATCAAGTTGAACGATCTGACGACCAGCAGTGCAATTCACCAGGGCAACATCATACTTGGAGGAACATCAACATGAGAATGTTACCCCTACTACTGCACACGTAAGTCAAAATTATTGAGTCAAATGTTTAAACCATCTCGCACCCATAAAAAAACAAAAAAAACACACCCGAACTCCATTAATAATCGTAACTTCGATTTAGATTCCGATTCCACGGATATCGATATAGATTTAGAAGTAGTTAACCAACCTAATTCAAAGTTTAGTTTCGAAAACAGTGAAGATTTAAACGAAGAGCTAGAACAAATAAACAGAATTCAAGAAACTACAAATTTAAAAGTAGAAGAAATAATAAATACATTAGAAATGGCACCACCAAACAACAATGAGGCAGCTAATGCAGCCACTATTGAGCTTTTTAACAGCTTGAAAGTACCTGACGTAGTTAAGGATATTCCGACATTCGACGGAAATCCCAGGCTTCTATTCGAATTCATAAAAAAGGTTGAGGAAATATTAAGTCTGCTAACGAATATTGACGGTACTATTTTAGGAAAAATTATTATCAGGGCAATAAGAAATAAAATAATTGGCCCAGCTAACGAGATCCTGAACGTTTACGGGACACCGTTATCCTGGCAAGCGATCAAGGAAAACTTGATTAATCATTACTCTGATAAGCGAAATGAAACATCGCTTATTAGGGATTTACACATTACACTTATTATTACACATTACATTACGGCAAAATAACAAGACGTTAGAAAATTTTTATAGCGCCGTTATAGAAATTCAGGCTGCAATGTCTAATCATGTACAAATCCACGAAACGGATGCAAACGTTGTTAAGGCAAAAAACAGCCTTTACGCGGAAATGTGCCTGAACACATTTCTAACAGGATTAAGCGAACCACTTGGCTCTACGGTTAGAGCTATGAAACCTACTACTTTGGCAGAAGCTTTTATGTATTGCACAAAAGAACTAAACATCTCTTATCTCAAATTCGACTCAAGCAATAGAAAACAAACACCAGATCAAAGAATATTCACATTTTCAACAAATCGACGAAATCCACAGTTTCAGGCAAATCATAGAATTCATCAAACGCCGAACGCTTATATCAGACATAACCCACAAATGAATAAACCAGGTAACGCTGGTAGTATACAATGGCCCAAGCCACAATTCCCTCCAAATTTCAATAATCAAGTACCAAATAATCTTCTTAACCCACGCCCAGGGAATGGTTCTGGCCAATACTCTAGTAAGCAAAGGCAAGGACCTGAAGCTATGGAGACAAGCACGGGTTATACTCATTTGAGGTCGCCAACCCAATACTTACCTCAAGGTAGAGCCCCAAGCAACTTTTTCAAGCAAACTGGTCCTCCTAGAGAACTGCATAACATAACTACGGAAGACTCAGGTTACTTAGACCAACCAACAAACAAAATTTACCTTCCGACCGTAACTAATAACCCTTACCAAAACTTAGACGAATATTATGACTACCAACTGGACCAACAAGACCAAGAGTTACTCAACACAATGCACGACCTAGATCACGAAAATGTTCGGCAGATAGCCTCAGAGAACCCATCGGATACATAGACATAAACAAGCACGGAAATAAATTACCATACATTCACATTTCCTCTCCATTCGGAAGACCACTGAAGTTTCTTGTTGATACTGGTGCGTCCTCATCTTTTATAAACCCAGAATTTGCTAACCCCGATAACCAACGGCCCATAAAACCTACTATCATAAAAACAATTCTGAATGAACACACTATTAACAAGGAAATTGCATTCCCTTGCTTTACAGAATTTAAGCAGCAAGGAATATTCAAATTTCTCGTATTTAAATTCCATAGGTACTTCGATGGATTAATAGGGTTAGACATACTGACTCAACTAAAAGCCAAAATAGACTTGGAAACTAAAGAACTAGTTACTGAAAATACCAGACTTCCCCTTCTCTTCAAACCTAATTCCACATCTGCCCAATACACGATTCCCCCTCACACTAAAATGATCTGTCGTTTTCCCGTTGACATTAGAAACGGCAATATCTTTGTGAAAGCAAGAGATATTAAACCCAATGTTTCCATATCAGAAGGAATTTACAAGACAAAAGAATGGTACAGCATCCTGGAAGTAGTTAATAAATCAAATAAAGAATATACCTTACTTCTCGAACAACCACTTAAGGTCAACCTCTATTCAGACACAGATTATTGTGAACTTAACAGGATTAACACTGAGCCTAACCTTTATAATCCCTATTCATCAGATGATGATGTTATAAATTCACTACGACTTTCGCACCTTAACTCCGAAGAAAGGAACTTCATCATAAAATTAATCAGACAATACGAAGACATTTTCTTCAAAGAGGGACAACCTCTTACGTTTACGAATACGGTTAAACATAAAATTCAAACGACGGACGATACCCCTATTTATACAAAATCATACCGCTACCCATATGCTCAAAAGGCAGAAATTCAGAAACAGGTCCAAGAGATGCTAAGACAAAAAATAATACAACCAAGCCATTCACCCTGGAGCTCTCCAGTGTGGATAGTGCCAAAGAAAATAGATGCATCGGGTAAACAGAAGTGGCGACTCGTTATCGATTATCGTCGCCTTAACGAAAAGACAATTAATGATAAATACCCACTGCCCAATATTACGGAAATATTAGACAAATTAGGCAAGTGCATGTATTTTATTTGAAATGGACCCAAGAGACGTTTTAAAGACTGCGTTTACAATTGATGGAGGACATTTTGAGTTTATCAGAATGCCCTTCGGGCTAAAAAAAACGCTCCTTCCACATTCCAACGTGTGATGGATTACGTTCTCCGAGACCTAGTAGATAAAATATGTCTAGTCTATTTAGACGACATGATAATCTTTTCGACCTCCCTTCAGGAACACCTTGAAAACCTCAAAAAAGTCTTCGACAGACTAAGAGAATTTAACTTTAAAGTTCAGCTTAATAAATCAGAGTTCCTGCACAAGGAAACCGCATTCCTTGGCCACATAATTTCAAGGGATGGCGTAAAACCCAACCCCGACAAAATTTCCGCGATAAAAAATTTCCCTGTGCCTAAAACACAGAAGGAAATAAAGTCTTTTTTGGGACTACTAGGGTACTACCGAAAGTTCATAAAAGACTTCGCGAAACTAACAAAACCTCTAACTGCCTAAGAAAAGGGAAAACTGACATTCTTAACGTTCAATACATTAGAACGTTCGAAATGTGTAAAGACCTTTTAATAAACGACCCAATCTTGCAATATCCTGATTTTTCGAAACCATTTCTCCTTACAACTGACGCGAGTAATTTTGCAATCGGCGCTGTACTTTCACAAGGCACAATAGGCAGCGACAAGCCTATTTGTTAGGCAAGTAGAACTTAAACAGACACAGAATGCAATTACTCGACAATAGAGAAAGAACTCCTGGCGATTATTTGGGCAACCAAATACTTCCGCCCTTACCTGTACGGACATAAATTTAAAATCGAAACAGACCATAAGCCCTTACAGTGGCTTATGAATCTTAAAGATCCCAACTCCAAATTAGTCAGATGGCGACTAAGACTAGAGGAGTTCGATTATGAAATCGTATATAAAAAGGGAAAACAGAACACAAACGTCGATGCACTTAGTAGAATAAAGTCTAATGTTCCGGAAAACCCAAATGTGTCTAAAATAGAACTTAATGTTAACGAATTAACACCTTCACTTCAAGGAACAATGGGTACGACAATACACTCTGCAGAGGAAGACCTCAATGATGGTATACCTATCTCAGAGCGCCCATTAAACGAGTTTAACTTACAGCTTATTTTAGAGAAGTCCAATGTAAGACCCCCAACCTCTGTTGCAACCCCATTCAGAAACAAACAAAGACGAACTGTCCGACTACCTGAATTTACAGAACAAAATATTATTAACATCTTAAAACAGTACCTACCACCCAACAGACTCACAGCAATCTTTACGACAGACGACAATGTATTCAAATTAGTTCAGGAGGCCTACTCCAAATATTTCTCGAGATGTAAAACATTCAAAATTTTGCGATGCACAGAAATATTAGAAGATGTACTAGAGAACGACCACCAGGACAAGTTGATCTCCGATTATCATATAAACAATAACCATAGAGGAATAAACGAGACCTTGTTACACCTCAAACGTAAATATTTCTTTCCTTTTATGAAAAATAAAATCTCAAGTGTTGTCAATAACTGTGACATATGTCAAAACCTCAAATATGACAGAAAACCTCAAGAAATTGAATACCAAGTCCCAGAAAATCCAGAGAAACCACTGGATATAGTACATATATATAATAGATATTAGATATATATAGATAGAACTAGATATTTATAGTATAAACCACAAACAAATATTAACAATAATAGACAAATTTTCAAAATTCGCTGCAGCCTACACGTTACCAGCAAGAAACAGCCTCACAATAATAAAATCTCTGTTACACTTTATAAGCCTTCACGGCATCCCGTCAAAACTTGTTACAGACCAAGGAGCAGAATTTACTGCATCAATATTTAAAGATTTCACCAAACAATACAACATCTGTCAACATATAACGTCATTACAGCAATCCAGCAGCAACTCCCCAGTGGAAAGACTGCATTCGACCCTAACCGAAGCTTATAGAATTATCTATCAAAGACGCAAAGATAGAGATCATGAGGACATACTGAACGAAACACTGATAACATATAGCAATTCTATACACTCTGCCACAAAACTAACACCTTACGAACTCTTTTATGGAAGAACTTACAAATTTAAAGACATAAAATATAATAATATTCACGAATATCTTAATAAACTAAATGAGTTCCAACCAGAATTATATTCCACTTTAAGAAACCAAATAGAAAAACAAGTAACTTCAAACATAAGTAAACTCAACCACAATAGGGAAAAACCACAAAGCGTAAGAACAGGCTCTTTTATTTTCAGGAAAGAGAACAGAAGAAACAAGCTCACTCCTAGGTTCAGTAAACACAGGATTAAAAAGAATAATAGAATAACCGTTTTCACGACTAACAATCAAAAACTACACAAGTCAAAAATTAAGAGAAAACGTAAATTTCAGATTCGCAGCGACCCTCATAGTGACAACGACGGGACAGAAAATGGAAATACAGGACTTGACCAACAACCACGGACTCCTAACAATTAAACTAGGGACAGCGAGAACAATACGAGCGTACAACAAATTAATACACGTGATTCAACTAGACAAGTATACAGAGAATATTAACAAAATAGGTAATTCCATCAATTCGTTTGAGAACATAGACGGCTTTAATGATTCACTTAAAGTAATGAAAATAAAATACAAAGAACTCCAGAATAAACTGCAGACATTAACACCGAAATTGAGAAACAGAAGAGGACTAGTAAATGGCTTAGGTACGGTAATAAAAAGTATTACCGGAAATATGGACGCAAATGATGCATTGGAAATAAACAAGGAAATAGAAGAGATTATAAAAAAGCAAAACGACATTGAAGAAGAAGAATATAATCAGACTAGACTTAATAGACAGATGTTAGAAAGATTTAGAAATATAACAGACCACATAAACACACAACAGAAACTTATAGAAACCCATTTAATACGATCCCAGAGCCAATTAGGTAAAAGAATTAGATCAGAAGAAGATTCAATTAGATATATTCAGTACTTAAATCAGATAAATTTTAACATAGATTTATTAAGCAATCATTTGGCTAACATTGCAGAAGCAATAGTACTCGCAAAACTAAACATAATTTCGAAACAAATTTTGAGTTTGGATGAGTTAACTAGCATATTTAACTTTTTCAAAAACCAGTCAATTGACATCAAATCAGACGAACACATCTATGAATTATTGGAACTTCAGGCGTATTATAACCATACAAACATAATTTTTAATATCCAAATCCCTTCCATGACAAAAGAAACATATTCCTTATTTCACCTTATTCCCCTCCCAATAAACAATACAAAACTTACCACAAAACCTTACACAAATCCTAAACAAACATGAGATTCAATATTTTGACAAAAAGTGTCCAAACATAGAGGGTACATTCTATTGTAAAGATCCAACAAGTAGGGAGTACTACCTCGAAGAAAACTGCATTGCAAACCTGATAGCAGACAAACCAGCGCATTGTAAACTAACGGAAGAAGAGGAACAGCATCAGATCTTTCAACCCGAGCCAAACTATATACTGCTCGTGAACAGTCCTGAAACCAGAATAACATCAACATGCGGACCAGAAAAACAACTGTTAAAAGGCACACTACTTATAAATTTTCAAAACTGCGAAGTAGAAATCAATCAGATCACCTACCAGAGTAAAAACAACTTATACTGGGAAGACGTACATATATACCCAACATCATTCAATAAAGTAAACGCAACAACCGTAGAAGTCCTCAACCTCCAGAAGCTGAAAAATTACCACTTCGAAAATAAACAGCAAATACACCATCTGCAAGACAAGACCCATGAAACTACCTGTTGGAATTCACATTGCTTCCGACTATCATCATCGTCATCGCAATCATTGTAATTTATGTGACAAGAAATTATGCAGCCCACATATACAAAATCGACAATCAGCAAACCATCATGCCACCAGTCAACGTAATGTTCACTCCTGCAAAAGAAGAACTCCTTTGGCCGTCGCTCCATTCCAGGGGGGGAGGAGTTATGGGAATACATCAGTAACCCTAGTGACCAGCTAAGCTATCTACATTTCCCACGAGACAGATGAACAAGGCAACAAACCGAATCGGATACATTGGCCCAGCCAAATACCTTTCCCACCAATTTTGTTTAAATTGCACTTTTATAAATTAATTTCATTTTGCATTATCAACATATCAACTTTCGTAATTGTAATTTCCCACCACACATGGTAAAGCTTATCTAAGCATTTAGATTAATATAAATAGATGTCAGAAAATTGTATTAGTTGAGTTGTTTTTTGAATAAAGTCCGGAGCGTTACTCCGTAACGATTAATATTTGTTTTTTTTTTATTCAAACGCACCATCAGGTACATAACTCGCGGCCGTTGACCGATTGAGTCAATTTTCACATTTTGTCTGTGCAACGAAAGCCGTGTATCAAGTTTCAGTTCTTTAGCTTAATTTTGAAGACCTTAAACCTTCAAACATAAGGACGGACGGACATGGCTTAATCGATTCACATGTCGGTCTCGATCATATCTCTAAAAGGTCTTAAGGGTCTACGGTGATTATTTCACTGTGTTACAAACTATGCATTAAAATTTAAGTACCCTCGGTCGAGTACAAAAACATTTTTTTCTTAACAACGCCTCCTAAAAGTGGGCGGAGCTCAATGCTTTGTATGTAGCAAACTTAGCAACTAGTTATATCTTTGATATTTTTCCTATTTTCTTTTTTTCAATTTACAGATTTAACAAAGTAAAAGTGGGCATGGTCAATGGTGAGGGTGGTCAAATTTCTTTCTAATGAAAGGCTTCTGGCCGCTATTACTCTGCACCGAAATTTGAGGTTATAGGCTTTGTCTAACTTGACCAAAAGACGTTTTGAAATTACATTTAAATTTGAGTTTGCATGACATTTAAGAAAATCAATTGTGGGCGTGGCTGTAAGCGGATTCTCTCAGTTTTCATACATTGTCTGTCCAGTTGTTCTACCAGTTGAGCTACGATGAAGACGATTTATTCTTTGTCCATATTAGACCACCTTAATAGTTTAGCCCTATTATGCTAATATAAGAATGGAACTCTTGGTGAGATCAGGTAAAGTATATCTCCGAGACCCTCCTGGGGATTGCGCGTCTGTCTCTTGAGTTGGTAGCGGAGGATCGGGAAAGATGAAGGGACCATTATAGCCGCCTTTGCTCCGCGACCCGTCTAAGGATGAGCAGTCATGGAAAATGATGATGATGATGATGATGATGATGATAACCCGCTTCAAAGTTTATTCAAAAAAAGTTGCATGGCATCTTGATTGTTGATACCGTTGTAAATGCCACTGAAAAAATCAAAGATTATTAATTACTATTACTATTATCAATTACTTTCAGTGGTACATATCAGAGGAAAGGCTGAACTAGAAACGTCTAAGCGTCTAAGGCGTCTAAGGCTAGTTGCATGCAATGCATGATGAGATGAGACAATAGTCGCCTTCTGACGAGCTCAGCTCTGAAGAGCGAATCTTGCTCCTTTGAAAGAAAAATTACTCCTTAACAACAATTGATGTCAATCAAGAACCTCCATTTAATATCCTTATCCTTCATCCTTAAATGAAATCTAGAAATATTTTATGTTTAATATACCTTCTTTTGTATTCACCTTTTTTTGTTTTAAGATTTTTTATCATTTGGATATTCCCCGGTCTTAAAAAATTATGACTTCAGCAACTTTCAATTGCCCTAAACCGTTTAAAAGTCGAAGAGAAGCGTTTATCATATAAAGCAGCTTGGATACCGGCATTTTCGATTGTTCTTTTAAGACTTCGCCAGAGTGATCAGGTCGCATACTCTGAGGTCATACGCTCCAAAGCGGTCCCAGCCCACAAACGTGCGCGGTTATGTTGTTTGTGCGCACAAGTCATCAGAGCTTACTTCTGTCTTTTAGAAAGAAGTGCTGCTCCACGCAGCGCTCTGAATTGCTTCAGTGAATTTATCAACTGCGTATTCTATTCTAATGGATTTTTTAATGGCAAATTTAAGCCAACACCCTCCTTACAATACTTTCTGAATTCATCACAGTTCGTGTATTTGTTGAATAATTTAGGAGCTCTTTCTGTATTCGATAGACTATTGCCAATCTTCAAGACTACTCCTGGATGGTTTGAGCAAAGATCAAAGGGTTTTAATTCTTTCAGGTCGGTCAGTGTGTTGGCTTTCCCGTGGGGAAAAGTTATTCTATTTTATTCAGAAAGTTAATGTTTTATTCTAAATAACTATTGAAATTGTAAATAACTGTTTCATATTCATGTTCTCTTATAAGCTTTGCGAGGTGCAAACTTGGCTTGCGTTCAATTGTCAAATATTAGTTTGTTAATTTTAGTCTGATCCTCAAGTTTTTCTAAGATTACACCGATGATCCGAGACACCGCATTTGTTTGGCGCTGTATTGCCTTATTTTCGACTGATTACAAAAACAAATCGAAGTCCTACGATTTCGGCGATTTTTGTTGAAATGTGTATGTGTAAGTGGTAAGCCATCTAAAAATCACAAAATTCTACCACTAAATTTCTACCACCATAATAATCATTTATTCCACTTTACTTGCAACCTCGTTATACTAAATTATTGTTCTTTTTCCCATAACTCTTTGCATTGAAACAAAAATACTCCTACTGCAATCAGGCACAATTAGTTGCCCGACTATTCAAGATAAAGTTTTTATACGAAGCTGTGTTGCGTATACGATATATATACATGTATGTACATACCGCCACAGGACTTTGAGTGCAAAATACAAATACAAATTTTCGACGAAGAGTGTTTGCCACCGAATTAGAGCTTAGTGGTTATGTTGCAAATCAAAAGAGTTTTTAATTAGCACTGGGCACTGCATTCAAACAATCCGAAGGCTTTCTGAACTTCTAATACTCATATGTATACCTTCTATATGTATATAAAAAGCTCACAGAGTATAGAAAATATTATGAAAAGGGGAGGAATTGTGGCTTGGGTGCTAGGCATGCGGGATGATTATGACCGAATTCCTCGCATACTTTGAATAAAGAATTGTGGTTTATTCTCAGGAGCCTGATGTGGGTGCAAAAAGTGTTACCGATTAATGTTGGAGCGCCACGTAATAATGGGCTGAATATTTTGGCCTTCAACTTTGTAACCGTAGAGGTATGGTTGCTATTGGAGTGGGGAGCAAATTTTCGTTCCATATACATGTAAAGGTATGAAACTTATGTGCAGTGCTTGAAAGAACATAGGATAAAAAAGCCACTGAAGCTTGGCATTGCTTTCCATGACATATAGGTAGGAATCCAAACATTTGTGCAAACCGTTTATGATAAGCGAGGAGGTGTGCATTGTGCAGGGTGAATATAATTAGGTTGATTCACACAGATGATTGGTTGGCTAAGATAGGGTGCATTTGTGAAGGTATGCCTAGGCAAGGTTAATCAAGGAATGTTGGTAAGGTACTTACTATTATAGCTGATATGCAAAAGCAAAGAGAAAATCAATGTTTGCGATGTGACAGTAGTCGCTTCTGGTAAATATTGCTAAGGTGTTGATTTTCTTCGCGAGGTAAGAATCTCGGTTAGTTCTTAGTTCTTATTTCATTTAAATTTACCTATATAAAATATTCTCTGACGACCTTACAGAAATTTCTTGATTTTAGTTGAAGTTTTACGGAAGTGTTTTAACCTTTTACCTAAGGTAAAATTACTTTTGTCGTTACGTTTTACTAATGTATTTACCTAATGATTTTATGCACTGGCGTTCATGAATTCTTCAAGCAGTCCATCCAAAAACGGAATAGAAATCTGTAATAACATTGCTCAGTTGTTCGTCCTGCTGCATAGGCAGCGTTGCTAGATACATCGATTTATCGTATTTCTCCCGATTTTCAGAGCTATTCCCGATGCCCCATTTTTTTTCTCGAGAATTTGGGGCGTCGCCCTGAAATCATACAAAATACTCCTAAAAAATTATTATCAAAGGTTTTTTTTGTTTGCTGATCATGAATTACAGTTTTAATTCAATGAATCAGAACTAGAAGGGAGAAAAATATACCCCTTAAAAAGGATAGGCAAAGAACAGAATTGCGAAAATTTCGTTTAGGCTTTACAGGTGAATGAATTTCACTGTTTCAAGCAACCGTATGAGCAATTCCACTATTATCTACATTTTTTAACCAGATATGACTATTGAGAGCACTAACGATGCAGATCCTAACGAGCAAGTATATGAAGAAATGGATTTTTCAATAATTCTACTACCAGAAAACACTGAATTTAAGGGTATCTTTATAAATTTTAATAAAAAAGGACCAAAAACTCGTTATCAAGAACTCCAAAGCCTATAATAGAGAAAATTCCAGCCCGTTAGCTCTTAAAATGACCAATTTCATATCTAGGGTCATCTTATAACCCCTCTTATTAACCGCAGCGTTAAAGCTTTTCAAATTATTGCTAAATGTTCTGGTAAGAGTCAGGACAACAGATTTTTTGCATGATTTAAGTCAAAAAGTTTAAGTATAGAGAAAAACAAGCTTAAAGAAATGCTGTAAGATTATAGAAATCGTGAGACCACTGAGTATCTTCAAGGCTAGTCCGCCATAGGAACTCGAACTAATCGGTGTGGAAAGCAGTTAAAAAAATAAAAAAAAAATAAATAGAGTGGCGCAACAGCTCGAGGTGAACCAGTGTGTTAATTTCTTTACATACAAGGGGAGCTACAATTTTTTGCCGAATCCGAACGGCTCTTTGAGAAGTTTTTCAAGACAATTAATACTCTCGGAGGGCTTGTCAAACCCTCGCGGAGGTGGGGACCGTGAAAAGAACAAGTCTTTTTTTCAGGTGACGATGGCAGGATTCGAACCCAGACCTCCGGCGTAGTAAGCACACACACTAACCACTACGCCACGGCACCCCACAAGCAGTTAAGTCCATCAAGGAACCTATAATGCACTCGGCCCCAGTAAAGAAAGATAATGGCGAATGGGCAAAAGATGGACAAAGAGCGGATTTGTTTGCGGAATACTTGGAAGTTGGTTGACAAGTTGGCTGACATTCAAAACAACTGATAGCGGAAATTGATAGCTTTGGAATGAAAAAAATGTCATAAGCCAAACTTCGGCAGACAATAAGCAAACTTAACCAGTAAGTAAGCGCTACAGTGTGTACGCAGAAGTTACAATCCGTAAAACGGACCGTTGAATACCCCATCCTATCCCACATTGAGTCGAATAAGCCATGTCCGTCCGCCTGTACGTCACATGTTTTTAGGTCTTAAATTTCGAGATAGGGTGCCTAAATTTCGTACGCAAGGTCGACGTCATCCGAAGCAGTACAAGTGAAAAAATTTTTGAAATCTACCCATACACAATCCCAAAGACACGCTCAGAATCGGTCTATATGTGCAACTACCTTTAGGGCTTTCAAAACTGTAAGACGTCTAAAAAAGGTTAAAATTTAGAATTTAGCGTTTCGTAATGCTAGACACAAAAAAGAAAAATTGAATTGGTAAACCTCCTCCATCCCGCCAACTTTTTGAAGGCGTGGCAGATTCCATTTTAGGTAGGGTAGGGTATTTTGCAATTTTGCAGTATTTTGCGGACTAAAGTTTTTACATACGCACTGTTGAATTTTCCAACTTGTTTGGTTCAAATTCAATATTTTTGTAAAATCGACCCTAAAAAAGGACATGGCTGAAAGCTTTGTATGAACAAAATCTTGAACGAAGTCTCGCTTATCTTACCTGCTAGTTTTTTATTTTTTATTCTTTCTAGACTTAGGCTCAGCCCAGTCGAAATAACGTTTTTCCATAAAATTGGAGGTTTTTCTTCAATTGTGCCTCCAAAAATGGGCGTGGCGCATAGTCTTGTATGTAACAAATGCAGAATTATATGTTTTCTACACAATATTTAAAAAAAAATCGATGTTAATAATACCCTTATTATCCAACGAAATACAGGCAGTTATCGCTGAGTGTATTCGCAAGGATAAACTAACCTGGGCAATAAAATCCTTCCAACCCCTCAAATTAGCGGCACCGGATGGTATAATACCTGCCATGGTTCAAAAAACGAGTGATGCACTCATTCCTTGGCTCAATAACATCTCCATAGGGTGGAAAGGCTGATAGATCTGCGACTAAGGAATTACCTCGAAATCAACAACCACCTCAGCAATGCACAACAAGCCTATACTAAGGAAAAATCCGTGGCAACGGCGCTGTACGGGGTGACGAGTACAATCGAGAAGTCCTTATAAAACAAAGAATTCACATTGGCAACTTTTCTAGCCCTAGAAGGATCGTTCAATAATCTAAAAACAGAAACCATTATCTCATCCCTGGAGGAATATGGCATAAATTCCCACTTGACGAATTGGGTAAAGAAAATGCTAAAAAGCAGAGTCATCAACTCTTATCTGGGAGACTATTTTCCCACAAGGAGGGGTGCTTTCACCCCTTCTATGGAACATCTCACTCAACAAAATTCTTAATTCTCTCGTTAAAAGAAGAATAAAAGTAGTCGCTTACGCAGATGGCATAGTTAAACTGATTACAGGCAAATATCTTTCAACAATCAGTGAACTAATGGAGTCTGTGTTGACAGAATTATCAAGATGGGCAGAGAACAGTGGACTTAGAATCAACCCAAAGACAGATATGGTCCTGTTTACAAGGAGGTGCAAATTGCAGGGGTGGATAACTCCTAAATTAAATGGGACCAATCTTAAACTCTCCCTGGAAGCCAAATATCTTGGCGTTTTGCTTGACTGCAAACTAAATTGGAAACGGAGCACGGAGGATAGAATGAAGAAAGGTCTCATTGCTCTCTACACATGTAAACAAGCCATTATGAAAAAGTGGGGTCTTCAACCCAAAATAACATACTGGCTTTCTACAGCGCTTGTTGGACCTATTCTTGCCTATGGATCATTGGTATGGTGGGAGGCGCGTAAAACGAAATCTTACCTCAATAATCTGAAGAAGGTACAAAGATAAGCTTGCTTAGGTATCACAGGTGCATTAAGTTCCACACCTCAAACAGGTCCGGAAGCAATGCTGCAACTCCAACCTGTGGAGCTTTGAAGAGAACAACTTCTGGAAGGCAAAATGTCTAGGACACTCGAACATACGGAACATCTTAAATCAAAATGGGTCTGTTACCCGTACGGATTATAAGAAACCTCAACTTGACTTCGATAAAAGATTCAAAGTCATTATAGCAAGTAGGCAAGACTGGGTAGAGACTAACGTTGACATCAAAGGTATAGCTATCTATACCGATGGTAAACTCGAAAACAGAACATGGGACAGTTTCAGGAGTTTACACTGCACCATTGATGTCATTGTGTCATGGCTACACGAATGGGAATCTTTGCGAACGACAGCTGAAGTCGTATCTTCTGCAGAAGCTGTAGGGATGAAGAAGAAATAGAGTCTATAGAACACTTTATCTGCCACTGCCCCAGCCCTCCAAGAACGACGACTAAGCTTTTTAGGAGTCAGGTTCTTTGAAAGATTTATTAAAAGATCAGGCTGGTTCTGTTAGCAAGACATATGTCCAACCATATTTGTCTGCACTAATGCAAACAACATTTCCAACCTAACCTAACCTAACCCTTAATATAAATGCCACGCCCACTAGAGGAGGTCAATCAATTAAATTTGTATGTATAATTTTTTACAATCATTAGGCGTCAAATTTTAGCCTTGTATAATGTCTTAAAGTTTTGAGAGCACTTACACATATAGACCAATTGTGGGCATGTATGTCAGCTTATTCGATTCAGAACTCGATCTCGATCATATAGGGCATATGGTCTTAGGGGTCTACTACTATTATTTCACCGTGTTACAAGCTATGTGAGTTGTAACGCGAATCAATGATGCCGTATTCCGAATCCGAAGAGGACCAAGAGCGAAGATGAAAGTTGTCCATGTTGATCGCCTACATCGCTACCACGGAAGCAATGATGACGTATTTGTTCGGGACGAACAAAACTAAGCGGGGGGCAATGTTATGTGGCGACAAGAAATAAAACAACACGCAGGAGTCGCTGAATGCACCCAACGATTCACAAAACGAACATACCCAACTGTCATTCCAGTCATCTGACAGCAGCTGTCATATTCGAAGTTCGAATTTCGATTTGGAATTTAGCGGAGGAGTACCAATGGAAAATTACCAAAGGGGAAGTATGGAACGTACTAGAAGGTGCTTAATTTTGTATAAATACACGGGTGAAAGCTTCGTACAGACCAGTGATATTTTAAACGTTGAATCGGGAAAATCGGTATTAAAGGAAAAAGTGATTGAATTGAAATAAAGTTTTTAATTCTAAGTAGTAAAGTGGAATGACAGTGTGAATTGAATTTAAATAAGTTTGTTTGATAAATAAAGTGTTTCATTGTGAAATTATAAAAGTGAAATTGAGTTTTTGAGTGAAAAGTGTTTCATTGTGAAATTATAAAAGTGAAATTGAGTTTTTCAAAATCGAACCCCAGGCAAGAAAACATTACATTAACAATATGTGAAGCCCAGTAGTTGCTTCATAGAAATGAACGGAACAATTTTTCGATTGTGAACAAAAATATTCAATAAATTGCATCTGAAGGATGACTCTTTAAATCGATGCACGCCCACTAAGGGTGTTTTTACTGTATTACTGTCTGTGTCTTATAATCACTAAGAGATGCTAAAAGTCAAATTTTAGGTTTTTACGACGTTTTGAAACACTGGAGGTAGTTGCACATTTAGACAGATTGTGGGTGAGTCTGTGGGTGGATTTGACAAATTTAAACACTTGTATTGCTTCGGATGACAGAAAGCTTACGTACAAAAAACACCTCTTTGGGGTACTTTTTACCCCCTTAATTTAACCCGATTTTTAATAAAATGCGATTTAGTTAAAACCCCAGCAGTGGGGAAGAACTTGCTTGATACTGCTATCAGAATATCGTCAGCATAGGCTGACTTTAAGTCCGTCATTCTCTAAGACCAGGAGTAGTTCGTTAGCTATGAGGAGCTTTAGTAGTGGCGATAGTACCACACCAGTACTATCGCCACTACAAGGTTGTTGACTAGATAGCACCTCAGCTCGGCATGGACGATCCTGCTTTTAAGCATTTGCTCAATCCAATTGCAGAGATAATTGTCAACGTTCAGCTTGTGGTTTGCAGCTGCCACAGCTTCTGTGCTGACATTGTTGAAGGCTCCTTCAATGTCAAGGAATGACACCTTCTAGAGTTAAATCCGTGTTCTTAAAGGATTGCTCAATGATGCTAACCAAAGAGTGTAGGGCCGTCTCTACCGATTTACCCTTACGGTATGCATCTTGGAAGCACGAGAGAAGACTGCTATATATTAGTTCTGATCTGGGTGTCGATCAGTTTCTCTAGGGTTTTTATCAAGAAGGAAGACGGGCTCTTTCATAAGATGAAGTCTTACACATTCTAAACGAAGAGAACTATTTCACATGGTTTAACTTTTTGAAAACGGCTATGAATTACGCCCGTAAACCTGGCAGCACCTTTTCGAATTTTTTAAGTTTTGACAAGAGTTTTAGTGGCCATCAAAATAGTTCTATAGTTTCTTATACAAAATAAAAATAGTTCCGCGATATTAGTTAGGAAAATCGCATAAGAAACTAGTGGGATGGTTACAATCCGCTTAGGCGAATCGTTGGATATCCCATCCCAATTGACCACTGTCAAGCTCCGAATTGTGTCATAAATCGTGGTTGTTAAGTTTCAGTGTCTTTTAACCTTAATTGTTTTTAAAACTTGTCAGTTAAAAATCTTCTGTCTTAAAAAAGGGGCGTGGCATGAACCGCTTTTCAATAACATCATTTTTTTGTTCATATTTTTTAACAGATGTGGTATACGATACCTAAACCTGTTGATTGCATTTTTACATTTAAAAATTTAAATTAAACCTACTTAAAAACTCCCATTCTTAACGGACCGCGGTGTGTCCTGTTGCTATTCTCCTTTCAATTCCTATTCTGCTTCCAATTAATATTCTCCTTTCAATTCCTATTCTCCTTCAATTTCTTTTCACCTTAAATATTATTTTCTCCTTTTGATTTCTGTTCTACTTCGCATTCCTTTTTTTTTCTCGTTACCATTCATTAATCATACATTAACTAAAAAACAAAATATTTAATTCCTTTTAAGGTTTTTTAAATTTATCTTTTAAAAGGGGAGTGGCACTTGCAGCTCCTATCACCAAAAATCAAAATTAGCATAGAAATGTTCAAGTTTGCGGCTTAAATGCGGCATCCTATTATTATAATTGATTATTATTCCATCCCATAGGGTAGGGGGTATATTAAGTTTGATTCATAGTTTGTAACATAGAGAGAAGTAATCACCAAAGACCCGTAAGACCTTAAGGGCATATGATCGAGACCGAATTGTTAGTCGAATGAGCCATGTCCGTCCGTCCGTCCGTCTGTCGGTAGTTTTTAGGCCTTAAATTTTGAGCCAGGAACTTAAAACTTGATATCTGTTATTTCTAGATCTCGAAGCAGTACAAGTGTAAAATTTTTTGAAATCCGCCCACTGCAACGCCCACTTTGCTTACTAGCGTAAAAAATCAATGTTGCCACAGAAAGCTGAAATTTGGTATGCGATATCCTCGCTTAAGTGTGTTGTGATTGGCAATTAAAAAAAAGCCAATACCGCTCCCTTGTGGGCGTGGTCATACTAATAATGATAATATGCATTAATATGCATTCTAATAAACGGTTTTTTATTTGATATATTTGTTTTAAATCCAAAGCACTATAAAATGTTGATATATTTGATATATTTGATATTTGATATGTTTGATATATTTGTTTTAAATCCAAAGCACTATAAAATGTTCAGATATGTGCATGAGCTATCAACTCAAGTGAATAAATTTTTGCCACGCCCACTTTTTGGGGCGTTCTTAAGTAAAAAATCAAATTTTTAATATAAAACTGCGATCAACACGTGTATACTGCATCTGATAAAAAATATGATTAAAAAAATTATGTTATTGAAAAGGGGTTGATGCCACGCCCCTTTTTTAACAAAGAAGATTCTTAGCTGACGAATTCTTAACACAATTAAAGTAAATAGAAACTGAAATTTAACAACCAAGATTTTTGACGCATTTCGGAGCTTGACAGTGGTCAATTGGGATGGGGTATCCAACGATTAGCGTAGGCGGATTCTAACCCTCCCACTAGTTTTGTTTTTCTTTTATATAATTGTAACTCGCAAGGTATATTTCATGACATTTTTTCGGCCAAACAGGCGTTATGCATTTATTGATAGATATCACAGTACCATAATAGTAAAACCATAATAGGTGCACTTCTGATAAAATATATAAACAAAAATACGATGTTATTGAGAAGGGGTGGATGCCACGCCCCTTTCTTAGGGAGAAGATTCTTAACTGAGAAATTCTAAATACAAATGAAGTTAAATGAAACTGAAATTTAACAACCAAGATTCATGACACAATTCGGAGCTTGACAGAGGTTAATTGGGATGGGGTATCCAACGATTCGCCTAAGCGGATTGTAACCCTCCCACTATATTGGTTCAAATTCAAAATTTTTGATGAATTTTCTATGAACAAAATCTAAAATAGAGTCCGGTGTACCTTATGTGCATGCTTTTATTTCTTATTCTTGCCTAAGTTATGCTAAGAAACAGTCGAAATTCCTGTTTGTCTCGGAAATTATATGTATTTATTAAATTCTGCCTCTAAATGTGGGCGTGGCCCAAAACTTTGTATAAACTAAATGTAAAACCCAGCATTTTCAGCATAGTAGAACAATTTTGGACTTGAAACAAATAAAAAAATTTTATTTGAACTATTTAAATCGATGCCACGAACACTAGGGGCGTTTAGAAATAATTTAAGCATGGTTGCCTTTGTTTTGCCTTTAGAAAAGTGGGCAACTGATTTTATGAACAGAACTAAGCAGGAGTACCTAAAGGTAGGCATGCATACCCTTCGGATTTTTGTTTTGTTTTTGTTTTATATAATTGTTCCTAGCAAGGTATATTTCATGACATTTTTTCGGCCAAGCAGGCGTTATGTATTTATTGATAGATATCACAGTACCATAATAGTAAAACCATAATAGGTATACCTAAAATTATTTCAAAACAATTCAAATGGTTAATTTTTAAGTGAAAAAAAAAAGAATTTCAAAGAAATTTCTTGATTTGTTTATAACACTTATTTGCATTTATAAACGTAATCACCTAACGTGACAAACGCCCAAACTTCTGTGCCTTAAAACCAACGACACCCACGTTTGCCTTTCGAAAAACGGGTGCTGCAGAGAGTATGCCACCAAACTAAATAGTTCTCAGCAAAATTAAACTGCTTTATTCTGACATGATAAAACCATAATTACTACGTCCATATGTTGCCAAAAAAATTCGATTTTTTTAAACACACAAAAAACTCATACAACAATGCAGCAGACATCAGAGCACATTGCTATTTCAAGAGCGAAAATCCTAAAACGTTCGGATTACCAAAACAGAACACGTAATTGGAATTTAATTTTATATGTATGTGAAGCCAATGAGAAAAAAAAAACACAAACTGCCCGAACCTACATGAGTCCCACCCCACATCCTTTTCACTTTAAATGTGCCTTATCCTAAAAAATCGGTCAGCACCCAAAGGCATCCTTATGTTGCCACATTTACATTGAAAGATACTCCTTTTTTCGCTCCTAGCTCTTGTGTATATCCTTTTTGCATGATTATAATCCGATTATCATGTTTTTGGGTTGATTTTGATCCAGCATCGGTTATTTTATAACTCAAAATAATTCACATATGTTCGCTATAATATCGAACTTCTCTTTTTTGCATATTTGACAATAACTTGACATTTTCATTTATTATTTTCCGGATTGATTTCTTTTAATCTTCACAAATTATCACTCATCACGAATAGGAGACCCTTTTTGCCGAGCAAAAAGAAAAAAATATTGCTTGATTCCCCAAACAATATTGACACACAATTTGGCCTAAAAATTCACTGGGGCACATTTTTCCCGTTTCGCTCTTCTTATAATTTATCCAGGTAAGGTAAAAGATTTGCTGCAAATGCGAAATAATAAAAAGAGTGTTTTAAATTGCCGTTAAGAAAGTATAAACACCAGAACAGAGGATGTGAAAAAAACCCTGTGGGGTAGGTAATGTTAGTGTACCTCGGATATGCAACCGATTTAGAGAGTCCACGAACCGAATATTCGCGCAAGAATTTCAAAACCCAACTGATTCAGTTCACAAACGGATAGAGACTCACGGAGGCAGCATCTCTCAGTTATACCCGTTTGCCACCTCAGAGTGGCGCATAGAAATGTGCTGAATGTATCTAGTTGCTCTCGTACAGAGGAATAGCCGGCATTCTTACCGATTTGCAAAAACTGATAAGGCCATATCACTGTTTCGGCGCACATTCAGCAAACGGAGTCCGGGTCTATCTAATGTCGTACTCTTTGCGCATGACTGTGCCACTGCAATAATCAGCACTCTGTCTGTTCGTTGAGTTTTACCAGGGTTTCTCCTTTAAAAGTATAATGATGACGTGCACACAAAAATGTGTGCACCGTGCAAGGACAACACCATTTACATGCGCTTAATTTGCGACGAAAAGTTTTAATAGCCTGTTGAAAGCTGTAGGTGTGCTACACTATAAAAAACCAGACCAAAGGATTATGTTTTACGACATGTGAGGCTTTCTATTTCATTAGGCATCATGGTGATTAGCTAAACTGTAGCCTTTTTTACGACCTGCATAATGATTTTGACCTTTGTTACTATCGGAGAACTGTGACTTTTAAATACAGGCATTAACAATGATCTACAGTGATGACAGTAGTGATGAAAATGCACTTGCAGTATGTTATAGGTGTGTATTGTTCAATGCTCTCTTGGCTTTCAGACAAAGGGAAAAGGGCATTTCAGTGATGGATCACTCTGCTCATGTCACCCAATCAAAAACGAGAGCGCTCAAACAGGACAATGGGCAGGGGTGACCTAAGACTAGGGTATGTCATTAGGAGAGTGGATACACAGTCATACTAATTCCTCCAGACGGAGTCTTAAAATCAATGTGTATCACAGGGGCTTGTACTGAGACTGACCTCGTTGTCATGGTAATTTCCCTCAGATTCTTCACCTTTTTCATGCTCTCTGGCTAGAGAAACCACGGCATACTTTTCCATAGTTTTTAATTAAGCAGCTCTCGTAGATTAGATGCCATTTATAACAGCTGTTTTTTGGTAGAAGTGGCCAAAAATGACCAGAGATTGAAATAGCTAATAAGAGGTTATCTCGGCTGTTTGGTGAACTGTTCATATTCTGTTCTATTCCATTAAGAACGCATTGGCTGCACATGTCTCTAGATTAAGACTGAATTGTACAGCATAGGACAGCATGTATCATATTGAGTATATAAGGTTTATAAAAGGTATGAAAAGCATTATGCTAATGTGCGGAGAGTATGTTTAGGAGAAATTTTAAAAGGTTGGGTGAAGGGATATTGCCATTTTGCAGTTTACTGTGCGGGGTGGAATGTTATTTTCAGTAATGGTGGTAAAAGTACAACCGCAGGGGCCGATTGAGGTAAAAAGCCCCCTGGACCCTATATTTTTGGGGCAGATATCAAATTTTAGACTTGTAAGAATTATTAACAGGCAATGAGAAACCGAATTTTATGCGCATGCATGTAATTTATGAATTTGCATTGTCAAGTTTTTTTGCATATTTTTGCTAAAATCTATCTATCAATAATTCATATTCTTCACACAAAACTTACCAATAAGGCATTATTGATTGATGGTGGTACGCTTTTTATACCCTATTGAGGGCATATTAAGTTTGTTGTATAGTTTGTAACACAGTGAAATAATCACCGTAGACCTTTTAGAGATATGAATGGGACCGACATACAGGAGAATCGATTAAACCATGTCCGTCCGTCCATATGTAAACAACTTTTAGACCTTAAATTTTAAGCCAGAGAGCTTAAATTTGTTGAGTGAGTTGGAAGTCCAGTCCTTCAGATCAAGTTTGAAAATAAGTTGAATCGCTTCACAGACCCGCCTACTACAGGCCTGTATGTGCGACTATCTCTAACTTTCAAAAATACTTTTTTCTAATTTAAGCTATGTTACAATATTGCTAGCCCACTAATTGTTGGTATGTGACATGGTTTTGTATTTGTCTTTGAGCTAGCAGAAAAAGTTTGAACTTTACACTGACCATGCCTACTTTTTAAGGGATTTTATCTTGAAATGACTGTTTCAATAAATATATATGAAATTTGACAAAAAATTCGATGATGAAAGTTGTAGATATTAGCATTTTCTAACTTTTTCGTATATGAAGTATTTGCCTGTGCCCATTGCCCATGCCTACTTTTTAAGGGATTTTATCTTGAAATGACTCTTTCAATAAATATATATGAAATTTGACAAAAATTTGGCTTTAAAAAAATTATTTTTTTGTATGCCTTTTATGCCTTTACGGAGGAAAGTTAAAGTATGACAAACGGAATATTTCATAGACACATCTGGCATGCATCTATTGTTGTCCATTCTATTTGCATATTGGAAGAGAAAAGGGTGTTTTGTTTTCGGCCGACCCTGACCTGGGTAACAGACGCCGACCAGGAAGCTGCTTATTTTGAGACAGACGCTTCTGGATTTTAGGTTTGTTGCTGGTTTTGGTCCGCCCTGGATATTTTCCATATCTACCGGTGCTCACCATATGTGGTGAGCATTCCACTGCCCACCTCCTAAGGAGGCGCCCAGTTGGGGACCAGCAACCCCAGAAGCGATGTTGTTTGCTTTCTGCTGTGAAAAACTGGGAATCAAATCCTGACCTTGAACCTTGGTCCCCGAGATCAGATATAAATAACGAAAACCTTACGTAAGCAGTTTGACTTTTTAGCTACTTCTATTATCTTTTCTCCTCTTTGAAAAACTGAAAATGTCATGCTAGAAAATGTAGCACCTCAACTGGATTATGCAGACAAACCAAAAAATCTGCTTCTAATTCTGTAGAGATAAGTAAAACGCAAAACAATGGCGCAAAAAAAAATTAGCAAAATGCAGTATTTAGAATTCTTATTCCTGTCACAACCTGAACTTAGAAGTATGGCGAATAATGCTGATAAATTTAGTATTTGGAGTAGTAAACTTTATGTCATATGCAATAACTGAACTGGGTAGGCGCAGGGTAGACTCAGACTGTCAGACAGAGACATTATTTGGCGTTTCTACAGTTGCGACATAACAGCGATACTAATTTGTGAATGTATATGGCTAAACAAAAAATAAATAAATAGAGTGGCGCAACAGCTCGAGGTGAACCAGGGCCAACTTCTCAACAATGTATGCTGTGTGTGTTAATTTCTTCACATACAAGGGGACCTACAATTTTTTGCCAAATCCGAACGGCACTTTAAGAAGTTTTTCAAGACAAATGATACTCTCGGAGGGCTTGTCAAACCCTCGCGGAGGTGGGGACCGTGAAAAAGAACAAGTCTTTTTTTTCAGGTGACGATAGCAGGATTCGAACCCAGGCCTCCGGCGTAGTAAGCACTTACACTAACCACTACGCCACGGCACCCCACCAATGTTTATGGCTATTTCAGGTAAAATCTTTTGTTTACATTTAGTCTTGACATTTGTGAACGTCTTACAACTTCGATTGAGTTTCATACTCGAGTCAGATAAATTTTGTGAATTAATTTACTTCCCATCGAAAACGAACCAAAACTCATTATAATTAATTACAACTTACCTTGATTGCTTCTATTTCTTCAAGGGGAATCTCTGGCAGAGGCCTACTCTTTGTGTTGGTATTGGAAAGAATGCAATCCTTCTTAGGTACATTACTATCGGAGCTGTCACCGATGCTTGATTGAATTAGCCGCGTCGGCCCTAATATTTGGTCCACACTTTCTTCATGAATCTCCCTATTGGAATTATGATGACATTGTTGATTTTTCTGATGACGATGACCAGAGAGAAGTTTCTGTTGTGTTATGTACGGCTGCTGGCTTTGCGTTAAGTTGCATTGGTAGTGGCCCTGAGTATAGTCCTGCTCGGGGGCGGCTGTTGTTGCTGTAGTTGCTGTATCCGGAACCCCAATGACATTTAGTTGCTCGAAACTACTGCTGCAGCTTGTTTCATCAGAGCGCGTATGTATGATTCTTGACCTCAATGCTGCCTTTGGTGTAGCAACTGAGGCCAAACGGGCAGAGTGTACCGGAGTCACAGCAGCAGCCGCACTGGGAATGATTAAGTTTTTGTTTGTAACTGAATGGACACCAGAAACAGCCTGCTGCAGATGCTGTTGCTGTCTCATTTGATTTTGGTGTGTTGTGTTGTTTCTGCAGTGTTGAAAATGAAGGTGGTGGTGATGATGGGGATATGCTTGATAGTGCAGCTCTGAATATGGATGGGATGGAGTCGATGCTGCTTGACCATCGACAAACAAATGTCTCTTTTCTTCCAAAACTACGTGCTTCTGTTGTCCTGTTTCAGAAGTATGGGCATTCACTTGCTGCTGCTCCTGGTGATGACCCCGGTGTGGAATGTTGTTCGCTGCCATAGATGCTATTTTGTTCGTGATGTTAATACTCGTACCACTACTGCAGCTGCTGTTGTTGTTATTGTTTGTCATGGCCTTCTCAACACCTCTATCACAACTCATATCTATTTGGCTTCGTTTCGTACTGCATCCACTTCTGTTACTTAGTTTTTTCCAATATTCCAGCTGCAACTCGACATTGTTTTTTGTGTTTATTTTGTTTAAAGAACCATTGGTGTTGTTACTATCTTTATAGTCCTTAATTGTCCCAGAATCATTGGTTTTAGGATAAATGGCTCCGACAAGCCTGCGTCGCAAGCTGGAATTTATATATTCATTGCTGCCTTTAGGAGTTGGATAGCGCGCGTCATAATGGTTGTGATTATAATGGCGTTTCTGCTGATAGTGTTGTTTTAAAAGATTAACATTAACACAAGTCGTTCCGATGTTTGACGTCGAATCGAATTTTGCCCTTGAGAACTCATCATCTAAGTATTTTCTTTGGCTGTTGCATCCATGGTCCAAGCAATTTTGGCGATTGTTACTGTCCGGGTAGGGCGAGTGACACCTGTTGAGCTGATTAAAAAGGCGGGCTTCGTTTGCTACTTTATCATATTGATGAATACACGCCGATTCATCGTCCTTCGCTTTACCGCCTATGATTGCGCAGGCTTTAGAAACAGAATCAGAATGAACGCATAATTGGCTTCGATTTAGTCGGTCATTGCTTACACGAGCACGACTACCAGCGTCACTGGAATGAGCATTGAAAGCTGTTCGGAAAACATTATTATCTTCCGGTGCATCTCGACAATCAAAATTATTCCACTTCAATGTTTTCATCTGCTGGGAGTCACTCAGAGTGGTTGTGGTAGTTTCTGCGGGTGGTGCTGCCTTGGATGTTGAGGCAAGCGATCTGGATGATGCCTTGCGACAAGATAAAGACAGCCCTTCAGCTAATGCGTCGTCTTTGGCCCGTCGATGGTCATTAAGTCCAATAGTGTCATAACGATGTTGCTGTTTAGTACATTCATCTATTGCTGCCGGTAGTGATGGCTGGCCTACTTCTCCTTTCGGGGCATTTTTTATGTAATACCAATTACTGAGTTGTTTTTGCTTCTCCTTGTAATATGATTTCTTATTGTCATCCTTCATGGCTTCAATTTTCCCTGTAGAATTACTATTGCACTTTCTGTCAAGGTTGGCTGCAAAAAAACAAAGACGTATTTTTTTGTGGCAAGAAGGAATATTCAAGGAGTGTTGGAGGCTATTCTAGGTAGGTTACATTACTTACAATAGTTTGACGATGGAAGAGGATATGGAATGTGATGGACGCTGCCAGATAAATTAAACGTCTCCAGTGCCACATTGTATTTGTCTAATGACTCATAGCTTGAGCTATGTGACAGAGGCATTTTTGTATCTGTAAAAGAAATGTTTTCGATTTTATGTTCGACGCTTATATTATGAGCTTTGAAAACTTAGAAGTATTTTATAATAATCTTAAAAATAAAACCACAAATCTGTTAACTATCTGTATTAAATCATTAAAAAAAATAGATTAAATTCGATCGATTTTATTATCTCTTTTTATACCCCATCCCATAGGATAGGAGGTATATTAAGTTTGTCACATAGTTTGTAACACGGTGAAATAAAAATGGTAGAAATAAATTTGGCCCGCCCAAAGACACGTCTAAATGTGCAACTACCTCCAGATTTTTCAAAACTGTAAAACGTTATAAAAGGCTGAAATTTGACATTTAGCTTCTCTTAGTGAATATAAGACACAAAACAGAAAAATTTAATTGGTAAACCTCCTCTGGTGGGCGTGGCATCTATTTTAAGGGTAAATTTTCAAATGCGGTTTACTCAATATTTTTGCTCGAAATTCAAAAAAAATTTGCTTAATATTTTATGTAGCAAACGTATTCTAGGGCATATGATCTAGACCGAATTCTAAATCGAAAGAGTTATGTCCGTCCAGCCATCTGTATGTCACCAATTTTTAGGCCTTAAACGAGCTTGCGCCAAAGAGATGAAATTCTGTACGGAAGCTCTTTGTCAATTGAGTATATTATACAATACAAGTGTTAAAGTTTTTCAAATCAGCAAACAGACACACCCTCAATCGGTCTAAACGTAGAACTTCCTCCAGTGTTGATCAAAACTGTAAGACAAAAGCTAAAATTTAACATTTAGCATCTTCTAATGACTGTAAGGTATACAAAATAAAAACAAATCTGTTTGACCTTCAGCGTGGTATCCGTTTAGAGTAATTTTTTAAATGCACTTATAGTTTAATATTTCTTTCGTTTCCAAATCGAAACATTGTACTGAGTAGAGAAGTTTAGTCTTCTACATTGGTTCGGTTGCTTTTCGCCACGTTGCTTTTTGCCACGTTGCTTTTCGTCACGAATTAATTTGAACTCAGTCAACATTCGAGTCAAGTATCCATGGTTACAAAACTGCATAACAAGCCATTAATTTCTCACATTTTATGACTCCCCAACAAGTATTTAGTATTTCATTCATTTACTTTTTAATGAGTTACACTGCCACCCAATTGCACAGATGGAAAAAATAAATTTTGCTTTGTGGCTTCTATCTTACGCTCTATTGCATATAAAGCTTTTATACCCCATCCCATAGAATGGGAGGTATATTAAGTTTGTCACATAGTTTGTAACACGGTGAAATAATAATGGAAGACCGCCAAGACCTTAAGGGCATATGGTAGAGACCGAATTCTGAGTCGAATAACCCATGTCCGTCCGTCCGTCTGTATATCACTCGTTCTTAAGCAGTAAATTTCAAGCTAGGAAGCTGAAATTTGGTACATAGGTTCATTGTTATCCGAAGCAGAACAAGTGTAAAAATTGCACCTCCACAGTTTTCAAAGCTTAAGACGTCTTAAAAGGCTGAAAAAATTAGTTGCTTTACCTCCCCTAGTGGGCGTGGCATCGATTTAAAGGGTAATTTTTCATATGCATTTAATTCAATATAAATTTTATATATGTAAAACGCATAGTTCTACATTTAGTTCAAGCAAGACTTTGGAAAACGCCCACTTTTTGAGGCAGAATTGAAGAAAAACCTAAAATTTTCCAGGAAAACACGAATGGCCTTAAGCGTAATTCAGGAAAGAATAAAAAAATTAGCAGGTAAGACAAACGAGACTTTATGACAGATTTCACTCATACAAAGTTTTTAGTCGCGCCCGCTTTTAGGGGTCGATTTTTAAAAGATATTGAATTTAAACCAAAAATTTGCATTTTTACGTACATTTTAGCATAACTTGGAAATATTTGCGTTATAATTGATAGTTTGTAATTAGGGGCGGTTGGACCACGCCCCTTTTCAAAGTTGCACTTGTTATAAAATGTCAAAAAATAACAAAAACATCAGCATTTTGCAATGTGGGATAGGATGGGGTATTCAACGGGCAGTTTTACGGACTGCAACTTCTGCGTACGTACTGTAGTACTTACTTACTGGTTTTCAGGTGACAATGGCAGGATTATTTAATACATTATTTAATCAGGACAAATTTTTTAATGCATGACCATATTTGGACGAAAATTTGAGAAAACACCTCTAATATGCCAGAAATATATGGATTTTGATTGCTTTTCAGCCTAACTTAGGGAATAAGAAGAAATAAAATGTAGCACATCAGGTACACCAGAGGTCCTGCCAAGGGTATAAAGTTCGAACTAAAGCCTGTAAGGACCATCAAGGAAACATGGTAGTAGAAACGCAGTCGGTAACTGTATAATGGCGTACCATATACCGCTGTCAGACGGTACCAACGAAATACATAGGATTTAACTACTTCGTCTACTTTCTTTAAACTAAGCGGTTCAAGAGTTATGGCTCAAAAACTTTGAAAGACATCAGCCCTTTTATCTCTTCATTTCTGAAAATCGTTTCAATATTTTCATAGAATATGTTTTTTTAATAAAGTTGGGTACCTTTAATTATTTCTATAGGACCATTTGGAAATGTGTTAAGGGCGGAAACATAAGCAAGAAGCAGTGGCAGACTGAAACTAAACAACGTGAATATTTTCTAATATTTTCTTTTTAAATTTTTTTTTCAGAAAGCCAAAATATGTGCTGGAGCCCGCCCTAGTCTATACAACACAGTCACAATGGACGAGTTGTAGAAAAAGCATGCAAGGCTAACTACATTTTTTTTATGAAGTGGTGTGAAACGGAAAAGGGGATTGAAAAGGGATAAGAAATTAATAGGCAATATGAATATTGGATATATTGCGTGTGGTGGTCTTTGCCATGCAAGCACATATCTCATATTATTTATTGACCAAACAACTTTATGGATACTTACTTTGGTATTGCACTGGGGAAGGAGGACTTGAAAAGCTCCCACTACTCACTGAATCCAATAGTCCGTCCAAGCTTATCGCATCTGTTGATATGTACATAAAACTGTCATCTGGTAATTTGTGATTTTGTTTGATAAATTTCTGTAAAAAATAAACAACAAAAATTATTACTTCAAAAAAATGAAGCAAATTATGACATAAGCGCCGGACGAAACAGATAAAAAAAATAATATAGAAGATTTAAAATAAGCATCACGATTTGTAAAAAAAATATCACAACCTTAAGCATTCTAAAGCTATAACTTGCTTGAGTTGGAGTAAAAACCTAGCCAATATATAGGAAGAGAGATAGCAACATAACTGAACCAAGAAGAAATGCAACGTGAAAGGAAAACACAAAAAAACGCACAAGCGATTCGCCGCCGCCGCGCTGGTTTACGAGTAATTTTGTGAAGTTTTTTAATTTCTTATTTTGTAAAAGTTTCGACAATCCTGACGATGGCTATTCCGAATCGTGTCGAGACTAGAGAAAAACAAAACAAAAGTGAAAGAAGGATAAAAAAGGTTAATTATTTTAATTTTATTAAAACTGTTTTTATTGAAGTTTCTAATGCAGTAAAATAATCACCGTACCTCAAAGACCTCTTAGAGATATGAATGCGACCGACAGGAGAATCGATTAAGCCATGTCCGTCCGCCCCTCCGTACGTCCATATGTTAATTACTTTTAGGCATTAAATTTTAAGCTAGAGAGCTGAAAATTTGTAAGTGGACTGGAAGTTCATTAAACCAGATCAAGTTTGAAAATTAGTTGATTCCGCCAACAGACACGCCCACTACAGGCCTGTATGTGCGACCATCTCCAATTTAAAAAAAAACCTTTTTCACTATTTAGCTATGTTGGTGCTTGTATTTTTCTAGTATGTGAGACTGCTTTGTAATTGTCCTTGAGGCAGCAGAAAAAGTTTGGCGTTTAAATTGACCACGCCCACTTTTTAAGAAATTTTAAACTAAAAAAAACTGTTTTTATACCCCATCTCATAGGATAGGAGGTATATTGAGTTTGTCACATAGTTCGTAACACGGTGAAATAATAAAGGTAGACCCCCAAGGGCATATGATCGAGACCGAATTTTGAATCGAATTTGCCATGTCCGTCCGTCCGCCTGTATGTCACATGTTTTTAGGCCTTAAATTTTGAGCTAGGGTGCTGAAACTTCGTACGTAAGGTCCACGTCATGTGAAGCAGTACAAGTGATAAAATTGTACGGACTGTAACTTGTGCGTACACACTGCAGCACTTACTCACTATTTTAATAAATATAAATGAAATTTGATAAAAAGTTCTATAACAAAAGTTTTAGATATTAGCATTTTCTATATTTTTTGTTTATATTATATGTGTCTTCGCCCACTTTTGTGGGCCTGGCTAAGAAAAAATATTTTTTTTGTTAAAATGATGGGGTCTTAGTCCAAAATGTATGCAACCACCTAGCGGTAAGCATTCAAGAGTTAAATTTTTACATCCCGCCCACTTTTTGGAGGCGTGGCAGGTCTCTTTTTGGTTGGGTCGGGTAATTTGCAAAATGTCGGAGACGGACTGAAGCTTTTGCATACGCCCTGATCCCACTGTGCGCACTTTTCCCGCACTTGTTTCAATTACCGTTACGCTTTTTTTTCAATTTTGCATCCAGCTGCGTTCTATTGGCCACTTTTCTTAAATTCTGCGGACATGGATTTTTGAGAAAACTGTAAAATATTTTTTATTGACTAGCAATAGTTGGTACGCATGAAAAACCTTTTTTTTTTAATAAAAATGCTGGTCACGGCATATTAAAATCCATGCACAGAACTATATGTTCGAATTGAGCATCTGTGTTTTGGTCATTATAAATCACGTTCTATTTTTTCAACAAAAGTTATAATTACTATTTGGCAATAGTCGAAAAGATGTGTGTCTGGGTGGACTTTCTTGGCAATACCCACTGAAGAGTATTCAGAAAGCCAAGATCGTTGAACGAAACACACATCGATCAAAAAACTGGGGTTAAGACCAAATGATCTTAAATATGTAAAATATGTTGTTTTCTATTTCGTTTGTTTAAATATGTTCAAAAATTTGAAATCTTAGAAGATGAATATGTCCGTTATTTATTTCAAAATTATGCTTTATGCTGTTAAGAAGGGGGAATCATGCCTTTTTTAATCTCTTTTATAATTTTTTAAATTTCAAATCCATAAAACAACTATTTTTTCCAGTTCCCGTCAGACTTTTTTCCAATAGCGCAACTAATTGCCATATCATTAGATGCTTTCCTTATAATTCTATGGATAACGGTCCGAAATTGGTAAAACAAGCTCCTTTTTTATTTCGTTTTTAAGTAGGCTTCGAAAAACTTAGGTCAAAAACGGTAATTTAAAATATTTACTACGCAGCTTGCGTAATGAAAATTCAAATGTGAATAAAATCGCTTTTACCGTTAAGATGCTAGAAGATTTAAAAAAAAGGTTTTGAAAATGCATTTCAATCTCAGAAGGTTTTAAAAGTTGAAAATTCACTTTAATTTTCAAAATTTTAAATTTTGAATAAATTCTGATACGTTCTGAAACAAGACCAATGATAAGGCGGAGACACATGTTATTTTATGAATTTTTACAATTTTTGTTGGAAAATGCGTTAAAATGGCAGTACTAAAACTTTTTCTAAAAAATATGACTTAAGCGTTTGCTTTACTTTGTGTTGCTTTATACGCGTGTTCAATATTGACTTTGCGCACAATGCGGTTCAAAAGTTAAGGCCTCAAACACCCATTTTCAACTCTTCATTGTTCAAAAATTTTCAATATTTTTAAAAAATTAATTTTTTTCATTAAAGTTTAGCTCTCTTAACTTAGTTTTCGATATTTTTGTTCTCGCCTGCCTAACTTCTTAAAAAAAGTATTGAAAAACATTTGATTCATTTTCCCATTAAATTTTAAACTGTAATTAAACCATTATTGCAGTTTAATTATAGTTTAAATGACAGTTTAATTAAACCGTAATTGCGGTTGCTGGGGTTTGGTCGGATGAGTTGAAAGTCTTCTAGGTATGGCGATTCTCATCTGGTCACTCTCAAGTGTGAGTTATACCTCCGCGCGGTAGCAGACGGGCAATGCATCCTAGTAGCTGAACTAACTAAGGCGAAAACCGAAAGGGCACTTCACTAAAGTGAAGTGACGGGACTTATGACCCCCCGGACCCTAGATAAACACCTCCTCCCCTCCCAATCCCTTCCCAAGTTCCTCTTAAACACCCACCTACCCCAATCGCCTGGGCTGGTTCAAGGTGTCATACCCGTGCCGAGGATCGACCAGGCTGGAGGCCCAGTCTAATAAATAGTCCAGTCTCAAACGTGAGCATCCCGAAATCTGGCGCCCTCCGGATTAACCAGCCTTGCCTGTGCACTACGGAGCTCTGCACAGGTCGATCTCCTTTCTCTGTTACTCGTAACCAAAATTTCTTCTATTAATAAAAATAACAAACAAAACTCCAAACAAAAAACACAAAACAAAGAAACCGGGAAACAAGTTGGTACTATCAAGACAAACCCAGTACCAAACTCTCCGAATCCCAGCAAGATGGTCAGGGCCTCCAAACTCTCCACCACCAAACTGGGATCTCTTACAGGAGAAACGGTTTCTAGTTAACTGTCTAACTCGGACACGATTAGGCCTCTCAAGCTAACTCCTAGCGTAGCGACAGCTCAAACTGCGGCAATCCAGCCCGACATAAGACTGCAAGCACCTAGCGAGGACGCGAAAAAGTCCTGCACGGACCACTGTCGGGAAAGTACTGCTAAAACTCCAATGCCAGAAAGCAGTGTCAGTGTCAGCAGGGCACCCATATCCAAAGACCTGCTGCAACATGCAGTGTTACGGATACTGTCCAAGGACCTGCTGGAAAAGACAATGGAACAGCTAAACCGTCCCAACTTTCCAGCACGGAACAAAATCAGCTAAAAAAGTCCTACAAAAACTGACCAACACTCCCTCTGAGAAATGGTCACAGAAGCAGAAGAGTTCCTCCGAGTGGGCCACTAAGGTCATCACTCAGGGTACTACGAACCCGATGACGTCCAAATCTGCGAAGCGAAACAGATCCTTGGAGGAAACGTCTCCCCCTGCTCCAAAGAAAGCAAAGAAATCTTCTGCTTCTAGGTCGACTTCCACCTCAATTCAAGCGAGGCAGTACAGCGACATGTTTAAGGACCGCATCATCGCCGCAATTGTTGATAAAGCGGACCCGGATGGAAATATCCCGTTGGACAAATGGAGAAAGCTGGAAGCTAGACTTGCCAGCACTCTACTAGGCCTTCTGGATCACTATCCGGATAAACCGCCAAATTGCGAAGATGCTGGCTGATACCAAGGACACGTCAAACTACTTACCTGCGCTGACCAATGGTCAGTCGACCTTCTTAAACTGGCGATCCCGAGGATCGGAGAGCTCTGGGTGCACGCCTGGAAGTTCTGTCAGTGGACCAGATCCCTAACAGGCCAAGAGCGCGCATCCGCCTGCCCATCGAACCAGAGGATCCGAAGTCGATTTTGAGACTGATTAAGGCATGCAACCCTGGGTTGAAGACTGATGAGTGGAAAATCGGCAGTCTAGAGGAACCCAATGTATCCTACAGAATCGCAGTTATTGTGACTAGAGATTAAGGAATCTCTGGCGCCTCTGGAAAAAGCCGACCATAAAATCAGTTTCGGCTTTGGGAAGGTGCCGCTAAAAATCTACAGGACGGAGAGTGACCTATCTGCGCCGACCACCTCGGAAGAGGCCAGAGAAAAGGCCACGAACCCTACTGTCCAAGAGGGTAAGATCTCTACACCCCCGGAGACGTGTATTACACCAAGCTCGGAGAGTGTTTCTGACTTATCCTCTTCACTCCTGACTCTGGAGCTAGATTCAGATACGGTAATGGAAGAAGGGCAAAAATTCCTGAAACCCTTGCAGGAGATGGACCACGTGTCAGACTCCGGGGAGGGAATCGATGACATCCCCAGCGACAAAGAAAGCAAGCTGCTGGAATCCTCGCAGGAGATAGACCTACTGTCAGACTCCGGCGAGGCCGACATCACGGTGGTTGAGGCATCTGAGAATGTTAAAGTTCCTCCAGATTAACCTCCACCACTCAAAAACAGCCTCCTACCATCCAAATAAAAGCCAAGCAAGGGTTACGCCTTTTAGAAATCCGAACTCCCTGATAACGCGTCATAAGATCATGTGGATTATAAATAGCTTCAGTCCCTACAAGTCACCAGGACTTGACGGCATAACACCAGCCGAGCTTCAACAAACGTCCGACTTGATTGCCCCCTGGTTGGAGACCATTTTTAAGAGCTGTCTTTCATTGTGCCATATCCCCACTAGATGGAAGCAAATCAAAGTGGTCTTTATCCCCAAGGCGGGTAAAAGTTCCCACGTTTACCCCAATGATCTGAGACCTATCAGCTCATCATCATTCCTACTTAAAACATTAGAAAGGCTCATTGATCTACATCTAAGATCAACTATAGACCCGTCTAAACTTTCTCTATCTCAATATGCGTACAGCAAAGGAAAATCCGTTGAAACGGCTCTCCACACACTAGTGCGATTCATTGAGAAATCATTCAACCAAAAAGAATATACGATGGTTGCTTTTCTAGACATAGCAGGCGCTTTCAACTACATCCATCCGCGCGCAATCACACAAGCACTGGAAGAGTTAAACATAGAGGCGGGACTACTAGCATTAATAAAACAACTACTTACTAGTAGAGAAATTAATGCCACTCCAGGTCACGCTTCCTTGAAAAGCTCGACCAGAAGAGGTACACCTCAAGGAGGAGTACTATCCCCTCTTCTCTGGAATGTAGCGGTGAATAAGCTGCTACTTATACTAGAAAGAGCGGGCTGCAACACGATTGCCTACGCGGATGATGTAGCCATTGCCTTCTCGGGGAAATATCCCCACGTACTGAGAGACTTAATGCAACATGCCCTTACTCTCCTCCACAAATGGGCGACTGACAATGGTCTGAGTGTTAATGCACAAAAGACCGAAATTGTCCTCTTCACTAAAAAATACAAAATCCCCCGCATTGCTCCACCCACCTTGAATGGCACCAGCCTATCGTTTTCAAATAAGGCAAAGTACCTTGGCCTTATTTTGGACAATAGACTAAGCTGGAAGCTCAATACAGCCGAAAGAGCAAGGAAAGCCATCACGGCCCTTTATATGAGCAAAAAAGCCCCCGGGGACACATGGGGACTACAACCCCACATGACGCATTGGCTCTTCACAGCTGTGATTAGACCAATCCTTCTATACGGCGTAGCAGTATGGTGGCCCATACTCAACGTCGGCACACATCTCAATGTTTTAAGAAAGGTACAAGGGCAAGCATGTATCTGTATTAGTGGTGCCCTGAGAACCACTCCCTACGGATGCGGTCGAAATCCTATTGAACCTTACCCCCTTAGACTTTTTTGGTAAGCAAACAGCTACCAACTGCGCAATTCGACTTAAAGCATGCTCCCAATGGCGTGATTGCTTTACGGACATGCCAATATTCTAAACGAACAGCATCTCACCTCCACGAACCTGGATTACACTTCACCTTCATATTTCCCACAGAAAAACTTCGAAACCCGGATTCCGAACAGAGACCTGTGGTACGACGGTAGGAAGTGGCGTTTTCTCTGAGTGCCTTAACTTAAATAAATCCCTTCGCCTACCCAACCAATGCAGCGTCTTCCGAGCAGAAATAATGGCAATTAGTGAAGCCCTGTCCTGGCTTAAGTGGAATGTGATATCCGCCCGTGTTATCTGTATCTTTACGGATAGCCAGGCTGCCATAAAATCCCTGACATCGATCTCTATAAACTCTAAATTAGTTATTAACTGTCGCACATCTCTTGACGAGATATCCGAACAGTTTCACATCTGCCTGTGCTGGGTGCCAGGTCATAGAGACATCATGGGAAACTGTGAGGCTGATAAACTCGCTAAGTACGCCATTAGACTGCCTGAAGATGAAATCTCCTGTAATATAGGTATTCCTCAAGCTACCTTCAAATTACAGCTCAAAAATCACAGCATACAAGAAACTAACGCCAGATGGAGGACAGGCACCACTTGTTTAACCTCCAAGCAAATCTGGCCTTGCCTCGATCCAAAAAGATCAGATAGCTTGATCTCCTTAAAGAGATCCAAAATTAGCACTGTAGTGGGAATTATCACCGGACACTACCTAATAGGTCTTCACGCAAAAAGACTAGGTATATTCTCAAATGACTTCTGTAGAAGCGGCCTAGATGAGGAAGAGGAAGAAAGTGTACAACACCTTCTCTGTTGCTGCCCGGCACTCGCGTCGTACAGGAAATCCATAGTAGGCTCCTACTTCTACGACTACTTAAGCGACCTTAGTAAAACACCGGTCAAAAGGCTACAAAAATTCATCGAAAAGACTGGCTGGCTGGCATAGAATTCACGCCTACCTACTCCCTTGGTAATATACCCACGTGGCGGTACAATGGGCCTACTTTTTGGCCTAAGTGCGTGTAATAAGCCACTTTCCTACCTACCTACCTACCTAAACCGTTATTGCTGCTTAAGAAAAAAATGCCTTCGCAGTTTAAAAGCACACCAAATGTTGTCTTTGCACGACTTACCGTTCAGAAGTCATAAAACGATTGGACGGACGGAAAACTTAGCCATACCGCAAGAGGTCCTTTTTCAATTAGGAAACGCTAATTACATTCTGACGTACATTGAAGACTAACTTGAAAATATATATGCTAATAGTGATAGCTTGTAATAAGGGCGGTTACACCACGCCACGCCCCTTTTCCAAGTTTGCAGTTACTACAAAAGATCACAACAATTTTTGGGTGTAACTATTAGCTAATACAAAATAATTGGTGTTTTTAGATACTTGTTACTCATTTAAAAATTTTGAAGGGTTGCAGGTTGTCATTGTAGTGGGGGCAATAGTGAGTAATATCTTTGTTATATAATCTAAGAGATTGTATTTTACAGAGTTGATGACTCTGAAAACGAATATGTAGGTCCAAGACAGTTTGGGTGGGCCTTCTGTCTGCAAGACGCCCGTTGTTTTTTTGGAAAATACTGCCCAAAATTTATTTCTAAAGATAACACGCTACTAATTACAAATATATATCCAAGTTAGTTTGCTAGGGTCCTTATGCCTGCAAAACACCCTCAAAGTATGCAAAACTAGTGGGAGGGTTACAATCCGCCTAGGCGAATCGTTCATCCCAATTGACCACTGTCAAGCTCCAAAATGCGCCAAAAATCTTGGTTGTTAAATTTCAATTTCTATTAACTTCAATTGTGTTGAGAATTTGTCAGTTAAGAATCTTCTTTCTTAAAAAAGGGGCGTGGCATCAACCTCTTTTCAATAATATAATTTTTTTATCATATTTTTATCAGTTGTGTTACATATGTGTTGATCGCAGATTTATACTAAAAAATTGTTTTTTTTTTCTTATAAACGCCCTCGAAGGTGGCGTGGCAAAAACGAGTTGATTTGAGTTGATAGCTTACGCACATATCTGAACATTTTAAAGTGCAACTTGTTTGGATTTAAAGCAAATACAGGGTGTTTCCTAATTCGATGCAAATATTTTGACACAAGATTCTTGGGTATATTTGAAGAAAAAAATTGTTCAACAGTATGGGCCTATCACAAATTTTGATACCACTTATTGGGAATTAAGGAAAACACCTACTTTGAGGTACCTTGACCCATACTAACACAAATATCTCCGCTAACACTTACAACAGGTACTTCATTTAAGACTTTAATTTTAGAAGAAATAGTACTCCTTTTAACTGCATTAAAATAAAATTGATGGCTTTTTTTACTTTCGAGATATTTGCTTTTAAGTCGGATCCTTTTTCTCTGCCCATGACATTTTTTTGACTTTCAAGACACATTTCTGTGAAAAATGCGTAATAAACATATCGGTAATTTTTTTTTCTAGTGCACCCAACAATACTTAATAAAAATTGCTAAGGCAAGTTACCCGAAAAACCCACAGATTTTATGACACTTGGGAAATTCCATAGCAGGTAAAATTATGAAAAACTCGATTCATAGTATTCAATTCCTATTATTCTGAATAAAAATGCTTGTGTTTGGTTTGTTTTTTTTTTTTTATTTCATTAAGTTAACTTTACAATCAAATAAGGTGTTCAAAGTGTCCTCCTCCATTTTGTATGCATGCTAGAGCCCGTTTTTGGATTGCGCTGTCAACGTTTATTGAGGATAACTCCTGCCTCACTTGTGACGAGGCTTGGAGAATGCGATCTTCTAAATCATTTAGAGTTGATATTTCTGTAGAATAAACAAGTTCTTTCATTCTCCCCCATACAAAAAAATCCATAATTGTAAGGTCTGGAGATCTTGCAGGCCAGTGAACTGGTCCATTTCTTCCTATCCAACGACCAGCGTACTTTTCATCCAGCCAATTCTTAACCTCGCAACCAAAGTGGGCTGGGGCTCCATCCTGTTGAAAACATGACGAAGCTCGTTGAAATACTGGAACATCCTCCAGTAGATCTGTTAAATCATTGTGCAAAAATTCCAGATAGTTTGCAGAATTCAGTGTGGGAGGCAGTTTGAAGGGACCGATTAATTTGTTTCCAATAACACCTGCCCACAAATTGACGCTAAATCTGTGTTGAAATGATGACTCTCTCCTTGAGTGTGGGTTTTCCGCAGCCCATGTGTGTAGATTGTGAAAATTTGTAATCCCATCTCTAGTAAATTGAGATTCGTCCGTCCATGGGATTCTGCTTATAAAACCGTTGTCAGCCAAGTTCCGTTCTAACAACCAGTTGCAAAATTCAAGTCTCGGCTCCAAACCACTCGGAAGCAGTTCCTGCACAGGTGTATGGTGGTACGGATACAAGTTTTCCGTATGCAGGAGACGAACAATTTTATGTGTTGAAACATTAAATCGCAAGGATAAGCGCCTGATGCTGATTGATGGATCATTTGCAACCGCTTCCAGTATTCTTTCATCAACTGCAATTCTTCCTGGTGAAGCTCCTGCGTTAGGTCGTCTTGTTGAAACAGATCCCGTTTCCTGAAGTCTTCGAAACGAATTTGTAAATACGCGGGGATTAGGTACTCTTCGGTTAGGACAAAGCTGATGGTATCTTTGTTGTGCTCTAATAGAACTTCCGTTGCACATCCCATAAACGTAGATAATATCGGCGTATTCTTCGTTTGTAAAAGATGCCATTTCAAGTAGGGTTTCTTAACAACTGTTGTGTCACCTTTTGTCTAACCTTTTATACAATTTACATTAGGTAAATTTTCCAACTAGGCGACCAACCTCAAACTTAATCCTTTTTGGGATTTAACAGAAAAATGATAGGGAAATTACCTTTTTATCAGGTAGTCTAATAAAAATGCATGCTCTTAAACCTACGTAAATTATTAATACATAGTCAAAAAATCGTTTTTGTTGTCAATCGCGGTTATAAAAGTAGGTAACAAATCATATTTCCACCTTATACCTGTCGCGGCTTCGTGAAAAGAGTTTTTCATAATTTTACCTGCTATGGAATTTCCCAAGTATCATAAAATCTGTGGGTTTTTCGGGTAACTTGTCTTTTATTAAGTATTGTTAGGTGCACTAGAAAAAAAAATTACCGATATGTTTATTACGCATTTTTCGCAGAAATGTGTCTTGAAAGTCAAAAAAATGTCATGGGCAGGGAAAAAGGATCTGACTTAAAAGCAAATATCTCAAAAGTTAAGAAAGTCATCAATTTTATTTTAATGCAGTTAAAAGGAGTACTATTTCTTCTAAAATTAAAGTCCTAAATGAAGTACCTGTTGTAAGTGTTAGCGGAGATATTTGTGTTAGTATGGGTCAAGGTACCTCATAGTAGGTGTTTTCTTAAATTCCCAATAAGTGGTATCAAAATTTGAGATAGGCCCATACTATAGAACAATTTTTTTCTTCAAATATACCCAAGAATCTTGTGTCAAAATATTTGCATCGAATTTGGAAACACCCTGTATAGCAAATAAAACCATTTATAAGAATGCATATTATATATGACCACGCCTGCAAGGGCGGTTTTCGCTTTTTTTTTTAAATGCCAATCACAATACACTTAAGCGAGGATATTGCATACGAAATTTCAACTTCCTAAGACAACTTTGATTTTTCAAGCTATTAAGCAAAGTGGGCGTGTCAGTGGGCGGATTTCAAAAATGTTTACACTTCTATTGCTTCGGGACCTAGAAGGAACAGATAACAAGTCTCAAGTTCTTAGCTCCAAATTTAAGGCCTAAAAACTACCGACAGACGGACGGACGGACATGGCTCATTCGACTTACAATTCGGTCTCGATCATATGCCCTTAAAGTCTTTGGGGTGTACGGTGATTATTTCTCTATGTTACAAACTAACTAAACATACCTCCTATCTTTTGGAATGGGGTATAAAAAGATGTTTTTGGAAAAATGTGATAACGAAGTAGGCTCTCCGGATTCTGGGGAGAGCAATTTATTTCCTTCAAATCCCTTTATGAACAAACGAAAGGTACCTACCTCGATCACCCAGATCGATCATCCTCGGGAAAGGAAGTCCGCCGTTCGAAGTAATCAGGACTCAGCGAAAACTAAATGCTTTGAAGCGGAAAACAACTACCTTCGCGCTAAGCTATAAAAGAAATGGAACGTCTCTACCATGGGCTCAAAAACGAAGTAGATTCATTACGAATAGAAAACAAGGCTCTTACGAACCCCGTGATGCTACTAAATGCGAGGAAACGCCGAAAAGCGAATACGTAAACTAATCCGGTCCTTTGGTAGAAAAGATCTACCAAAAAACGAAAAATCGAGTCTTTACCAGAAATTAAATTCACAAGATAAAACGCCAAACGTGTCAAAAAAGCGGCAGCGAAAATTAAAGGGAAAAATCGCCGACCGCCCGAAATAAATGTCACTGGGATTGCGGACTACGGAAAGTTGTGTAATGTCTTAAAAAATAATCCGGGGACTAAGTATGATTTAATCTCCCTTCGAAATTATGCTTGGGAAGTCAAAGTCGTTTAATCTGACGCCTATCGCGCACTTTCGCAAAAATTAAATACCAAGAAAGTACAATCGTATACTTACGAAAATAGATTTGAGAATCCGCTTCGGATTTTCGCAAGGGAACTACACCCAACGTGCACGAAGGAGGAAGTTGTGGAAAACAATCCTAAATATCAATCCAAAAATCGAGACCAAGCGCAAGCGCAACAGACTAGTCTCTCAATATAAGCGATGCCAAGGCTTTCGTCATACTCTAGCATACTACCAAAAAGAACCGGGGAACATCTTTCAAAAGATTGCAACGTGAGCAGTCAGGCTCTGTAACTTACGCCAATTGTAATGTAAGTCACCCAGCGAGCTACCGAGGTGGCGAAATCGCAATAGAGGTACAAAAACGTCACGAAACTGTTAAGAAACGTATTGAAGTAAAAGTCACAACCCCAAAACATTCTACGTCTGACAAGCCGAAAACTCTAAAATCGGTCAGAAGTTGGACATTGACAAGTGAAAAAATGCAAATTTCGAAATAAAACGTCGCCGGTCCAAGTAACAAAGAGGGAATTATCACTCATCGGCCCAAAATCGTACGCTGAAGTCGAGGCACGCAAAAGCAAACCAGAAACTGCAACATCAAATTCGGTATCTGAAATATTAGTTATGAATGATAACGGAAAAGCTTGAGCAACAAACTAAAGTTAGTCAAGTAATATTTGACAAACTGAGCGAGTAAAGTCTAAACCTCGCAAAAGGAATATTAAATCATGGATATGAAACTCATTAACATACTTACATGAAATGCAAATGGTTTTTAACCATTTAACCAACGGTTTTTAACCAAACGAAATCGACGAACCCCGAGCTAGAAATATTTCTACGAAAGAAAAATATTGACATTTGCCCTGATTTCGGAAAAACACTTTAAGAAAGGAGCGGGAACCAAAATAAAAGATCGTGAGGCGGATCCTCTCTCTACATCAAAGACTGCATTAGGCATTACAAACACCAAGAAATTGAACTTGACTTGAAAATGAAAATTACTTCAGTCTCGGTAAAAATAAGTCACCTAGATTATAATAATGCCTCGAGTTACTTTCCTTCGCAGCATAGGCTAACGGAGGACGATCATACTCCCCTCCTTGCGTTACTTGGGTCGAATTTTATCTGCGGGGACTTAAATGCGAAAAAACACCTTTTGAGGGTCACGGTGCAATACATCAAGAGGTTGTATGAAATAGTCTGAAACGTGGCGTGGTTTTCCTTTCGACGGGAAAGCCGACGTATTGGCCTGACCTTATCGATTTCTTTATCACAAAAGGGGTCCCTCGTCACCTAACGAACGCAGAAGAATGCTATGACCAGATCACTCGGCAGTCGTTCTGAAAGTTGGCGGAAGTCTAGCAAAAAATTAGAGAGCGCCTAGTATAACTAGTACTGGGGTGCCGTGGCGTAGTGGTTAGTGTGTGTGCTTACTACGCTGGAGGTATGGGTTCGAATCCTGCCATCGTCACCTGAAAAAAAAGACTTGCTTTTTTTCACGGCCACCTCCGCGAGGGTCTGACAAGCCCTCCGAGAGTATCATTTGTCTTGAAAAACTTCTCAAATTGCCGTTCGGATTCGGCAAAAAATTGTAGGTCCCCTTGTATGTAAAGAAATTAACACACCAGCATACATTGTTGAGAAGTTGGCCCTGGTTCACTTCGAGCTGTTGCGCCACTCTATTTATTTTATTTTTAGTATAACTAGTACTAACAACACCGACTGGGATGGCTTTAGGAAATACTGTAAAGAAAATCTACCTCTGAATGAGCACTTACAACCCCATAAGAAATGAAAGGGAACAATTCTTCTTTCCGGAATTTTATCATTTGGATTATGGAAAAGCGGAAGACTGGATTATGGAAAAGCGGAACAATATACCCGCGCGAAATTGAAGAGCCCATATTACACACGAGAAGAGAAAGCGATAAAGAGATGGCATTTGTCTCGAGCTCCTCCTTATAAAACCATCCTGAGCAGGCTATCTAACGAATTAAAGCAGTTACTTCAAGATTTGAAAAGTCGCTAGGTTACGGATTACTTCGAAAACTTGACTGCCGGTAGAGGGTCAATAAGAAAAACTAATGGTGAATGGGTAAAAGGCAATAAACAGAAAGCAGTTAAGAATCTTCTTTCTTAAAAAAGGGGCGTGGCATCAACCTCTTTTCAATAATATAATTTTTTTATCATATTTTTACAGATTTATACTAAAAAATTGTTTTTTTTACTTATAAACGCCCTCAAAGGTGGCGTGGCAAAAAAGAGTTGATTTGAGTTGATAGCTTACGCACATATCTGAACATTTTATAGTGCAAGTTGTTTGGATTTAAAGCAAATATATCAAATAAAACCATTAATTAGAATGCATATTATATATGACCACGCCTGCAAGGGCGGTTTTCGCTTTTTTTTTAAATGCCAATCACAATACACTTAAGCGAGGATATTGCATACGAAATTTCAACTTCCTAAGACAACTTTGATTTTTCAAGCTAGGCGCCCGGGCGGATTTCAAAAATGTTTACACTTCTATTGCTTCGTGACCTAGAAGGAACAGATAACAAGTCTCAAGTTCTTAGCTCCAAATTTAAGGCCTAAAAACTACCAACAGACGGACGGACGACATGGCTCATTCGACTTACAATTCGGTCTCGATCATATGCCCTTAAAGTCTTTGGGGTCTACGGTGATTATTTCTCTATGTTACAAACTAACTAAACATACCTCCTATCCTTTGGAATGGGGTATAAAAAGATGTTTTTGGAAAAATGTGATAACGAAGTAGGCTCTCCGGATTCTGGGGAGAGCAATTTATTTCCTTCAAATCCCTTTATGAACAAACGAAAGGCACCTACCTCGATCACCCAGATCGATCATCCTCGGGAAAGGAAGTCCGCCGTCCGAAGTAATCAGGACTCAGCGAAAACTAAATGCTTTGAAGCGGAAAACAACTACCTTCGCGCTAAGCTATAAAAGAAATGGAACGTCTCTACCATGGGCTCAAAAACGAAGTAGATTCATTACGAATAGAAAACAAGGCTCTTACGAACCCCGTGATGCTACTAAATGCGAGGAAACGCCGAAAAGTCAAAGCGAATACGTAAACTAATCCGGTCCTTTGGTAGAAAAGATCTACCAAAAAACGAAAAATCGAGTCTTTACCAGAAATTAAATTCACAAGATAAAACGCCAAACGTGTCAAAAAAGCGGCAGCGAAAATTAAAGGGAAAAATCGCCGACCGCCCGAAATAAATGTCACTGGGATTGCGGACTACGGAAAGTTGTGTAATGTCTTAAAAAATAATCCGGGGACTAAGTATGAATTAATCTCCCTTCGAAAAAATGTTTGGGAAGTCAAAGTCGTTTAATCTGACGCCTATCGCGCACTTTCGCAAAAATTAAATACCAAGAAAGTACAATCGTATACTTACGAAAATAGATTTGAGAATCCGCTTCGGATTTTCGCGAGGGGACTATGCCCAACGTGCACGAAGGAGGAAGTTGTGGAAAACAATCCTAAATATCAATCCAAAAATCGAGACCAAGCGCAAGCGCAACAGACTAGTCTCTCAATATAAGCGAAGCCAAGGCTTTCGTCATACTCAAGCATACTACCAAAAAGAACCGGGGAACATCTTTCGAAAGATTGCAACGTGAGCAGTCAGGCTCTGTAACTTACGCCAATTGTAATGTAAGTCACCCAGCGAGCTACCGAGGTTGCGAAATCGCAATAGAGGTACAAAAACGTCACGAAACTGTTAAGAAACGTATTGAAGTAAAAGTCACAACCCCAAAACATTCTACGGCTGACAAGCCGAGAACTCTAAAATCCGTCAGAAGTTGGACATTGACAAGTGAAAAAATACAAATTTCGAAATAAAACGTCGCCGGTCCAAGTAACAAAGAGGGAATTATCACTCATCGGCCCAAAATCGTACGCTGAAGTCGAGGCACGCAAAAGCAAACCAGAAACTGCAACATCAAATTCGGTATCTGAAATATTAGTTATGAATGATAATGGAAAAGCTTGAGCAACAAACTAAAGTTAGTCAAGTAATATTTGACAAACTGAGCGAGTAAAGTCTAAACCTCGCAAAAGGAATATTAAATCATGGATATGAAACTCATTAGCATACTTACATGAAATGCAAATGGTTTTTAACCATTTAACCAACGGTTTTTAACCAAACGAAATCGACGAACCCCGAGCTAGAAATATTTCTACGAAAGAAAAATATTGACATTTGCCCTGATTTCGAAAAAACACTTTAAGAAAGGAGCGGGAACCAAAATAAAAGGTCGTGAGGCGGATCCTCTCTCTACATCAAAGACTGCATTAGGCATTACAAACACCAAGAAATTGAACTTGACTTGAAAATTAAAATTACTTTAGTCTCGGTAAAAATAAGTCACCTAGATTATAATAATGCCTCGAGTTACTTTCCTTCGCAGCATAGGCTAACGGAGGACGATCATACTCCCCTCCTTGCCTTACTTGGGTCGAATTTTATCTGCGGGGACTTAAATGCGAAAAAACACCTTTTGAGGGTCACGGTGCAATACATCAAGAGGTTGTATGAAATAGTCTGAAACGTGGCGTGGTTTTCCTTTCGACTGGAAAGCCGACGTATTGGCCTGACCTTATCGATTTCTTTATCACAAAAGTGGTCCCTCGTCACCTAACGAACGCAGAAGAATGCTATGACCAGATCACTCGGCAGTCGTTCTGAAAGTTGGCGGAAGTCTAGCAAAAAATTAGAGAGCGCCTAGTATAACTAGTACTGGGGTGCCGTGGCGTAGTGGTTAGTGTGTGTGCTTACTACGCTGGAGGTATGGGTTCGAATCCTGCCATCGTCACCTGAAAAAAAAGACTTGCTTTTTTTCACGGCCACCTCCGCGAGGGTCTGACAAGCCCTCCGAGAGTATCATTTGTCTTGAATGAAAAACTTCTCAAATTGCCGTTCGGATTCGGCAAAAAATTGTAGGTCCCCTTGTATGTAAAGAAATTAACACACCAGCATACATTGTTGAGAAGTTGGCCCTGGTTCACTTCGAGCTGTTGCGCCACTCTATTTATTTTATTTTTAGTATAACTAGTACTAACAACACCGACTGGGATGGCTTTAGGAAATACTGTAAAGAAAATCTACCTCTGAATGAGCACTTACAACCCCATAAGAAATGAAAGGGAACAATTCTTCTTTCCGGAATTTTATCATCTGGATTATGGAAAAGCGGAAGACTGGATTATGGAAAAGCGGAATAATATACCCGCGCGAAATTGAAGAGCCCATATTACACACGAGAAGAGAAAGCGATAAAGAGATGGCATTTGTCTCGAGCTCCTCCTTATAAAACCATCCTGAGCAGGCTATCTAACGAATTAAAGCAGTTACTTCAAGATTTGAAAAGTCGCTAGGTTACGGATTACTTCGAAAACTTGACTGCCGGTAGAGGGTCAATAAGAAAAACTAATGGTGAATGGGTAAAAGGCAATAAACAGAAAGCAGATGTATTTGCAGAACATCAAAAAGAAACGTTCAAACCGTTTAACGGGAAGCCGTTGGTCGACGATCTGTATCCCAAAGTGGAACTAAACATAAATCGAATGAAAACTGTCTGAATTTCGCCAAACAATTCGAAAACTGAACAATAACAAAGCTCCAGGCTATGACCTAATTCCTGGGAAAATTTTAAAGAAACTACCAAAAAGAGCGTTAGTCAAGCTTCTCTACATCATACACGCATCAATAAGAATTTCATACGTTCCAAGTCAATGGAAAGTCGCAGAGGTAATAATGGTTTCGAAACCATGGAAATGCCCAACGACATAAATTCACATAGACCAATTTCGCTTCTGCCGATTGTATCTAAAGTCTTCCAGAAACTTGTGCTCAAACGAAAGCAACTAATAATTGAAGAAAGACGATTGATTCCGGATCACCAATTCGGCTTTAGGGTCAAACATGCAACAATTAACCAGGACTATCGAATAACTAATGAAATTGAAAAAAAATCTTAGAAGCAAAAATGATATGTTCTGCCGATTTTCTTGACGTATCCCAAGCCTTTGATAAAGTTTGGCACGAAGGCCTTAAATATAAGCCACGGAAAGTTTTGCCGGGAAAAATCTATTAACTCTTAGAGTCTAATTCTAGCTTTGATAACAGACTCTTTCACGTGAGATACGGGAGCGAATACTCTGAATTTAAAGAAAAAAACGCCGGTGTTCCACAAGGTAGCGCCCTCGGTCCAACACTGTTTTTACTTTTTACAAGGGACGTCAAGAAGAGACACGACTGTAGCTACGTTCGCTGACGACACGGCTATCCTCAATGATACAAAATCAACGCATGTTAATTTTACTTCAAGAGGGAAAACACTTTACCCCTTTTTATCAACTCGGTAAAAAATCCGTATGCAAACGAGGCGAAATATCCAGGTATGACCATAAACGCAAAACTTAAGTGGAAGCCAGACGTAAAAAAGAAACGCGACGAACTTCAAATTAAGCTACGAGAATTGGCTTAGTTGTCTTATCGAACGTTATTCGAATCTAAGCGTATATAACAAACTGCTATTGTAAGCAAGTGCTTAAACCAGTTAGCTTTGGGGCTGTACCTAACCAAGCAACATATCTATACTAGAAACTTTTCAAAAAAAGACACTTAGAGCAATTGTAAGTGCTCCATAAGTAATAGCGATTTACATCATTTACATTAGTCGTACAAAAATGGCCTCCCCATCTTTTAGTAAGTAAGGATCTCACACTACGAAAAAATTTCGGTCCAAGATGTTTTACATGGGGCTTTCTGTCTACATGACGCCCTTAGAGTATGAAAAAAAAATTGATTATAATATAATCATGATAACAGCTCAAATATTATATCAAAAGATAGATCATACTTTCCTGAAAACAAATATGGAGGTCTAAGACGGTTTGCATGGGGCCTTGTGTCTGCAAGACTCCCTCAAAGTATGCAAAAAACCTATTTTTATCCTTACCCAGGGTAGATTAAGAGTGATGTATAGTTTGTAACGCATTGAAATAATCACCCTAAGACCTTTTAGAGACATGAATCGGACCGACATGAGAATTGATTAAGCCATGTCGTGATTAGTAAAGAAGTGATTTTTTTAGTTAAAAAGGCGGAGTGTTACGCCGAAATGTATGCAACCACCTCACCTAAAGAAAAACCTGTGTAAAATTAGCCTAAATCCAGTAATAATAACTTGGTTAAATCTAAGGTAAGCCATCTTAAATGGCTAAGGTTAATTACACTATATTCCTACATGTATAAAGGGAGCTACTACTATACACCCAAAAAAATAAGATATTATCGGTTTATCAATCAGGTTTTAGAAAAAATCGCTCGTAATCGCACATGGTAAACCAGTGGACGGATGGCGCGAGCGCAAAAAAGATAGTTGCACTCTTTTTAGACTTTAAGCGCGCTTTCGAGACGATTGACAGAAAAATACTGTTAACTAAAATGTGCAAGTATGACATACAAGGTAAAGAGCTAAATTGGTTTAAGTCTTTCCTGGAAAATAGAACGCAACGCACCAAAGTAAACAATTATGTATCCGGATTCATAAATGTAGAGCAAGGAGTGCCTCAAGGATCCATATTAGGTGCCCTTCTTTTTATTCTATATATTAATGATTTGCCAACATCACTTCAATGCTGTAAGATAACACTTTACTCGGATGATACGTTGATGTATGCAGAAGGAAAGGACGCTGATGAATGTAATAGGAAAATAAGGCATGACATAGAAATCTTAATCAAATGGCTTGACATGAACAAACTCAAGCTAAATTAAAGCAAAACTAAAATGATGGAAATAAATTGTGAAAGTGATACACCTCTGGAAATAAATGGACAAATCATAGAGAAAGTTGACAGCATCAAATACTTAGGGATGCGTATAGACAGGAATTTCAAAATGCAGCAACATGTGGACTATATATATAAAAAAATGGAAAGAAGATTGGTTTTTTCAAAAGGATCCGCAAAAGGATGAATTTTACCACAGCAGTAATGGTTTATAACACCATAATTAAACCACATTTCGAGTTCTGCTCAACAATTTTATATGTATGCTGCAACCAGGGTCAGGTCGAAAGGCTTCAAAAACTGCAGAACAAGGGTATGAGGAGCATTCTCAGATGCAACAGGTTTACACCAATAAGGCACATGCTAGAAGCAATTAGTTGACTGAACATCAAGCAAAGAATTAATCTAAACACGTTTCTGGCAGTCTTCAAAATAAAATATGAGCATGCACCGGAATATCTGACCGGGGAGGAGATAAGTACGTGACGTTCAACCTTATATGCTGCGAAATATAAACGATTTTAGACCACCGAGTCAGTTCACCACCGCGGCGAGAAATAGAATTATTTATAAGGGATTCCAATTATTTAACACTCTACCTCCTGACATAAAAAATGAAAGAAACTTTAGAACGTTTAAAAAAAATGTATTCAGTTTGTTAAAAATAATGTATTAAAAGCAAGAGAGCGACTGATTATAATGTAATAATAATAACGTATACAATATTTATTTAAAATTTTTAAATGGATTGTAAAAGTAAGAAAAAATACTAATAAAGAAACTACTACATCTACTACATATACGAGTTAGCCTTAATACGTTGCTCCGGAAGCCTAGCCTAAAGGGTGGTAACTCAGCTAACAATCTAAGGCAAAAATAGCATATTTTCACTAGATCCCATGCATATATTATGTTCTCGGATAGGCTAACTTGCCTTGTTTTTTGGGTGGGAAGGGGGGTTGCAGGGAGGCAGCATGCCGCTCATACATATTCAAAACTTGAATAAGCCCACAACCTTGCAACCCTCCTAAATTTAAGAAGCGGCCGGTCCTCCTTTCATAGTGAACAGTACAATTAACAGACCTTTTCATATGAGATGAGGAGACAAAAAAATAATTGTTGCCTATTTTCATTAATATTTTCTAGAGCCTTACTTTTAACCGAATATTCAGCATTCGATTATTTGACGTTCGCGTACTAGTTTGCACGTTGAATGTTGTTGCACACAATACACCGTAATTTGACGCAGTCTCTTGTTACTTTGAGATTACAAATACACAAACCCATTTTGGTAACACACATCTACTCTCTCTAGCGGCTAAACTCTTACTCATCTTTCTGATGATTCTTACGAAACAGAATTAATTTTAATTTTTAGCCCCCGCCCATTTTTCACGGCATGGGCAATACAAATAATCAGCATGCACGAACTCTTGCACTTACTTACTTGTTTGTTAAAAGGAAAACACTTGGTTTGAACGCCATTCAATAATGTGATTCCTGTTTCTGAAACTGCATCGACACTCTTCTCGAGGTGACAAAAGCCAACTTCTCAACCATGTACATGCTGTGTAAGTAATCTTTGCATATGCAAAGGGGCCTACAATTTTTCGAGACAAACGTTAGTGTTTAGATTAAATTATTCAAAACATAAATAACATAATAACACATATAATATAATTAGGACATAAATATAATTAGGAATTGGATTTCTCAAACCGGACGGTCAAAACTATCTGAAGTTTTGTCACTTTTATTTTGGCATATGGGCTTTAGCGGCTTAGCTCCCCCTGGATCCGCCTGTAATTGCGACTCACTTAAAACAGCGGGAGCAGACACTAAAGGCAGATTGTATACCTATAACTCGCAAGCTATGCTATTTTCCCAAATTCCTTATTCAGTATTTACTATGGGCTCCCAAAAATAAAATAACAGTTTTTTTCAGTATTTACTATGGGCTCCCAAAAATAAAATAACAGTTTTTTTTAGTATTTAAGGTGATATCATGTTGCTCAAATAGCCTTAATTTCTGCCTTTAAAAGGAATCCTGATGAACGTTAGAAAAATACTTGCAACTCAAATATGAACGTTCCTACAACACAAACATCTGCTTAGCGATTCCCGTAACGTTTTTGCAACAAATTATCAGGTCATAGCCTGTAGCCCTGTTTATGTTCTGATAAATTATTCGTTCTTGAATGAATGAAATTTAGCAGGAACTATGCAAAACACAATTATTTTACGTTGGTATACAGATTTCGTAGATTTCGTTATGTTTCGGGTGAAACCCACTTGTCGTTGCCGCACATATATAGGCTGCCTGTGTGTCGGTGTGTATCAACGAGCTGTTGCATTTATAGGTCAAATTTAATTTATATTCATGTATAAATCATGGAAAATAAATATTTCGCCTCAGCTGAATTTTCATAATAATATACAAACTGCGATGGGTTCGGGAGTCGGAATTCGGGAAAGAACTGAGACCAAGTGTTTTTGACAGTTGATGACTTTTGTGTGAAATATGACTACATTGCCATTGATATGCAAGGAGGCCAACAAAACCTGAGGAAAAGAGGAAAAAATTCTCCATGGCAAGGGAAATTCAACAAGCGTGCTGAGTTTTTACACGCTATTCCACAGGAATGTAGTATATAAATTTTGATACAAAAGAAAATGTAACATAGAGAAATAATAACGATAGACCCTTGAGACTTTTTGAATGAGCCATGTCCGTCCGAATGTCATCAATTTTTAGGCCTTAAAATTTTGAGCTAGAAAGCTGAAATTTTACACGTAGACTCTCTATTATCCGAAGCAAAATAAAGGTAAAATTTTTTGGAATCCACCAACAGACACGCCCACAATCGGTCTAAATATGCAACTACCTCCACTGCTTTCAAAACAGTAAAACGTCGCTCGTGAAAAGCTGAAATTAGACATTTGGCATCCCTCTAATGATTATAAGATATGGAAAGTTAAAATGAAATCGGTAAACCGCCCCTAGTGGGCGTGGCATCCATTTAAAGAGTAAACCTTCAAATGTAATTTATTTTTACTGGGAAATTTTGTCAAGCACGACTGTTCTATTGTACTTTTTTGCCTGAATCTATGGTTCTGCGGGCGCCTATGCATAAGTTGCATTGTTCGTGGTAGTATTTGCAACGTGAATAATGCGAAAGTAAGAACTAACTTCTTTTATTTTCAATTTTTGATTTCTGATATTTCAACTCAACTCAACCCTCCTCTGCTTATGCTGAAAAACCTAAGTCGTAATTCCAACTCAACTAAACTCAAACCTTCAACTCTTTCATATAAATGATGCTAAAGAAAGACTGCTTCATCCAACAGCCAAATAATTCTTAGAAGTCACATCAAACCATCTGCGATATCTCTGACCTAAGTCGAAATTCCAACTCAACTCAACGCAAACCCTCAACTTTTGCATATAAACGAGGCTAAAGAAAGACTGCTTCATCTAACAGCTAAATAACTCTTAGAAGTCACATAACACTATCTCCGATATTTCTGACCTTTGCTAAAGGTTTTTAACAAATTCAGACGGGAACCTACAGCAGCTCTAGTATTCTTTTTATACCCAGGGTATATTAAGTTTTTATGTATAATTTGTAACGCAGTGAAATAATCACCGTAGACCCCTAGGACCTTATAAAGATATGAATGGGACCGACAGGAGAATCGATTAAGACATGTTCGTCCGTCCGTCCGTATGTAAACAACTTTAAGGCCTTAAATTTTAAGGTCCTAAAAGGCCCACTACAGGCGTGAAATTGCGACCATCTCTAATTTTAAAAAATACTTTTTCTAAATTTTAGCTATGTTAGAATGGTGCCAGCGCATTAATTTTTGGTATGTAACATTGTCTTGTAATTGTCTTTGAAGTGGCTTAAACTTTTTAGCCTTTTCATTGACCATGGACACTTTTTTAAGTGATTTTAGATCAAAATGACCGTTTTTCAATAAACATTATATGAAGTTTGACTAAAAATTATATGACAAAAGTTGTAGACATTAGCATTTTTTAAGTTTTATGTATACATTGTATGTGCCTTCACCCACTTTTGTTAGCGTGGCATTCAAAAAATTGATTTTTTTAGTTAAAAAGGCGGAGTTTTAGGCCGAAATGTATGCAACCACCTAGAATAAAGCATTCAAAAGTTATATTTTTATATCCTGCCCACTTTTTGGATGCGTGGCAGTTTCCTTTACCACAAAGGTCAGGTATTTTGCAAACCGTCGTAGATGGACTGAAGCTTTTGCATAAGCACTGTTGCACTTTCCACTTGTTTAATCTTATTATAATTTATATGAAAATGTCAACAATAGCTTTGTCGCAGTTTGTGTATGCAACTAATAATGTCGGTCAAAAGAAATTAGTACCCACCTGGTGTGATGCTTCAGATTCATAGCTTTCATCACTGCTCGAGAATGATGATGACGACGAAGAGTATCGTTTGTTTTGTGTTCTATTGGTGTTGTTATCGTACACTTCTTCGAATGCAAAACTTTTGTTTGTTTGAAGTCCTCTGGCGGTGGTCCTTCCACATACGCTCAAGGCACCTCCTAGCCTCACACCACCTGGGGGTGGACTACTGCAACGCCGATGTGGCAAATAGTTTCTTCTTACCGGAATCCTGGAACGAAAGGATGCTGATTTTCGCAGTTGTGACATTTTGCTGTCATCCTTTAGCGGTACGGTTCTGCACCATTTGTATTATCGAATTCGAAGTTGTACTGAAACGAAAGGCGAAATAACTTACATAAACATACACGTTCCAAGAAGAGAAGCAAGGGGGGCAACCAGTGGCATTGTCATTAAATGAGAACTTACCTTAACAGGTAATAATTGCAGTGTTAGCATAGGTATATTTACATAAGAACGCCCATGCAGTCGATTGGTTCACCTGGCGGGTATTATACATTTCACCACGTGAAACCAAGTACCTATGGGTTGTATTGTAGAGAATTTGTTTTGCAAAAAAGAATTGAGGGTACGATACCGAATAAATGCAGTTGCCGTTGGTTATCGAAAACCGAGTAATGGGTAAAACCGGGTAAGTAAGTTAAAAACAGAGAGTAAGACACTTGAGATCATCTAAGCAGTCTTAGGCCTATCCCGCTGACATGTAACTAAACTTTTTGAAAATCTCAGCAATACCCCTTTGAAGTGCAAATGAGAAGGCAATACAAGAAAATATTTTCTTTCATCAAACATTTTAAAAAGGGAAACGTAGCACGAAATTTCGCATCATTCCTTTTCTCTTTGAAAGGGTGGTTGAAGATCGTGGCAACGCTTGAAAATTTTTGTAACTCTCGGAATGAAAGGCATGTGCGCCCTCTATCAACTGCACGGTTGAAAATTATTTTACGTGTGTGTTTGCCAACAACCCAAGCCGCCTTAAGTGCGGAGAGGTATGCGCGATATACGGCTCTGCTGTTCCTTTAAAACATAACCCTGGAGTGCGAAAAGAAAATTAAACAAATCATTTTTTTTCTGAAGAGAATATAAACGTAAAGTGTGAAAGAGATCATGCTTGCTTTTTTGGTGAAATTTGCAATAAGGATAGAACATTTTGTCTTACGTACTGGGCTAATAAATGCATTATCTGTTTTTTTCAAAGGAACAGTATTGGTGCTATTTCGCGGACAATGTTGCGAAAGCAAAGGAACTTCCCTTATTAATTAACACACAGGTTAATTATTTTTAAGCTTGATGAAATCTATTCATCTGATTGCCAACGTTTCCAACTACATAATCGATTGTGCATTTCATCGCTTGATGATACTTACAATAGAAATGCCACATGCAAATTCAACTGTTTATTTTATACCCATGCTTTGAGTATTTTAGTTCTTGTTCATAAATTGCAGAACAGTGTAGACACGTAATTCCGTCCGTCTGTCCGTATGTATGCAGTTCATCACCATTGAGCTAGAAAACTGAAGTTTTGAGTGTGGCTTGTTTTAATTTTGTACAAAGTAGGTACCTATGAAAATCGGTAAGATCCGTTCAGAGCCACGCCCAACTTTGAGGTTCAATGTCAGACAACCTCAAATTTGCATCTTGTTCCAAAATTTCTTTCGGTCAATTTAGACAAGGCGGTGGAGCCTTTAATTAGCCAAAAATTAAACCACCAACATTAACAAACTTGCATACTTCTTACATCTGAAATCTTAAATTTTATGTTTTTAACAACCTAAAAACCTGATTTCTCAAAAAACTCGAAATCAAAATCGAAAATAATTAAGACATGTACAATATATATCTACTAAAAGTCGCTAAGTTTGTGACAAACAAAGTATAGGCATTCGCCCACTTTAAGGGGGAGTTTTTAGGAAAAAACTGTTTTTTAAGCAGTAATTTTCGCTTTGAATGGATTTCTTTATGATTCTAAACAAATTGTTATATGTATACAAATAATTGATGAATTTATATTGTAACAAGTGAGTAAGTTCAAGAGTTCGTCTGTGACAAACTTCTACATACCCGATCCTATATACCATGTTATACCAAATCCTTGTCCCGAATTCATATATTATTTGTTTGGCCACGCCCTTAAAAGTGGGTCTGGGCTAAAAACTAAAATTAATTAATTATAATTTCGTAAGAATCATGACAAAATGCGTTAAAACCAAAAATTATTTCGGAAAAAACAGTTTTTTCCTAAAAACGGCCCCTAAAAGTGAACGGAGCTCAAAACTTTGTATGGATCAAACTTAGCAAATAGTAATATGTTTAATATTTGTCAAATAATTTTTTTTTCGATTTGGAGTAAGTTTTCCGAGAAATCGGGTTTTTAAAGGTCGATATTGTGGTCCGATATTATTGGTCTGTACCAAAATTTGAGTCCCTATACGCTTTGTATAACTTGACCAAAAGGCATTTTGAAACAAAATTTGAAATAGAATTTGTCTTACATTGAAGCAAGTAGTGGGCGTGACCGCTGATGGATTTAACCAATTTTTACACTTTGTCTGTACAGAATAATAACCAAAATACCATCCAAAGTTTAGCGTCCTAGCTCAATTTTAAAGACCTAAGAACTCCACACATACAGAGGGACAGATGGACAGACAGACGGCCGGACGGACGGACATAGCTTAATCGATTCACCTGTCGGTCTCATTCATATCCCTTAAAGGTCTACGGTGCTTATTTCACTGTGTTACAAACTATGCGTTAAAATTAATATACCCTGGGTCGGGTATAAAAAGGGCTGGTAATTTAAAAGTTGACTGCTGACCCTGGTATCTGGTTGCCTCGAGCTGTTGAGGAGTGCTAACACGACAAACCTAAAGTTAGTTAACCACTTGCTGCTCTACAAAATTATGCCAAACGTAAGATTTGTAGTTCATTCGTTTGGCACATTCGATAGTTCTGTTCAGGTCAATGGCTACACTTCTTCTAAATTAACTACAAACTGAAACGTATTGTAGTTAATTTATGAACTGTGTTTAGTAAGTTGCTTAAGTGATAAAGTTTATGAATATTATATTAATTTATGAACTGTGTTTAGTAAGTTGCTTAAGTGATAAAGTTTATGAATAATTAACTGTGTACAGCGTGATGCTTTACTTTGTACATCCCTTGCACACAGTGGACCAATAAAAAGCATTTAAAAAAAAACTAACAAAATTTCTATTGAACATTTCTTAGCGAACCAAGATGCTTGAGAAATTCCTTATGAGCCTACAACATACATACAAAAGAAAAACTAGTGGGAGGGTTACAATCCGCCTATGCGAATCGTTGAATACCCCACCCCGATTGACCACTGTCAAGCTCCAAAATGCGTCGAATATCTTGGTTGATAAATTTCTACTTCTATTAACTTTAATTGTGTTAAGATGTGTCAGTTCAGAATCTTCTTTCTTAAAAAAGGGGCGTGGCATCAATCCCTTTTCAATAATATATTTTTTTTTTATCATATTTTTTATCAGATGTTGAATACACGTGCTGATCGCAGTTTTATATTAAAAAATGTTTTTTTTTGTTTTTTAAAGGTCCCCAAAGGTGGGCGTGGAAAAAATTTATTCATTTGAGTTGATAGCTTACGTACATATATGAAGATTTTATGGTGCAAGTTTTTTGGATTTAAAGCAAATATATCAAATAAAAACCGTTTATTAGAATGCATATTAAATATGACCACGCCTAGAAGGGCGCGGTTTTCGCTCTTTTCTTAAATGCCAATAACAATATACCTAAGCGGGGACATCGCCTATCGAATTTCAGCTTCCTATGACAACTTTGAGTTTTCATGCTATTAAGTAAAGTAGTCGGCGGATTTCATAAAATTTTACACTTGTACTGCTTCGTGACCTAGAAAGAACCGATATCAAGTTTAAGATTCTTAGCTCAAAATGTAAGGCCTAAAAACTACCAACAGACGGACGGACGGACGGACATGGCTGATTCGACTTACAATTCGGTCTTGATCATATGCCCTTAAGGTCTTGGGGGTCTACGGTGATTGTTTCTCTATGTTACAAACTATGAATCAAACTTAATACGCACCACCCTGCAAGGTCGGGTTTAAGAATAGCCTTGAGGTAAGGTATTCCTGTCGGACTAAAGTCCGCTGGAGGAAGTAATCTTCAGGCATAGGTGATGCTGTCCAGGAGTATAAACTCCTTGTAGGGCCACCCTTGGCAGTAAAGTTATAACTGAAAAAGATTAACCCGAAGGTTTAAATAAAATCCAGCAGCGTCTGATACATATTGTGCGGCTCGTTGGTCAGCGTCTGATCCCAGAGGGACGGCTAAATTTCGGCGGCTTCCTGGTCGGCGTCTGTTGTCCGGGTTAGGATCGGCCGAATTTTAACCTGCCCGCTAGGTATAAAATGCACAACCCCCCCCCCCCCACCAACATGAAAATACAACAAAAACAGCCTCGGATATTTGCTGATCCTGGTAATCCAGGGCACCCTTTGGAGCTAGGCCTGACATGTGTCAGCATGCGAGCGCTTCGTGGTTAGAACGTACGAGCAGCCCGTCCATGGTGCCGCTATCCATTACGGAGGGCGCAGGGGGACAGCGCCAAGTCAAAATGAGGGCTTAGGTGAAAACTCTACAAATCTACAACGGCACCAACTCAAAATTGACACGTGGAATTTCTCGTCGCTAACGAGGAAGGAACTTGAACTGGTTGAGGAGGCGAATTAGTATCAGCTCGATGCAACTGGCATCTGCTCAACTAAGTCGAAGGGTTTTGGAACCAAAGACTTCGATGATGGGTGGAAGCTCTTCTGAAAATGTATTCGATGTCATTCCGTTAGGGGGAAGGATTTTGATCTTAAAGCTTAAGCTTGAACGATCGACTTTGGCTCTGGTTCAGGTTTATGCACCAAATCGAGAGTCAGAGTATGAGTCCTTTTTGAACGAAGTTGATGCTGTCCTGGACAGAGTGGCAGAAATGAACTTCTTTCTCCTGATGGGTGACTTCAATGCACATGTGGGTACGGACGACAGTACTTGGAGGAGTGTGATCGGGAGGCACGGTGACCCGGATCAAAACAGGAACGGAGGAAAGACATTCACAAATACACATGGTAACAGATTATACACTTTGTTGCAGATTGTTTCTTTGTTTCGAGTTTTCAAAGAGCTGAGTTGTCAACTAATCACCACTTAGTGCTGTATAAATTGTTTTTCAGTGACAGTATTCCCTTGCCACCTAGGCGAAAACCAAGACTAGTGACCCGCATACGGTGGGAAAGGTTCAGGATGCTGACTCTGATTTCAGAGAGCGCTTTGCACAGCATGTTTCGGAGAAGTTTGAACAAATTCCAACTGACCTTTTGAATGTAGAGGAGGAATGGCAGCTGTTTTTATCGGCAGTCATTGCCTCTGCAGGAAATGTTTGTGGAGTGAAGCGGCTAGGGGTAGCGGCTGGTGGTGAGAAAAGAACTGCTTGGCTTAAAACGCCTGGAGTTCAAGAAGCCATCAGAGAGAAGAAGAGAGCCTAGAAACTCAACTTCTCGAACCCGGTACAATGATGCGGGAAGGACTTTCAATCTAGCAGTCGGAACAGCCAAGGAACAGTCATGAAAACAGTTCGGCAAGAAGTTGGAGCACGATTACAGATCTGCAAACAAGATATTTTGGCAGACCATTCGCCGGCTCAGAGGAAGGAAGTTGAATATCATTCATCGTTAAATCTAAGGACGGTACACTTCTTTCAAATGAGAGCGATGTCTTGCGCAGATGGAGAGAGCACTTTTCGGAGTTGCTCAACCCCCAACAGGGCACTGAAGGTGGCATTCCCACTGCTGACGAGATAAGGGCGGAGAATAGTCCCACAGTAGACGAAGTCACTAAAGCGATTAAATCGCTTAAAGTCTGCTGGAGTTGATGAAATCCGGCCAGAAATGCTCAAGGCAATGGGTGAAGAGGGTGTTAAATGGCTAACACGTGTCACTTAAATGGCCTGGGATAGCGGGAAGGCATCTAGCGATTGGCAAACGGGAGTTATAGTGCCATTTTCAAAAAAGGGAACAGGAGAGATTGCGCCAACTATAGGAGCATATCTCTCTTGGGTCTTCCGGGAAAAGTATTCGCGAAGGTGTTGGAAAGGCGTTCCAGAGCTGTAATCGAGCCTTTGTTACGGGAAGAACAGTGCGGCTTCCGGCCTGGCAGAGGCACAACCGACCAGCTTTTTACTCTGAAGGTTATTCTTGAGAAGGCCTGGGAATATGCCAAACCGTTCTATGCGTGTTTTGTGGATCTGGAAAAGACGTATGACCGAGTCCCTCGGGATAAACTGTGGAGAGTTTTGCAGGACTATGCGCTGAGTGGGCCTCTTCTGAGAGCCATCCAGTTGTTGTATGGAATCTGCAGAAGCTGTGTGCGGATAAATGGCGTCAAATCCCGTCCTTTTGATGTGCGCGTTGGACTTCGCCAGGGCTGTGTTCTGTTGCCGCTCCTTTTCATAGCATATATGGACTGGATGGTGAAGCGCAGTCTTGGCGAGCAAAGTTTTCGAATTGGCTGGCATCAGGATGAGCCTTATGCTTTTCGCATATGATTTGGCCAAACTTGCATCATCCAAAGAGGAACTTCAACGAGCACTGGATGGGTTTGCAGCCGTCTGTGGTGATAAAATAAATAAATAAATAAATAGAGTGGCGCAACGGCTCGAGGTGAACCAGGGCCAACTTCTCAACAATGTATACTGTGTGTGTTCATTTCTTCACATACAAGGGGACCTACATTTTTTTGAAGAATCCGAACGGTAATTTGAGAAGTTTTTCAAGACAAATGATACTCTCGGAAGGCTTGTCAGACCCTCGCGGAGGTGGGGACCGTGAAAAAGAACAAGTCTTTTTTTTTCAGGTGACGATGGCAGGATTCGAACCCAGACCTCCGGCGTAGTAGGCACACACACTCACCACTACGCCACGGCACCCCACGTCTGTGGTGATGCTGGCATGAAAGTAAACGTGAACAAATCGGAAGTGATTGTTTCCCGATCGGTTGTTTCCCGAACTCCTGTGCAGTGTACCCTGCACATAAATGGAGTTCAATTAAAACTGGTGGAGAAGTTTAAGTACGTCGGGGTCTTTTTCACGAAAGTTGGAAGGAGTGATACTGAGTTGTCCTGTTGAATTCGCCAAGCTGGAGCAGTAGTAAAGGAACTGCGCCGGACGGTCATCAGGAAAGATGAGCTTGGATTGAAAGCAAAGATCTCAGTTTTTAATTCAGTGTTCGTTCCGACCCTCATCTATGGTCATGAAATTTGGGTGATGACCGAAAGAATTAGATCGCGGGTACAAGCTGTCGAAATGAGATTCCTGAGGTGCGTTGCTGGTGTTACTCTAAGGGATAGAGTGAGAAACGTCAGTGTTCGTGGGAATCTTAATGTTGAGCAGCTTCTTCTCCGAGTGGAGCGATCGATTCTTCGAGATGCGAGCGCGTCGCCCCCCTAGTGGGCCAAGAAACAGGTGGTGGGATCAGGTAAAGAACCTCTCTGAGTCCCGCCTGGGGATTGCGCCGGAGTCTCTTGAGTTGGTGGCGGAGGATCGAGAAAGATAGAAGGACCATTTAGCCACCCTCGCTCCGCGACCCTTTTAAAGGATAAGCGGCATTCGAAAATGATGATGAGGATGAAACTTAATATACCTCCTATTCTATGGGATGGGGTATAATAAAATCGGTAAATCTATCTTTACCGGTTTTTTCATATTCGAAAAAACTTTTTACATATTAAAGGGTCCGCCTGCCTCGGCTGGCCATGCCTACACGATCGGTCTAATTTTTAAGCACATTATCGATTGTGTGCAGCTGTATTTCACCAATGGCTTCATAAATATTCTCCTTAAAAGCGTCACTTGTCTCTGGCTTGCCGGCGTAACACTTATCTTTTACGGCACTTTACAAATAATAGTCCAACGGTGTCAAATCGCAGCTCCGAGGTGGCCAAACGACATCAGCTCTGCGGCTGATAATGCGATCTTCAAACACAGGGCGCAAAACATCGAGTGTAGCTTCGGCTTGGTGGCACGTAGCGCCGTCCTGTTGAAACCAAATGTTGCCAATATCCTCCTCTTCAATTTTTGTGAACATAAATTCGTTCAACAACGGATTTTGTGTCCCAAATGCTACAATTTTGCTTGTTTACATACCCTCCAAGAGCAAAATGGGCTTCATCTGAAATTCTTCCAAAATCCGTTCGCAATTTTCACACACATTCTGCAACATAGCCATGATTTTCAAAGTAATGTCGCAATATTTCCCAGCGTATAAACAACCATATTCGTTCAGCAGAAGGATAAAACTAATTATCTGTCAAATCAGACATGAGCTAAGTGTTACCATTCACGAAATAAGCACTAGTTGAAAAACCATTAGATGGCGTACCCTTTATAATCAACCTAAAAGGTTGAAATTTGACATATAAATTATATATTATAATATAGTTGACAATAGCCTAGACTATAGTTATCCCAACCTAAAACAAAAGTGGCTCATAAATATAATAATTTTTTTTTTAATTAATAAGTTTCGCTAATGTCGAAAATCTTAGTTTTTCAAAATAAGTTGAAAACAACCTTATGGGCTTTTATTAATTTAATGACATTTTAAAAAAGTTCCCACTTTTTTTAAGCTTATGATTTTTTCTTTAAAATCATGATTTTTTTCTTCCGAATCGCAACACTGGCTTGTTATGCAAGGGAGTTAGTCTGAAAAAAAAACTCTTACCTTCATTCACAAACAACACGAAACCTTTGCCCATGAAAATCTAAGTTCTACACAAAACAGTTGATGTGCATGAACCTTATAGGTATTGGCTTGTCTTTAGTTGTGGCTCAATAGAAGTGGTTTGAAAGAGGACCACTATAGGAATGCATTTGATGTGAGAGAGTCTAAAATCTCAAATGAAGCGAAAAGAATGAATCTGCAAAATATTTTAACTTTAAATCATTGAGATAGTTTCCGCAAATGCTTGTATGTATGTACCTACCTACTTAAAACTTTAAACCTTGTTACTTTGCAGTCTCCAAAAACAAAAACAACCAAGTTCGTTAATTTTCGTTCGTTTATCTTTACCATAATGGCTACGAACTGAATAATTGCAGGTCTCAGAAGCCCGCTCGATTTGCATGAATGCATGTGCACACATTGTCAATTGCCATTTATCAGGACAAAAAGTTTAAACTGAAAATGGGTCAAACACTCGAACTGATTCCCGAATAGCAAAAAACACCCAAAGTAAGAGAAAGCGGGGCTAGTTGGGTGAGGGGTAAGTCGACTCGCTGGCGTTTATTTCAAAAGCGTGACATGAAATGCATGTCCATTCCTGCGCTCACATTCTACACGACTATCTGCTTAGCCTTAGTCTATACTCTCTAGTTTGTAGAGCATGTGTTGGCAGAAATATTGTAAGAAAACCATTTTTTTGTAATTATTATTAATTTTTTGATTGCGCCTTATTTTATTTTTTCAATTTTTCTTCCAGCGGCGCCTGGCTTAACATTTTTTTCCCCATTAAATAGATAGGTATTTCTATTTATTCCAAAAGTGAGGAAAAAAACCCAACGCAACGTAAGTCCTATAGACCGATCAGCTTAACACTGTTTCTTTTAAGAACAATGGAAAAATCAGTGGACAATTACCTAAGAGAAGAAGAACTAAACAACTTCCGTCGTTACCACCGCCAGCATTCAGGTGACGGAAATTATCCAAAATGCTCTTGACACCAAAGAGAGAGTAATCTGTGCCACCTTAGATATCGAGCGGGCATCTGAGAATACGTCACATGAAGCCATCAGGCGAGCCCTAGATAGGAAGAGATAGCACAGTTGCCGGATGGATGCAGGAATTGCTGAGCACAAGATCAGTGGAGACGCATACATCGCAGGTAATTTTTCAAGGTCAGTACATCAAGCGGGTGTCCACAAGAAGGAGTATTTTCACCACTCATGATGAGCCTAGTTGTGGATGATCTACTTGATACATTTGCCAACCTATAAGCATTAGCTGTCAGACACATGCTGATGATATAGAATTAATTGCCAGGGGAAAGTTTGAATGACCGCTTTGTGAAATTATTCAAGGAGCACTCAAAACAGTCCAAAATGGTGCAACACAGCCGGGCTCAAACTTAACCCGGCTAAGACAACCATAGTACCATCCACAAGGAATCGAAATACTCAAATGAAACCTACAAGACTACAGAAACGACACAGATACCAGTAAAAAAGGGTAAGTATTTAGGTTTAATACTAGACAGTAAACTCATCTGGAAAACACACACACTCTAGAAGGCTACTCGTGCTGTTATGATATGCAAGAGCCTTGCGGGTAAGTCTTCGGGATGCAGCCCGAACATCATAAAATGGATGTACACTGCCATAGTGAGACCAATGATCGCTTACGGAGCATTAGCATGGGCAAAACTTAACCGGGGCTATGCGAACGTATCCGACCACAGCCATTGAAGTGCTTTTGGAACAGACACGACTACACATCCTGGTTGAGGAAACGGAATTTGAAGTACTTTTTGATAAACTCCCCCTTCTGGCTATCCCTAAGGATGACAGTTTGAGGAAGTTTAGAAAAAAGAGCCGGAGCAATGAATCCACAACATATAGACTGAGCAACAGCACCATCAAATGGTATACAGATGGGTCGAAAACTGATGATGGAACTGATGCAGGAGTATTTGGGCCAAGAAAAAAAAATACTCCGAATCCATGGGTAAATATACCAGCATCTTCAAAGCGGAAATATACGCTATAGACAGAGGTGTTCTATTCAGTCTAGTCGTGAAATTACGGGAATTGCGACATAGCAATAATGTTCGACAGCCAGGCAGCCATTAAGGCGCTAAAGGCCCATATAGTCAGGTGCAAACTTGTATGGGACTGCCTGCACAAGCTTAATGATCTTATCAAGGTCCATAAAGTGACCCTGTATTGGGTACCTGTAGATGTTGGAATAGAGGGGAATGAAGCAGGGGACTACTTGGCAAGGCGAGGAGCAGCAGAACACTTCACCTTTCTGCTTCCACACCCTCAAGGAAGAATTCAGGAAAACAGAGAAGGTAAACCGAGCTAAGATGTGGGAAAGCCTTCAAGGTCTTAAGCAAGCAAAGAACTAGGGAACTACAACCAGAGAAGATTCAAAGCATGTATCGGCCTTAGCGAAAATAATCTGCGCATTCTTACAGGTTTCCTAACGGGGCATTGTAAACTCAGGGAACACTTAAGGAAAATTGGTGTAACCGAGGAACTCTCTTGTTAGATTTTGCGATGAGGCTAGTGAAACTCCCGAACACATGAACCACAAGAGTATAAAATGTCTGGGCAAATACCAGATACCAGACAAAGATATACCCACCTTGGACCCGCTTCTCATTCTCAGATTCCTACGTGAAACTGGACTAGTGAATGTGCTAAAGAGATGAGTTCTTTCAGCCAATGCCAAACAGGAGCACATACCCTCAGTATAATTTAGTAATGTATTATAATGTGAGGGGAGATGCTTTGAAGGAATTAACCTCTTCAAGGGGGCACAAAACACAATAGACCAACAGGTCGCAGTGCAAAACCCAACTTAATAATAATAACAATATATAGGTACATGAACATGTTGGAATGAGTGGTTGTTTGTTAATATTTTTTGTTGTACCCGACCGAGGGTATATTAATTTTAATGCATAGTTTGTAGCACAGTGAAATAATCACCGTAGTCCTTTAGACCTTTTAGAGATATGATCGAGAGCGACAGGAGAATCGATTAAGTCCGTCCGTCCGTCCGTCTGTATGTGTGAAGGTTTTAGGTCTTCAAAATCAAGCTAGAGAGCTAAAGCTTGGTACACGGCTTGAATCTTCTACTGCACAGATAAAGTGTGAAATTTGGCTCAATCTGTTAAAGGCCACGCCCACTACTGGCTTCGATGTGAGACAACTTCTATTTCACTTTTTCTTTCAAAACGCCTTTTGATCAAGTTAAACAAGTCATAGGAACTTAAAATTTTGCTACTGAGCAATATTGGCCCAAGAACTTTAACAAGGCAAAAATTGGAACGCCCACAATATCGACCATGTCCACTTTTGATATGTTAGATCTTTGAAAACCCGATTTCTCGGAAAGTTCGCATCAAATCGAAAAAGAATTTTATTACAAATGTCAAAGATATTACTATTTGCAAAGTTTGGCCCATACAAAGTTTTGAGCTCCGCCCACTTTTAGGGGTCGGTTTAAGGAAAAAACATTTTTTTTTCGAAATAATTTTCGGTTTTAACGTACCAAAAATCTTCTTGGTCGCCAATTAGTGACGCTAGTTGGGGGCTAGTTGACTAACTCCTTCTGGGGTAAGTTGACTGTAAATCTATTCTCTATTAAAGGCCTTTAAATGCACACACCTAGAAAATGAAAAAAAAATAACCCGAGTGCTGTTCTATTTAGAAACTATGCACAAACTTCCGTACCAACTCTGAAACAGTAAGTTATTGGCTACGTTATGAAACAATTCTGGTCAGCCGGTAAAGGACCTTTCGCACCAGTAGCTGCTGCTGTTTCAGTGATCGGAAATGCGATTTCTCACTTTTGTGTTAAAGAAAATGAACAAAACTTAGTTATTGAGTCCATATTGTTAAAGTTTTAGCGAGACTCAAGTGTTACGGGCTTGAGTCCTCATGCCCCGTAGCGTGAGTCGACATACCCCAGCAATGAGGTTAATTGACCCATTCGAGATGCTTTTGTAAAAGTAAATTGAAGCTGTCTTTAAAACCCTTTTTATACCCGACCCAGGGTATATTAAGTTTGATGTATAGTTTGTAACGCAGTGAAATAATCATCGTAAACCCCTAAGACCTTTTAGAGATATGAATGTGACCGACAGGAGAATCGATTAAGCCATGTCCGTCCGTCCGTATGTAAACAACTTTAAGGCCTTACATATTAAGGTAGAGAGCTTCAAGGCTTAGTAGGGGGCACAAAGCACAATAGACCAACAGGTCGCAGTGCAAAACCCAACTTAATAATAATAAAAATATATAGTTATATGAACATGTTGGAATAAGCGGTTGTTTGTTAATATTTATTGTTGTACCCGACCGAGGGTATATTAATTTTAATGCATAGTTTGTAGCACAGTGAAATAATCACCGTAGTCCTTTAGACCTTTTAGAGATATGATCGAGAGCGACAGGAGAATCGATTAAGTCCGTCCGTCCGTCCGTCTGTATGTGTGAAGGTTTTAGGTCTTCAAAATCAAGCTAGAGAGCTAAAGCTTGGTACACGGCTTGAATCTTCTACTGCACAGATAAAGTGTGAAATTTGGCTTAATCTGTTAAAGGCCACGCCCACTACTGGCTTCGATGTGAGACAACTTCTATTTCACTTTTTCTTTCAAAACGCCTTTTGATCAAGTTAAACAAGTCATAGGAACTTAAATTTTGCTACTGAGCAATATTGGCCCAAGAACTTTAACAAGGCAAAAATTGGAACGCCCACAATATCGACCATGTCCACTTTTGATATGTTAGATCTTTGAAAACCCGATTTCTCGGAAAGTTCGCATCAAATCGAAAAAGAATTTTATTACAAATGTCAAAGATATTACTATTTGCAAAGTTTGGCCCATACAAAGTTTTGAGCTCCGCCCACTTTTAGGGGTCGGTTTAAGGAAAAAACATTTTTTTTTTCGAAATAATTTTCGGTTTTAACGTACCAAAAATCTTCTTGATCGCCAATTAGTGACGCTAGTTGGGGGCTAGTTGACTAACTCCTTCTGGGGTAAGTTGACTGTAAATCTATACTCTTTTAAAGGCCTTTAAATGCACACACCTAGAAAATGAAAAAAAAATAACCCGAGTGCTGTTCTATTTAGAAACTATGCACAAACTTCCGTACCAACTCTGAAACAGTAAGTTATTGGCTACGTTATGAAACAATTCTGGTCAGCCGGTAAAGGACCTTTCGCACCAGTAGCTGCTGCTGTTTCAGTGATCGGAAATGCGATTTCTCACTTTTGTGTTAAAGAAAATGAACAAAACTTAGTTATTGAGTCCATATTGTTAAAGTTTTAGCGAGACTCAAGTGTTACGGGCTTGAGTCCTCATGCCCCGTAGCGTGAGTCGACATACCCCAGCAATGAGGTTAATTGACCCATTCGAGATGCTTTTGTAAAAGTAAATTGAAGCTGTCTTTAAAACCCTTTTTATACCCGACCCAGGGTATATTAAGTTTGATGTATAGTTTGTAACGCAGTGAAATAATCATCGTAAACCCCTAAGACCTTTTAGAGATATGAATGTGACCGACAGGAGAATCGATTAAGCCATGTCCGTCCGTCCGTATGTAAACAACTTTAAGGCCTTACATATTAAGGTAGAGAGCTTCAAGGCTTAGTAGGGGGCACAAAGCACAATAGACCAACAAGTCGCAGTGCAAAACCCAACTTAATAATAATAAAAATATATAGTTATATGAACATGTTGGAATAAGCGGTTGTTTGTTAATATTTATTGTTGTACCCGACCGAGGGTATATTAATTTTAATGCATAGTTTGTAGCACAGTGAAATAATCACCGTAGTCCTTAAGACCTTTTAGAGATATGATCGAGAGCGACAGGTGAATCGATTAAGCCATGTCCGACCGTCCGTAAACAACTTTAAGGCCTTAAATTTTAAGGTAGAGAGCTGAAATTTGTTGGGTTGGCTGAAAGTCCAGTTTTTCATATCAAGTCTGAAAATTAACTGAATCCGCTTACAGACACGCCCACTACAGGCCTGTAAAAAAAAAACCTTTTTCCAAATTTTAGCTATGTTATAATGGCGCTAGCGCATTTATTTTTAGTACGTAACAATGCCTTGTAATTGTCTTTTAAGTAGCCAAAAAATTTTAGCCTTTTCGTTGACCACGCCCCCTTTTTAAGGGATTTTAGCTTAAAATGACTGTTTTACAATAAATATAAATAAAATTTGACAAAAAATTATATGACAAAAGTTGTAGATATTAGCATTTTATAACTTTTATGTATATATTGTATGAGCCTCCCCCCACTTCTGTGGGCATGGCGTTGAAAATAGTGATTTTTTTAGTTAGAAAGGCGGAGTTTTAGGCCGAAATATATGTAACCACCTAGTATAAAGCATTCAACAGCTATATTTTCATATCCCGCCCACTTCTTGGAGGCGTGGCAGTTTTATTTTTAGTTTGGTCGGGTACTTTGCAATCCGTCGTAGATGGACTGAAGCTTTTGCATACGCACTGTTGCACTTTCCCACTTGTTTGTTAGTCGAACGATCACTTTTATAAAGAACAAAAGACACTTTTTCGATGTAAGCTCTAACGTTTATCGTACCTGCCATAGTTAAAAAAGAAAATTAAAAATACGTTTTTTGAGTCTACTTACCCCGCTCTCCTCTATGCAATATCTACCTACTTGCTGAAACTTGATGCTCTTCGGTTTAATGCATAAGGCAGTTAAATGAAACAAGTGAGTTATAAGGAACTTCGAAATACCATTAGCCCACAAAGACTCTCACAAATGGACTGCCTAAATTGAACTATTGGCATATTCTTGTGCTTTTTGAAAATAGCTAACGCATTTACAACAGATGCTGAAAAAAGATATTCAAATGCTATCTTGTGGTACCAGCGAATCGTTTTACGTAGTGGTGTGAAGTAACATAATATTTGGTCAGAAATATCAATTCCTTGTTTAGCGTGATTATATTCCGTGATCACTTGAAGCTTCTTCATTTCCTCGCCATTTCGATTCCCTTTACCCGTCGACACTTCCTCTAATCCATGTTTTGTACTCAACATCAATACTTCTCTTTTGTCTTTCCATTTTGAGATAACAGTACCAGAAGACTCAATTCCAAAGATTTCATTTCTTTTGAGCTTGGCTTGAGTAACTTTGGTTGGATTGCCAGATCTGTTTTTTCGGAGGGTTTCAATAAGATGGGTTTGACGATTGATTTAAATTTGTGCTTGTGAAACCGAAGTATAGAAATTTTCGGTAGCAATTATTCTTCTCTTATAAATAGTTTTCTGCCAGGTCTATAACAATTTGGGTGCTGTGAGAAGTTGCAGAGGTAGGTTTTCCTTTTTGATTGTAGGAGTAATTTTTACCTGCATGTATTGAACTGGTATACGTGTAGCCGCTAGGGTCACAGAGCTTGTAAACCTTAATTCCGTATTTGTGGGATTTTTCGGGCTTGTATTGGCGAAATTGTAGTCTTCCTCGCCAGGTAATCATAGATTAATCCACAGCTAATATACTTCGCCTGGGGTTCTAGTCATTACAAAATTTCGCTCGAGCATTTCGAGCAAGCCACTTATTTTCCCTAACCGATCAGTACCAATGTTGGCTTTGTCCGCAAAATGAACGAACTTCAACAGCAATTGAAACCTGTTTCGGGACATTATTTCAGGGACAAAATTGTTCTTATAAAATCGGTCGTTACTCCAATATAGTGCTATAGAAGGGTATTTGACAATGCCCATATACACAACGAGGCCGAGAAACTTTTTTATTTCAGAGACAGAATTGTCTTTCCAAGTCTTTGCTCTTGAATTTCGGGTCACAACATTATTTTCCAAAAATTTGCTTGCGTTGATGTTAGTCTGGGTCATAATCAGTGCGTTAAAATCTTCAGTAACCAATAGTGAAAAAAAATCTATAGGTTTCAGTGTTGAAATGTTTGTGTTTGGTGTATTGGAAGTTGCTGGCGGCTCAAAAATGAATTGTTCTAATGATCTTTTCGCAACGTTAATCCATTCGGTTGGAGATGCTGCTGCTGAAGTAGAAGGAAGGTTAGGTTCATTTCCAGACTCTGAATCAGAAACGTGAAGCATTATATTTGAATCAGAGTCACTAGAACCAGCATCTGATGAAAGGTATTCGTCCGAGTCTGAAGCCTCAAATTCATCACCTTCGCTGTCAGAACCTCTCCTTCCATATAAAATTCTAGGGACTATAGCAAAATTATCCATGGTGTTTGCAAATAATCAAAATCTGGAAAAAAAATGATAAAAAAATAAATAAAATATCAACAAGCTAATGAAACAAAGAAAATTACCTTGTGACCACCGGTGGGTCACGTGGCACTCAATTGAAGTACGTTTTCGTGGCCCCTTGTTGACCTACCGGTGGTCACGCTCAACAAAACACAATACACCAGCACAAATTTAAAACACAAGACACAGTTTAATAAATATACACATAAACATCACTTGAACACAAAAAAACTCTTAAAAAAATTTTTTTTTTTTTTAACTCTCAACTAAAAATAGCAAATGCAGCTTATATGAGCTTAAAAAGATTATTTTACTCTGGAAATATAACTTCTGATATCAAAATTATTTGTTATTTAACTTTAATGAGACCAATATTAACCTACGGCTGTCCTATTTGGTTCAATATAAGCCCTTCGGTTATAGAAAAACTTAGGATTTTTGAAAGGAAATGCATTCGCGCATGTATAGGTAAATACAGATCCGCCGAAAGTGAAAGCACTATATATCCAACAAAAACATATACGACGAAGCAGACATTTTGAGGATAGATGTATTTATTATAAAATTAATAAGAAATCATTTTGCTCTTTCGGCAATTGTTTCGGAAAATAACCTAGTTTCCAATATTCCTATATTTCCAAATTTTGGAAAATAGCCCAGTTTTATATGGAATTTTTGAGTTTTACAAAAAATCACTTGAAACAGGACATATTCCTCCAGAAACGTTTTTGTTTCTTGACAAAATGGGATATATCCAAGATGAACGTAACGTTCCTGTGATTTATCACGCATATCGAAGGGCCACAGATAAGAAAATAGTTTACAGTGCTAACTTAAATTCAAACATACCAAACAAGATCTGGAGATACAGTACGGCTATTTCACAAAAAGATTTCCAAATTCAAGTTGATTCAGACAAATACTATTGGCTTACCTAACTAATGAAAAGTTTGTTTTTCTTCACATTTTTTTCACTTTTTCTTCACTTTTTCATTTTTTAGGTTTAGGCTATTTTTTTATGTATAGTTACTGTTAGTTTTAAGCAAAATTATTTTCAAAAAAATCTTATAAGGAATAATTTCATATATTATAAAAAACATGTTATCATAGAAAAAGAATGTATAATTCAATTAAAAATAAAAAAATCTAGATGTTAAAACTTATTCATAATATTTAAAGCTATTGTATTTATATACAAAACAGTTGAGTGCTGATTGCCATTATTGTTTTTTTTTTTAAATTATGTTATTTTAAAAATTGTTGGTTATTGTTTTTATTTAAATGTTATAATAAAAGTCCTTAATAAATACTAAAAAAAAAAATTTTTCTACTGTCAAACGCCAAATCGAAGCAATTTTATTTGTTTCAAATTGATATGCGGACGTGTTTGTTGTCACCAAACGAGGAAACATGTTTTATCGAAACGAGCAGTTCTCGATGTTGAGAACCATTCTTTCAAATTTCAATGAAATACGCTATAAGAAAATAAGCTTGCTCTGGAGCAAGAACTCTATTCTGCGCCAAAGCTTAAGTTTATTATAACAAAAAGATTTTGGTTTGAGCAAGCCAGGCCAATCATATTGCATTTAGTCCTCATCACAACAAGTATTAACGTGTATTCATATAAAGAGCGAGAGAGCGAGCGAGGGCCTCGGGCGAGCTCTCAAATGAATTTCAATCAATGGCAATGTGGGGGTGGTTTACAATACCAGCGTGATCGCTGTCTCGCATCCGGTGTTGTGAGTTACACATTTTTTCTCTCGAAGCTAATACTTGTTCTGAAATATAAACTATTTATGTGCAATAAAGTCGACAAATTTTGGAAATATGTTTTGTTTTGTCCCTTTGCAGTCAAAACAGTCGTCGCGGTTTCTCGCTCTCATTGTGTATTAACAAACGATTTTTCTGGTCTCGTGTTGTCGCTGTCACTCGGTTTGACGCTCTCGCCCTGAATGTGAAACGGCCATGAAATTTGTGTGCTGAATTATCTATGTGTACCATTCAAGTTACAAAGGGGTTGCTTGTTGTTCCTTCTTATTATGTTTCTTTTAGACGAACGAAAGAGTTTGCAAAATTAAAAAAAAAAATTAAAAAAAAATCGATCGATCAAAGCTTTTAGAGTCAGATCATTTTAATTTTTTCTCCTGATTTTTTTCTGAAAATAATAAAAAAAAATTACATATACCTATAACTATTGGAAAGGACCTTATGGTTATAGCTCGAGCCCGTTGGCCTTGCATTATTTTCGTTATTGCTAATGATAACAATAAAAATGACTCCAAAGTCAAAAAAAAGTAGTCTCTCCAATAGTCAAGCAAAAAAAAAGATCGTCAAGCAGCCCAATTTTGGAAGATCTCACAATCTCAAGCCATCGATTTGATCAACTGGACATAGAAAACATGGATGCACATAATGACGAAATAGATGAAATTAACGAAACAAACTCAACAGATACGGAAACAAACAATATATCTTCAATTTAGAACGACATGGCACAAAAAAATTTCGCCAAAAAGGGTCAGCTTAGCAACAAAGAAAAAATTAGTTTGATAGACAAAGAAAATGAAGATCAAATAAACAACAGCAAGAAAAAATTCAAAATACCACCAATGAATGTGTTCCAACAGGAATCTAAGGACATTGGTGAGTTGTTGAAAACCCTCATGCCATCAAACGCTTTCGGAATAAAAAAGATTGGATAGATACACTCAGTTAGAAGTAATATCAAAGTTGATTACAGCTTAGTTAAAAATGCACTCGAAAAAGCCAAAGCACCATTTTATTCGTATACACTTAGTGATGAAAACAAATATTTTTATTAAAAGGATTAGACAGTAGCTACACACCAGAAGAAGTTCTAAAAGAGCTTAAAGATATTAAAAGTGAAGAACTTAAACTTGAATCATCTTTTAGATTAGTAACAAACCGCAGCTATAGAGAGAGAAAAACATTTCCTTTCATAGTAATTCAGTTGACCCCTGATAGTAAGGCAGGATATTTAAGTGAAATCAAATACTTATTTAATCATATTATAAGATGGGAAAAATCAAAAAGATCTACTATACTTCAGTGTCGTAAATGTCAACGTTTCTCACATAGTACTGTGAACTGTATGATGGAACACAGGTGCGTCAAATGTGGAGGCAACCATAGTCCAGAAAAATGCACTTTAAAGCAATTATCAGATAAAGTAAAGCTAGTCTGCGTTATCTGCAAAAAAAAAACGGTCATCCGGCTTCTTATGGTGGTTGTGAAGCTCATGAGTTTCTCAAGAAAAAAATTAAACAACAAATAATATATGTTAAGGAAAACCAAAAAGTAAAAGAAAAAATGTTCCAAAGATACGTAGATACAAGTATCAGCTTCGCTAAGTAAAAAGGTAAGTACAAAGTAAAAGGTACTATAAAAAACAAAATTACAAATACAATTTTTGACACGAATTCTAATAAAGAAAATCCATTACTTCAAATTAAGAATGATATTTTTAAAATAATGAAACAACAATTTGAAAATTTAACAAAATCGTTAGAATTGCAATCAAAAAGGATAGACACCCTTTTTAATATAAATAGTAACAATACTTTGGATGAGTAGAACAAATTTAAGACACCTTAAAATACCTTTAAAGCAATATCTTTAAACGTTAATTCGATAATATCCAATAGCAGAAGGGCAAATTTATTACAGTTGCTGACTCGTCATAAGCCGGATATTCCTTTACTGTGTGAAACAAAGCTTAGCAAAAGGCATAAAATAAGTTTTGCAAATTACAAGATGTTTCGAAATGAAAGAGTTAATGCTTCTCAAGGGGGTGGTACTGCTATCCTTGTTAAAAGAGGTATAGCTTTTCGTAAGATCGAAATTCGAAATCTTGTTTCTTTTGAAACTACTATAATATCTTTTGGCATTGACAACAGAAGGTCCTTGTATATCATTAGTATTTATTCAACAGAAAACCCAATTCAAAATTTTTCTCAGGAATTTACACGTCTTTTTGAAATTCTTAGTTTAAATGGTTTAGAAAACTACTACGTTATGGCCGGGGACATTAATGCGAAGCACACAAGTTGGCTAAATCCTAGCAACAATACACGAGGCAATTTTATTAGAGCATTTGCTGATGATAATGAGATAGAGTATAAAATAAAGTTTTATTCATCTGTTATTTCGTCATTCCCAAGGAGTAACTCGTTTTTAGATTTAGGGTTTTTAGATGCTAGACTTGAAGTTAGAACAGTGAGATACGATAATAAAATTCCGGTTTTACTATATGATAGCGATCACTCGGCAATGTTATTTAATGTTACATTGGTAAACGACTCAGTTTTTAACCTACATATTGATGAACCCACATATAAATATAACTTTGAAAAGACTAATTGGTTAAATTTTAAAAGAAATACTGAAATTGAATGCAGACAACAATTCGGTGGAAACGAAATTCCTAACAATAGAAATTTATCAAATTCAGAAATTGAAACATATATAGAAAAGTTTAACACAGCAATAAATAATTCGATTGATTTAACAGTACCTAAATTCAAAAATACAAACTCAATGGAATGCTATTTAACACCAATTATAAGACGATTATAAAAGTATAAAAGTTTTCTTTAAACAAGAATAACACATTTCATAGACATAATAATTATTTAAACAATTCAGGAAGCAGCTCTCATCGACAATAGGACAGGGTTGCCGTCTGCCATTTTTTAAACTCAAATTTATCAATTTTATGCTACAATATCACAGGACTTAAATGTAAATTAATTATGCCAGAGTTTTTCAAGTTCGTAACTCAATATGATATAATAATACTTTTAGAAACATTTGTTGAAAAGGGGAAGGAACATCATTATTTCAAATACTTTAAAGATTTTAACTTTGATTTTATACCTGCCGCAAGAAGAAATGTCATGGGTAGGGCAAGCGGAGGTACTTTGCTGGCCATTAAAAACAATAATAAGCATATTTCACTTAAAAGTATAGGTAACAGAACTTTTTTTGAATTGTTATTTAATAACGTTAAATTTTATATAGTTCCTACTTATTTAAATTTCGGAAATTGGAGATCTGATTTTGAAGAGTTACACGACTTTCTTGCGAATATCCCCAATGAAAATGTTTTAATAATTGGCGATTTAAATGCTAGAATAAGCAGTTTTAATAACATCTTTCATTCCTCCAATCCAAACTTTGTTTGTGAGAGAAAATCTAAAGATAAGTGTCTAAATGAACACTTTGTTTGTGAGAGAAAATCTAAAGATAAGTGTCTAAATGAACGTGGAAGTCTCTTGGTAGAAATGATTGCGGATTATGGTTTTTTTGTTTTGAATGGTGTTACAAGAGGGGATAGCGAGTGGGAGTTCACATTTGTGGCTGATCAGGGCTGCTCGGTGATTGACTACTGTCTTGCTAAAGGTAAATGGCTGGACTTAGTAAACGATTTCGAGGTTTTGACTGCTGGTTTCTCGTCTCATTTGCCAATTTCACTATCGTGTGAGGCCAAGTCACCGGTCAGCAATACTCAGCCACAAGAACGTACAAGTGGAGGTCTTAGATGGGTTTCAGCAAAAACAGATCAATACAGACAGAGACTGGGCTTAAGAGTGAATTTTCTACCGGCGGTTTCCTCCGGTAATATCGAGGTTACTGTAAACGCTGTTTTTAATGTAATAAAAGACTCAGCAATCCCTAGCTCGGCGCCGCGTTCAAGTATAACAAAGGCTGTGTGGTATGATGCTGAATGTATCAAACTTCGGAAAAAATCGTTTGCTTTCTTAAACCTCTTTAGGAAAACAAATAACAGATGGTTTAAAAATCTTTATGTACTATCAAACAGGGTATACAAAGAAGTTTGCCAATGCAAAAAAGCTATGTGTCTCAAAAGGTCTGCCTCGAAGCTTCTGCTGTGTAAGGACTCCAAAACGTTCTGGAAGACCGTTCGTTCTGTTGCCGGCCTTGAAAATAAAACTTCTTCGGTAGTGTGCGTAGATCTCCTTGCTTCACACTTTAAGAACCTATTGACTTCAGACCCCAGCCAAAAACACATAAGTTTTGCGCTACCAAACTGTGTTGTTCCCGAACTAGATGACGCTTTTGTAATGTCCGAGTTATTAACAGCATTAAAAAAAATGAAAAATTCAAAGTCGCCTGGACCCGACGGAATCCCTGCAGAGTTTTTTAAGAATGCGACCGCTGAATTCCTCAGCTACCTCTTGGAGCTCTGTAATAAGATTCTTAAAGATGAAATAGTTCCCGGGAGCTTCTTGTGCTCAAAAATGTTTGGTATTTTTAAAAAATTACAGGGGTATTTCAGTCCTTAGCTCACTCAGGAAAATATTTACTCAAATGCTTTACCACAGGCTTGTAAGCTGGGTTGAATCAAATAATGCACTCAGTGCTTTTCAAGCAGGTTTTCGTCCAGGCCTGTCAACAATTGACCAAATTTTCACCCTAACGACTATTGCGAGTCATTTTATTGGGAAGAAAAAGAAACTTTACTCCTTTTTCGTCGACCTGAAAGCAGCTTTTGACACAGTAAATAGAAATCTACTTCTTTATAAATTGTCAAACCTAGGTATATCCTCCAAATTTATTAGATTATATGAAAAACTGTTGGCTAACAATTCTGCCTCAGTTTGGGATGGAAGTAAGAAATCTTCGGAATTTCTAACAAACTCTGGAGTCCCACAAGGCTGTATTTTGAGTCCCCTGCTGTTTGCTTTGTTTATCGATGATGTAATAAATTTCTTGCCAGGTGGAGTAAGATTTGGAGATACTCTAATAAAGGTACTTCTATACGCCGATGATCTTGTTGTCTTATCAGACAACCCTCTTACTCTTCAGCTTGTCATCAATAAGCTGAAAGATTATTGTGATCTTTGGGACCTAAAAATTAATGTTTTAAAATCTAAAATTATGATTTTTAGACATCACCACAAATTGAGTAGGAGCGAAAGGTGGACCTTGGACAACGACAACATTGAAATTGTGAATGAATTCAAATATCTAGGCTTCCGCCTGAAATTCAATTTAGACCTTCGTCCTTACATTAAAGAAAGATCGGTGGCAGCTAAAACTGCGATCAATTCTATGTGGAACAGGTTTTTCTCCAACAAAGATGTTGACTTGCGGTCTAAATTCAGGGTTTTTGAGGCGGTAGTTAACACCTGTTTTCGGTATGCAAGTGAAGTCTATGGTCACCGAAAGCTCGACGAGGTTGAAGCTATCCAACGTTTCTTCGTAAAAAGGATTTTCAGGCTCCCTCGATCATCGCCAAACTACGCAATAGACATTGAAACAGGTTTATCTCCAGTTTTTGTAAGAAATGCCAAATCAAGTGCCGACTCTTTGTCCAAAGTTATTATAAGATCTGTGAATAACTTGCAACGTAGAGTTCTTTTGGTTGCACTAGAAGGGGGCTTTTCACCTTTTAAGGAATGGCGTGAGCTTGCTGTTAACCATAATTGTCAATTAAATCTTGACAAGAGAAATTGCCACGAATGGCGAAGTATATTCTATGACTGCCTGGCAGCCATTGACGAAAAGCTCTATCAGCAGTCCTTGTGCAGAGCGAGAACATCACTTACAAGAGAACTTTACAAAAGCCTCACTCACGATTTACACACCGCCAACTATTTTTGTGATAAGCTGAACGCGTCCGAAATTAGTTTAGTATTTAAGGCACGCACTGAAATGCTTGATCTTAACTTCAGACCATACCGAAATGACTTAAACCCGCTTTGTAACCTCTGTAACCTCAATCAGAACGAAGACACCTTCCATTTCTTAGCTTTATGTCCTATCCTTCAAGAGATCCGAAGATTATTTTTTGCCAAGAGCTTTCTCTCGATCCAGGAATGTCGCTCCTTACTAAACGGCGGATTTGGTTGGAAGATACTTACATGCTATCTAAAAGAAGCAATTGCTTTTCGTAATTTGTATCAGTCTCCGTGAGCTAAAACAACAAAACAAAATCAGATCTATCCACGAAAAAATCCCTTTTGTTCCGTTTTAAGCTAAACCAAAAGCCCATAAGTATAGATGACAAAGAAGTCACAATCTTTTCTTTTGTATTACAAATTAAATTAACAACAAAAAAAAGAAAAAAAAAAACCTAATATAAGCACTAATTATTAATTAACTTTCTCGGTCCTATCATTCAACGGTAGACGGCTCTAAGCCATGTTGTATACTACTTTTTGTAAACTTCTTTTTGTAAAACTTATCGAAATGAAAATAAAAAGTTTTTTGAATTGAATTGAATTGAATTAAACAATTCGGAGCTTATACGTCTGAAGTCAATTTTGAGAAATGTAAAAAAATTTAATTTTGCAACAGTTTCGAAACTCTTTAAATATTGGAAAAATAAACTGCTTGCAATTCAAAAGCGTAGTTATTATTTTATTATTATTATAAATTCTTTATTTCGTTTTAGAGTTTACAGAGCAATTTACAAGAACAATAGCATGGCAAAAACCTGCCGTCTGCCTGAAGAGACATTTCATTAATAAAAACAATATAAACGCAAATGTATTTTTTCTTATTTAATGATATAATACATAATATACAATTTAAATAAAATTATTAGCTTAGACGCAAATGGAGAACTAACCTAAAAAGTGGCATAGTGAGGCAATTTTAATGATTTGAAACATAAAATAAATGCATTTGTGTATGACTGGAAGGCATAAAAATACCAAAATTTTACTGATTTGAAACATAAAATTAAAGAAGTTATACTACAGTAACTGAGTGAACAACTGATGTTATGACATAAAGCTATTACGGTAGGTAAGAGCTTGCCTGCAATAGTTATACAGGCTTAGCCATCCCTCGGTTCCATTCATAATATCGTAAAAGCGTGGCAAAGAAATCTGACTTTGTTGGAAATATAACCTTCGAATTTCCTGTAAAATAGGACAGATAGCAATGAAGTGGTAGACATCTTCGTTTTCCCTTCTGTTGCATAAACTAAACAATTTTGGCAAATCGTTTCGATGAGGTATAAAGTTCAGGTTCAGAATTTCGACTCTGGTTTTAAAGACAGTACTAATTACTTGGGATGAAAATTCTCTGCGAAAATAGTTAGAACAGAAAGCTGGTGGTTTAAGTTTTTGTAGACATTCCGAGATGTGGAAGAAGTTGCTTTGGAGAGGTTTTGAATATATAGCTTTTCGTCTACCATTGAAATCAGATCAGAAAACTTGTCTTGCCATTGATCAACATTAGACTCTAACAAAGAAAGCACTGTGTCGTGGGATGTTGCAATCTGGTTCCATTCTTTAAAAGGCGAGGCATTAGTACGGAGAAGTTGTAGCATGATTGATCTATGTAGGCAACTGTCATTCCTTTTCATTACACTTGTTATATAGTTCGCGTTTGCTTTCAGACTTTGTATATAGATGGGCGTAATACCTGACTCAACGTAAATAGCGTAATTCGGTGTTGAGTTAGGGAGCTTGAACAGGCGCTTGAAAAGGCTGTAAATCCGAAAACTTGGACTCCATAACACATGCAGGCATTAACAGTCGCACTGAAGACTCGATATTTTAAGGCCAGATCAATATTTTGATTTGCGAAAAACTTAGCCCACATCATGTTCAGAGCAAGTTTGGCCTCATTACTTTTGTTAATTGAGTGCTTAACAAAGTTAAGGTCGTGCGTTAGTAAGTCGCCCAGGTACTTAAACTCATGAACAACCTCTATGCGAGCGTTAATAAGAGACCAATTCTCTCCTGGTAGTCTACTTCTTTTCCGGGTCTCAAAGATAAGAATTTTCGTCTTTTGCGCATTAATCTGAAGTCCCCAAGTATCGCAGACCGAGACGAGTTTGTTAATTTGCAGTTGGAGCGTAGATGGATTGTCAGCGAGCAAAACCAAATCGTCAGCATAGAGCAATGCTTTCACCAATATGCTAGCAAAAGAAACTCCGCCAGAAATTAGTTGACTGATTTCATCAATGAACAGGGCAAAGATAAGAGGACTTAGGATACACCCTTGAGGAACACCTGCTGTTGTTTCAAACCAGTCAGAGAACTCGGAAAAAAGCGTAGTTCTAAAATGTTTCCACTGTTTCCACAAATTAACAGTATATTAGATCCAAAGGCCAAATTTCAATACCAACACTTAAGGTTAATGATGATAACATCGGAAGAGATCTTTTACAGAGCGCTTCCATTAATATTTCAAAGACCGTAACAAATTCCTAATAAATAACAGTATGGAAATATTAAATCTTATAGGATTACACTTTGAAAAAGTTCATAGTTCGATTTCAGACAATTCGGCCAATACACACACAATTCAAAATACAGTAATTCATTTTCAGGAATAACATTTTGAAACTTTGCCAAAAGCTCAGTTTAGTAATATTTTAAAATGTAATGAACTAAGTGATGAACAAACGGACAACTATTTTACAACTTTGGAAGATCTTGCCGATATTTTTTCAAAATTAAATAGTAAAAAATCTTCTGGATAGATAACATGGAATACATGGATAACATTCCGAACATAGCTTTGAAACATTTACCAGATAATGTCATACGAAAATTTACTATATTATTAACCAATTTACTAAACAATCAACACTTTCCGATGACCTGGAAAATAGCAAAGGTATTTCCGATTGAAAAGAAACAAAAAGATACAACAGCTCCAACAAACTATAGACCAAGAAGTCTTCTTCCAAATGTGCGGAAAATATTTGAAATTTTAGTTAGCAAAGCAATTTTACATAATTGTAAATTGAAAGAACTGCCGTCAGAAAATCAATTAGGCTTTCGTAGGCATCATTCGACAATACATGCAATAAATAAATTAGTGTCTGATGTAAGTTGGAATCTAATCGGTAAAAAATCACCAGGTGCATGTTTGGTAGGTCTTGAAAAAGCATTTGATAAAATTTGGTAAGATGGTCTTATTGCGAAATTAATAATGTTTAGGTTTCCAAATTTTTTAATAAAAATCATATCAAACATGGTACGCGACAGAAAATTTGTAGTAACAAATGGTGAGGAAACAACAAGCAGAATATCTAATATAATAAATGGACTTCGACAGGGTACAGTGAATGCACCCATTCTGTTCAGCTTATATGTTAGTGAATTTTTAAAAAATTGAGAGAGAACCATAGCTTTCGCAGATGACATAATTTTCTACACTTCAGGTTCAAAGATAAACGAAATTCGGAGTAATTTACAGAACATGTTTAACCAGTTACAAAATTGTTGTTGTAAGTGGAGATTAAAAATCAATTTTGGGAAATGTGAAGTTATATTATTCAGGGCAGTTTTGAGCAAAGCAAATCTGGATTAGAGAAAGAATTGGAAAAATTTAAAAATTTATAGTAATTCAAATAATAATAATTTACAACTTAAAATTTCTTTGTGTGTAAAATATTCAGGCGTAAACTTGGATCAGTATTTGTATTATAATGGTCATATTAAAATTCAACTAAAAAAAGCAAGGGCAGCTTTTATGAGTTTAAAAAGATTATTTTACTCTGGAAATATTACTTCTGATATCAAAATTATTTGTTATTTAACTTTAATAAGGCCAATATTAACCTACGGCTGTCCTTTTTGGTTCAATATAAGCCCTTCAGTTATGGAAAAACTTAGGATTTTTTGAAAGGAAATGCATTCGCGCATGTATAGGTAAAACAAAAAAATATACGACGAAGCAGACATTTTGAGGATAGATGTATTTATTATAAAATTAATTAGAAAACATTTTGCTCGTTCGGCAATCGTTTTGGAAAATAACCTAGCTTATGGCCCAGTTTTGTATGGAAATTTTGAGTTTTACAAAAAATCACTTGAAACAGGACATATTCCTCCAACGTTTATGTTTCTTGACAAAATGGGATATATCCAAGATGAACATAACGTTCCTGTGATTTATCACGCATATCGCAGGGCCACAGATAAGAAAATAGTTTACAGTGCTAACTTAAATTCAAACATACCAAACAACATCTGGAGATACAGTACGGCTATTTCACAAAGATTTCCAAATTCAAGTTGATTCAAACAAATACTATTGGCTTACCTAACTAATAAAATGTTTGTTTTTCTTCACATTTTTTTCACAAATTAATTTTAAGTTTTAGTTTTAAGGTGTGTAGGCTTAGGCTATTTTTTTATGTATAGTTATTGTTAGTTTTAAGCAAAATTATTTTCAAAAAAATCTTATAAGGAATACTTTCATATATTATAAAAAACATGTTATAGAAAAAGAATGTATGACTCAATTTAAAATAAAAATATCTAGATGTTAAGACTTATTCATAATATTTAAATTAATATTTAAAGGGCAGCTTTTATGAGTTTAAAAAGATTATTTTACTCTGGAAATATTACTTCTGATATCAAAATTATTTGTTATTTAACTTTAATAAGACTAATATTAACCTACGGCTGTCCTTTTTGGTTCAATATAAGCCCTTCAGTTATGGAAAAACTTAGGATTTTTTGAAAGGTAATGCTTTCGCGCATGTATAGGTAAAACAAAAAAATATACGACGCAGCAGACATTTTGAGGATAGATGTATTTATTATAAAATTAATTAGAAAACATTTTGATCGTTCGGCAATCGTTTTGGAAAATAACCTAGCTTATGGCCCAGTTTTGTATGAACATTTTGAGTTTTACAAAAAATCACTTGAAACAGGACATATTCCTCCAACGTTTATGTTTCTTGACAAAATGGGATATATCCAAGATGAACATAACGTTCCTGTGATTTATCACGCATATCGCAGGGCCACAGATAAGAAAATAGTTTACAGTGCTAACTTAAATTCAAACATACCAAACAACATCTGGAGATACAGTACGGCTATTTCACAAAAAGATTTCCAAATTCAAGTTGATTCAAACAAATACTATTGGCTTACCTAACTAATAAAATGTTTCAAATTTTTTTCACAAATTAATTTTAAGTTTTAGTTTTAAGGTGTGTAGGCTTAGGCTATTTTTTTATGTATAGTTATTGTTAGTTTTAAGCAAAATTATTTTCAAAAAAATCTTCTAAGGAATACTTTCATATATTATAAAAAACATGTTATAGAAAAAGAATGTATGATTCAATTTAAAATAAAATATCTAGATGTTAAGACTTATTCATAATATTTAAATCTATTGTATACACAAAACAGTTGAGTGCTAATTGCCATTATTGTTTTTTTTTATATTATGTTCTTTTAAAAATTGTTGTTTATTGTTTTTATTTAAATTTTATAATAAAAGCCCTCAATAAATACTAAAAAAAAACTCTTAAATAATGAAAATAAATTTTTCCTATTTACGCGTTCAAAAACTTGTAAACTGAACAAAAACAAATATTAACAGAAACTAAAAAAAATGCAGTCTTTATACGTGTGTAAAGCGCACCAATCTGAACACACCAGAAATTCATGCTTAAAACAGTACTAAATCCCTGACCATGTGCCACCAAAAAAGACAAAAGAATTTATAACAGTTATTGGAAATGTCATTTTTGTAAAGTTAAGTACAAAACAAATCACGTTTAAGTCAAATAATATTTTTCACTTACTAAATTCTCAAAAACAAAATAAATATTTCTTAAAAATTGTAACACCTAATTACACAAAAAACTATACGTCGGGAATTCACAAAAAACTATACGTCTACTTGGTACGTGCGCATGCGCCCACCTAAATCATCGAGAATAGTTTTTTAGGAAGCTACTAAAAACTTCAAAGAGACAAGAATGATATTTTTCAAGTATACGAAGAATTAATGATTTGTCGGGCTGAGACACCCACGCGCTAGTATAGGAAGCTTAAAAACTTTTTGCCGCACTTTCTATACCTACAGTAAAGTTTGAGTTCCTCCTAGAGGGTAGGGTAGCGTATAAAGAAATAAATCTTAAAAACGGCAAACCGGGCGACCAAAAGCCATCTGAAAATGAAATTTTTTTTTTTCTTTTTTTTTCGTGGGTAGGAAAAACCTTCATAGGCACTACGAGGACCGGCTGCGCGTGCTCATAGTAGAGTGAGATTCTTACTCACTAAAAAACCTCCCATTTTCCGTCAGACAACGACTAAGTTTTCTTAACAAGTAGTTCAAACTTCTGTAGTAATCGCGTGTGGCAGGCTGCCTTCCAACGAGGGCACCTACAATACCGTCAATTTGTGCGGTTTCATCTTATGCTGGTAGATCTAACGGTCTCAATCGTTGTAGTAGCGCGTAAGATTTGTCTGATCCAAAGTTCGGATAATTTCATTGTTGTAATGTCCGCGAAGACGAGTGCTAAGTTTGCGAGCAAAGTTTGTTACCTCGTCAGTCACGGTTGCGATTCCTAGATCGCAAGGAGCATTAACGATTGCTCTGAGTGTCTTATTTTGAAAAGTTTCTAGAATAGATATATTGCTTGGTTTAGTACAAATTGAAAATTTGAAAATTGAAAATTTAAAAAAAATTATATAACCTGCATTATATGATAATGCAGTCTTTATAGACGACTCCGGGTATATTAGTTTTAATGAATAGTTTGCAACACAAAATAATCACCGTAGACCTCTAAAACCTTTAAGATATTTTATCGAGACCGACAGTTGAATTGATGAAGCTATGTTCGTCCGTCCGTCTGGATAACATGGTGCACGGCTTATTTCTTCTGCCGCATAGAAAAAGTGTGAACATTGGTTAAATCCTCCAACGGTCTCATGCACATCCACTGCTGGCTTCAGTAAGAGACAACCTCTATTTCCAATTTTCTTGCAATATGCCTTTTGGTCAAGACAGCAAATTAAAATTTTGGTGCAGGCAAATTTTTGCAAAAAGCCTTAATTAAGCGAAAATTGTACCGCCCACACCATTGTTCATGCCCACTCTGAACATGCAACATGCAAGTTCTTTAAAAAGCCGATGTCTTCGAAAATTTAAGAAAATAAATTGTGTAATATATTTTTAAGATCTTACTATTTGCAAAGATTGTCTTATACAAAGTTTTAAGCTGCGCCCACTTTTAGGGGGCGTTTTTAGGAAAAAGAGTTTTTTCAGAAATAATAAGTTTTATGATTCATATATCTAAGGGTTTTTTTTGTAGCTTTTCCTTTTATGAAGTTTCATTATTACTTTTTAATTTACTAAAGAAATTGAAATTAATTGATTTGAATATTTATCCCACGCCCATTTTTGGCGGCGTGTTCTATTCAAATGAAAACATTAGGTATATGTATTACGTCCAAAAAACCGTTAGATTTGGTGTAACACGTTAAATAGGGCTGGTTTACAGGGTGCTTCAGTTAAGGTGTGACAAATTGCTATAGAGCCTATAGCTGGAATAGATCATTTTTGGCTTTACAAAAAGGTATATTTAGACATTGTAAGTGCAACCGTTATCTTGTTTTATTTTTTTTATTTGGTACGTCATTTTGATTATAAAATCGCTTCTAAATTATAATTGCTTTCCCGGCTAAACGGAGGGGATTAGACCCCTCCCCATGCAATCCAATTTTTTTCTTGTCTCAACCCAATACATGCCTTAAATGAATTACCCGGTATAGAAGTTTGTTACAGACTTGACTTTTGCACTTACTCACTTGCTTAGATCTTTAAGATTGTGCTAGAAAGGTGAAGCTTGGAGCGTGTTTCCATTTTTTACAGACAAAAATTTTATAAGATCCGCTCACAGCCACGCCGACAAATAAATTGGATGTCAGACAAGCTCAAATTGCACTTTATTTAAAAATGCCCTTTTATTAAGTTAGGCAATAGGTAGGAACCAAAATTTTATGGCCAATAATAAGGCTTTCGCATGGGTGCCACTTCACGTTTTTTTTGCGGCCACTGGCACATGGTAGGGAGGGTTAAGAAACGCTGGGAGGACTCCATCATTTCCTTTCTAAACAATGTTAGAAGTTGTTTACGTTAAAGATACTTTTTTCTTTAACGTAAATGAAGTATATGTATGTACTTTAATACGTATGCATGTACTTTTATACTTTAATACATATATAAAGTATATATATGTATTAAAGTATGCATCACATACTTTCATTGCATGCGATTCATCCCTTGTCATGTCTGGGGCAAGAACCTCCGACGAGCTTCAGCTGTGAACAACCAGGCATGCACCCGTATCCACTATTTCAATACTCCCATCCCAAATATCCCTCCCTGTATTCCCATCCTACGATTTTTTCTCCCCATTCGAGTCGTGTAGGATGCATCAGCTCCTTTATCACTCCCGAATCGGCCATTACAGTGCCCTCTTTTATAAGGTTAGATCTTGAAAAACTGTTCTTGAAAGACTGCTCTAATGAATTAAGACTAAACTGATTTAATTTTTATCACACACCCAATTATTAGGGCCAATAAACAAAATTGACATACAATATAAAAATTGCGACCAACAAAGTTTTAAAATTTGGTGTTACTGGATAAATAGGGTCGGGTATTCAGAAATTCGTTACAGACGAATGTTCCAAAACTGAATTGTTTATTCTTAGAAACTAATTTGTACACCTCAGCCTCATAAACAAACGTTTGAGTTCGGACCTCAGGAAAAAGACCATCTGAATTGTGCTAACTACAGAGGTATTAGTCTTCTAAACATTGCACGCAAAATCTTTTCTGATGAACTGTATGCACCATCAAAGTCCACCATCGATCAAATAGGAATCCATAATCCATACCCAATACCTTTTCATCGATTTCAAGGCCACGTATAGCAGCCTCTATAGAGACGAGTAAACAGCGCAATGTCTAGTTTTTACCAAACTCGTCAGTTTGTAGATGGTGATGGAAAAGTCACGCTTTTTTGTCAAGGCGGTAAAGACCTCACTGACCCCTTTTATGCCAAAAGGATTAATACTAGGCGACGCGCTATCATGTACCTTCTTTACAATCATACTTGATAGAATTGTGCAGAACTCCCGCGCCAACACCATAGGCACCATGAAATAATTGGAAGAACACAGCATGATTTCAGTAAAGCCTTCGTGAGCGTCGGGACAGAAGCGGCGAATATGGGCTCAGTAGTCAATGACACTCAACATACCGACGTCCAAGATCACCATAGACACCTAAAACTTTGAGGTAGTCAGGGTAAAAACTCTAAGCCTTAAAGGATAGTTAGGCTTATTTAAAAAAAAGATAAGTTGTCTCTGAATTTAGACAACTATAACTTAGAGTTCTAAAATTGGAAGTATTTAATTATGTTTCAACTATTCTATTTTTACACTGTAATCTCACTTGTCGTACACATTGTTATGCTTAATACCAAAAACGATAACAACGCATGGAGCGCATTTCAGGAATCATTCTTAAATAAACTGTCAAACAAGCATGTCCAACACTGGGGCAATAAACTTGGCTTCAGTTCAAACAGTCTCAATGTTTTAATGACACGTGTTAGCCATTTAACACTATTGCCTTGAGCATTTCTGGCCGGATTTCATCAACTCCAGCAGACTTGCCAACTTTAAGCGATTAAATCGCTTCAGTGACTTCGTCTACTGTGGGAATATTCTCCGCCCTTATCTCGTCAGCAGTGGGAATGCCATCTTCAGTGCCCTGTTGGGGGCAACTCCGGGCTTACTGAGCAACTCCGAAAAGTGCTCTCTCCATCTGCGCAAGACATCGCTCTCATTTGAAAGAAGTGTACCGTCCTTAGATTTAACCCCTTGAATGATATTCAACTTCCTTCCTCTGAGCCGGCGAATGGTCTGCCAAAATATCTTGTTTGCAGATCTGTAATCGTGCTCCAACTTCTCGCCGAACTTTTTCCACGACTGTTAACGCAATGTAGGCTCTCTTCTTCTCTCTGATGGCTTCTTGAACTCCAGGCGTTTTAAACCAAGAAGTTCTTTTCTCAGCACCAGCCGCTACCCCAAGCCGCTTCACTCCACAAACATTTCCTGCAGAGGCAATGACTGCCGACAAAAACAGCTGCCATTCCTCCTCTACATTCAAAAGGTCAGTTGGAATTTGTTCAAACTTTTCCGAAACATGCTGTGCAAAGCGCTCTCTGAAATCAGAGTCAGCATCCTGCAACCTTACCCACCGTATGTGAGTCACCAGTCTTAGTTTTCGTCTGGGTGGCAAAGGAATACTGTCACTGAAAAACAATTTACACAGCACTAAGTGGTGATTAGTTGACAACTTAGCTCCCCTGAAAACTCGAACATCACATATCGTTCTTTGAACACACGATGGTACGACAAAGAAATCAATCAGTAGCCTCTGATTTAAACTGTGCTTGTACCATGTGTATTTGTGAATGTCTTTGTGTGGGAAAAAGGTATTCATGATGGACAAGCCATATGCACAGCAAAAGTCCAACAACTTCCCTCCGTTCCTGTTTTGATCCGGGTCACCGTGCCTCCCGATCACACTCCTCCTAGTGTACTGTCGTCCGTACCCACATGGGCATTGAAGTCACCCATCAGGAGAAAGAAGTCCATTTCTGCCACTCTGTCCAGGGCAGCGTCAACTTCGTTCAAAAAGGACTCATACTCTGACTCTCGATTTGGTGCATAAACCTGAACCAGAGCCAGAGTCGATCGTTCAAGCTTAAGCTTTAAGATCAGAATCCTTCCCCCTAACGGAATGACATCGAATACATTTTCTGACAACCGGGGGCTTGTGAGTATCTCTCATCCGCCTGTGCAGTCATGTGATTTGGGACGCCAGACCAGAAGAGCTTCCACCCATCATCGAAGTCTTTGGTTCCAGAACCCTTCCACTTAGTTGAGGAGATGCCAGTTGCATCGAGCTGATACTTTTTGGCCTGCTCAACCAGTTCAAGTTCCTTCCTCGTTAGCGACGAGACATTCCACGTACCAATTTTGAGTTGGTGCCGTTGTCGATTTGTAGAGTTTCCACCTAAGCCCTCATTTTGACTTGGCGCTGTCCCCCTCCGCCCCCCGTAATGGATAGCGGCACCATTGACGGGCTGCTCGTAACTTCTTCAGGTTAAACCCGGTCGGATACCACCAAGCGCTCGCATGCTGACACCCCTCAGGCCTAGCTCCAAAGGGTGCCCTGGATTACCAGGGTCAGCAAATATCCGAGGCTGTTTTCGTTTTCTTTTCCTGGTTGGGGGGGGGGGGCTGCATTGGCGCACTAGCTGCCAGGTTTAAATTCGGCCGATCCTAACCCGGACAACAGACGCCGACCAGGAAGCCGCTCGTCCCGAGACAGACGCTCCTGGATTTCTGTTATTTGAAATTCAGCCGTCCCTCTGGGATCAGACGCTGACCAACGAGCCGCACATCAGACGCTGCTGGATTTTATTTAAACCTTCGGGTTCATCTTTTACAGTTATAACTTTACTGCCAAGGGTGGCCCCACAAGGAGCTTATACTCCTGGACAGCATCACTTATGCCTGAAGATTACTTCCTCCAGTGGAATTTAGTCAGCTCTTACGACAGGCATACCTTACCTCAAGGCTATTCTTAAACCCGACCTTGCAGGGTCTGGAAAATTAGATAACTTTTTAAATTACTTTTGCGCAGAACGATATAGCTCTCAACAAAAAGCTTTTGATTGGAAATATGTCAAGTCAAACAATTCTTTTATCAAAAAATATATAAAAAAATGCTTTGTAAGGGCATTTTGAAAAATTTTTGAAAAATTGAAAAAAAAAGAAAATAGTACGAAGTTTGCGGAAAATACCGGGAAATGCATAATATATTATATTTTTATTTTATTTTTTAAAGACAATATACCACACTAGCAGTGACGTGGGTGGATAATTTTAAATGGTAAGTCGAAAGAATAACTAGAGGGAGGTTACAATCCGCTCAGGCGAATCGTTGGATAACCAATTCCAATTGACCACTGTCAACCTCCGAATTGCGTCATATATCTTGGTAGTTAATTTTATATTCTATTTACCTTAATTATACTAAGAATTTGTCAGTAAGAATCCCCTTCGTTAATGAGCCAAAAAAATCGTTGAAATCAGGCAAGTTTTGTGCTAAAGGTTGAGGATTATTCATTGTTTTCCATCAATTTTTTTAGATAGAGATAGCGCGTTCATAAAAAGAGATGCAAGCGGAAGACCTCTATTACACGCGATTCGTATGCCACGACCATAATAGCCTTATACCGTTTTCACACCGAAGCCAGAATCTAGATTCTGAGCTATTCGATTTCAAAATAGAATTGACCCTTTCACACTGCGAAAATAATCTAGATTTTGTTGACCTTTCGATCAGTTGCACGCCAACTGTCCAATTTTTCCCTGTTGTCATAAGTTAAACAGCTTCAAATAAGTAAACCAGTGAGTAAGTGCTACAGTGTGTAAAGAGAAGTTACAGTCCGTAAAAGAGTGGGACTCTTTGAGTTTTGCACCGCATGTCATCATATGAAGAGGGTGTTAGAGTGAGTTATTTGTATAAAGAATAAGTAAATATCAATGCAAATGATCGCAAATTTTTTTCATGTTGCATACATTTTTAGATATGTTGCATGAAAAAAAAAAAAAACCGTGAGTTACTAATACATATATTAACCTTTTATCAAAAAGAAAATACAAATATCCATTTCCCGGGAAAAGGCGTAAAATATTCGATAAAAAAGTATGTTTTTAGTCTTCATTTTACTAAAAAGTTATAATCAAAGCTTAAAAAATTTTTTTTTAATCATAGCGCATATATATTGGCTTTGTTATTATGGTAATATGACTTTGTTAGCTTTTATGGTTTAGAACCTGCACTAAATAGTAGATTCACACCTTTCATTGAATTTCCTTTTTTTTCACAGTTTTATACAATTTTTCAGGAATACCGCATGAAAAAACCACGAGAAAAAACGAACCGAGAGTTACTAGTGTGATATACTGACTCTAAGACAAAAAATTAAAAAAAAAAATATATAATATATAATGCATTTCCCGGCATTTTCCGCAAACGTCGTACTAATTTTTTAAATTTTTCAAACTCACTGGCCCTTTTGAGGTACAAAGCATTTTTTTATTTTTTGTTTTGATAAAAAAGTTGTTTGACTTGACATATTTCGAATCAAAAGCTTTTTTTTTTATTTTAATATTCGCAAAATTACGAGAGCTATACCGTTCGGCGCAAAAGTAACCTAAAAGTAATCTAATTTTTCATGGGACACCCACCCTTAAGGGTCTACGGCGATTATTTCACTGTGTTACAAACTATGCATTGCACCCTCGGTCGGGTAGAATTATAACAGAATACCATTGACTCTTTAGCACCTAAACGCCACACGGGTGAAGAACTCAATTCTTAATAATGATATTCCAAGCACATTGTCAGACATGCTTTCTTTCGGTAGCCGCCCGCCGCCGCCCCGTGTTGTTGGCGTACCGGTTGGTGATGACCTTAACTTTCCTTTGTGTTCAATCATGGGAATGATTTTATTGTTATTCAATAGGTAGATTAATACCGTTTTTAAAATCGTCGGAATTGATCGTCATTTCCTGGCTGGAAGTCGTTGCTCATTAGAATTCTGACGTGGTTGTTTGGGCGTTAAGCCCAATTAATCCAATATCCTGCTTCTAGTTGCCATAATGCGTACAATATTCTACAGGTCATTGTCTTATTACTGGTGACTATAGTTATTTTATGGCGAAAGGGTGTCTGAAGAAGCTGGTCAACGCCATAATCAATGCGATTAGGTAGATTCTCTGTGAAAATTGTTGGTACTGTCTGTCACCAGTACCTGACCTCCTTTTTTGACCTGATGTCAAAAAAGGATTTAGACAAGGCGACGCGCTGTCATGCGACTTCTTTAACATCATACTTGAGAGAATTGTGCAGAACTCTCGCGCCAACACCAGAGGTACAATCTTTCAAAAGTCCGTTCAACTACTTGCATACGCAGACGACATTGACATAATCGGTAGAACAAAGCGTGATGTCAGAGAAGCCTTCGTGAGTGTTGGGACGGAAGCGGCGAATATGGGCTTAGCAGTCAATGAGGGCAAAACCAAGTATATGCTGTCATCAAGAAAAGACACCCAACACCGACGTCTTGGACAAAACTTCACCATCAACAGCTATAACTTTGAGGTAGTTAGGGACTTTGTCTACCTGGGTTCCGCTATCAGTTCAAACAATGACACCAGCGCTGAAATCAAACGAAGGATAACTCTTGCCAATCGCTGTTTCTTTGGGCTAAGAAGGCAATTGAGTAGCAAAGTCCTCTCTCGAGCAACTAAAGTGTCCATGTATAAGACCCTCATCATCCCAGTCCTGCTTTACGGTGCAGAAGCATGGACCCTGTCAAAGGCGGATGAAAACACTTTAGGCTGCTTCGAGAGGAAAATTCTTCGGACGATTTACCGTCCCGTCTGCATAGACGGAGAGTGGAGGAGGAGATATAACATCGAACTGTACGGGCTGTACAGCGATACCGACCTAGCCAAAAGAATCAAAACACAACGTCTACGATGGCTGGGTCATCTAGAGCGGATGGACACCAACGCCCCGGCCCGGAAAATCTTCGAATCCACACCGCAGGGAAGACGCGGTAGAGGAGCACCGAGACTCAGGTGGCGCACGCAAGTGGAAGGGGACCTCAGCCAACTTCGCGTGCGAAACTGGAGACGGCTAGCTAGAGACAGAGCTGGCTGGCGAAGCTTGTTGGCTGAGGCCCAGGTCCACCCCGGACTGTAGCGCCACTTTAAGTAAGTAAGTAAGTCTGTCACCAATGACAATAATATCAACTTATACCTATATATACGTAGATATATACGTAGAGAGTATTGTCAGTAGCATGGCACTCGCGACTATGCCACAAACAATGTAGTGTTTTCATATAGTCAAGGATTTTGCAGTTGGGAAAACAAAGGTTGTGAAAAAGAAACACATGGGTAGGTAGGTATGCATTGCCTACTATAATAATTGACATATATGTATGTACGTACTTTTATACCTACATAAATCTGCTTTACTACGATAAAATTTGAGATATATCAAGTAAATAATAAAACGTGACAAGGAGGGTTTGTAACTTGGTAACTTGGGTTTCTTGAGTCCTGTTATGTTTTTTGTGTGCTAAATAGCGGTTTATGAGATATGCAAAAGCTTTCAAATCCACAGGACACCCATTAACATCCACAATAAATTCACGACAACTAAGTAGGTAGGGGAAGTATGTCCAAAATGACATTGTCCTATGGACAAAATGACACACCGGCCATAACTTGCAATGTGGTGCATTTAAAGCACTAGATGCTATCATACCAGGTTACTTTGGTGATACTTTAAAACCTTGCAATATTATATCTCACTTGACAGCCTTTAGTAGGTGCCAAAAAACAAAAAGTGTTGTCAGAAGCAAACATTATTTTCGACGGGGACTTTTTTTCGTGTGTTGATTTGTCTCTTGTAGTTTTTCTTTGATATTATGTAGGTATTACATCGAGAGCTTATCACAAAATATACAAAACCATTTAATTGTTGGCCATTAATTAAATCTGAAATAAAATATATTTTATTATTGTCAAATGTTATCAAAACTACCATATGGACAAAATGACATACTTTAACCATAGATAAAATGACATTCATTTTTATACCCTAATCCACATTACCGTATAGAATGGGGTACCTATGTATATTAAGGTTGATGCAGGCGAAAATGTAACATAGAGAAACAATAACGATAGATCCCCACGACCTATAGTTTTGAAAAGGGATCATGACGTTATCTCGAAGGACAAAAATCTCGAAAATATTTTTTAAAAATCTCGTATGCGAAAATCTCGAATGGTACAAAATCACGAATAAACAAACATCTCGAAAGACGAAATCTCGAAAAAATCTAGAATGCAAAAGGTTTTTTGATATTTTTTTAAATTTAAAGTCAGCGAAACCTAAGGGGTAGCAAAAAAAAAGTTAGGCAGGGGGGTTGCAGGGAACAGCATATTTCACTGTTTAGCCATAAATCGTGAACATTCGCCACCAATTTTCAAAATTTTCTCAAACACGCGTGTTTAAATCTAGGTGCCTACATTAATTCGAGATTTTTGTAATTCTAGTAGGTAATTGAGATTTTTGTTTTCGAGAATTTTGCTTTCGAGTTATCGTGGTACACCCTATTAAAAAACAATTATTTTATTTTTATTTGTTAACCGTTTTTATTAAAAAAAATAGTGGGAGGGTTACAATACCCCTCCCCAATGAATACCCCATTCCAATTCATCACTGTAAAGCTCCGAATTGCGTAATAAATTTTGGTTGTTAAATTTCAGTTTCTTTTAACTTTAATTGTTTTTAGAGCTCGTCACTTGAGAATCTTCTTTCCCTAAAAAAGGGGCGTGGTATCAACCCATTTTCAATAGCATCGTTTTTTTTGTTCATATTTTTTTATCGGAAGTGGTATATTGAAGTGGTATTGAAAATTTGGTTTATATGTATTTTATACTTCATTTCGGTTGAATGCTTACGCACATATCTCGCCATTTTATAGTGCAAGTTTTTTTGTATATAAAGCAAATATATCGAATATTAACCGTTAATATTTAAATTAAATAATAAATATCAGCACGCCAACATGGGGCCGGTTTTTGCTTTTTTTTTAAATGCAAATCGTAATTCACTTAAGCGATAAGATAACGCACACCAAATTTCAACATCCTCCGACAACTTTTCTTTTTCATGTTTATAAGTAAAGTGGGCGTGTCAGTGGGCGGATTTCATAAAATTTTTGCATTTGTACTTCTTCGAGACCAAGAAAGAACAGATATTAACTTTCAAGTTCCTAGCTCAAAATTGAAGGCCTAAAAACTACCGACAGACGGACGGACGGACGGACATGGCTCATTCGACTTACAATTTGGTCTTGATCATATGCCCTTAAGGTCTTTCTTTTACTTACTATAACTTTGCCTTAAAGACAAACTATAAATCAAACTTAATATACTATAATATTTTTCCTGGAGTTCGTCGAATAAAACTCAATTTCACTTTTATTGAACACAAAACGAGTATCATTATTTATTAAACACAAATTATTTAGTTAATTCTAATTCACCGTAACCGTTATTACTTTCGCACTCGACGTTCGCTATACAAGTATCTATTCCGATTTAAAACTAAAAAAATTAGGCAACAGGTATCAGCTATTTATACAAATATATGACAAGTCGTAAAACTCTACATAACAGATGGGGGCGGAGTTTGACGACTAGAATTCATTCATTGCATTCGCTGAAGTCTCTATTGATGGAGAAATTAGGATATTTTAGTAACGGCAGGTGTCCCATAAGAAATTGAATGTAAAACATTTTTGTCGCGGTTCATTTTTAGGTGGTCCATGGACAATTTTCATTTTCGCTCTTGGTCATCGTTGAATTCGGAAGACTACATCTTAAATTCGCGTAACTTCTTGGTAAGGACCTTCCTAGTCCTGCTGAAACTTCGGAAATTCTCCTTTTTCACGATGGGGATTGTACAGCCTTACTTTATCTCCAACGTTGAATTCTGGTGCCGTTGCTCTCGCATCTTATATGGTCTTTATGCGATCACTCGCAATTTTTATATTGCTTCTGGTCCTTTGGTGAATGCCGTTGATCCTTTCTCCAAGATCCACCAAGTAGTCTTCTTCATTTTGGTTCTTCGAAAGGGAATCCTAATTTCAACTCACAGGGTAGCCTGCCACTTCCCCCAAAAAGAACATCAGATGCAGTATAACCAGTTGTACGATGAATTGCAATTCGGTAGGCCATTAGGAACAAAAGTATTCGTCGAACCCAATCCCGTTGATTCTCGTCAACGAGTTTATTCATTGCATTTGATTGCGAGTGATGGGTGTGGTTCGTGTCTTCTGTAGCCCTTTTGATGCACATATATCATTTCTCATTTTCTACGCAGAACACCCAGGGCCGGTTCAATGACTTTTGGTGCCCGGTGCAGACAAATAGTAGGCGCCCGTTGAAAACAAAGATATGAGCGCAGCAAAATTATGAAAAAAATATTGAGTATTACAATTATTTGTCTTAAGACGTTTTTTTTTTTTTTGAAATTCCGCCTTGCGGCTAAAAAGTGAATAAATTTTTCCCTCCAATAAAATTTTTTTCTTGTCTCGACTCAACCTACACTTTTAAAATTGTTGTCACAACTAACAGGGTAACTGAATCACCCTGTACAGCTATTTGAATATTTAACAAACATTTGGTCTTATTTTAAGCAAAAATACATATTGGATAAATACCGTTTATAAAAATGCATATGAAATATGGCCACGTCCACATAGGGACGTGGGAAGTTTTTAGCTTTTCTTAAAACCCAAATCACAAATTACTTAATCAGGAATACAACAAACAAAATTTCAGCGTACTGCTACAGTTTTCATTTTTTATTCCTATAATAAAGTTTGCTATGACATGCTCCTATAACATGTTTATTACTTCAGAATCTTAAAAGTGCAGATTTAAAGTTTAAAGTTCTTAATTCCTTTAGTGAGGGCATTGAGACTGCCGACAAACGGAAGGACGGACTAGAAAAATTGGCCAGAAGTAGCAATATCAGAATATCCTTATGTTCCCACCTTCCGTCCACCTAACGATTTCTTTGATGTTCCATAGTTGTACACCTTACATAATAAATATAATAATAATAGGTAAAGCAAATACAGTTAAGGAGCTGGCTATCAAATAAAGCTTATTTCAGTACTCGGATTACTTTTCTAGTGCTAAAAAAACAGGGGTGGAATCCTCTAAAGTGATGGCTGATGGTCACCTTGTTGATTATCAAAATTGACCATCACCCAGTTCTTGCTCTCTGTAAAGTGATCACCAAAAAAATTTTACAACTTGGCAGCACATACATTTTCATCTGTCAGATGATGTCATATCAATACAGCGCTTCACAAATAAATCTAATTTACTTTCGTTTACATTTTTCGGCAAGTGCAATTACATTTATCTTATTACAGCGATTTTAAAAATGTACGTACATATTTTGAGTTATTATTTTTGTTTGAATTCTTCAATTCATGAATTCAAAGTTGCAAGCGAATAAACATCAAATCGAAAGGATGGCCGATTTCATGGCAGCCCACCCCTAATTACCGAAAAGCTACGATTCACGACTTACGAGGTACGACTTTCATGTGTTGGAAAAACCACTCAATAATAAAACGGGAACATTTTTGCTGGTTGTAATTCAAAATGGTCCTCCAAAAAAATCAATCCCATAACGAAAAATAAAAACTTAGAATATTGCGTGAAGCAGTCCTTAGACTTCGAGTTATCCACTATCGTTCTTATTTGTTTTTTGACTGAAAAGCAAACTCACTGAGTTACACATATCACAGGTACACATAGGTAATCACTAGAACTGACGGAGTTCAGAAAAAAAACACAAAAAGAACCCAATTATTGCAAAAACACGACTAGCTTTAATGGAAAGTGATACTAAAAAAGCTGTCAGCTGAAATTCATCACAAAATGGTGATGATCACTGTGATCATCACCTTACGGGATCCCAAATTTAAAAATGTGATGATCAACTATCAGTTTTCACTTAGAGGATTCCACCCCAGTTTTAGTAGGTATCAGACCATTGGTAATTAAAATATTATTAAGTGATATGAATGCTCAAGATTAAATATGACTGCTACAATAAAAGTTCACACAATATGAACTATGTATGTATGTATTTTAATTTTATTAAGAATGAATTGGCAGCAACGTGCAATTTCAAAAAAAGTCCACCACCATCAGAATGCACCTACCTCCTTCAAAGCACAAAAGAAACTATGTGTAAAATATAATAAAAGATACATGTATACATGTAAGATGTAACAGGCAGACTGCGTAATGTGCATATGCACACAATCCTTTAGGCAGTCTGCCTCTGCGCGTGTTTTATTAGGCGCATATCATATCATTATCATACAAGATACACAGCAGGCCGCACCAAGAATGTTAAGCCATTAGCCTGTATTTTCATGAGCAACGAAACAGTGTTTGGGTTTAATTGAGTCTTATCTGCGGCCTTATTTACTGTCGCTCCCATAAAAACCAATAATTTGGTTCATCTCGTCTGTCGACGGTGAATGATTTTTCGTTCGTCTAAAAGAAACCTAATCAGAAGCAAAGTCAGAAATCAGAAACAAGTATTAGCTTCGAAAAAAAAATGTGTAACTCACAACACCGGATGCGAGACAGCGATCACGCCGGTATTGTGAACCACCCCCTACATTGCCATTGATTGAATTTCATTTGACAGCTCGCCCGAGACCCTCGCTCGCTCTCTCGCTCTTTATGTGAACACACGTTAATACTTGTTGTGATGAGGACTAAATGCAATATGTTTAAAATATTTCCATGTGTAAGTTAGTTCAGATCAAATCTCCCAAGATCGGGAGATCGCATCTTTCGTGTTTAGAATTGATCTAAAATTGCTCTTTTGTTTTCAATGAAACATGCAAAATCGAAAAAGATCATTTCTTTTGACAGAAAGAGCAAATCTTTTCATCAATGAAAAACGCTATTAGTGTTTTCTGTGTTGTTGGCTGACAAAAATGTGAAGACATGGCGCAAAATCGGTGACGAATACAGCGGCATGATTAAAATGCTCCACAACTTCATGGAACAGAATGGTTTTTGATATTCGGTATAGGTTGGATGAAAGGGTTTTATTTTTGGATGATGTTTCAGCTGCGCTGTTGTACACAACACACGCAATGCTAGAACATCGTATATGTAGGTATGAGTGTAGAGTAGATTTGATGTTGTTATTGTTTATAATTAAAAAAATGCCACTTGCGCAGTGTTGCTACATCGCGAATTCATAAACGGCTTTTTTAAATCTGAAATATGAATAATAAAAGATTAAAGTATAGATTCGAAGCATTTTAATTTGCGCCCGATGCTGCTGCTTCATCTGCTCCAATGCAAGGTCCGGCTCTGAGAACACCATCTAGTATACGAGAAAGTCCCATTGCGCCCTGTACGCCTTTAAGGTAGGACTTCTGTCAGAGATATCTCTTGCATTCGGCTTCCCCATAGTTTCCTTCCCCATAGATTCCTTCCAGGTTTAGCTCTTATTCTCTGGACATAGTCTGGACATAGCTTCTGGGATAGTCTTCAACAATTCTGCAGCCGTTCCCCTGAGCCCCGAACTTTTCTTGAGATTACTAAATCGTTCAGTAATGGTATAGAGTTTCTTGTAGCTAAAGTTTAAGATTTTTTCTTTTTTTTTGAATACTAGGGTGGACGGAGGCTAAAACTCCAAAATCTTTCAAAGATACCAATATGCCCACTATAGCAGGTATATAATACCGAAGTAGCCGATATTGGTTATGCCCGATTTCCACGTGCTAAAAAACCACCCATTTATGAGAGACACTATGAAACTGCCAGAACGCACTTCATAGTAGTAAATTTTCGCTCTCTCATAATACTTCTTGACTACAACTAAGTTAACTTAACAAGTAGTTTACGCTTCCGTAGTGTTAATCGCATTGGATTGGTTGCTTTCCAGTGAATGCACCTACTAAGCCGTTCATTTATGCGGCTTCACCCTACGTCGCTAGATCGAAAGTTTATGATGGAAATCTTTAAAGTGCTGTGGCGCGTTTACAACCCGAAAAGAAAGTATTCCTCAAATCCATTTTTTGAATGCCTAGCAGAATTTGCACCTCTTTATGAAAACATAATTATTGCTGGAGATTTTAATGCCGACCTTTTAAAATGGGATTCGTGTTCATCTCAGCTTCTTAATTCAGTGTCCTCTGTCGGGCTCGCTGTAATTAATTCGTACCCAACTCGCTATGCGCCAGATCATCCTCCAAGTCTTCTTGACCTGTTGATTGTATCGAACCCGTCGGATGTTCAGTTTCATGACCAGTTACTTTTAGATGGGCTTTTAGATCATGATCTACTCGTATGACATTGATTGTACTCATACTGTAGTGCCTCTTACGTTTCAGTTCAGAGACTATAGGTCTATCAAGTCAGATCTCGTGGGACGCCTGCAACTTTTTTCCTGATGTAAACGCAAAATTAGAGTGTTTGCAAGGATCTATTCAGGAACTGTTCGAATAGCATGAGCCTCTAAAGACAGTTCGCATAAAAAATCAGAACTGTCCGAGGTGCAGACCTCTATCAAGAGCCGCCGACGATTGTATGGCAAGTGGCGGAAAAATCCGAATTCGGTTAACTGGCTAGCGTATTGCCGCACTAGGAATGAGGCAACATGCATAATAAGATCTGCAAAAAGGAATTTTTTCTGTTCAAAACTCGATGTTCGGATCACTTGATTTCTGACATTGGTCCTAATGTTTTGAATGATTACTTTTTGTTTAAACACACAGATTCTGCGAACTTTTTACCAGCGAATGAGCTTATTTTTGAAGGTAGTGATTACTTCGATTTTTTAGTGGGGTGCCGTGGCGTAGTGGTTAGTGTGTGTGCTTACTACGCCGGAGGTCTGGGTTCGAATCCTGCTATCGTCACCTGAAAAAAAAAAGACTTGTTCTTTTTCACGGTCCCCACCTCCGCGAGGGTTTGACAAGCCCTCCGAGAGTATTAAATGTCTTAAAAAACTTCTCAAAGTCCCGTTCGGATTCGGCAAAAAATTGTAGGTCCCCTTGTACAGTGCCGCTCAACTGAATAGGTTTGAAAAAAATTTCTTCTATTTTTTCTTCTCTCTTTGTTCCTATGGCATTTTTTCCTTCTTTCTTTTTTGTTTTGAACATTCATTTGTTTACTCATAATGTGACAAAAAAATGTACCGGGTTTTATGCAACGGTAAATCAGAATTTTACTTTCATCGTGAAATTCGCTAAATGTGTGGTCTATTTTTGGCTCATCTGATTAGGTTTGACAACTTTGACTTCACTTTTTGATTGACTGCGTGATTGAAAACATATCATTTCTTTGGTCTACTTAAATTTAAAGTAATTGCTACCATTTTTTTTAATATGGGTCGGGGAAAATCTTTAACCGATTTTGAAAAAGGTCAAATTAAAGGCTATATTGAATCTGGCCTAAAACATAATGAAATTGCAAAGAAGATTGGTCGAAGCCAAAACGTAGTAAGCAATTTTCTTCGGAATGAAGCCGATTACGGGAAAAAAAATGAAAGGAGGAAAAAATATGCTACAACGGCATCAGAAAGGCGACTAATCCTTCGAACTGCTTCGAATTCCCACCTCTCTGCCAGTAAAATCAGGGATGAATGCGGTGTTAATGCTAGTTTGGCAACGGTAAAACGAGTTATTCGGAGTGCTAAACACTTAAAGAGATTAAAAAAAAAAAAAAAACCTCCTCTCAATGAAGCACGGAAGGAAGCGCGACTTCGATTTGCGCGGGATCACATGACATGGAACAAGGAGTGGAAGGCTGTGGTCTTCTCCGACGAAAAAAAGTTCAATCTCGACGGACCGGATGGCTACAACTCATATTTTCACGATATGCGAAAAGAGGAATGCTTTTTGAGTCGTCATCACTCCTGTACAGGAGGCGTAATGGTTTGGGGAGCCATATCGTTTTATGGAACTTGCGAGCTGCAGTTTGTTTCATCAAAGATGAATGCTAATGTCTACAAGACTGTGCTCCAAAAGGCTTTTCCCCAGTTTTCCGAAATTGTTGGACCTATTCAATGGTAATGAAATTATCACACCAGCATACATTGTTGAGAAGTTGGCCCTGGTTCACCTCGAGCTGTTGCGCCACTCTATTTATTTATTTATTTAGATTACTTCGATTTTAAAGTGGTCACAGAATAAAATCAAATGCGTTTGGAGAAGATGGAATTCCTCTCCGTTTTCTCAAACTTATTTTTCCATTTTTTCTTTATCCAATTACCCATTTGATAAATTTTTGCATCTCATCTTCCACGTTTCCCGACAAGTGGAATGAAGCTCGCATAACACCTGTGGCAAAAAATCGCACCTTGTACTTGCTGGTGACTACAGACCCGTAAGCATTTTACCATGCATTTCTAAAGTTTTGGAAAAGATTCTTACTGGCCAGATAACCAATTACCTGGAGGAAAAAAATCTTTTATCGGCGTTCCAGTCAGGCTTTAGAAAAAACCATAGCTGTGCAACTGCAATGGTCAAAATACTGGATGACATACGGCAACAGTTCGATAAGGATTTTCTGACTCTTCTCTGTTTACTTGATTTTTCAAAAGCCTTTGATAGAGTTAACCACAAAATTCTGTGTGAAAAGCTGGTATCATATTTTGGGTTTAGCCAACGAGCAGCACGCTTGATAAATAGCTACCTCGCTGAAAGGTCGCAAAAAGTAGTAGTCAACGGTACAGCTTCTGAGCCAGCGCCTATTGTTACGGGAGTACCCCAAGGATCCATACTTGGTCATAATCATCATCATTTTCCGATGCCGCTTATCCTTTAAAAGGGTCGCGGAGCCAGGGTGGCTAAATGGTCCTTCCATCTTCCTCGATCCTCCGCCACCAACTCAAGAGACTCCGGTGCAATCCCCAGGAGGGACTCAGAGAGGTTCTTTACCTGATCCCACCACCTGTTTCCTGGCCTACCAGGGGGGCGACGCGCTTGCATCTCGGCTAGCATGACCTGTCTAGGAAGTCTGTCAGGGGGCATGCGAACATCGTGTCCAAACCATCGAAGAATCAATCGCTCCACTCGGAGAAGTAGCTGCTCAACATTAAGATTCCCACGAATACTGACGTTTCTCACTGGTAGAGTAACACCAGCAACGCACCTCAGGAATCTCATTTCGGCAGCTTGTACCCGCGATCTAATTCTTTCGGTCATTACCCAAATTTCATGACCATAAATGAGGGTCGGAACGAACACTAAATTAAAAACTGAGATCATGCTTTCACTCCAAGCTCAGCTTTCCTGATGACCGGCCGGCGCAGTTCCTTTACTATTGCTCCAGCTTGGCCAATTCTACAGGACAACTCAGTATCACTCCTCCCATCTTTCGTGAAAAAGAAACTTCTCCACCTGTTTTAATGGAACTCCATTTATGTGCAGGGTACACTGCACAGGAGTTCAGGAAACAACCATCACTTTCGATTTGCTCACGTTTACTTTCATCCCAGCATCACCACAGACGGCTGGAAACCTATCCAGTGCTCGTTGAAGTTCCTCTTTGGATGATGCAAGGATGGCCAAATCATCTGCGAAAAGCAGATGGCTCATCGTGATGCCAGCCAATTCGAACCATTGCTCGCCAAGACTGCGCTTCACCATCCAGTCCATATATGCTACGAAGAGGAGCGGCGACAGAACACAGCCCTGGCGAAGTCCAACGCGCACATCAAAAGGACGGGATTTGACGCCATTTATCCGTACACAGCTTCTGCAGTTTCCATACAAAGACTGTGTGGCTCTCAGAAGAGGCCCACTCAGCGCATAGTCCTGCAAAACTCTCCACAGTGTATCCCGAGGGACTCGGTCGTACGCCTTTTTATCCATACTTGGTAATATACTTTTCTGTATGTTTATTAATGATCTTTCTAGTGTTTGCAAAAGTGTTCTGCTCCATTTATATGCTGATGACGTTCAAATATACCCCTCAAGGCCAATCGGACTTGTTGGGGATTTGGTTGCCAGAATCACTGAGGATTTGAAGGCCACAAGCTATTGGGTGGAAGCAAACGGATTATCTTTGAACCCAGACAAGACACGAGCTATTATGATTTCAAAGATATATTACCAAGTTGAAATGTTTCCTCCAGTTCACTTGCGCGATAAAAGGATACAATATGTAGAAACAGACAAGAGCCTTGGCTTCAAAATAAGCTCCAATTTATCTGGTAGTGAGCACACGAACATGATTGTCGGGCGAATATATGGGGCATTGCGAAAACTTTGGGTATCAAGTAGCTTCACTCCAGTAGATACAAGGATCCGCTTAGTAAAAACGCTTCTGGTACCAATCATAAGTTACTCAGAAGTAGTCTATCCAAAACTAGACTCCGTTTCGAACCACAAACTTTCAGTAGCTTTCAATGACATGACCAGATATGCCGTTGGACTACGCCGTTATGACCATATTTCACCACATCAACCCCTGATCCTGGGTTGTCCTTTTTCGCAGTACACAGCCATCAGAAATAGTATATTCTTGCACAAAATAATTCGAACCGAATCGCCGAAGTATTTGTTTAGCAAAATCGAATTTTGTAACTCAAGCCGAACACACAGCATTGTCACGCCTACATATAAATACGTCAATTCATCACGACTCTTTTTTGTGGCAGGCACTCGTTTATGGAACTCACTTCGTACAAGATTAAAAAAGAATTGTCACAACGACTAATTTTAGTTCTGATGTCTTTAAATTTCTTTCTGATCAGCATTAAGTCTAAACTTCTTTCTTTCTTTCTTTAACGCCTTTTTCTTAATTGACTCTCATTTTTCTTACTTTCTCTTCTTATATGCATTTCTTCTTTTTTTAGAACTCACTTCAAAATTGCATGCTTACAATTTGATTTGGTTTTTATTCAAGTTTAATTAAATGGAAATTTTTTGCAATTGAATTTTATTCTTAAAATTACATCTAAATTTTATTATTGTTTATTTACTTATAAACTATTTTATTCATTTATAAATTATTTACCTTGGCAACGATTTTATTTTGTAAATTGTTAGTTTTTTTATATGTCCAAATTCTTAACCTTACTTCAAATACTAAAAAAGACCATGTCTTACTTGTATACCAAATGAAGTTAATGAATTGAAATTGAAAATTGAAAAAACGAAAATAAAATTTTCGCTGATGCAATCCAATGATAGATGTAATAATGATTAGGTGGTAAATAGTTTGATTATCTTAGGACAAGACATGCGCCGGTGTTGTTAGCAGCTTCTTTTAGGTAGTTAAGGAGTTAATCTGCCTTTGAGTTAACACCAACTCTACAAACTACACTTTAGTGGAGATTTGCCGAAGAATAACCATAATCTTTGCTATTCCGGTTTGGCAAAATAATTTGCCAAACCGGATTTGTGTAAACAAAATTCAAAACTATTATCCTTCTAGTTCTGCTCTATGGCGACCGCCAAGTGCTGGACCTGGACGACAAGCAGAGAAGCTGAAATTATACTTAGCTCTTTCAGGAGAAATATTCTTCGGCGGGATTATGGTTCTATTTGCGAGGAAGGCGAGTGGAGAAGAAGATACAACCGAACCGCAAACTCTATGTGGTGTATCGAGATGAGATGTGGAAGTGGTTCAAAATGTCAAAACACGCAGAAGCTGTCACAGCGAGCGGATGGACAGCGACGCTCCACTGAAGAGGGTCTTCGAACCCAAGCCCGAAGGTTCGAGACGACTAGGGAAATCGAACCTCTGCTTTATAGACCAAGCCATCACGGATAGTGACCAGAGCGCTTTGAAGCAAGTGGAATAAGAGTGTCCAGGATAGCAGAGGATGGAAGGCTACTGTGATCCAAATTCAATTCAATTCAATTTTTTATTGCAACAATGTCTTGTACAGAGGTTACAGAGAATTATTAATCTACAAAATTAATTAACCAATAAAGTTCCAAAAAAACAAAATAAGATTTACAGGCAGATTAAAATAAAGTGTTTTTCATATAAAAGCAAATAATACATTGCTGTATAACTTTACATTCTATAGAGACTAAGGGTAAAATCCCTTAGCCAACTAGTGGCGAATGTCGTGATTTGAGTAAAACATACTACAAAGCAAAAAAAAAAAACCTTAAAAGATTAGATGGTTGTGGGGTGATAAATGAGTAGAAAAACTCGGTGAGTTTTATGCTTAGTTTTTAAATCACAATTCTGATCAGATTATTGATCTGAGAATGGTCAAAATTAAAGAGCCATTGTCTAACTTGTTTGTTAAATGAAAAGGACTGTGAAATCCAGGTAGAGACCCTTTCATGGGTCAGGAGCCCTTAAAGTGTAAGTATAAGTTTAATTATTGAATTTATATGATTTGTGTGCGATATATATTAGGTACCTTATAGTATATTCTTGGAATTGATTTTTATTTGATGAACCCTAGGCGAAAATATTGCATTATGTTCTAATTATATTCAAGGGCACGATTTAATTTAACGTTAATTTAGTTCAAGTTAATGGAAAAAAAACCTTTGTGGGGAAAAGTCTCACCACTATACATCATTATGTTTAAAGCATGAATATAATGCTTAACAACCCACAATTGCTTTAAAATTTAAGGATACAAGAAACGCTTATCCTTGAGTATTTCTTAAAGGGAAAAAATTGCTGGTCATCCCTTTAGGTCCTATTTCGGACACATAAAACTTTTTTTGTTCACTAATTTTGAAATCAATTCGAGAAGAGGGCAACCAACGTAATGAAAAAAAAATAACGACACTGTTTCAATTTGTAAAAAATTAATTACATTGCTTTCTCTTTTGTCCTGTCAGCAATTAAATGGTCTCGAGGCATCATCATTGTTCAATAACAATAATAATTATATGACTAAATGGCTAATTTAAGCATTTGTGATTATGTGCACAGATAGACCATTTAAGAACGTAGTATCTATCCTTACTTTGTTCCGCAACGGCAGCATTTTTTGTGCCTCCTACCCCAGCCCCTCACCCTTCCTACATCCTAAATGCTGGACATTTGTAGGCAAAGAGAAAGATAAGTAGACAGATAGACTCATTTTAGATAATTAGCTCCATGACGACGACTACCGATTTCGCTCCAGTTTCACTCCATGCGCAGTGCAGAGGACTTGATTCTTTTTTTTATCAGCTCATTAACTTAATTTAAGGGCGTCTAAAGTTTGTATACCCTGCGACCTTGATCTCCTAATTAAGCGTATAGTTCAAGCGTACTTGTTCCCAACTGACACATGTAATTTGTATAAATTAAATTGTTGATATTAATGTGCCAACAAAATATGCAATAGATAAAATTTAATATTTCAATGCATCGTTCCTCTCGATTACTTTAACAACCATTTGCTTATAATTTCTTTTGTAGGCCTAATCAGCTTTCCGAACATCGCAAATTTCAGCGAAGAGGATGTATTGAAATCGAGTAGGCGGCGATAATCACTGTTTGGTGGCGCGGAGTCAGCGATAACAAAACTCTATATTGTGACCGCTAAAATTAGTAGGACACTGCGTTATCCTACTAATGGATATTTGCTCAGACAAAAAGCACCCAAGTTCGTGAATCGCTTTACATGTAGATTGTATCCTCGGATATTCGATGTCTTTGTTGTTATTTATGAGAACACTTATGAACATTTGTCAGTAGATTTCTCCTTAATTCTACGATGATGATGAGTCACAGCCAAATTAAGGGAAGGGTCCGGTTCAGTCCAGCATATTCCAGACGCTTTTTTAGATAAAGTCCTCGGAATGACGACAGGAATGTTATGGACCAATATTGTGTTGCCTGATGTCACCCCCACTTGAAATTGGTCTTATGTGACATAGTTTGGGGATATGAAGATATGCGCAGTCCTGCTTTTAGGCATGTTATTTAATAAAACGAACATGTGTGAAAGAATAGAACAATAAAATCGTAGGTGAAATAAACTAGAGCGAAAAATAAGTGGCAGAGTGGTGCACTGACTATTTGTTACCTTAACGCGTAGCATAGCAATTTTTGTTTTTGTACACGCGTCTCAACAAGAAGTATGTTTTGCCTTATTGATTTACCTCCCCGCCCAAAGTTAAAAGAAACTGTACTACAACTTCCTTTCCAGAAAATATACACAAAATACTACGAAACAAAGCGTGGAGTTATCTCACGTAATTGTAGTCTCGTATTTAGCCCTCCGGTTGAAACAACTTCAAATCCTCGAAAGGGTTCATAATCCAATTAATTTTGAATTCACACTGCTAATGCAATTTATTAACATTTCAGTAAGTATTTTTGAGCCTTGAATGCGAGACAAGGATAAAGTAAGTTGCCTGGCTATGAAAGAGATGTGCCTACCTGTTGAGTGTTGACACGTGGAAAAGTTTTCAAGCTCGTATTGCTTCTGGTTTTCAAAGTAAATACTTTCGAATAGAAAACAAAAGTCAACACTGTCATCGAGGGTAAAGTTATACACCTTACCTGTAGAATAATGAAAAAAAATGCCACGGCGGATCGTGCCTAAAAGTAACTTCACTCCTGAAGTAAAGGAGAGCATATTTTGAAGAAAACTTGTCAATTACTCAGGAGCGAAGTACGTGCAGGCAAAACTTTGGTTCCGGCGGTCTTTTCTAATGCTGACAATTTCCGATTTTCTTGGCATATTTTCAAATGCATCTTTCGCTTTACTTTTTCAATATTTTGCGCAATTTTAACAAGATATTCGTATGCGTACGAGTTTTTTTAACTCTGTCGTACTATATGCCCGATTTTCAAATTTAAAATTATTAAAAATATTTTTTATTTAATTTTAAGGCACCGATACGTTTTTTTAATTTAAATCCCTACTATTTTTATACCCCATCCCATAGGATAGGCGGAATATTAAGTTTGATTCACAGTTTGTAACACAGAGAAATAATAACTGTAGACCCCCAAGACCCCTGCAAGGTCGGGGTCAGAATAACCTTGGGGTAAGGTATGCCTGTCGGAAGAGCCGATTAAAATCCATTGGAAGAAGTAGTCATCACCATGCAATAAGTGATGACAAGCTAGACAAAAACACTAGACAATAGTGTTTACGTTAAGGAAGAACATTCCTTGACGTAAAAACTTTAAGTGTTATCGACCGCTGAGAAAAGAGAAAGTCAAAGAGAAGTCAGTGCATTCCCTTTGGGGCATAAAATATATGAGTAAGTAGTAGTGAGACGCAAGTATTTTTGTTGTTTGTATGGAAACTTATCGTCGCCAAACATTTTATTGTTAGCTTCAAAAAGTGTTTGTGACGATTACCCCTTTTTGAGTGTATGATCTTTTAACTTCCTTTTGATATGCAAGTAAAACAACTTTCCTGACCTTGTTTCTAAGAAAATGAATTTTTGTGTGTGGAATGGCTGCTTGCCCGGATTTAAAATTTAATTTTGATGAATAACCAACCGTGGTCCATACACTATTAACATTTCAAGTCTAATCCCCACCACCAGCCACCACCACTTTCATGTCAAAGTTGAATAAATTTTCTCATCTTTGGGTAGAAACTTCTGTTAACTGCGTTTAACAGAATTTAACTTCATAATGGAAGATCATACGTTTAGTGACGAGTCATTTAAAATTTATGGAAACACTAGCATACAATAAACGAACAAATGTCAATCCGTGATAAGCCTTCACGAAAACTTCAAAAACTTCAAAATTCAAAAACAGATTCCGTTTTAGATTCATCCGTGAGCAGTCAGTCCCTGGAAAGTTTGTGTATTGATTGAAAATTAATTTTTAATCCCAAGCATAATTTGCCTAAAAGGGGTCTTCTTCGTATTACATTCTTATGCCTTTCGTGTTGCAAGCCACTACCCTACGGTCCTAAAATAGACTCAGCAAATAAAAACAAGACCGCCAAGTATGAAGTCATACACGGAGTGGGCCGTCGGCTTATTTTGTAGGCTTTGTGAAGAATTATTGCTTAATTTGCATATAATGATGTTGTTTAGCATATTTGCGACTTTGTTTTTCTTTTATTTGACGATATCGGACCTTATGGCACTTTTTCAAGCGCATCTCGATAACTCATTCGCTTTGCTTATATATTATTTACAAAATATCTTAAGTGCATTTTTAAATATATACATAAGATTTGTGATTTTTTCATCAATTTTAATCTAGGTACTTTTTATATTTGTTTGTAAGACTACTTATTTAAGCCAAATCATAATTTTAGGTACCTACTAAAATTTTTAGTAGGTACCTAAAGGGGTGACAAATAAATTTTTTTGATTTTTTTCTGAAAGATCTAAAAAGTTTTAGAATGCACTTCGTACATTCGTGCGCTTCACCGCACCAGAAAAGGAGCGGCGACAGAACACAGTCCTGGCGAAGTCCAACGCGCACATCAAAATGACGGAATTTGACCCATTTATCCGTACACAGCTTCTGCAGTTTCCATACAAGGACTGGATGGCTCTCAGAAGAGGCCCACTCAGCGCATAAACCTGCAAAACTCTCCACAGTGTATCCCGAGGGACTCGGTAATACGTCTTTTCAAGATCTACAAAACACGCATAGACCGGTTTGGCATATTCCCAGGCCTTCTCAAGAATAACCTTTAGAGCAAAAACCTGGTCGGTTTTGCCTCTGTCAGGCCGAAAGCCGCACTGTTCTTCTCGTAACAAAGGCTAGATTACAGCTCTGGAACGCGTTTCCAACACCTTCGCGAATACTTTTCCCGGAAGACTCATGAGATATATGCCCCTAAAGTTGGCGCAATCTCTCCTGTTCCCTTATTTGAAAATGGGCACTAAAACTCCCGTTTGCCAATCGCTAGGTGCCTTCCCGCAATCCTAGGCCACCTTAATGACACGTGTTAGCCATTTAACACCCTCTTTACCCATTGCCTTGAGCATTTCTAGCCGGATTTCATCAACTCCAGCAGACTTTTAGCGATATAATCGCTTTAGTGACTTCGTCTACTGTGGGACTATTCTCCGCCCTTATCTCGTCAGCAGTGGGAATGCCATCTTCAGTGCCCTGTTGGGGGTTGAGTAACTCCGAAAAGTGCTCTCTCCATCTGCGCAGGACATCGCTCTCATTTGAAAGAAGTGTACCGTCCTTGGACTTAACCCCTTGAATGATATTCAACTTCCTTCCTCTGAGCCCGCAAATGGTCTGCCAAAATATCTTGTTTGCAGATCTGTAATCGTGCTCCAACTTCTCGCCGAACTTTTTCCATGACTGTTCCTTGGCTGTTCTGACTGCCAGATTGGAAGTCCTTCGCGCCTCATTGTACCGGGCTCGAGAAGTTGAATTTCTATATTGGATCCACGCAATGTAGGCACTCTTTTTCTCTCTGATGGCTGCTTGATCTCCAGGCGTTTTAAACCAAGCAGTTCTTTTCTCACCACCAGCCGCTAGCCCCAAATATTTCCTGCAGAGGCAATGACTGCCGATAAAAACAGCTGCCATTCCTCCTCTACATTCAAAAGGTCAGTTGGAATTTGTTCAAACTTCTCCGAAACATGCTGTGCAAAGCGCTCTCTGAAATCAGAGTCAGCATCCTGCAACCTTTCCCACCGTATGCGGGTCACCAGTCTTGGTTTTTGCCTGGTTGGCAAAGGAATACTGTCACTGAAAAACAATTTACACAGCACTAAGTGGTGATCAGTTGACAACTCAGCTCCCCTGAAAACTCGAACATCACAAATCATTCTTTGAACACACGATGGTGCAACAAAGAAATCAATCAGTGACCTCCGATTTAAACTGTGCTTGTACCACGTGTCTTTGTGAATGTCTTTGTGTGGGGTGACTGAAATGAAAAGGTGGACTCATGAAAAGGTGTTCATGATGGACCAACAACTTCCCTCCGTTCCTGTTTTGATCCGGGTCACCGTGCCTCCCGATCACACTCCTCCTAGTGTACTGTCGTCCGTACCCACATGTGCATTGAAGTCACCCATCAGGAGAAAGAAGTTAATTTCTGCCACTCTGTACAGGGCAGCATCAATTTCGTTCAAAAAGGACTCATACTCTGACTCTCGATTTGGTGCATTAACCTGAACCAGAGGAGACTTAGTTCACTTCCTCAACTAAGTGGACCCTTCCACTTAGTTGAGGAGATGCCAGTTGCATCGAGCTGATACTTTTTGGCCTCCTCAACCAGTTCAAGTTCCTTCCTCGTTAGCGACGAGACATTCCACGTGCCAATTTAGAGTTGGTGCCGTTGTCGATTTGTAGAGTTTCCACCTAAGCCCTCATTTTGACTTGGCGCTGTCCGCCTCCGCCCCCCGTAATGGATAGCGGCACCATTGACGGGCTGCTCGTAACTTCTTCGGGTTAATCCCGGTCGGATGCCGAGCAGGACCTTCCGATCACCAAGCGCTCGCATGCTGACACCCCTCAGGCCTAGCTCCAAAGGGTCCAAAGGGTGCCCTGGATTACCAGGATCAGCAAATATCCGAGGCTGTTTTCGTTTTCTGTCATTTTATACCTAGCTGCCAGGTTTAAATTCGGCCGATCCTAACCCGGACAACAGACGCCGACGAGGAAGCCGCTCGTTCCAAAACAGATGCTCCTGGATTTCTGTTATTTGAAGTTCAGCCGTCCCTCTGGGATCAGACGCTGACCAACAAGCCGCACAATATGGAACAGACGCTGCTGGATTTTATTTAAACCTTCGGGTTCTGTTTTTTCAAGGTCCCGAAGCAGTACAAGTGTAAAAACTTTCAAAATCCGAGCACTGACATCCCCACTTTACTTAATAGCATGAATGTTTTGCATTCAATGTTTTGCAAAACTTCGATTTAATTATATGTAAGATCCTATATTTTAGTGCATGTTTCAATTTTCTTGTTTTTTGTCTGTAAAACGTTTTAAGATAAGGCTAAAAAAATATTGTCGCTTTCACCATCAATATTTAAACTGTAATTAAGCCGTTGTGAGCATATAAAAATTTTCCCTAGTAGGTTTTCTCATTTTTCTCATTTTAGGTTTTTTAATTTTCACGGACTTATAAGTTTACCAAATTTTATCTTTCCAAAACTAACCGTTCAAAAGTTACAGGTGCGGAAAGACGGACGGACGCACAACGGAGTGATACAATCAGGGGGCCTTTTTCCATTTGTGGACGGACCGCTAAAAACAATTCAAAATCAATAAAAAGTGCTTTTCGTTCTCGAGCAGAAAGGAGCCAAAATTATTCATAATGTTAAAGAGAACTCTACGCTCTACGCACAAACCAGTTCATTTCGTCAAAATTATTTAAATGTGTTGAGTGGTGTCGCTCCAAAGACGGATAATACAATTCAAAAGAATCTGTGATACGGTTTAAGGCGGGCATTTGTCATGCAGTTAATTATTTACGAATCAACTTGTTTACTTAAAGAAACAGTATGTGACTTAAAGTGGTCGATGTCTGGTTTCTCTATTTATTTGAATGGAAATGAAGTGGAACCATTCTTAGCGAGAAAAGATGCAATAAATGAATAGTTAGATACTCTCTTTTTTCAACGATTTAATAAATTATCTGCTTTTTGCGTTTTACCAAACGGATACCACAAAATTTCCGTCTGCACTTCTGCAGTCAAATAATAGCGTAATGTTACGCGACCGCGACTCATACGCAATCAAAATCAAGAGCACTGATTTTACCCGGGTAATACCCAGTTCAACAATTACCCGGGTACCCGGGTGCATGGGTAATGCGGGTAATGCCTGAATTCGCGGGTACCCGGCAAATGTTATTAATAGTTCCTTCCATGAATTCTCCAAGAAGGTACACGGAAGCAACTACTTTTTTCAAAAACATTCTTTGTCATGCAAAATTGAAGCATATAGGAGCAATCACTTGAAATTGCATCTGAAGCCTTTATATCACAAGAGTTAAATCGATTAATTGTAATTTTGTTTAAATCATGAGAAAATACGGTAAAAGCGAAAATCGTTTCAGGAAAAAACAGTTTTTTCCTAAAAACGCCCTTAAAAGTGGGCGGAGATCAAAACTTTGTATTGAGCAAACTTAGCAAATAGTAATATCTACGTAATATTTATCATAAAATTTTTTTTTGATTTGAAGTCAACTTTCCGAGAAATCGGATTTTTAAAGATCTAACATGTTAGAAGTGGGCATCGTCGATATTGTGGGCGGTCCAATTTTTGCCTTGTTAAAGGTCCTTGGCCAATATTGCTCAGTATTAAAATTCAAGTTCCTAAAAAAAATGAAAAATAGAGGAAAAAATTTTACTTAATATATTACATATATAGAAAACACTTAGTTCTACATTTTGTTTATACGAAACTTTGAGCCACGCCCACATTTGGATGCAGAATTGAAGAGAAACCTAAAATTTTCCAGAAAAACTTTACTTCGACTGGCCTTAAGCCTAATTTAGGAAAGAATAAAAGAAAAAAATTAAAAGGTTGTATAAACGAGACATTATTCCAGATTTCATTTATACGGTTTTTAAAAAAATATCGAATTTGAACCAAAAAAATGCATTTTGGCGTACATTAAAGCGTAACTGGGAAATATCTGCGTGGTTAATTGATAAAGTTTGTAATAAGGGGTGGTTGGACCACACCTCTTTTCGAAGTTTGCACTTCTTATAAAAAGTCAGAAAATACCAATAACATCAGCATTTTACAATGTGGGAATGGATAGGATATTCAACGGTCCTATAGAACTAACTCACTGGTTAAGGGCAGATTATTAACGTTATAATTAAACGAATGTAGCACGTTACGTCTAGAGAAAGAAATTGCAAAACATTTGTGAACATTTAAAGTTAAACAATTATTAATGCACCAAATCCATAAATTAAAATTTTAAGATCATGTGTATACATTAAGCAGTGACAACACATTGAGCAATGACAACCACGTAAATCAATTAACTCTAATCTCGTTGGAATCACGAGAAAATGCGTTAAAAGTGAATATTAATACTTAAAAAACAGTTTTTTTCCAATGTATGCAACAAACTTAGCAAATGGTAATATCTTTAATATTTGTCATAGAATTTTTTTTCAATTTAGAACGCATTTCCCGAGAAATCAGGTTTTCAAAGATTTCAGATGTTAAAAGTGGGCATGGTCAATAGAGTGGGCGGTCCAATTTTTGGCTAGTTAAAGACTTCGGGTCAGTATTGCTCTCCACTAAAATTTGAGTTCATATGTTTTGTTTATCTTGACCAAAAGGCATTTTGAAATAAATGTAAATTTAAGGTTGTCTGACATTCAAGCCAATGGTGGGCTGTAGGCGGATCTTCTCAATTTTCATACTTTGTCTGTACAAAATGAGAACCAATCAACGCTGCAAGTTTAAGTTTCCTAGCTCAATTCAGACGGACGGACGGACATGGCTTAATCTACTTACCTGTCAGTCTCGATCATATCTCTAAAGGTCTTAGGGGTCTACGGTGAGTATTTCACTGTGTTACAAACTATGCATTAAAATTAATATACCCTCGGTCGGGTATAAGAAAAGAGGGCCAAGGTAACTACCCTGGGAAACGGCAGAAATAAAACCAATTTCAAGATTGTGAAATGAAAACCAAATTTTTCAAGCTTTCTTATAAGTAGTCCATGGTTCTCTAAATCAAAAACTTTGCCAAAGTCCGTATAAACAGCATCAACCTGACATCCACTTTCGATTGCATTGGTTACAAGAGAAGTAAAGTAGATTAGACGTTGTCGAGCAGCCTTTGACAAATGCATGTTGAAAATCGGAAATATGTTCCTTAAAATGAAAATCAATATTTCTTTTCACAAAAAATTCGAAAAGCTTTGGTATAGCGGAAAGTTTGCAGATTGCAGAAACAGTTGTGTAAAATTTCAAGGATGTTTCATTTAATGCAACCAGCAGATTGACTGGACTGGATTGCTTCAAAAGCAACATCGTTTGCAGAAACAGTTGTGTAAAATTTCAAGGATGTTTCATTTAATGCAACCAGCAGATTGACTGGACTGGATTGCTTCAAAAGCAACATCGTTTTAAGCATTTTTAGCATCAATCAGCAACTATCCACATGTGTTTGCGGCAATTCTATGAAATCTATGCATTTATGAAACTTCTTGTACATTTCATGCGTTTTTGCCTCTTTTCCTAAGTAAAAATGGCCCGTATACGTATACTAAGTTAAAAAGGCGTATTGCTTAAATTTTTAGTGTTATAGGTATGCGTTTTTTGGTTAGTGTCATACGGTTGTTTCGGTTAATGTGCCTTTTTTGTTTCTAAACTTTTTTTATGTAAAACAAGTGAGTAAGTGCAAGAGTTTGTCTGTGAAAAACTTCTATATACCCGACCCTATATACCATGTGACACCAAATCTTAAAGCTTTTGGCCCGCATTCATATATTGTTTGCCACACCCCCAAAAGTGGGCATGGACTTAAAATGAAAATCAATTAATTGTAATTTCGTTAGAAGAGAAATCGGGTTTTTAAAGATCTAACATGTTAAAAGTGGGCATGGTCGATATTGTGGGCAGTCCAATTTTAGCGTCATTAACTACCTTAGGCCAATATTGCTCAGTAACAAAACTAAAGTTTCTGTGCCTTGTCAAACTTGACCAAAAGGCATTTTGAAAAAAAAAAGTGAAACAGAGGTTGTCTCAAACCACTCAAATTGTGGCCGTTAACGGCTTGAGCCAATATTCACGCTTTGTTTGTGCAACAAAAGAACCAAGCCGTGTACCAAGTTTCAGCTCTGTAGCTTGATTTTGAAGACCTAAAACCTTCACACATACAGACGGACGGACGTATATGGCTTCATCGATTCACCTGACGGTCTCGATTGTATCTCTAAAAGGTCTTAGGAGTCTACGGTGATTATTTCACTGTGTTACAAGCTATGTAGTAAAATAAATATACCCTGGGTGGGGTATAAAAACTTGTATTACGAGATTTTTGAACAGGATTACAATTTCGAAGAGTTACTTACTGCTTACGTAAGCCAAAACAGTAAAATTTTTATAAAAAATTGAATCAATTTTTTGCATGTCAACCCTAAGCAAACAGGGCACAAGTCTATTTTTCCTAAGGAATCGTAAAAATTACTGAAATTTTAGGGCAAAAAAATTTAGGGCACTGTTTACAGTTACCTACGTATTTTTTTAGCAAATGCTTTTTTAAAATTCTTAAAAATAATAAATTATGCTCGATGATCAAAAATATTAAAACGCATTTATCTCAAAATCACTAAAGTGGAAATGTGCTCTTAGTGAAAGCGGCATTATTGGAAATAATGTGGCCGCCAAGTTATTGAGTTTTTGACGCGTATACATAGTCATTCCATTCCAGTTAGATACTTTGGCAAATTAAAAGTTCGGCATAAACGTTTTAACAAAAAGCTCAACTGAAAATATTAATTAGGTAAAATATTTTGAATTTGCAGATTCTTTCGAGAAACTGTTCGTCGAAATCACTTGGTGCGACTTAATAAAAACAAGTGAGTAAGTGCAAGAGTTCGTCTGTGACAAACTTCTATATACCCGACCCTATATACCGTGTAACACCAAATCTTAATTTTTTTTTAAGATTTAGACCCAAACATGGGACTGGGATAAAAATTAAAATCAATTAATTGTAGTTTCATTAGAATCATGACAAAATGCTTTAAAAAACGAAAATTATTGCAGAAAAAAACCGTTTTTTCCTAAACACGCCCCTTAGAAGTGGGCGGAGCTTAAAGCTTTGTATGGATCAAAACTAGCAAATAGTAATGTCTTGAATATTTCTTATACATTTGTTTTTCAATTTGGAGTAAACTTTCCGAGAAATCGGGTTTTTAAAGATCCAACATGTGAAAAGTGGGCATGGTCGATATTGTGGGCGGTCCAATTTTTGCTTTCTTAGAGGTTTTGGGCCATTATTGCTCTATACTAAAATTTGAGTTCCTACACCTTGTCTAACTTGACCAAAAAGCATTTTAAAAGAAAATTTGACAAAGAGGTTGTCTTATATTGAGGCCGTTGGCGGTTCTAACTAATTTTCACACTTTGTGTGAACAAAATAAGAACCAAGATATACCCCAAGTTCGAGCGTCCTAGCTCAAATTTAAAGACCTAAAAACTTCAAACATACGAACAGACGGACGGATGGCTTAATCAACTCACCTGTCGGTCTTGATCATATCTTTAAAAGGTCTCAGGGGTCTACGGTGATTATTTGACCGTAGACTTTGTTATTTCACTTGATCTCTTGATCTATTTTTTCAGCATCTCTTGATCTCTTGACTTGATTATTTCAAGAGATGCTGAAACAATATATAAGCATCAGACACAATTTAGGCACTAAGATGCATTTTGCTGCCGGGTTGTACTGCCTTGGGGTTGGAATCCCTTTTTTAATCAGAAGTGATATTGTTTATCATTCAATTAAGTAAACAGTTTTAAATCACTGCTTCTGATACTCGTCACTGCCATTCAAAAAGTACAATAGAGCTAAGTTTCGTTCATTCCATTTGTTCCTGCAGCGCAATGAAAGCTCTCGTGTCGAGTATGGAAATTTATAGGTTCCACATCCACATGGATTGCATGTGTCACTAGATTCTTAGTTGCTCGAGGAAATCTACTACGTACTAAGAAATCTAGAGGCACTCCTTTGGATATAATCAACGTTGGCATTCCCATTTTATCAATATTGTCTCTGTTGTATACACACGTGCACGTTGCGTTGGTTTGCAATATGTACCGTACCTACATGAAATGTACCTACATATTATGAATGGAATTATGTCCATCAATGGCCCATGTGCAACCGAAAGATCCAGGATTTATTTTACTCTGGAGGGCATTGTGCTGTAACTACAACAATATGTCACATACAGCAAAAAGAGTTTACAAAACACCATCACTCTAGGTAGCCCGGGGACCGCTACCGCAAGCACGAAGAGAAATACACTTTCCACCCATTTCATGGGTTTTAAGATGCTGTGCGAATGCAATTGAAACTTTAAGTATCCTATAGGTAGGGTAAACAAGTTAAGGTGTTGTCTTTTAGTTTGTTATTTTTGTACGCATGCAGACCGACGAACCCGACAACGAAGGCTAGAGAAGTTGAAAGACTTTGTCTGGGTGTGTGTGCACCTACGTTATTATGTACTTTCTTCTTGCGATCCGACCACATCGTTTAAATAGTAGGTAGCATAGTTAATAGTGGCGACGAAGAAACAGAAAGGAAAGGATGTATAATTTCTAAAAATACCTTCAGTGATTGCATACCAACCAATCATCTGGTCTAGAGGAGATGTAGCACTGATCTCATTATAGGCGTAAACAGACATACTTAAAAGAAATTAAAGCGGAGGAAGTTGATTGTATGATCATGTATATACGGTCATTTGGATCATAGCTAGCATTCAAATTAAATTGAATCTACTCGTGGCTGTAATAGAACTTTGTCGACATCAGTGTCTTACATGGAAGTATTGATGAGCTAATTAGAAAAGCGTGAGGCATTTGTATGCTACGGGTGGAAGGGAGAACGAACGTTTGGCTCTAAGTTTATATTAATGAGTTCAATTACACTGAGGAAAAAATATCCCATTAAACTCTCAATGTGATGACTATTATTTCAATACTCCATTTATTAAGAGCATAAATAGCTTGTCCTATTAATTTTTTACGCAAATTTTTTTGATTTCACCAGTATTAATTTTAAAAAGATTGAAATTATTATTTATCATAGTGATTATTATTTATCATATTTATCATAGTGGTCTTACTGGAAAAACTATTAGTCTAATAATATGGCTCCTAAAGATTCAAAGATAATATACTATTGAACTGATAGTCGGACATAACGGGACACGAAGTATAGAAATCAAGGTATTGATCTTATTGATTAAATAGTGTGCACTAGTACTTAATTGTGTGGTTCATTATTGAAGTATCAAACCATTGTTTCAATGTAATGGTACCATTTGAACAATAATCCGCAATATCAACAATGTGCGCCTGCCATTGTTTGGATGGTACGATACTATTAGACTATTAATAGTATCTATTGAAGAAGACTATTAATTTAATGTGACAGTGCCATAATTTTAATGTGACCATACCCTTAATTCAATCTGGCTATTTATTTAATGTGACCATATAGAATTGATTCAATGTGACCATACCATTAATTCAATCAGACCACTGTTTCAATGGGACCATACAATTGTTTAAAGTGGTGCTAGCATTGAAAGAGCAATGCGCAATAATAATAATGTGAACCTACCATTATTTCAATGGGCTCTCTTATTAAAGAATATAAGAATATATTTTCGGTTAAATTTTATTCGGTTAATAGTACGGCCTTTTATTTTTATTTGATCTCATTAATAAAACCATTGTGTGTAATAAAAATTATGTGATTATACTATTGATTCATGGGACTTGCATTTAATTATAAAATAAAGGTGTGCATCCTATTAAGTTAAAAGTGCGCCGTACAATATGTATTATTTAAATCCGGCAAGGTTAATATGGTCCTACTTTTGAAACAGTTATGCGCAATAAAAATAATGCGATCATGCAATTATTTTAAAAGTTCTTCTGTGTTACTAAATTGTATGTGCTACAAAATCAATTTGATGTCCTATTAAAAGCTATTTGTTTCGCAAGGAAGGGGCGATACTGTTTGATTTCAAGAGCAGTGTTCGTCGGGTGTGGTGGTCTAAGGCAAGTATAGATAGTTTTGAAGAAGTAAAACGTAATGCTTCACCAAAATTATTTTAACCTAACCTTTAACTTTCTTTTTAATTTCAGACGTTTTTTCTTTCTTTTCCTTTTTTAAATAGCCAAAATGTTTACAAAATACGTAAAAAAATATACATAAATATAATTGCGTTTAATTAATTCTATTTCATTGAATTTCAGATTAAAGTAATAGTATAATGCCTATATTAATGGCACGGCCACATTGAAATATTGGTTTGATTGATTTAATGGTTTTTTTTTCTAGTATAGAATACTTAGTAAAGCTAAAAAGCAGTCGAAATCCATGTTTTTCTGGAAATTAATAGGTTTTTATAGAACTATGCCGAATTATGCCGAATTATAAACCGAATGTAGAACTTGATATTTTCTGTATAACATATTAAGTAAAATTTTTCTATTTGGAACAAAAATATTAAATAAATTGCATTTGAACAATTACTCTTAAATTCGATGCCAAAAATGTATTTTTTTTGGTAAAATTCAACAATTTCGTAATATTAACCTCTAAACACGGGCGTGGCCAAAAACTTTGTAGGAACGACACCTAGTATAGAACTCGGTGAAGCTAATGTGCTAAATTTTATTTCTTAACCTTACTTAATTTAGGCTAAAAAGTAGTCGAAATCCATCTTTACTGTAAAATTAGAGGTTTTTCTTAAATTCTGCCTCCAAATGTGGTCGTGGCCCAAAACTTTGTATGAAAGAAATTTAAAAGTGTTTTCTTCATAATATATTAAGTAAAATTTTTTCGATTTGGAACGAAAATATTGAATAAATTGCGTGTGAAAGATTACACTTTCAATCGATTCCGGCGGTATGAGGACTTAATTTTTATTTCTTATGACTTTGAATCAGTAAAAGATGCTAAATAATAAATTTCAGCTTTTCACGACGTCTTACAGTCTTGTTGTTGCACATTTAGACCGATTGTGGGCGTGTCTGTGGGCGGACTTGTAAAATTTTAACACTTGTATTACTTCGGATGACAGAGAGCCTACGTACAAAATTTAAGCTTCCTATCTCAAAACTTAAAGCCTAAAAATTGGTGACATACAGACAGACAGACGGACGGACAATGCTCATTCGACTCAGAATTCGGTCTCGATCATATGCCCTTAAGGTCTTAGGGGTTTATCGTCATTATTTCTCTATGTTACATTTTCGCCTGTATCAAATTTAATATACTCCATTCCTGTGGAATAGGGTATAAAAAGTATAATGGGATTTCTGATTGATTTTATAGTTTTTTATCGCTTGATTTAAATCGAACAAAAGAAGAATTTTCAGGAATTAAGCTACTTAATTCTTCAGAGCTTTTGCCATTATAATATTTTTAATAAACCAGCAACAAGATTCCACGAAGATTTGTTGTTAACTCAAGATCAATGATTAAACGAATGGCTCTTTTTTTAATTGAATCAAGAAGGCGGAGGGAATGCTTATGATTAGGAGCAGAGCTCCAAATATAAGAGCAGTATTCCAATGCTGGGTCTTTTTTGAGCTTTGTAAATGGAGAAAAGAATGGTTTTTCTCTTAACCAATAGCTTAATTTTGACGAAGCAGGTTTAGCAATATTAGATAAGTGTTGGTGCCAAGTTATATGAGAGTTAACATTGACTCCAAGAAGGTGAATATTATCTTTTGCATAAATGATTTTCTTTTCCTTTTTTCCATTTACTGTTAGGGGTGGACAGTAAATGAATTTTTCCTTGAAAAGACAGAATATTGTATTTTTCCAGCATTAAAAGTAACAAAATTTGTCTTACCCCAATATATAATCTTATTGAGATCAGAATTAAGTGATTCAATTTGACTGCATATTTAGCTATGAGAAGTTATGGCATTAACAGGAGTTCTGTTTAGGGAGGAAGCAATAAGGGTACTGTCATCCGCAAAGCTAAATATTTTATTATTAGTTGAATTTAACAGATCACTTATGTGTATAAGAATTAAAGACAAAATTGAGCCTAGTGGAACACCTGCGTTGTAAGCAAATCTGATGATTCACCATCGACTAAGAATTTGATTGATCTTCCATTGAGAAAATTTTCTATCCAACTACAAAGTTGTTGTAGTTTCACCATGTTTCTTAATATATTTTGTCCAAATGTGAGTAATAAAATTTAGCTCCAGTTAAACGTTTATTACGAATACCATACTGTCTCTCTAAATATTTAATCATTTCTGTATTAACAGCCTTTTCCATTATTCTAGATAGAATAGATATTAGATCTATAGGCCGATAGTTCTGTGGCAATCATTTCTTACCCTTTTTTTGGTACAAGTTGAGCTTTGGCTATTTTCCAAGAAGATGCAAATTTGTTTTGGGCATATGAAAGAGTAAATAATTTACAAAGTGTTGGAGATAGTTCAGGTGCACATTTTTTAAGTAGAATAGCTGGTATGCCATCAGCACCTTATAAGAATGCCAATAAAGCCGTTATTAGAATTTAATTTTTTTAGTATTTTCCCAACAATTTGGACGAAAACGAACATTCTGCATTGTAGGAGGCTGTAAATCACCGGGATCTTTATTTTAGTACGGAGCAAATAAGGTAGCGAATAAATCAGCCTTTTCGCGAGAAGATGTAGCAAGCAAACCATCCTCTTTAACTAAAGAACGGAAAGAAGAAAAACGGTTTTGGATTGTAACATAATTATTTTTGCTTGCTGCAGTAGGATTAAGGCGCCATTGTCTGAAAGCTCTATTTTTGGCAGCAGTTCCACGTTCGCAATTTCTATTAAACCAAGGTTTATTTGATCCCAGTCTTTTTACATTGTGAGGAATGTATGAGTCCATACCAACAAGAATAATTTTAGTAACAGATTTAGCACAAGTATCAACATTAGAACCGTTAAAACAAACCTTTGACCAATGAAAAGATGAAAAAAGGTCACGAAGGTCGTCCCAGTTAGCAGCATTAAAGTTCTAGATTAAGCGAATAGTATTCCGATGTTCTGGTACTGATGGAGTGAGTGACTGAATTGCAGAAATTAAAACATGGTCAGGGTTTCATAAAGAGCATTAAGTTAAGCCGTTTATGTTCCATTTATGTCACAAAATTTTGTTTGAGCCATCGAATCGGAAATAATTTTTGATTAAGTTGGAAAATCAGTAATGTGCCATAGTGTTGCTCAATGGTTGGCGAATGTAGATTAGTACTATGAAGCTGGTTCTTTGAAAGCTATATCAATATAAGGAATACCTTTATGGATATCTTGGCAGACCATTCGCCGGCTCGGAGGAAGGAAGTAAAATATCATTCAAGGGGTTAAATCCAAGGACGGTACACTTTTTTCAAATGAGAGCGATGTCTTGCGCAGATGGAGAGAGCACTTTTCGGAGTTGCTCAACCCCCAACAGGGCACTGAAGATGGCATTCCCACTGCTGACGAGATAAGGGCAGAGAATAGTTCCACAATAGACGAAGTCACTGAAGCGATTAAATCGCTAAAAGTTGGCAAGTCTGCTGGAGTTGATGAAATCCAGAAATGCTCAAGGCAATGGGTGAAGAGGGTGTTAAATGGCTAACACGTGTCATTAAGGTGGCCTGGGATAGCGGGAAGGCACCTAGCGATTGGCAAGTTATAGATTGGCGGGAGTTATAGTGCCCATTTTCAAAAAAGGAAACGGCGTGTTTTGTAGATCTGGAAAAGACGTATGACCGAGTCCCTCGGGATACACTGTGAAGAGTTTTGCAGGACTATGCGCTGAGTGGGCCTCTTCTGAGAGCCATCCAGTCTTTGTATGGAAACTTTTTTTTTTTTTAATACTAGGGTGGACGGAGGCTAAGATCTTTAAAGACTCCAAAATCTTTCAAAGATACTAATACGCCCACTATAGCAGGCATATAATACCGAAGTAGCCGATATTGGTTATGCCCGATTTCCACGTGCTAAAAAACCACCCATTTATGAGAGACACTATGAAACTGCCAGAACGCACTTCATAGTAGTAAATTTTCGCTCTCTCATAATACTTCTTGACTACAACTAATTTAACTTAACAAGTAGTTTAGGCTTCCATAGTGTTAATCGCATTGGATAGGTTGCTTTCCAGTGAATGCACCTACAAAGCCGTTCATTCTTGCGGCTTCACCCTACGTCGCTAGATCGAAGGGTCTTATTCTTTGTAGTCGTCGCTCGTTGTTTACACCGTTAAGAGTCTCGCTTAGAGTACGGATCATTTCATTGTTGCAATGAACATGAAGGCGAGCATTTAGCTTTCGAGCAAAGTTTGTTACTTCTTCGCTCACGGTAGCTATTCCTAAATCTCTGTGAATATCACTATTCCTAATATACCATGGAGCATTCACAATTGCTCTTAGTGTTTTGTTTTGGAAAGTCTGCAACATGGACATGTTGCTCGGCTTGGTACAACCCCAAAGTTGTATACCGTATGTCCAGGACGGCTTTAACACCTGCCTGTACAAGAGCAGTTTGTTATATATGCTTAATTTCGAAAATCTTCCGATAAGCCAATACATTTCCCTGAGCCTAATCTCGAGCTGTATGGACTGGATGGTGAAGCGCAGTCTTGGCGGGCAATGTTTCGAATCGGCTGGCATTAGGATGAGACATCTGCATTTCACAGATAATTTGACCATCCTTGCATCATCCAAAGAGGAACTTCAACGAGCACTGGATAGGTTTGCAGCCGTCTGTCGTGATGCAGGGATGAAAGTAAACGTGAACAAATCGGAAGTGATGGTTGTTTCCTGAACTCCTGTGCAATGTACCCTGTACATAAATGGAGTTCCATTAAAACAGGTGGAGAAGTTTAAGTACCTATCTCGGGGTATTTTTCAGGAAAGATGGGAGGAGTGATACTGAGTTGTCCTGTAGAATTGGCCAAGCTGGGGCAATAGTAAAGGAACCGCGCCGGCCGGTCATCAGGAAAGCTGAGCTTGGAGTGAAAGCAAAGATCTCAGTTTTTAATTCAGTGTTCGTTCCGACCCTCATCTATGGTCATGAAATTTGGGTAATGACCGAAAGAATTAGATCGCGGGTGCAAGCTGCCGAAATAAGATTCCTGAGGTGCGTTGCTGGTGTTACTCTAAGGGACAGAGTGAGAAACGTCATTCCTAGGAATCTTAATGTTGAGCAGCTACTCCTCCGAGTCGAGTGATCGATTCTTCGATGGTTTGGACACGTTGTTCGCATGCCCCCTGACAGACTTCTTAGACCGAGATGCGAGCGCGTCGCCCCCCTGGTAGGCCAAGAAACAGGTGGTGGGATCAGGTAAAGAACCTCTCTGAGTCCCGCCTGGAGATTGCGCCGGAGTCTCTTGAGTTGGTGGCGGAGGATCGAGAAAGGTGGAAGGACCATTTAGCCACCCTCGCTCCGCGACCCCTTTAAAGGATAAGCGGCATTCGAAAAAATGACCTTTATAGATATTCCTGTTTGAGTTTTATATAGGAAGGTAGTGGGACTAATGGGGGTGCATGAGGGCCCCCTTATGATTCAATTTTAAAAACTCTATTTGGGTAAGGAAAATGGTTTTTCTTACCGACCATTTAAACTTTAGTTATAAGTAAATAGATATCAATAAATGTTCTATGTACTATTAAGAGACCAAGTCTTATTGCCCGACCGCATCTTTCCTTGTAATTAATTGAATTAGATTTAATTCAATACCTAATTTAATATAATTTAATACCTGTGCTTAATAGCACCGTGTGAGTTTTTCCAACTCCTTTCCTGTAATCAGTAGATACCACACAAGAAATGCGTGTTCATGTTAAGGTAATTGATGAATATCAATGCCTTAACTTTAATGCAAAAATGTGTGACATCCTGCCAGAAAACAAGCACTTACCATCAGCGGAGCGATGAAGGGCGTGGGCAGCTAAACCCTGCGAAAAAGAATACCGTCAAGTATGGAGTCATACACGGAGTGGTCCGTCGTCCCAGTTGGCGTTCTCGTACCGCCAGACATGATCTTTTAAGAGTTCTTTGCTTCTTGGTGCGCTACCCTATAATAATTTGGCTGATATGACGAACCTTAGGGGGATAGTACATTTAAGGTGTACTTTTCGGAATGGGAACCTAAGAAATATATTAGAGTATTGGCGGAGTTATTGTTAAGCTCTTTATTGTTATTATTAGTTATTGTCTGGTACCCATGTATACGCTCGTTTACAAGTTGCATCAGATTATTTAATGCAGCAAAGATTTCGACATACCTTCATTGGTGTTGTCTTACCAGAATGTCGAAGTCACTTAGAGCAATGAATATTGAAATCAGCCGTAACATCGGGAAACAATTCTTAAGATGGAATCAGAAAGTGCATCAATCTCTTCACAAGTTAATACACCGCCCTAGTTTGGGCTTTTGCATACAAAACAGTAATGAATAGTTTGTCTACGGATGGTGAGATTTATATACATGAAGTTAAGTTCCTGATTGGACCAGTTGTTCAGATGAAAATCGCCCACAAACAGATGCGGTGTCGATTGGCGTAGCTGGGTGGATAAGGGCGCAACGGGTACACCTTGATGAGAGCGTTGGGTAACCCCGACGCAGGTATGAGGGCTTAAGCCAGCTTATGGCAAGGTTGGTCCTGATCAGGATGTGGTTCTTGGCAAGTGCAACCATGCACCAGTACTAAAAGGTTGATTGAGGTCTGGGGTCACATGTTTCAAGGCCTAAAATTTTAAGCTAGGAAACTAAAAATTCTTATATAAGCTCCATGTCATGCGAAGCAGAACAAGTGTTAAATTTTTCAAATCCGCTCACAGACACGCCCACAATCGGTGTGCAACTACCCCCAGAATTTTCAAGGCTGTTATTGACGTCTTAAAAGGCTAAAATTTTATATTTGGCATATCCTAGTGACTGTTAGAGATAAAAAAGAAATATTTAATCGATAAACCTATTCCAGTGGGCGTGCGAACGATTAAAAGGGTAAATTTTCAAATTCATTTTGTTCAATATTTTTGATCGATATCGAAAAAAATTTACTACGCCCACATTTGGAGGCAGCATTGAATAAAAACGTAATTTCGAATGGCCAAGTAAGTAAGTGCAAGACTTCGTCTGTAACGAACTTCTAAATACCCGACCCTTTTTACCATGTAACACCAAAATTAAACATTTTTTTTTGCCTGAATTCATGTGCCGTATAGGTGTAAGAATATGCCAACTATTTGTATTGGCCATGCCATAGGTTTGGGCAAAAAAACTAAAATCAATTAATTCTAATATCTTTAGAAGCCGGAAAAAATTCGACGGGCCGGGCTAGCTTAATTATATAGTTGAATACAGTTTAAAGTGAACTTTTATTGGAGGAACTTATTGGAAGGCCTTATTAGCCTTATTTACCTCTTAAGGTTAAATTGTGATTAGATCAATACAGAACACGTTAATTTTAATCCAAAACTGGCCACTGTTCACAATTATCACATTGCAACCATCGCATTATTGCACTTATTCCAATTGTGAGTAGTTACCTACCGATTATTGAGGTTATAAAACTGTCAAACAGCTTCAGTTTGGTTTGCAATTTAACCATGGATCGTCTTACAAATGAACAACGCTTGCAAATTATTGAATTTTACTATCAAAATTCGTGCTCTGTTCGAAATGTTCATCGCGCGCTGCTTCCATTTTATTCGGAAGATTGTGACAAAATTTCGCACCAAATTTACTTTGTTGGACATTAAACCACCAACACGTTTACGTACTGTGCGTAGTGAAGAAAATATTGCGGCCGTATCAGCTAGTGTGACAGAAGACCGCGCTGAAAGCCAACATCCATGCATTCATTCGTGAGATACCGGCCGATATGTGTGAAAGAGTATGCCAAAATTGGACTCAGCGGATGGGCTACCTGAGACGCAGCCGCGGTCAACATTTGCATGAAATTATCCTTAAACATTAAATTGCAACGTTCAAACTATCGATTCAAATAAATATTTCATTAATTTTTTCGAATTTTTTGTGTTTTTTTTTTAAAAAAAGTTCTTAACCTCTTAAAAAATCACCCGTTACTTAGGATTAAGTATATAGGTAGTGATAAGAAACTATGTTAGTTAGTAAGTTAGTCTTAAGTGAGCTTAATAAAGGAATGGACCTAAACAAAAGCACGGAGTTTAATTGAATATACAAATGGCGACGAGGTTAAAAAAACCAATACAATATAGCATTAAATTTGAATGGATTTGAAAAATATTTTAAAAGAAATTAAAAGTGAAATTGATATTAAAATAGTGTCAAGTGACGATTTGTGTGGTAGAATGACGTTCATAGGATCGATTGAACATTTTACTCCGGGTAAAGACTTTGAAGACTGGAAAGACATTTGACAATAAACAATATCACAGAAAGTAAAATAAAAGTTTCTTATTTAAAAACATTAATTGGACCGGAGTCATACAAAATTCTTAAGTCCTTAACTGATCCAGACAAACCATACAAAAAACATTTGCAGAGTTAATTACAATAATAGAGAAACATTTTAAACCCAAAGTGAACATAATAGCCGAAAGGTTTAAGTTTTATAACAGAAACCAAAAAGCTCATGAAACTGTTAGTGATTATGTACGGGAGTTAAAAACGTTATCCCAGTCGTGTGATTTTAAAACATTTTTAGAGGATGCTCTGAGAAATAAATTAGTTTGTGGTATGTACAAGAAAGGCATACAACAAAAGATTTTGCGTGAGCCTGAGCTAACATTTGATGAGGCAGTCGATATAGCAAAAAATATTAAATTGGCACAGGAGCAATTGAAAGAAATGAGACCAGAAAGCTTTAACAGTACATCGAATCAAGTGCGGGAAAGAAGTCCATCAAGTACAAGACGTCAAAGCGGATTCAGCTACAGCAGGGAATCGACAACAGCAAAGCATGCGGAAAACAACAGCAGCAGAATAGATAGAAGAGATTTAAGAAGTGGTATGTTATTATTGTGGGAAAAAAAGCCATTATCAAAAAAATTTTTGGAGACAAAAAAATTATATGAATAGAAATAAAGCGAATGCAAATAATTTAGAAGATGTCGACGAAGACCTAAATAATTTATCGTTAAGTTATATAAATTCGGTAGCGAGTATACATTATTTTCCCCAGGAGATAAGACTTAGTGTAAACAATTTTTTTTTTTATTGACATCGAGGTAGATAACGGTGCAAATCCACAGTGATTTGTCATGATTTCTACAAAACAAAATTTGCAAACCTAAAAATTTCACCTGTATTAAAGAAGTTAAATGTTGTAACGGGGCAGGAAGTAGAGTTTGTGGGAAAAATTTCAGTTGTTGTTCAAGATTTTAAAATTGCGTCAAAAAAATTTACACCTCTTTTAGGGCGCGAATGGCTAGATGTTTCGATTCCCAGCTGGAGAAGTTGTTTCAAAGTTAACTGCATGAAAGCTATGGTGGACAATGAAATGAAGGAGCTGAGAACAAAATATCCAAAAAATTTTCAAACGATATGCGAAAACCCATTGTTGGTTATTCTGTTCAATTAAAACTAAAGGAAAATGCAGTTCCTAGTTTTTCAAAACCTTATTCAGTACCGTTAGGAATTCGAGATAGGGTAATTGAGGAAATTGTAATAAATTAGAAGCGCAAAAGATATTAGTACCTGTAAATGTAAAGTATAGTGAGTGGGCATCGCCAATGGTAATAGTGCCTAAAAAGAAAAGGGATCTGAGGTTATGCATAAAATGCAAGGTTGCCGTGAATAAGTCAATTGAAAATCGCATGTATCCCCTACCGACAATGGAAGATATATTTGCCAAACACGCTAACTGTACCTTGACTTATCTGGGGCTTATCTGCAACTTGCCGTACACATAAAATCGCAACCGATACTAACAATTAACACAATGAAAGGATTATTCAGATGTACTAGATTGCCTTTTGGGGTATCGGTGGCCCCAGCAGAATTCCACAAGGTAATGGACAAAATTCTAAAAAATCTGGAGAGGGTAGGTTGTTATTTAGATGACTTATTGATCGGTGGCAAAGTTCTTCAAAATTCCAAAAAAAACTACCTCTCTTTAAGCGAAAGATGACTTTCAGCGTACACCCCATGATAAATATATCAAGGAGAGAGGATGTTCATCAGAGCATCTAGAGCAGAGCCCGGCGAACTAGGGAAGGCTCTGAGCAGCCAAGACAAGCCGTTTTTTGGAGGTTGGCAAAAAAGGCAGTAACACGTTTCCGCGAAAGCGTATTTCACGAAACAACCGATGCATATGGGAGGAGTGGTCTTATACCATGGCCGAATACATCCATAGTACCCTTTTCGGAAATATGCCCCATATCTTGTCAAAAGCCCCTCTACACTGCCAGAAAGTAAACAGTGCTTTTTCGGTTTTGGATTCAACATGCTTGGACCAAAGCAGTTTTCTATCAAGGATTACTCCCAAATATTTGACTTCATGGGATATCGGGATAGTGACACCTTTAAGCACGAGTTGAGTCAGACCAGTAACATTTCCCCTTCTCGCAAAGAGAACAACCGTAGTTTTAAGAGGATTCGCTAAAAGCCCATTTCTAGTCCACCAATCATCGATCGAGTCTAGGGATCTCTGCGCCTGAGAGCACACAGTCCCTACGTTTGAGCCGACATAAAGAACGGCGACATCATCCACGTAGGCTTGTGTGTAGGTTCCAGGAAGATTGAGATCCGATAGGAGAGAGTCTACGTTCACCATAAAAGGAGAGACAGAACGCCACCTTACAGGCAGCCCCTGATTGATTTTTTTCAGCATGGGCAACAGCTGACTTAAACTTTGTTTTAGCATAACTGGGTAGATTCCATCTGGAACAGATGACTTGAAACTGTCAAAAGTTCAATTGCATATTTGATAGCGTCATCAGTCACCACCCTGGATACAATAAACCAGTTTAGCCGCATTGTGTTCGCTGGTTCTAGAGTAGCCACCGTTTCCGGCACCACTGAAGAGCACGTGGTGATCTGATTTCCTACAAAGTGAGTCTCTAGGAGAAGACTTAAGGTCCCCGCCGTGGTCTCAGTGTAGGTACCATCAGGATTAAGAAGTGAAGCAAGTTTGCTTGGGTATTCCTGTTTAGAACTAAGAGATTCGATCTCGTCACAAAATTTTTTATAAGACTCATTTTTCGACTTGCGAATAAGTCTCTTAAAATCCTTTTGCTTCGATCGATATAGATTCCAGTCTACTACTTAAGTGGTTTTTAATGACCGATTCAGGAGCTTCCTGGTCTCTTCAAGGTGAAACTTCACAGCGGATTTGAAATTCGTATCTGTGATCTGACAAGGTGCTATCTGGCGATACCCTCCAATTGGTGATAGTCTTGAAAAATTTATTGGACAGGGTGAGGTCAATTACCTGCTGTCTCCTGGAAGTAACAAATGTAGGTCGACGACCCACATTATTGATGGTGATGTCAGACGATAGGAAGAATTCCAAAAAACGTTCTTCCCTTCCGTTGCATTTGCTGTTGCCCCAACCAGTATTCTGAGCATTATTATCGCAACACAAGATAAGGCCAAATCCTTTAGATTCACAGTACTCTTTAAGTTCAACAACTGCCTTTGGGGGGGGTGGCGAGAAGTTAGAGAGTATTAGGGGAAGCAAGCCGAAGCAACAACAAAGGTTTCCCATTCGCCGATTGCATGGCAACAAATAGAAGCAGCAGCCAGATCTTGGGTGCAAAACCTTTCGACCTTAACTGCCTCGAAGGACTTCGACACAATAACACAAGTCCTAGGTCTATCGGACTGCTAATCGTAAAGAAAGTCGTAAATGTCTTTAATCCACAAAGAACACATATGTCGCCTTTCCGCACCCATATGGTTCGTGAATGGATGCTATGCGGTTTTCAATTCTACAGGCCAAAAACCTTCTGCTTAATAGAACAGTTGCAGCTTTAGTTCACAGCTCGAGTATCCATTGCCAGTGCACGGTCAGCTCCATGAATTGGCGCACTTGGTGGACTGATGCCCATGGGAGAGCCCTCGACGTCCGGTTCTGATCTGTCAGTACAACTCTCGATAGGAATAGAACTGACTTCACTTGGAAGCCGTGCGCGGGCAGACTTATTGGCTTGAGGGAAAGTCAATCTCATAACGAGCTTGGCTTGATTCTTCTTGCTTTTCGGATCAGCAGAACAGGAGGCGATCACGGGAACCGCCAAAGAGCCAACCAGAGAGCCTTCGCCTTCAGCCCGTGAAGCTTCTATACGCGCCTCTTTGGTCAGCTGCCTTCCTTTCCCCTTCTGTCGCCCCTTAGTCAGCCGCTTTTTCCGGAGCCCGTTCAACCACAGGCATATCCCGAGTCGGCACGTCAGCAGCAGTACAGTGGGTGGCAGCCTCACTCATGATCAAATTACCGAGCGAACCGGATACAGAACTGTCGGGGCCTCCAGAATCCATGCCCCGGCCGTAGTCGTAAAGACTGCGGGTGGTTTTTGGCCATGGCCAGTACCACCTGGAGTAGGAACATCCATTGGGTTTTGAGTTTTTACTACTACTCCTAGAGGTAAGAGTACTCCTACAGTTGGTTGGGTGGAGGAGGAGTAAAGGAATAAGAGGGATGGGTGGAAGGAACTAATTTCGGGGCTTGAAGTTGCACCCCGAAAAACAAACTAGGGTCCGCGGGATCGTCACACCCGTCACCTCACATAAGTGAAGTGCCAATGCGAGCAAATTTTACATTACTCGGTTCTCATGCTACAAAAATCTGGGCACTCTAATCACAGGTGCGATTCGGCAAAGAGCAACTCATGCGCATTCGGAGCAAAGTGTTTCCAAAGATCAGACCTTTTTAAAATCAAAAGCGTCATGGCTAAATTCTGTATGTCTCGATACCAAAACAGTGATCCGTTTTATAGGTGTGCAGTAATTGAGGAAAACTTTTGTTACTCCATATTCTTGTCCCCCGCTATTGCGATCGAAATCCGAAATTTACCTTTAACACCTCAACGAAACTATATCTTTTGGATGGTACTTTTAGTGCGGTGCCTTGATGCGGTTATTGTTATTATTGCGCACTTTTTTTTACGATGTAAGTAAAAAACTCATTGTAAATTGACAAGCAAAGAAAGTAAATTTTTACAATAATTGTAAAAAATTGGAAATTGCAAAAAAAAATTAAAATGTTGCCAAAAATTTTTAACTTTTATTTTCTCAAATAACCCTACATTTTCAAACAGTACAGTCAAAATATTTTTGTTAAAACAAAAAACGTAAATAATTCTTTAGGAAGTAGAGCTTCAAGGAGTTCAGCATTTTTGAACAATTTAAACAAAAACAAAGAAGGAAAACCGACTTTTTAGGAAGATTTTGGTTCTTCCACTTTTGAGGACTGATGACAGAGGCGAATGTGTTCAAGGATTTTTCGATGTACTTTAAAAGACAATGGATGCAGAAGGTTAAGATTAGGTTAAGATAAGATAAGTAAGAGTTAAGGTTAAGATAAGTAAGATTTTATCTACATCTATAAAGGTATTTACCTTAATGATATTTTATGAACAAGGAAGCACGTATACAAATAGAAACCCCCATCAGTAGTCTCAATGTCTGATGCCCAAATGAAAACAAGTCTAACAGCCGGCTTTCCCGAAAGCTCACAAAGCATGGGAACTTCGTCAGTTTTCTGGACTGCCTACTTACAATATGTCGATAGATACGTTCGACAAGCAGGGTCAAGTTTAAGCAACATTACAAAAATTGGGCAAGAAAATCATTTCTGTTCATGAATTCCTTAACCAACTTACAAACGAGAATAACAATATTCTCACAGAGGAGGCTTAAGCTGCAAACTTGGCAAATTATGATGAATGCTATAAAGGTGAAGAAAAGCGAGACACTGTGGGGGAAGAAGTGACCAATGCAGAAGAACGAGAGATCTTTTGCGTTATTTGGTACGAAAACACTCGAACGATTCTCCTACAACCGTGTTACCACTTTTAGTTATGTTTAAACTGCTCTACACAGTTGTCCAGAGAAGTGTATTAAGGATAAAAATCCGATTATTTGTCCATTTTGCAGGCAAATTGTTCAAAACAGCACATGAATCTTTTTTTTAAATAGAATCAATCAAATATTATGCGCTTATGATTTTCTATGAATTAAATTATTTAACCTTTTTTGATGAAACATCTACATGTACAGTACAAAACAGTATTTAATAATAAAACAAATAAAATCATTTATCTTAGTAAGCATTCAAAGCTACTGACTTATGTATTTCTAGTCATAGTACCAAAATTTGAGTTCCTACGCCTTGTCTTAATTTACCAAAATGCATTGTAAAAGAAAATGCGAAATAGAGGTTGTCTCACATTGAACCCAGTAGTGGGCGTGGCCGATGACGGATTGAGCCAATTTTCACACATTGTCTGTACAACAGAAGAACTAGGCCGTGTACCAAGTTTCAGGTCTCTAGCTTGATTTTGAAGACCTAAGACCTTCACACATAAAGACAGACGGACGGACGGACATGGCCAAATCGATTCACCTGCCCGTCTCGATTACATCTCTTAAAAGTCTTAGGGGTCTACGATGATTATTTCACTGTGTTACAAACTATGCATTAAAATTTATATACCCTGGGTCGGGTATAAAAACAACAAATAGCTACGCGGCACAATTTCTGTACACATGTCTCAGTCGGTACGGTGAGCAGCACGAACATTTAGTGATCATTAAACTGAAGTCTACATGTTTTTGTATAGATTAGGTACGTGTACAACATCTCTTATGCGACAGTGTAACAAACACACATGGGTTGAGTTTTGTGTGTTATATTTTTTTGTTTTTATAGCCTTTTTGTAAAACGTTCAAGTGGCAGCATATACCTACTGATTTACAAGATTATTACGAAATCATAATTTCAATCCGATGCGGGCTATCTAACTATACTAAATATAGTTTCGGGATGTGTGTTTTTTCTCATCTTTTCGATTGCAGCGGATAGGGTCATGTGTCAGTGAATTTTGTCTAGGTTGGGGGGATGCCCATATTCAACTCGTTTTACTCGGCTTGGTAGCATGGTACACCATATAATTTTTCATTTTTCTGTGCAGATCACGGAAGAGATTTCAAAAAATGACTCTCGCATAGATGGGGGAAAATGCACTATAATATTTATATCCTACCCAGCACATAGGCTATATGTATTGTGTGTAACGCAGTGAAATAATCACCTTAAACTTCTTAGAGATGAATGAGACAGGAGAATTGATAAAGTCATGCCCGGCCGTCCGAATTTAAACAAGCTACAGGTCATAATTTTTGAGCGAAATAGCTGAAATTAGGAAGTCGCACTAAGAATCTATCTTGTAATATCAGTTTTGGAAAAACAGCTGGATCTGCCCACAGATAAACTCAATACAGGCCTGAATGTGCGAACACCTCTATTTTTATACCCCCCCATCCCATTGGAGGTATATTAAGTTTGATTCATAGTTTGGAACATAGAGAAATAATCATCGTAGACCCCCAAGACCTTAAGGTCATATGAACAAGACCGAATGGTAAGTCGAATGAGCCATGTCCGTCCGTCTGTCTGTAGGTAGTTTTTAGGCCTAAAATTTTGAGCTAGGAACTAGTGAAATAATCACCATAGACCCTAAGACATTCTCAACCCAACCGAGGGTATATTAATTTTTGTGCATAGTTTGTAACAGTAAAATAATCACCGTAGACCCTCTAGACCTTGTAGATGTCATAAAAATGTGCTTCGCGCGTTGACCATGTGTTCCGCGACCAGATAAGTGAAAAAAAATTAAAACAAATGATCAAAATATAAAAAATAATAAATTTTGAATCGACGTCTGCCTTACAATAAGGGTTGAGTTAACAACGTTTCTGATAGTTAAATACTGTGTGAGTGGTTATGTTAAGGATTTAAGAGTTGGCGTCTCTCGTAGATATTTTAAGAAATGTTAATGTTTTAATCTTGTTGCCTCAGAAAATTACAAAAACCGTTATTAATTCAAAAGTAAAAGTGTTTACCTTATTAATTTTTTAATTTTTAATAAATCAAGAATCACAAATCACACAGCAACCCAACACGGTCAGAGAATTTTAGAAGAAAAACATTCAGAATACTCCAAAAATCACATTTTGATTTGTATGAAGAACTTTAAGAGATATTTACCGGAGGAATGAGCATAAAAATATAAGATAAAGATACATATGTCTAACATGAGACATTAAAGCAAGAAAAACATAGCAAAGAAATCGTTTTGGAAACTGGGGTGTGTACAAGGACGAATCCAAAGCTTTGTTGGATTAAACAAAACAATTATTATTTTGCCTTTCCATGGAGAGTCGAACGCGGCTTCAGTTGCATGGAAACGCGAGTTTAGTCAAGGAGTCAAGTAGTCAGATTTTGGAGTTTCTGAGTACATACATTTGGATGGTAAATCTCGTTTAAGTTTACCGGTTCCAAAAAACAACAACTTTGTTTATTTGCCAGGTACACATCTTTCTAAAATTTCACTTTATTAGAAAAGGTAAAATTCGATAGCAAATGTTACTTTAACTGGTCGCCCATTTTCGTAGTTAGATAACTAAATAGTTATACTTTCTTTCCACCGGACACAAATCCGTAGTTTACACAAACCTTCGACTAATCTCCAACAAATCTAGAGATTTTCCATACAAATTTTAAAATTCTCGGCGAGTAACTAAAAATTATTCTCCTCGTAAATCTCCTCTTTTAACTCCTGCCACGTTTTGCTTTTTTCTCACACATTTGGAACAAGCTTATGACTAGAAAAAGGAAACAGAAACTATTCACGTATGATACTCTACATGTTTTCGGTAGTAGCTAGGTATCTGAATCTAAAATTCAGCAACAGATAGCCCCATTGTGCCGATTATAACAGTTGCATATATATAAAAAAGTAGAGTGGCGCAACACCTCGAGGTGAACGACGGCCAAAGTTGCATGCCTTCTGAAACAAGTTGCCTACAGCCTACTACCTACAATGCTTTGATATTTATTTTTTTGGGGGTTTTCGCGTAGCTTTTTTCATAAGAAACAATACATTTTTTTGTATCATATTAAAAATCATCTTGGTGCTCCGCCGTTGAGATCTCCTTTTGAAAGTGAACTCAAAAGGTGAGCTCCGCGACCAAAAAAGATTGGGAACCAATTTCTTTTTTAATTTTTCCAAAAAATTAAATTTAAAATTAAATTTAAAGAATTAATTGGAAATTACAATTAATTGATTTAAATTTTAAGCATACCGACTTGGGCGCGTGGCCTTTACAAATATTAAATGAATTCGGTGCAAAAAATTTAAAGGTTTGGTGTTACACGGTATATAGGATCGGGTATATAGAAGTTTGTCACAGACAAACTCTTGCACTTACTCACTTGTTAGATATCTGAATGCTACCGACAGGACAATAGATTAAGCCATGGCCATCAGTCCGTCCATCCGTCCATCCGTCCGTAAAGAGCTGAAAGTGGATGAGTTGGCTGAAAGTCCAGTCTTTCAGATCAAGTTTGAAAATTAGCTGAATCCGCCCACAGTGCGGATTGCAGAATGCCACCATCTCTAATTTAAAAAAAAAATAATTTTAGCTATGTTACAATGGTCCTAGCGCACTAATTTTTTGTATGTTACATTGCCTTGTGTTTTTTTGAGATAGCATAAAAAGTTTGGCCCTTTTATTGACCACGACCACTTTTTTAAGGAATTTTAGCTTAAAATTACTGTTTTTCCATAAATATATATATGAAATTTTACTAAAGCTACATTACAAAATTTGAATATATTAGCAGTTTCTCACTTGTTTGTATATATAATATATGCCTCCGCCCACTTTTGTGGGCATGGCGTTAAAAAAGTGATTTTTATACCCCATCCCATAGGATGGGAGGTTTTATTAGTTTATCACATAGTTTGTAACACGGTGAAATAATAATGGTACCCCCAATATCTTTAGGTTTTCTATATAATATATAAAACACAATATTTTTGATTTGTGACGTGAAAATTGAACCAAATGCATTTTAAAATTAACCCTTTAAATCGAGACCACGCCCACTAGAGGACATGAATCGGTTTAATTCTTCTTTCCTATTTTTACAATCATTAGGAGCTGACAAGGGTCAAATTTTAGCCTTTTACCACGTCTGAAAGTTTTGAGCGCACTGGAGGTAGTTACACATATAAACCGATTGTGGGCGTGTCTGTAGGCGGATTTGAAAATGTTAACACTTGTACTGCTTCGGATGACAAGGAGCCCCTGCATAAAAACATATGACACACAGACAGACGGATGGCTTAATCGATTCTCCTGTCGGTCCCATTTATATCTCTAAAAGGTCTTAGGGGTCTACGGTGATTATTTCACTGCGTTACAAACTATACAACAAACTTAATATACCCTGGGTCTCGTATAAACATAAGCATTTTACAATGTAGGGCAGGATGGGGTATTCAAGGGTCCGTTTTACGGACTAACTTCTGCGTACACACTGTAGCACTTACTCACTGGTTTTAAGTTAGAGTAAAATATGTTCTGTTTAAACAATTAAAGTTTCTTGACAATAAGAGAAGGTTTAAGATACTGGTGTAAGCACATAAAAAATTTTAATTTATACGGTTTTGCTAGGATTAAGTCAAGGGACGCCAATATTTTAAAAATCCGCCCTTATAATATAATACATTACTCTGTACCTATATTATATGTAATTGTAAAATTACATATAATTGTAATTGTAAAATTACTATCAAATATTTGATAGTAATTTTACAATTGGTAGATATGGAAACAATACAAATTACATTCCTCTCCTCTAAATTACTTAATGTAGATTGTGCACGAATAAATAATATTGTAAATAACATAATAACATGTCAACACCGGATATAACAAAGTAGGAGTTGGTATAAAATAATGATTTATACTCAATAAAATTCTGTAGAAGTGCAAAAAAATTGTTTATCAACATTCGCTGGAACGACAATTAGTAAAATAACCTTAATAATGCAATCAAAAGCGGAGCTGTCACGCTCACTTCCTCTGTCTTTAAAGATGATTGTTTACTAGACTAAAGAAAAGATTTTAAAATGTTTCGCACGGAATGGCGGACTAAGAACTGGAAACAAATTAAGCTACAGAGTATAGTCATTGGCGAGAGAAAATGAATCCTCTTCTGACATTTAAGCGGGTATCGCGAACTCGTGTGGAAATAGGCTGGTAAGTACTTGAGTAGTAGGTTTACTTACCAATTTGTAAGCACTGGAAGCGTAGATATATCCAAAATGAAATTATTGTATATACAGCTGTTCCTGTTAGGAAGTTGAATTGTTATCCACGATCCTAATTAGGATTAAGTACGTATCTACATATCTTTTGATTATTGCGAGGATTAAATTTAAAACTTTAAAATAAAATAAAAACTTTGAAAACTTTGAAAGCTCTTTGATCAAAACTCTCTTAATCAAGGAGAAGATCACTTATTGATCAAAAGAATAAAAAGAATGACCAATAACGAGTTACATACATTAAGGCAAATTTTACAGAAAACGCTGGTTTTATGCACATCTAAGCCACTTCATAAACTATATTCAACTTCTGTCGCGATTGGCACTTCAAAGGGCTCCACTGACATTCGCCTGTTGAAACGAAGATCTTAACACATTTTTTGCGAAGAGCAACAAGTTTTAACACTCCGTGATTTATATGCTAAACAACAACAAAAGCGGGGGTCTGGGCTGAAGCTACGAACGAATGACCTACTGCAACTAAATATCAGAGCGATTGCGGTACAATAAATTTATTACGATGCACAATAACAATACTTTTTCACCATCTAGATTGGTGGATAAAACACTGAAAACTATGGTATGTACAGTTGAATTTTATAACAAAATTCTATGCGTATCCGACGAGAAGCGAACAAATGTTGACGCGTATCCACACACGATCGCGTTGCAAGATCGACTGGCGGGGCGAGTGGTATGGTATAACAAACGCACAGAAACGTTGCTGCTGGGGGCCGGACTGGCAGAGGCAAGTACTGGGCGCTGGCTGAGGGGAGGCCAGTCAGAGGGAGCAAAGCAAATTACTCTTGAGAAATACACTCCACGGCATTACCAGATCCATTGGTTTCTGAATTTATCCACTCGTTGTCTTGGCAAAAAGCAACAAGCTTCTATTTTCTCCAGCCGATCGTGAACTGAAATCCATCGCAAAACAAGTTTGACTGAACTTTGAGTTGAGGATTGGTCGGTCAAGAGATGCATTTGGAGAGGATTGTGGCATGAATATCAGTGCAAGTGCAAGTATCTTCATACATATAGCAATGCACTTCCGCTGTTGGAATGGAGCCACGCTGCTTTTCCCTTCCAGCTATAGCTAGATGAATTTAATTTCTCATGCATTTTCGAGGCCGACGGAGCAAGACCAAACAATGCCGGCAAAACATACTTAAATGCTTGGTATTGCGCGTGAGTTATGTTCGCGCATATCTTTCCTCTGCGGCGAGCGGCGCGACGGGGCTTACGTTATATTGTTATGATATGATACAATGGTTATTTAGGTACAATGCTTGTAAAGCCACTTTTCTCTGATTACAATTCTTTTGTTATTTTTTTATTTTGCTGAGCTAGATATGGAAACCTGGACAAATTCTGGATAAGAAAATATTCACTTTTCCGAAGAAAAGTCCCCATTGTGATTGAATGGTGATGTGATGTGTACCACTGTGATAGCTTGGGTAATGGGTGATTGGGTACAAACCTGAGAATACCAGGCACAGGTTAGATGGCAATTTGAAATTTGGTAAAATACTTTTGGATATCTACCAATAGATATAATCGCAAAAATGTGTGCATTATTGGTAGATACATATCTAATGAATGTTAGGGTAAGAGTTTTGTATGCGATTTTCATAGTAGGTAGGTAATTTCATTTTCTCAACTTAATTTTAAACCATAAAACGCTTTTGTGAAGAAAGAACTTGTCCTACTTTTTTCTTAGCAAAAATATTATTTAATAAAAGTTTATAATAAAAAAAAACATTCCGTTTAAGGAGTAAGTTAGCACGGACGGGCATGTACGCACAACATATCCGCTCGAAAGAAACAAGAAAAAACAAGAGTTCGTCTGCGAAACTATTTCTTTGTTGTGTTCTTCTTGCTTTAATCATTATCATTTTCGGATGCCGCCTATCTAAATGGTCCTTCCATCTTTCTCGATCCTCCGCCACAAACTCAAGAGACTCTGGCGCAACCCCAGGCGGGACTCAGAGAGGTTCTTTACCTGATCCCACCACCTGTTCCTTGGCCTACCAGGGGGGCGACGCATTCGCATCTCGGCTAGCATGACCTGTCCAGGAAGTCTGTCAGGGGGCATGCGAACAACGTGTCCAAACCATCGAAGAATCGATCGCTCCACTCGGAGAAGTAGCTGCTCAACATTAAGACTCCCACGAATACTGACGTTTCTCACTCTATCCCTTAGAGTAACACCAGCAACGCACCTCAGGAATCTCATTTCGGCAGCTTGTACCCGCGATCTAATTCTTTCGGTCAATACCCAAATTTCATGACCATAGATGAGGGTCGGAACGAACACTGAATTAAAAACTGAGATCTTTGCTTTCACTCCAAGCTCAGCTTTAATGATGACCGGCCGGCGCAGTTCCTTTACTATTGCTCCAGCTTAGCCAATTCTACAGGACAACTCAGTATCACTCCTCCCATCTTTCGTGAAAAAAACCCCGAGATACTTAAACTTCTCCACCTGTTTAAATGGAACTCCATTTATGTGCAGGGTACACTGCACAGAAGTTCGGGAAACAACCATCACTTCCGATTTTTTCACGTTAACTCTCATACCAGCATCACCACAGACGGCTGCTAACCTATGTGCTAACCCAGTGCTCGTTGAAGTTCCTCTTTGGATGATGCAAGGATGGCCAAATCATCTGCGAAATCATCCCTGATGCCAGCCAATTCGAAACATTGCTCGTCAAGACTGCTCTTCACCATCCAGTCCATATAAGCTATGAAAAGGAGCGGCGACAGAACACAGCCCTGGCAAAGTCCAACGCGCATATCAAAAGGACGGAACTATAACTCCCGTTTGCCAATCGCTAGGTGCCTTCCCGCTATCCCAGGCCACCTTAATGACACGTGTTAGCCATTTAACACCCTCTTCACCCATTGCCTTAAGCATCTCTGGCCGGATTTCATCAAATCCAGCAGACTTGCCAACTTTTAGCGATTTAATCGCTTTAGTGACTTCGTCTACTGTGGGACTATTCTCCGCCCTTATCTCGTCAGCAGCGGGAATGCCATCTTCAGTGCCCTGTTGGGGGTTGAGCAACTCCGAAAAGTGCTCACTCCATCTGCGCAACACATCGCTCCCATTTGAATGAAGTGTACCGTCCTTGGATTTAACTCCTTGAATGATATTCAACTTCCTTCCTCTGAGCCGGCGAATGGTCTGCCAAAATATCTTGTTTGCACATCTGTAATCGTGCTCCAACTTCTCGCCCTTTCTCCATGACTGTTCCTTAGCTGTTCTGACTGCCAGATTGGAAGTCCTTCGCGCCTCATTGTACCGGGCTCGAGAAGTTGAGTTTCTACATTGGATTCACGCAATGTAGGCTCTCTTCTTCTCTCTGATGGCTTCTTGAACTCCAGGCGTTTTAAACCAAGCAGTTCTTTTCTCACCACCAGCTGCTACCCCAAGCCGCTTCACTCCACAAACATTTCCTGCAGAGGCAATGACTGCCGATAAAAACAGCTGCCATTCCTCCTCTACATTCAAAAGGTCAGTTGGAATTTGTTCAAACTTCTCCGAAACATGCTGTGCAAAGCGCTTTTTGAAATCAGAGCCAGCATCATGCAACCTTTCCCACCGTATGCGGGTCACCAGTCTTGGTTTTCGCCTGGGTGGCAAAGGAATACTGTCACTGAAGAACAATTTACACAGCACTAAGTGGTGATCTGTTGACAACTCAGCTCCCCTGAAAACTCGAACATTACAAATCATTCTTTGAACACACGATGGTACAACAAAGAAATCAATCAGTGACTTCTGATTTAAACTGTGCTTGCACCATGTGTATTTGTGAATATCTTTGTGTGGAAAAAAGGTGTTCATAATGGACAAGCCATATGCACAGCAAAAGTCCAACAATTTCCCTCCGTTCCTGTTTTGATCCGGGTCTGATCCGGTACTGTCGTCCGTACCCACATGTGCATTGAAGTCACCCATCAGGAGAAAGAAGTCCATTTCTGCCACTATGTCCAGGGCAGCATCAACTTCGTTCAAAAAGGACTCATACTCTGACTCTCGATTATAAACCTGAACCAGAGTCAGAGTCGATCGTTCAAGCTTAAGCTTTAAGATCAGAATCCTTCCCCCTAACGGAATGACATCGAATACATTTACTGACAACCGGGGGCTTGTGAGTATCCCCACACCCGCCTGTGCAGTCACGTGATTTGGGACGCCAGACCAGAAGAGCTTCCACCCATCATCGAAGTCTTTGGTTCCAGAACCCTTCCACTTAGTTGAGGAGTTGACAGTTGGATCGAGCTGATACTTTTTAGCCTCCTCAACCAGTTCAAGTTCCTTCCTCGTTAGCGACGAGACATTCCACGTGCCAATTTTGAGTTGGTGCCGTTGTCGATTTGTAGAGTTTCCACCTAAGCCCTCATTTTGACTTGTCGCCGTCTGCCTCCGCCCCCCGTAATGGATAGCGGCACCATTGACGGGCTGCTCGTAACTTCTTCGGGTTAAGCCCGGTCGGATTCCAAGCAGGACCTTCCGACCACCAAGCGCTCGCATGCTGACACCCTTTAGGCCTAGCCCTAAAGGGTACCCTGGATTACCAGGATCAGCAAATATCCGAGTCTTGCTTTAATGCCAAATAAAATGAAAAAAAAAAAATAAAAAAATTATATGACAACAATTAAAGATATCACTCTTTACTAAGCTTGGTTGACACAAAGTTTTGGACTCTGCCCAATTTTAAGTCAGGTATATAGAAGTTTGTCACAAACAGACTCTTGCACTTACTCACTTGTTTTTTTTTTTTTTTAATTATTCTTCTCTCAGAAAAGCGAACCTATAACACTGAACCAGTGCCCCGAGATGTGAAAAGATTTACTTAATTTTAAAGGTAAAAAGGAAATATGAATTCAGGTAGTCAATTCCAAAGAGTACTTGTTCCATAGAAGAAACAATTTTGAAACAGTGAAGTGCGATGTGTGTCGAGGTGAATATGGAACTGTTGAACGCTTAACACTTGTCTTGTAGAGCGAACAAAAAAAAGAGTTTTCAGGAATTAAATCTGCAGGGCATTTGTATAATAAAGACATAAATCAACAACAAGTCTACGGTGTGTAAGTGATTGGAGATTGGTTGTTAACTCAGCATTATCGAGTTCAGAAAAGAAAAGAGCCATTCTAAATGAATGGCTCTTTTCTGAATTGAATCAAGAAGGTGGAGAGAATACTTACGAGCAGAGCTCCAAATATGAGAGCAGTATTCTTATGCCGGTTTTATCTGAGCTTTGTAAAGTAGAAGTAACTGAAAAGAGAAAAGAATCGTTTTGTTCTAAACAAATAGCTTAATTTTGACGAAGCAGATTTAGCAATATTAGACAAGTGTTGGTGCCAAATTATATTAAAGTTAACATTGACTCCATAAGGAGGTGGATATTATCTTTTGCATAAATGATTTCGCTCTCCATATGAAGGGCAAAAGGTGACACACGAAGCTGTGACAATTACCGTCCTATCAAGCTGATGTCTCACACAATAAAGATCGTCGAGCGGGTACTAGATAGTCGACTACGAAAAATAATAAAGCTATCTGAGGACCACTGATGCAATCCAAAACATAAGGATCATGATGGAAAAGCATCGGGACGCCCTTAAGGATCTGCATATGGTGCAGGTTGATTTTGAAAAAAGCTTTCGATAGACTACCACGAGATCTGATATGGGTGGCGCTAAGAAAACGAGGAGTTCCAGAAGCCTACGTGCTGATGACCATGTACATGTATGACGGAGCAGAGACAAGAGTATGATGTCCTTCTGGAGTCACTGATGAGTTCTCAATTAAAGTCGGTGTACACCATGGAAGCGTCCTAAGTCCTTTGCTTTTCATTGTAGTCCTTGATTATTTGCTTGAAGGAAAACTGACGGACAGGAAAGTACCTGCAACAGTTATTCTTCGCTGACGATGGAGCCATCATAAGTAAAGATTATATCTCCCTGCAGCGAGCACTTGATATATGGGGGATGTTTTAAAGGGGAATGGGTGTCATATTAGCCAAAAGAAGACAGAGTACCTGTGCTGCCCATTCTCTGACCCACCCGAACCAATTCCAGACAATAAATTGAATGGAAAGGTGCTTCCCAAGTGTGAAAAGTTCAAGTACCTATACCAATAGCAAAGCAAACTGTGATGACGATATCAATCATCGCGTAAGCGTGGGGTGGATGAAGTGACGAGAAAACTCCGCCATCTTCTGTGACCAAAAAATGCCCCCTAAGCTGAAAGGAAAGCTCTACACCGCAGTTGTGCGTCCTGCGCTTACAAATGGTTCAAAATGTTCTCGTATAAGAAACATGAGAGCAAATTGACAGCAGCTGAGATGACTGAAGGTTGTTGCACATTTGGTCCGATTTTAGGCATGTCTGATAATGGATTCGAAAAATGTAAACAAGTGTATTGCTTCGGATGACAGAGAGCTTACATACTAAATTTCAGCTTTTTAGCTCAAAGATTAAAACCTAAAAATTGGTGACATACGGACGGACATCGCTCATTCGACTCCGAATCACTTCGGTCTCGATCATATTATGCCCTTAAGATCTTGGGGTTCTATCGCTATTATTTCTATATGTTACATTTTCGCTGTATCAAACTTAATATACTTTATTCCTGTGGAACAGGGTATAAAAAAGTTTTAAGTAACTGCGTTTTGGGCCGTTGCTTAGGTAAAAAGATTGCGATTACGTGCTTTTTCGAAAAAAAAATATGTTTTGAGTTTTGAAACGATTAGCTATCTCTCACGATCTATGCCTCCGAGGAAAACAAGTATGAACATTTTTTGTAGGTATAAAAAAGCTAACGGGGAATGGGCAAGAGAAGACAAAGAGAAAGCGATTTTGTTTGATGAATATTTAAAAGAAACATTCAAGCCTTTCGACGGTCCACCGTTGGCTGACGTTCAAAACAACAACGGGAACCTGATAGCTTTAAAATGAAAAAAGTTTCGTTAGTTGAACTCCGACAGACAATAAGCAAACATTAAAAAAGTGAGGCCATGGGTTACGACCTGATTACTGGCGAAATATTGAAAGTACGACCAAAAAAGGCACTAGTCAAGCTACTTTATATGATTAACGCTTCTCTTAGACTTCTATACGTTCCAAGACAATGAAAAGTTGCTGAAGTTATTATGGTTCCAAAACCGGGGAAATGTGCAAATGATAAAAAATCTTATAGGCCCATATCGCTTCTGCCGATAATATCGAAAGCATTCGAGAAACTTCTGCTGAAGCGATTACAACCAATAATTGCAGAAAGACGTTTGATCCCGGATCATCAATTCGGTTTCAGACCTATCCATTCCAAAATAGATCAAGTCTACAGAATAACGCATGAAATTGAAAAAGCCTTAGAAGGGGAAAAAATATGTTCAAGTGCTTTCCTCGACGTACATATAAGCATATATAAAAAACTGCTTTTGTACAGGCAGGTGTTAAAGCCGTGTTGGACATACGGTGTACAACTTTGGGGTTGTACCAAGCCGAGCAACATGTCCATGTTACAGACTTTCCAAAGCAAGGCACTTAGAGCAATTGTAAATGCTCCATGGTATATTACGAATAGTGATATTCACAGAGATTTAGAAATAGCTACTGTGAGCGAAGAAGTAACAAACTTTGCTCGAAAGCTTAGACGAGCGTCTTCATGTTCATTGCAACAATGAAATGATCCGTACTCTTAACGAGACTCTTAACGATGTAAACAACGAGCGACGACTACAAAGAACAAGACTCTTCGATCTAGCGACGTAGGGTGAAGCCGCACGAACTGACGGTTTTAGTAGGTGCATTCACTGGATAGCAACCTAGCCAACGCGATAAACACTACGAAAGCGTAAAGGTCTTGTTAAGTTAACTTAGTTAGTTTCCGCAAGGGCACTTCGCTTAGGTGAGGTGACGGGCTTGACGACCCCGCGGACCCTAGTTTGTTTTTTCGGGGACAAATCCAAACCCCGCAATCAACCCTTTCCACGCATCCCTCTCATCGCTTTCTTCCTTCCCCTTCTATCCAACTGTTAGTGTACTCTAACCTACAGGAGAAGTAGTAAAAACTCACAAATCATAATGAATGGACAACTTAAAGGATGTTTCTACTCCAGGTGGTACCGGCGATAGCCAAAATCCACCTGCAGTCTTTTCGACTGCGGTCGGGGCACGGATTCTGGAGGCCCCAACATTCATTTTTGATATACCCTCCGACTCTTGTAGCTCGGTATCCGACTCGCTCGGAAATCTGAGCATGAGTGAGGCTGCTACCCAGTGCACTGCTACTGACGCGACGACTCGGAATACCCTTGTGGTTGAACGGGCTCCGGAAGAGGCGGGCTCTGAGGTGCGCCAAACTAAGGGTCGGCGGAAGAGGAAAAGGAAGCGGCAGATCGATAAGTCGCGCAAAGAAGCTTTACGGGCTGAAGGCACTGCTAGTCCGGTCGGCTCTTCGGCGATTTCCATGAAGCGGGACAGGTCGCTGGAAGTCTCACCAACTGAAGGAAATCAGTCCTCTACATCGGATATCGCCTCCTCTTCTGCTGAACCGAAAAGCAAGAAAAAACCCAAGCTCATTACGAGTAACGCCCTCAGGCTCTTGTGTCTGCTTGCGCCCGGTCTCCGAGTGAAGCCGGTGCCTCTCCCATTGAAGGGTGCAGTGCTGGCGGATCGAAACCGGACGTCGCGAGCACTCCCACGGGCATGAGTCCAGAAAGCGCACAAAGCGTCAGTGCTGCCCGTGCACTGGTGATGGATGCTGGTGATGTGACCTTAACAGGCTGCAGCACTAGTGGACAGAACTGTGTCGACGAGGGCGGTCCTGAAGGTCAGTGCGCCACTGAACCTAGAAAACCTTTTGAACGCACGACAGCTAAGGTGGGAAATCAGAGGCGTTCTTATCGGAATGCTGCTGTCTCCTCCTTAGCAGTTCGAATTGGGAAAGCAGGTAATGATAACAGTTTGAGTGCTGCGGAGTGCGAACACTGCAAAACTCGACTGTTAGAACTTGCTGAGGCAACTAATGCTTGTATACAGGTGGAGAGCTGTGCTTTGAAGGACGGAACCTTTTGGGTGAAGACCTCATCGCAGCAAACCTCTGAATGGCTATGCAGTATGGTGCCGAAAATCCCTCCCCTTGGGACCTCAACTCAAAAAACGGCGGATGTGCTGAAGCGTTTGCGAGCCCAGAATCCTGGCCTCGACACAAAAGCCTGGATTGTCCGTTCGCATAGACCAAAAAAAAATCGTCTTAATGAAGATGGTAGTTGTTTGGTCGTGGGCATGGACATGGCTTCTGCCGAGGTCATTGAATCTAGGTACAACATGCGTCCCTATCTGCATTTTGGTAGGATTCACTTCCGCTTCAATGCCAAACAACGCTAATAGTGTACGTAACCCTGAGTCTACATCCATAATGTTTACTCAGATTAACCTACAGCACTGCAAGGCCTCTACTGCTCTTCTAAGTAGCAGGCTTGCGGCATGTAGTACAAAAACATGCATAACATCCATCCAGGAACCATGGGTGTGGAAAGGTAACATCTGTGGTCTTGGTGGGTTGAGTGCTTCACACGACATTCTTTACGATAAGAAGTCCGAAAGACCTAGGACTTGTCTTATCGCATCCAAATCCTTAGAGGCCGTCACGATCGAACGGTTTTGTGCCCAAGATCTGGTTGCTGCCTCTATTCCCTGCCATGCTAACGGCAAATAGGAAACCTTTGGGAGGATATCGCCAGATAGCACCCTGTCAGATCACAGATACATCGAATTTCAAATCAATCGCGAAGTTCTACCTTTGCAAGAGAGGAGAAATCCGATAAAAACGAATTGGTCACAGTTTAGAGAGGAGCTTGGCCACTCTGTTCAAGTTCCACTCAAACTGAGTTCACGACAAGGGGTAGAGATGTCTGCTCAAAATCTGAACAGCATCCTTACCCGTTGTTTTGAACTCGCGTGCCCAGTTACGAAAAACCTCCGTAGAAAATCGGTACCTTGGTGGAATGCCGAACTGCAGCGTATTCGCAAAGAGACCAGGAAGCTCCTGAATCGGTCCTTAAAAACTAATTTAGTAGAAGACTGGAATCTATATCGATCAAGGCAAAAGGATTTTAAGAGACTTATTCGCAAGTCGAAAAATGACTCTTATAAAAAATTTTGTGACGAGATCGAATCTCTAAATGAAACTAGTAAGCTTGTGAAAGTTCTTCAGAGGAACAGACCAAGCAGACTCGCTTCAATACTCAAACCTGATGGCACCTACACTGAGGCCAAGGCGGAGACCTACAGTCTTCTCCTTGAGACTCACTTCCCGGGAAATCAGGTCATCACGTGCTCTTCAGTGGTACCGGCTACGGTGGCCACTGCAGCACCAGCGAACACAACGCGGCTTAACTGGTACATTGCATCAAGAATGGTGACTGATGACGCTATCAAATATGCTATTGCATCTTTTGAGAGCTTTAAGTCACCTGTGTTCAATGAGATTTACCTGTCCCTAAGGTGAGTTGTATCTAAGTTGGGTCGTCTTGGCCAAGTTGGGTCTGGACAAGTTCGGTTGGAATAAGGCTGCTCACACCCAATCATATATGATTTGAGCCTAAAAGTATGCAACAATAAATGCTAAAGTACAGTAATGAGCTGCGCGTTCTTAGGATATACTTTATTTTTTGTCTTCCTAAAAGTATGATATAATAAGTATAAGACAGATTTATTTACACACTACAGTAGGGCTCGAAAAGATGCACGCGAATTCAAAGAAGTTAATTGGAGCACTATAATTAATTTGGAAATCGTTTGATTTGATTTATTTCTCGAATTAACGACCTAGTGGTACGCTTGGGATACTTAACTCGCATTTATAAGATGATGCACGCAATCCTGAGTATTCGGCTATGATGACTGTTATTTGTGCTCACTGTGCGCACTCCATCGGCAGACATTACTGCCATCCAAGAAATGCGGTGGGACGGGCCGGGCAAAAGAAGGATGAAAAACTGCGACTTCTACTATGGCGACTGCTAACGGTATCAAAGCCAGGGCTACGGCAAAAAGTCTTGAGGTTCAGCCCGGTAAGCGAGCGCCTCGCGACGATCCGCATCAAGGCTAAATTCGCCAACATTAGCCGCGCGCATGCCCCCACAAAGAAGAAAGATGACGAGACCAAAGATATTTTCTACGAGCTCCTGGACAAAACTTACGAGCAATGCCCTAGCTACGACATTAAGATTGTCCTAGGCGATTTTAATGCCAAGCTAGGAAGGGAGGGCATCTTTGGTCGTACAAACTCCGATAACGGATTCAGGCTGATCGACTTTGCTGTGAGGCGACACGTTGTGGTAGCTAGTACACAGTTCCCGTATCTCAATATCCACAAAGTGACATGGAGATCTCCCGATCAATCAACTGTCAACCAGATTGACAACATTGCGATCGACGCAAGGCACCCCTCCAGTATCCTGGATATCCGAACTTTCCGAGGGGCCAACATTGACTCGGATCACTACCTTGTTATAGCCAAGGTACGGCTGCGGATATTACGACCAGCGCCAAGTAATGGAAATACTGTGAGGAAGTTTGACGTCGGCCGACTACAATCACAAGAGATCGCCAGGTCCGTCTCCAACCGAGTCTCTCAAAACCTTCTACGAAGTCCTATGCAGCCAGCATCAAGTACTGATAGCCAGTGGCAACTTTGCCAAAATGCCATCAGAGACGCCGCCTCTGAAGTACTGGGTTTCACACGGCCACCACAACGAAACCCCTGGTTTGACGATGAATGCCGGCAAGCACATGCAGCTAAACAGAAAGCATATAAAGCGGCGCTGCACAGAAGGACTAGAGCTGCTCGCGAGCTCTACGAGCAGAGGAGGAGAGAGGAACACCGGCTTCTCCGAAGGAAAAAGAGAGAGCACGAGAAGCGCGCAGTGGAAGAGATAGAGAGATATTACAACAGGAATGAGGTTAGAAAGTTTTACCAAAGGATCAAAAGGTCCTGCCAAGGGTATAAACTTCGAACTGAAGCCTGTAAGGACCACCAAGGGAACATCGTTGTAGAGTCGCAGTCGGTGCTGAGGATTTGGAAAGACCACTTCTGCAGACTGTATAACGGCGAGGACGAACCAAATACCGCTGTCAGGCAGAACGACCATTCAACCCGGGCGAAAACGTTACCGACGAAGCATACGAACGATACCGCCCACCCGACCTGGAGGAGGTGAAAGTAGCTGTAACTAAGCTCAAGTGCAACAAAGCAGCCGGAGCAGACGGCCTAGCTGCCGAACTTTTTGCATCCGTTGGCGATGAGCTGTTTAGGAGCATGCACCTGCTCATCTGCAAGATATGGTCGGGAGAAAGCATGCCCGTCCAATAGAACCCCAGTATTGTTTGCCCGATCCTGAAGAAAGGAGACCCTCTGAGTTGTGCCAACTACAGAGGCATTAGTCTTCTTAAAACATCGCATACAATATCTTTTCTGCTGTACTGTGTGAACGCCTCAACCCGTTTGTCAACAATCTGATAGGCACATATCAGTGTGGCTTTAGGCCAGGAAAGTCCACCATCGATCAAATATTCACACTGCGGCAGATCTTGGAGAAAACCCAGGAATTCCAAATCGATACACACCACCTCTACATAGATTTCAAGTTTAGTTTTATAGATAGATTTCAAGTTTAATCATAGATCTAGTTTTGGCATCCCTGCCAAACTCGACAGTCTGTGCAGGAGGACGATGGAAAATTCACGTTGTTCCGTCAAGGTCGGCAAAAACCTCACCGACCCTTTTGATGTCAAAAAAGGATTTAGACAAGGCGACGCGCTATCATGCAACTTCTTTAACATCATACTTGAGAGAATTGTGCAGAACTCTCGCGCCAGCACCAGAAAAAGACAAAGCTGGCTGGCGAAGCTTGTTGGCTGAGGCCCAGGTCCACCCCGGAGTGTAGCGCCACCTTAAGTAAGTAAGTAAGTGCGCACTCCAGATTAGTTCAGTCAAAACAGCAGACATTCACCTACCTAACCATCCGTCTGCGACGGATTGCAAATTGCCCTACTTTACCAAAAAAGGAAGCTGCCACGCAAAAAAGTGGGCGAGATATAAAAATATACCTGTTGAATGCTTTATGCTAGGTGGCTGAATACATTTCGGAATAAAACTCTGCCTTTTTATCTAAAAAAAAATTCTTAAGCCACACCCACAAAAGTGGGCGGAGGCATATACTATATATATAAAAAAGTTAGGTTAGTTAAGGTAGGGTTGCTAGCAGCCAAGGCCACCAGCTCGCACAGGCCTACGAGGGCCCTTAACGTCAGCCTATAGGCACGGTGGTAGGAAATAAGGCCCCAATGAAATAAAGCCCGAAATTAAAAATGAAATAGGCCCCAAAAGTAGGGCTTTATTTCATAATGAAATATGACCCGCCGCTAAATATCACGCTGCTCCGTCAAGGTCGGGAAAGACCTCACCGACCCCATTCGATGTCAAAAAAGGATTTAGACAAGGCGACGCGCTGTCATGCGATTTCTTTAACATCGTACTTAAGAAAATAGTGCAGAACTCCCGCGCCAACACCAGAGGTACAATGTCTTAAAAGTCCGTTCAAGTGACATAATCGGAAGAACAAAGCGTGAAGCCCTCGTGTGTATTGGGACGGAAGCGGTGAATATGGGTTTAGCAGTCAACGAGGGCAAAACCAAGTATATGCTGTCATTAAGAAAAGGCACCCAACACCGACGTCTCTTGGACAAAACTTCACCATCGACAGCTATACCTTTGAGGTAGTTAGGGACTTTGTCTACTTGGGTTCCGGTATCAATTCAGACAATGACACCAGCGCTGAAATCAAACGGAGGATAACTTCTGCTAATTGCTATTTCTTTGGCCTAAGTAGTAAGTTTGAGTAGCAAAGCCCTTTCTCCAGCAACTAAAGTGTCCATGAATATGAGACCCCATGTCCATGGGAGTCTCATCATCCCAGTCCTGCTTTAGGGTGCAGAAACATGGACCCTGTCAAAGGCGGAAGAAAACGCTTAAGGCTGTTTCGAGAGGATAATTCTTCGGAAGATTAAAGGTCCCGTCTGCATAGACGGAGTAGGAGATATAACACGGAACTGTAAGGGCTGTACAGCGACACCAGCCTAGCCAAAAAAGTCAAACAACGTCTACGATGACTGGGTCATCTAGAACGGACAGACACCAACGCCCCGGCCCGGGGGATGAAATCTTCGAATCCATCCCGCAAGGACGGCGCTGTAGAGGAGCACCGAGACTCTGGTGGCGCACGCAATTGGAAGGGGACCTTAGCCAACTTCGCGTGCGAAACTGGATACGGCTAGCTAGAGACAGAGCTGACTGGCGAAGCTTGTTGGCTGAGGCCCAGGTCCACCCCGGACTGTAGCGCCACCTTAAGTAAGTTAGTAAATATAACAAGTTGTTGTTGCATTTCATGCTTTTTTTTGGGGGCCTTATCTAATTTTTTAGTTTCGGGCCTTATTTCATTGGGACCTCATTTCCTGGAGCCTATAGGGACAACCTGTAAGGATAGAAATGTTAGTATATATATGATACTTAGCTCGTTGAAGTATCCTGAGCTTCGAAGAGAAACTTGGCCCAGCCGAAGTCCCTGCTGAACTTCACGATATTCGCCACCCTAGAAGTTTTAAACGTTGCCTGCTCCCTCTTGGACATTGGCAGAGGAGGGGTTTTACATCTTCTTCAGCTTCGGGATCGTAACAGCCCCTGGAAATGTATAGTTGGTGGTTATGATTATTAGTTTCGCTGAGGATTTTCACGACAGGTTGTGCCCTGTTATAACTCTTGTGGCTATGGCCAAAGATGGCCTTTTTAGTGCTATAAGCTTTTATGACTTTCTGTTGTCTATGGATGGCCATAGTGCCTTTGTATGGCCGCAACTTTACAGATTTTCCCACTTATTTTGGGTTATAAAATGTTGTAGGCATTTTTCTGAGCTCAAAAGAGAGCGGAGGATGAGCCCTTTTATCTGCTGTAGTGATGCTTAGATGTAAGCCTTTTCATTTCCGATGAAGTAAAACAATGGGGATATTATTCTGTCTGCTTAGAAATCTGAGTTCTGAGCGACCGAGGCCTACTTCACGAGATTTTACTGTTGGTTTTGCAAGGGCCGTAATGGCTGCTTGGCTGTCTACGTAAATGGAAATATCCTCCTGTGAAACTTCCAATATTTTGGCCTTTTCAGCGGCTGAAAGTATTGCTAGAATTCCGGCTTGGAAGATACTGTAGGAGTTCAGCAGTCTTCCGCTTGTTAGGAAACCGAGTTTCTCAGAGCATAAACCTGCTCCAGTACCCTCACTTAATTTAGATAGGGCTATCTGTGCAGGCTGCTATCTCGGAGTGGATAACAACATTATCCAGCCTCCAGTTTTCTCAGTGAATAGTGCAGTCTTGATTTAAGCTTGGATTAGACTGCATACTTGACGTAAAAAGAAAAATATTTGCAGCATTTTTCTTTTTAGGTAAATCAAATATGCCAAAATGGCATGCTGTCTAATCAAACTCTTATTGCGCTTTCTGCAGCGCTTTCTTAAATGCATGGATCAATAGGCGTTAGATTAAGGATGGTTTCTGACCTCACGGTAGGAGTGGATCTCAGAACATCTGTGGTGACGAGACTAGCCATTCTTCGGATCTTAGTTAAGGTTTTTTATTTCTGTTTGGTTAAGCCTGTCACAAGACGCAGCATCCATACGTGAGTATGGCTCTTATTATAGCTGTGTAAAATTAGTTTGCTATACTAGGGGAAGGACCGCCTTTTTTCCTTTTTAAACTTTTTATACCCCATCCCATAGGATTGGAGGTATATTAAGTTTGTCAAATAGTTTGTAGCACGCTGAAATAATAATGGTAGACCCCCAAGACCTTAAGACCGAATTCTGAATCGAATAAGCCATGTCCGTCCGTCTGTGTGTCACATGTTTTTAGGCTGATATTTCGAACGTAAGCTCCATCTAAGTCATGGGAAGCAGTTTAAGTGTAAAAAATTTTGTAATCCGCCCAACGACACGCCCACAATCGGTCTAAATGTGAAACTACCTCCAGATCTTTCAAAACTGTATGACGTCTTAAAAGGCTGAAATTTGGGTTTTAGCAGCTCCTATTGAATGTAAGACAAAAAAAAAGAAAAATTTAATTGGTAAACCTCCTCCAGTGGGCGTGGCATCTATTTTAAGCGTAAATTTTTTAATTCGTTTTACTCAATTTTTTGTTACAAATTGAAAAAAAAAACATAATATTTGCCAGAAAAACGTAATTCCGACTGGCCTAATACAGGAAAGCATGAAACAAAAAAATTAGCAGGTAAGGTAAACGAGAATTCAATACAAATTTCGTTCAAACGAAGTTTTTAGCCATGCCCCCTTTTTGAGGTCGATTTTTCAAAAATATTGAATCTGAACCAATGTAATGCATTTTTACGTGCATTTAAGCGTAACTTGGAAATATTTGTTAATATGATGGTTCGTAATAAGGAGCGGTTGGACCCTTTTCGAAGTTTGCACGACTTATAAAATTTAAAAAAAAAAACAATAACATCAGCATTTGGGCTACGATGGGCTTTACGGACTGTAACTTCTGCGTTCACACTGTTGCACTTACTCACTAGTTTTTTCTATGTTTAGTTTAGGTTCCAGCTGAGGTTACTCTCTAGAATGATACCCAGATATTTAGCGCTTTAAGATAATTGAAGAGTTAAGGTTTCATGTGTTGGTAGCTCTACATCCGGGATTGACCTCTTGTTTGTAAAGAGGACAAGCTCCGTTTTAGACCGTTTGATTCGTACCATCGGCTGAGTCCGTTTAGTGCAACTTGTATTAAGTCAACAAGTGTTGGCAAGAAATTGCCACGTACTATGGTTTCATCGGTGAGTGGTTGAGTTTCATTCGATTTGTGTTCATAACAAGAAGCCATATGAGAGGTGAGAGACCTCCATCTTGCGGGGTTCCTCTGATGGTAGACATCCTTTAAATGATATTATTCGGTTTTTAAGAATTGCGACTATAAAGTCATAGTCTCAGTATCTTTGAGCGCATTTTCAATAGCTTCGGTGGTTCTTAAAGCCACTGTAGGGATATTAGATCTAACTCGGAGGAATAAAAGACAGAATTTCTTATACATATAATAATGTATTTAATTCTACTTAGCTTTTGGTACCAGAAAAAGTGAGTTCTCAGTCTTTTGCACAGACTTATACTAGGGTACACACAACGAATTATCTTAAGATTGTTCAGATATTAAAACTTCAGTTTGTTGTACTGTACCAGTGACAGTTAGGATTTCCATCCACGGCGATTCTATAGGACCTTCTCTATCAAGAAACACTGCGAGGGCGTATTCTTTTACTTGCAATGACGCTTCTATAATATAAAAAAGCTTTCCCTACCGACCTGTCTTTCAGGTAAGCGTGCTGGTTGGAGATCATATTTATTGGATTAAGTTTGCTGGGTATGTGAGTGTCGATGAGCCTCTCGAGAGTTTTTACCAGAAAGGATGACAAACTTAGCCTGCTGATGGCTGCTCTTACTTACTTTAGGGATAAAGATAACATTAACTTCCCGCCACGCTTTGGGAAGTATACATATATGAGACATCCACGGAAAATTTGTGTTATCTTCGGGTTTATTAAAGTTTTTGTCATCTGCAGCATAACTGGAAGTATGCCGTCAGGTCCAGCTGAGGTGTATGGTTCAAATGAGTCAATAGCAACTTTCTTCACACAGATAATGTCCTTTATTGTTTATTTGCAATATCTGTGGCTGGTGTGGTGTGTTGATTGCTTTATTCGGATATTTTCCCTCAAATTATTAATGTAGTTTTTTGTCAAATTTTATGTATGTATATTTATTGCAAAACAGTAATTTTAAGTTGAAACCCCTTTAAAAAAGTGGGCGTAGTCAATATAAAGGTCAAACTTTTTCTGCTGTCTCAAAGACAATGACAAGGCAATGTCACATACCAAAAATTAGAGCACTAGCGCCATTGTAATATACTGCAAAAATTTGAAAAAAGTATTTTGAAAAACTAGGGATGGTCGCCTAGGTCGACTAGTCTCATGTAGTGGCCTCGTCTGTAGGCATATTCAACTAATTTTCAAACTTGATTTGAAGGACTGGACTTCCAGCTCATTCAAACAAATTTCAGCACTCTAGCCTAAAACTCAAGGCCTTAAAGTTGTTTACATACGGATGGACGTACGGACACGGCTTAATAGATTCTCCGGTCATTTCATCATTTTCGGCGACCGCTTATCCTTAGAAGGGTCGCAGAGCGAGGACGGCTTAATGGTCGTTCCATCGTTCCCGATCCTCCACCACCAACTTTAGAGACACAGGCGCGATCCCCAGACGGGTCTCGGAGATGTTACTCACCTGATTCCACCACCTTTTTCTTGGCCTACCAGTCGGGAGACGTGCTCGCACCTAGGGTAACATAACTTGTCTGAGAGGTCTTTTGGAGGGCATGCAAACAACGTGTCCAAACCATAGAAGAATTCATTGTTCCAATCGCAGAAGCAGCTGCTCAATATTAAGATTCCTACGAATACTGACGTTTCTCACTCTTTCTCACTCTATCTCATTTCGGCAGCCTATACGCGCGATTATCCTTGTAAATCAACGTTTATCCAAGTATAGTAGCTTATGTTACCAGCATTCGCAATATATAAATTTCCCTAGGTAATTATGATTATTCGAGCTATTATTAAGGGTCCGCCATCTAACGTGTTTTTTCAACGAGTGCTTATTCCGTTAATGGTAGCACTTAGCTCATGTCTGATTTGACAGGTAATTAGTTTTATCCTTCCGCGGAACGAATGTGGTTGTCTATACGCTTGAAAAACGCTGTGAAATATTGAATGTGTGCAAAAATTGCGTACGGATTTTGGAAGAAGAGAAGCACCGTCAGCTCCGTATGTTCCTTATCTTGTGAAAAAAGTGAAAGAAAATGGCATCCTTATCGATAAGCCAATTCATTAAAGCCTCAGATAAGCCTCATTGAAAAGCCAAACCAGTGCGTACACCCGAGAAAATTGCTGCTGTGGCAGAAAGTGTGCGTGAAGCGCCATCAACATCAATTCACCGTCGTTCTCAACAATTGAACATTTCGGAGACATCATTGAGACGAATTTTGCATAAAGACCTTGGTATGACGCCATACAAAGTCCAATTGGTTCAGGAGTTGACGCCAACTAACCATACAATGCGTTTTCGCTTCGCTTAGTGGGCCTGCGATCGACTTAGAGAAGATGCCGATTTTGCCAAAAAATCATCCTTTCAGATGAAGCTCATTTTGATCTTGGCGGGTATGTAAACAAACAAAATTGTCGCATTGGCACAGAAAACCCGCACGCATACATTTAAAAGCCGATACACCCAAAACGAGTCACTGTTTGGTGCGGATTTTGGTACAGAGGCATAATTGGGCCATTTTTCTTCGAAAATGAGTAAGGTGTTGCCGTTACAGTCAATGGCGATCGTTATGGGGCCATGTTGAAGAGCTGGATGTTGGCAACATTTGGTTTCAACAGGACGGCGCTATGTGCCACACAGCTGAAGCTACACACTCGATGTTTTGTGTCCTATTTTTGAAGATCGCATTATAAGCCGCAGAGCGGATGTCGTTTAGCCACCTCGGACCTGCGATTCGACACCGTTGGACTATTATTTGTGCGGTGCCGTAAAATATAAGTGTTACGCCAACAAGCCAGAGACAATTGACGCTTTAAAGGACAATATTCATGAAGTCATTGGTGAAATACAGCTGCACACAATCGATAATGTGCTTGAAAATTGGACCGATCGTGTAGGCATGGCCAGCTGAGGCAGGCATTTGAATAAAATTATTTTCCATTATTAACCGGAAGGAATGTACCTACTTTCAAATATAAAAATAAATTTGAGAAAATATTCAGTATTTTTCTTATAGCATTTTAAGAAACAAAAGTTATTTGGCGGGCCTACTTTTGCTTGGAAATTCTTTTCTATTTCCACCGCGGTCACTTGAATAATCATGTTATTCATATAAGATATTTTTTTTCGATTTGGAGTGAACTTTACGAGAAATCGGGTTTTTAAAGATCTAACAAGTTAAAATTGGGCATGGTCTATATTGTGGGCGGTTCAAAATTTTTGCCTTATTAAAGGTCTTGCGCCAATATTGCTCCGAATCAAAATTAAAGTTCCTATGACTTGTCTAATTTGACCAAAAAGCATTTTGAAAAAAATGCGAAATAGAGGGTGTCTCACATTGAAGCCAGTAGTGGGCGTGGGCGTTGACGAGTTAGGCCAATTTTCACACTTTGTCTGTGCAACAGAAGATCCAAGCCGTGTACAAGGTTTCAGCTCTCTAGCTTGATTCTGAAGACCTAGAATTTTCACACATACAGATAGACGAACATGGCTCAATGGATTCACCTGTCCGTCTCGATCATATCTCTACAAGGTCTTAAGGGTCTACGATGATTATTTCACTGTGTTACAAACTATCCACCACTAAAATTAATATACCCTCGGTCGGGTATAATTATAAGACAAATATTATAATAAGATATTTGATAGATAGATAGATAGATTCTTCTTTATTTCATGTATATAGTACAAAATTTAGTGGTTTGAAAATACCAACATGGCAACAATAGCCGTCTACCGGGAATGACAATTAATTGATACACAAGAATTATAACAGAAGTAAAGATGTGACAAAAAAGAAAATAAAAGAGAAAAATAAAAAAAATATAACAAATTTCTTATTTTTTTTTTTAAGAATAGAGAGAAAAAATAAGAAATAGATATAAAGCAGGGGTGAGGCTTCTCTAAGGTGAAAACTGATAGTTGATCATCACATTTTTCATTTCGGGATCCCGTAAGGTGATGATCACAGTGATCATTCATTTGATGATGAATTTCAGCTAACAGCTATTTTAGTGTCATTTTCAATTAAAGCTAGCCGTGTTTTTGCAATAATTGGCTTCTCTTTGCGGTTTTTTCTAAACTTCGTCAGCTTTAGTGATAGGTACCTCTGTACCTTTGATATGTGTTGTGTACCTCAGTGAGTTTGCTTTTCAGTCTAAAAACTAATAAAATAGAAAGTGGACATTTCAAAAATTTAGGGACTTCCTACATCAATATTCAAAGTATTTGTTTTCCATTCTGGGATTGATTTTTCAATTCCAGCAAAAATTTTTCTTAACAACCTGCAAAAAATTTCCCGTTTTGTTTTGGAGTGGTTTTTCCAACACAAATAAGTGAATCGTAATAAAGCTGCCATGAAATCGGCAATCCTTTCGATTTGGTGTTTGTTTTTTTGAAACCTTGAATTAATGAGTTAAAGTAATTCAAACAAAAATAATAACTTATAATATGTATATACATTTCTATATTGTAGTAATAAAATATAATTGCTTGTGGCGAAAAACACAAACAAAAGTAAATTAGGGTTATTAGGGTTTAGGGTTATTTTGGTGATCACTTTACAGAGAGCAAAAACAAGTTGATGGTCAATTTTGATTATCAACATGTTGACTATCAGCCATCACTTTAGAGGATTTCACCCCAGGTATCGAAATATTATATATAGGTAAATATATCCAGAAGGTATAAAATGGGTGAGCGAGGGGTTAAGAACAATTTTGATGATTTGCAACATAAAACTTACTAATTTTGAAGTGATTTAAAACACAAAAAGTAGCAATTTCACATGAATCGCAACATATAGAAAAATATAGATTTGGAAGACCTTTGTCCAACTTTAATTTAACAAACACCAGAATGTCAACCTGGCAGACGGTTTTTTTTAAACCATGTCACAATCTAGACTAAGATACAAATTAATGTTAAATTAAAGTTGAATAAAAGTCTTCTAAATCTAAAAAAAATCTATAGAAAAATATAAATAAATAAATTTAGATTTTAAAGCAAGGGCTTTGGGTACAAAGTACGGCAGAGATGGGCTTGTTGGTTAGACTATTTGGCCAAGGCTGTGATTTTATGAGAAAACAAAATATAAATAAGTTCATACCTACTAAACATTGTAACTCTACACGCAACACTGAAAGCATTTCAACATTATTATTTTCACTAGTTATCCATTTTCATTTTCATTCATATTACATTTTCTTGTTATTTAATTTCTATAAACTGTATTCAAACATTCACTCATTAGTGTACTATAAAATATTATTAAAATCATCCTAAAAGTATACACCAATATTGTAACAACTTTTAAACAGCTGATTGTAAAAGCTATAGTAGGCTATGGTTAGCAAAAGCTCGCACATCAAATAAAAAGCTCTGCTAGAGGTGTATAAAAGGTCTGCACCGATCGCAAAACGAGGCTCTTGTTCAATCGGGAGTTTGAATTGACGATCTGCGATACGGGTGATTAGTCCTATCCCAAATTGTCAATCCACACTTTCTGCGCGTTAGTTCTTTTGGTAAATTTGTCGACCTTGTGGCTATTGCCGATTTGTTTTCTCCTTTAGAGTCAGTCACTACAACAGGCACGGCGGTTCTTGGATTGCTTGCCCGTGTGTGAAAGATCCTCAAGGAAGCTTTGCTTACCTCGCGCATTGGTCATTTTCCTGTAATTTTGTTCGTCAAGAGTTTTGAATAAAGATTTGAAAAGCAAGCTCTGGTTTCACTGCACTCCAGGGTGCGAATTGTTGGACTTAATCGGAAAACCACGCAAACCCAAGCTCTACCAAACTACACTGGCGCCCACAGGCTTGTTACACTGGCACCCAACTAGCGGCCCGATTTAAGCCGACGACGAGTCATTCGCTACGTTCAAACGTCACGACGGAGCGGAATTTGGAAAACCCCCGAAAAAGCGCGCGGATAGCAGCATTGCGATCGAAAAACAAGGAATCTAACAAATCTGAGGAGGCACACAGCGCCCAAAGAAGTGCGCGCATAGCGGCTGTGCAACCAGCAACGGAGGAATCTGACGAATCTGAGCCTGAGGAAGAATACGACTCAGTGGAATCCGAGGTGTTATACGATTCAGCAGAATCTAAGGTGACTGAAGAAGCAGAAGAATCGGACGATTCAGTGGAATCTGAAGTTTCAAACAGTTCAGAGGAAGTCGAAATGGCACAACTTTCGGCTGAACAGCTCAAGGAGCTAATTGGGGCAATGTCCACATTGCCATCAAGCAAAGGCAGCTTCAGCCATTGCATGGAACGCTTCCGAGGCGAAAAAGACCCGACAGTCGTCGAAAATTTCATTACCTCTATTCAGATTTTTAAAGAGATAGAGAGGATCTCTGACGAAGACGCAATAAAAAGCTTTCCGCTTCTTTTGCAAGACAGTGCTGCAACATGGTGGCAAGGTGTGAAAGCAGAAGCAACAACGTGGAAAAGTATCATCAGCTTATTGCGCAACAATTATGCTCCACCTAAGCCAGCATACCGAATTTTTCTCGAGCTATTTGAGAAAAAACAAAAGGCATCTGATCCAACAGATGAGTTCATCGCCACTAAGCGTGCATTGTTTTCCCAACTCAGCGAACAAATTCTTTCGGAATCAATGATGGTGGACATGATTTATGGATTATTAGGAATCCACATCCGCGACGGAGTCCCCCGAGACGACGTCAAGACTTTTAAAGACCTGATTTCTAGAGCAAGAGCAGTAGAACTCAGCATTGCTGAAAGATCTTCTCAGCACACTTCTAACGTCTCCATTGATACGACTGGAAAGAAGAAAAAATGCAATTTTTGCAAGCACACAGGTCATGTCATAAGTGAATGCCGGAAAAAGGAAAGACACGATCGAGAAAGATCGCAGCCCATTCCTTCAGAGCCAAAAATCCACTGCTATAAGTGCAAAGCGTCGGGTTATATCCGCTCGAATTGCCCAACTTGTAAAGAGTTACCAAAAGGTCCAACAACGGTCTCTTTTAACTGCATAAAGACCACCCTGAGCGCAGATCTGCCAACAATACCCATTGCTTCCCATGGAGAAACGGGAATAGCCTATTTGGATACGGCGGCTCGCACAAGTGTTGCTGGAAGGCAATTATTTCTTCACCTTCTCAAAAACGGAACTCGCTTTCAAAAGGCAAGTGCCGACGTCACATTAGCTGATGGTGACGCAAAAATCCAAGATATTTACATGGGCGATACAAACATCGTAATTGGTAATCGACTGAGGCCAATAAAATTTCTGGTCTTACCGAAAGCCACTGGCAATCGGACCCTGATTGGCATCGATTTTTGGAGGAAAACGGCATAGTGCTAGACTTAGGCCAACGAATGTGGTATTTTGGAGACCAAAAAGATAAAACGTTTGACTTTTACGACACCTCCACTACCAAGGTCATGAAAAACGCCTTCGATTTGACCACTTTCTTGCCAAACATGAAACAGTTCAATCCTATCTCACCCATTGCGGATACGCCAAAACACATCCAGCAGTTGGCAAACATTGAAGTAGCCAACGAAGTTCAACAAAACATGCCAGACTCACCTGTATTGTTGCTGCAACATTCATCAGTTTTCTTGTCTTGGGCGCAGAGCAAAAGTAAAATTTCACCCCTTGCTGCAACACCAAGGCCAGAAGAATATCTCGGACCGAGAACACCAACAAAAAGGCGTAAAACAGACGGCAATGAATACTCACCACACTCAATCCAAACCATTTTTACCAATACATTAAGAAGCAACGAAATCACACCTGAACGGAAAAGAGACCAACCAAATCTATTCCCAGCATTAATCCGAGTAACAGACGAAGATGAGATCGAGCTTGAGCCCTTTTTCACGGAAATCCTTACAATCGACATCAAACTACGAGAAGATGAAGCGGTCGCCTTAAGCTCCAGTGAAAGGGATGCTCTCAATACACTATTGATGAAACAGAAAGAGGTATTTGGCCCACTATCTGAACCAACGCCATTCGCAGTCCATACAATTGACACTGGAGATCATAGCCCAATTGCAACAACACCTTACCGATTATCACCCAACCGAAAGACGCAGTTGAAAACCGAACTGGCAAAGTGGTTGGAATCCGAGATCATCGAGGAGTGCGAATCTCCTTGGGCAGCACCAGTTGTGCTCGTACCTAAAAAGGATGGTGGAATACGAGTCTGCATAGACTATAGACGGTTAAACAGTATTACCGTCCCGGACAGATACCCTCTACCGAGAATTGATGACCTCCTTCATGCCACGAAGAGAACTGCTTTTAAAAGCACTCTCGATCTACAGTCAGGATATTATCAAATACGGATATCCGATGACGATATGGATAAAACCGCATTCATCACTCCATTTGGTATGTTCCGATTCAAACGCATGCCTTTCGGGTTACGGAACGCTCCAGCCACTTTTCAAAGGCTCATGGATCGATTTCGAAATGGACTTACTGAAATGGTACTTCTGACATACCTGGACGACTTAATTATTTGCTCCAGCACCTTCGAAGAGCACCATCAAGACTTATCACGCACAATTGAGCGCTTAAAAACCTTTAAACTTAAGGTGAATAGGGAAAAATCCAGCTTTTGTTGCGCCACGGTGAAGTATCTTGGACACCTGATCACAAGTCAGGGCATACAAGTTGATCCTGAAAAAACGTCTGCCATTTCAAATCGAAAGGAGCCAACAAATGCTAAACAAGTGCTGTCTTTTCTACAAACTTGCTCATGGTACAGACGCTTCATTCAAAATTTTGCCGGTGTGTCCAAACCTTTAAGTAACCTCACAAAGAAAGACACTTTATGGAAATGGGGAAACGAAGAGCAGACATCGTTTGATACGCTGAGAGGCTTGCTCACAAGAGCACCAATATTAAGGCAGGCCTGTGATGGAAAACCCTTCCGTCTTAAAACTGATGCGAGCGGCTATGCCATTGGAGCAGTTTTGGTCCAGGGGGAGAAAGCCGAAGAGCATCCTATCGAATATGCGTCCAGACTGTTGACCGCCGCCGAAAGAAACTACTCAACTATAGAGCGTGAGGCGTTGGCCTTAGTCTGGGCTGTCAATCAATTTAGAGGATATATCGAAGGAGGAGAAGTTACCCTCGTTACTGATCATCAGCCGTTAAAGTGGCTTATGAGCCTAAAATCACCAACTGGTAGACTCGCAAGATGGGCATTGCAGTTACAACCGTATAATTTTCGGATCGAATATATGCCTGGAAGAACCAACATCATTGCTGATATGCTATCACGACCCCCATGTGAGCATCAAGAGCACACTGAATCGCAATGTAACCTGTGCACATTTCAAGTAGACATTCCTACAAGAGAAGCCAGCGAAATCAGGGAGGCTCAACTACAGGATGAACAGCTGAAGAATATAATCGATTCATTTGAAAAGAATACAGAAGATATTCCCAGGTGGACTTCACGAGGCTACTTGCTCAACGATGGTATACTATATAGGTATTCACCCGAGTCTGACGCCGAAGACGCCCAGCTTGTTATACCATCGCAGGAACGAGATGCAATACTTCAACATTACCACGACGATGCGACTGCCGGACATTACGGTGTCGACCGGACAATCCATAGGATTGCCTCTAGGTACTACTGGCCTGGAATGCGGAAAGATATAACGAAGTATATAGGCCGCTGTATACAATGCTTGCGATACAAGCCTAGTAATTTGAAGCCGGCTGGTCTCATGCAAACTGTCTCCAGCAACCAACGTTTTGAGATACTGGCGGTAGATCTATTTGGACCACTGCCTGTCACCTCAGAAGGGTATAAATGGATCCTCATAAGCGAAGACCTTGCCAGCAGATGGGTGGAGATATTCCCTTTAGCTGAAGCCACAGCAGAGAAATGTGCAATCACATTGCTTAACGAAGTATTCCTCCGGTATGGCACTCCCCGAAGACTCTTGACAGACAATGGATCGCAATTTATTTCTGCGTTAATGCAGCAACTTACTCACTGTTTAGGAATTGAGCAGACCCTAACTCCAATATATCATCCAGAAGCTAATCCTGTTGAACGCAAGAACCGGGATCTTAAAACTCAACTCAGTATTCTCGTAGGAAATTGCCATGCAAACTGGGCCAACGATTTACCTTCAATAAGATTTGCGATGAACACGGCAAAATGTCAAAGTACGGGGTACTCTGCTTCTTATCTGACATTCGGACGAGAACCAAGAACCATTGACGACGTCCGACATGATCTAAAAAGCATTGCTAAAGCAGAAAACTTCATTCCACAACTCACGCCTAGACTGTTGCGGCTAGCTGACGTCATCCAAGATGTAAAAGAAAACATGGAACGCTCCCAAGATCACAACAAACTTTACTCGGACAAAAAACGACGCAGTCAACCGACGCTACAAACTGGTGACTTAGTGTTAGTCACCACGCACGTACTAAGTAAGGCGGCAAAGCAAACCACCTCCAAATTTGTGCTTAAGCGAGATGGGCCCTATGTTATAACCAAACGCCTTGGGACATCAACATACCAGGTTACCTCAAAAGATGACATCTTTACTCCATTGGGGACTTATCATGTGTCCTCCTTAACGAAGTACACGCAAAACGACAAAGATGCAGAACCAGTTCGAACACTTAGAAGACGGGGACGACCTTCCAAGAAACTTCTTCCTGACGCATCATCGGGACGATCTCTGCGCCAGAGGGGGAGAATGTAACACTACACGCAACACTGAAAGCATTTCAACATTATTATTTTCACTAGTTATCCATTTTCATTTTCATTCATATTACATTTTCTTGTTATTTAACTTCTATAAACTGTATTCAAACATTCACTCATTAGTGTACTATAAAATATTATTAAAATCATCCTAAGAGTATACACCAATATTGTAACAACTTTTAAACAGCTGATTGTAAAAGCTATAGTAGGCTATTGTTAGCAAAAGCTCGCACATCAAATAAAAAGCTCTGCTAGAGGTGTATAAAAGGTCTGCACCGATCGCAAAACGAGGCTCTTGTTCAATCGGGAGTTTGAATTGACGATATGCGATACGGGTGATTAGTCCTATCCCAAATTGTCAATACACACTTTCTGCGCGTTAGTTCTTTTGCTAAATTTGCACGGCGGTTCTTGGATTGCTTGCCCGTGTGTGAAAGATCCTCAAGGAAGCTTTGCTAACCTCGCGCATTGGTCATTTTCCTGTAATTTTGTTCGTCAAGAGTTTTGAATAAAGATTTGAAAAGCAAGCTCTGGTTTCACTGCACTCCAGGGTGCGAATTATTGGACTTAATCGGAAAACCACGCAAACCCAAGCTCTACCAAACTACACTGGCGCCCACAGGCTTGTTACAACATAAATTTATAATTTTTTTTTTCTTTTTTGTTGAATAATAGGATGGATGGAGGCTTAAACTCCGAAAATCTTTCAAAGATACCAATATGCCCATGGTATATAATACCGAAGTGGCTGATACTGGTTATGCCCGATTCCCACGTGCTAAAAAAAACATCCATTTATGAGAGACACTATGAAAACTGCCAGAACGCACGTCATAGTAGTAAATTTTCGCTCTCTCTTATAATTCTTCTTGACTACAACTAAGTTAACTTTTTCGTTTCGTTTTCGTTTTTGTTGGAGGTTGTTACTATCCGATGGAGCACTCAGACATAACTACTGGTCCATTGTACCACCATGCAGACACCTTACATTAATGTATTTAGTTTACCCGTCTTTCGAAGAAAGATGAGAAGGAGCTTCAGTGATGAAGAGCTTAGTTGTTCGGCACTCACCACGTCAGCCCCAAAAATCCGCCACCTGATGCGAGCAAAGGCAGGGCAACTACAAAGAAAGTGTTCCGCTGTATCGTCGTCCTCTCCACAGGCAAGACAGGTGGTGGTTTCGCTTAAGCCTAACACATTCAAGTGTCTAGCAAAAGCTTGGTGGCCGGTAAGGACGCCTACAAGAAGTCTGCAATCGATTCTCCTAAGAGATAAAAGAAAAGACGCTGACCCCTCGCAGATGTCCGGGCGTAGTCGTTTAGTCTGTCTGCACCCATCGCAGTCACGACAACGAGCCCTGTGCTCACGAGAAACCCAAGTATCAATGGCAGACGTGACAACAGATACAGGCAGGCCTAAAGCAGGTTCGGGTCCTAAGAAAACCTCTTCTGAGCCAAGTCTGGCAAGCTCATCAGAGATCTCATTTCCCTGGATACCAGTGTGACCTGTAACCCAAACAAGATTCACTGCATTTAGCCTTCCGACTAAGTTCAACGAATTCTTGAGTTCGAGCACTATCTTGGACGAGGTAAGAGGGTTGAGCAACGCATTTAGAGCGGCTTGGCTGTCACTGCAAACGCATATGCTTCTTGCCTTCCACCTGTTAGTCACAATATAGCGCATAGCCATTAGGATAGCGAAAATCTCCGCTTGGAAGACAGACGCATATTTACCTAAGGGGTAGTGGAGTCTAATGTTCTCGCTTTCCACAAAGACTCCAGCACCAGACCCCTGTCCGGTTTTGGAGCCATCCGTGAAAATACGATGGCATTCTTTCCCTGGCTCAGAGTCTGGCCGAAGCCATTCCATTACCTGAGGAAAGTTGACTTGGTAATTTTGTCGCAAAAGGATTTCTGGGGTCATTGCGTCAGAGGGCATGTCCATAAGACAGGGGTCAAAGGACAATTCTCGAACAAGTTCTTCAAAATTCCAATGCGTGTGGTACCAAAAACCACCTCTCTTTAAGCGAAAGATGGTTTTCAGCGTACACTCCATGATAAATATATCAAGGGGGGAGGTTCATCAAAGCATCTAGAGCAGAGCCCGGCGTGCTAGGGAAGGCCCCTGTACAGCCAAGACAAGCCGTTCTTTAAAGTTTGGCAAAAGAGGCAGTAACAAAGCCTGGGTAAACAAAGCCAGTTTCCGCGAAAGCCTGTTCCACCAAACAACCGATGCGTATGAGAGGAGTGGTCTAACCATGGCAGTATAGATCGAGAGGACCCTTTTCGGAGATAAGCCCCATGTCTTGCTAAAAGCGCCTCTGCACTGCCAGAAGGTGGACAATACTTTTTCGGTTTTGGATTCAACATGCTTGGACCTTAAAATTTTTTCATCAAGGATTACTCCCAGATATTTTACTTCATCGGATATCGGGATAGTGACACCTTTAAGCACTAGTTGAGTCAGACAAGTGACCTTCCTCCTTCTCGTAAAGAGAACAACCGTAGTTTTAAGAGGATTCACTGAAAGCCCATTCCTAGTGCACCAATCATCGATCAAGTCCAGGGATCTCTGCGCCTGAGAACACACAGTCCCTATGTTTGAGCCGACAGAAAGAACGGCGACATCATCCGCGTAGGCTTGTGTGTAGGTTCCAGGAAGGTTGAGAGGCGATAGTAGAGAGTCTACAACCATGCACCATAAAAGGGGAGACAGAACACCACCTTGCGGGCAGCCCTTGTTTACCCCAGTTATGACGCACTTGCCACAATCTGCTTCGGTTATCAGCGTCCTGTTCATTAGCATTGCCCTAATCCATTGATCTAATGTTTTATCTACACCATGTTGTCTGGCTGAGTTGCACATGCTATCAAACGTCGCGTTATGAAAAGCACCCTCAATTTCGACGAAAACGCCCAGCACGTACTTTTTCTGGTCAAAAGCACATTCAATCCTACCAACAAGGTTTTGAAGCGCAGTTTCGCAGGATTTTCCGCGCTGATAAGCGTGTTGCATCTCAGAAAGAGGGTGCAAACGAAGAGCAACTTTGCGCACGCGCAGCTCAACCAGTCTCTCTAAGCTTTTCAGCAGGAAGGAAGACAGACTTATGGGTCTGAAGCTTTTGGCTAGGCTATAATCTGACTTACCAGGTTTTGGTATGAAAACGACTTTAACCATACGTCAAAGGGTTGGTATGTAAGCCACGGCAAGGCTCGCAGTGAAAATTCTTTTCAACGTGGGCAACAGCTGACCTAAACCTTGCTTCAGCATAACCGGGTAGATTCCATCTGGACCAGGTGACTTAAAGCTCTCAAAAGATGCAATAGCATATTTGATAGCGTCATCAGTCACCACTCTTGATGCAATGTACCAGTTAAGCCGCGTTGTGTTCGCTGGTGCTGCAGTGGCCACCGTAGCCGGTACCACTGAAGAGCACGTGGTGACCTGATTTCCCGGGAAGTGAGTCTCAAGGAGAAGACTGTAGGTCTCCGCCTTGGTCTCAGTGTAGGTGCCATCAGGTTTGAGTAATGAAGCGAGTCTGCTTGGTCTGTTCCTCTGAAGAACTTTCACAAGCCTACCAGTTTCACTTAGAGATTCGATCTCGTCACAATTTTTTATAGGAGTCATTTTTCGACTTGCGAATAAGTCTCTTAAAATCCTTTTGCCTTGATCGATATAGATTCCAGTCTTCTACTAAATTGGTTTTTAAGGACCGATTCAGGAGTTTCCTGGTCTCTTTGCGAATACGCTGCAGTTCGGCATTCCACCAAGGTACCGATTTTCTACGGAGGTTTTTCGTAACTGGGCACGCGAGTTCAAAACAACGGGTAAGGATGCTGTTCACATTTTGAGCAGACATCTCTACCCCTTGTCGTGAACTCAGTTTGAGTGGAACTTGAACAGAGTGGCCAAGCTCCTCTCTAAACTGTGACCAATTCGTTTTTCTCGGATTTCTCCTCTCTTGCAAAGGTAGAACTTCGCAATTGATTTGAAATTCGATGTATCTGTGATCTGACAGGGTGCTATCTGGCGATACCCTCCATTTTGCGATAGTCCTTGAAAACTTGTTGGACAGGGTAAGGTCAATTACCTGCTGTCTACTGGCGGTAACAAAAGTGGGTCTGTGACCCAAATTACTGATGGTAATGTCAGACGATAAGATGAATTCCAAAAGACGATCTCCTCTTGCGTTACATTTGCTGCTGCCCCAGACAGTATTCTGAGCATTAGCATCGCAGCACAAGACGAGACCCAATCTTTTGGATTCTCAATAATCTACAACTTGCCGTTAGCATGGCAGGGAATAGAGGCAGCAACCAGATCTTGGGCACAAAACCGTTCGATCGTGACGGCCTCTAAGGATTTGGATGCGATAAGACAAGTCCTAGGTCTTTCGGACTTCTTATCGTAAAGAATGTCGTGTGAAGCACTCAACCCACCAAGACCACAGATGTTACCTTTCCACACCCATGGTTCCTGGATGGATGTTATGCATGTTTTTGTACTACATGCCGCAAGCCTGCTACTTAGAAGAGCAGTAGAGGCCTTGCAGTGCTGTAGGTTAATCTGAGTAAACATTATGGATGTAGACTCAGGGCTACGTACACTATTAGCGTTGTTTGGCATTGAAACGGAAGTGAATTCTACCAAAAGGGACGCATGTTATACCTAGATTCAATGACCTCGGCAGAAGCCATGTCCATGCCCACGACCAAACAACTACCATCTTCATTAAGACTATTTTTTTTTGGTCTATGCGAACGGACAATCCAGGCTTTTGTGTCGAGGCCAGGATTCTGGGCTCGCAAACGCTTCAGCACATCCGCCGTTTTCCCAGTTTCCCAGGGATCCAGCAGACGGCTCGCGTTAGCTTGGGTGGCTTGTAGACCTCAAAAGTTGAGGTCCCAAGGGGAGGGATTTTCGGCACCATACTGCATATCCATTCAGAGGTTTGCTGCGATGAGGTCTTCACCCAAAAGGTTCCGTCCTTCAAACCACAGCTCTCCACCTGAATACAAGCATTAGTTGCCTCAGCAAGTTCTAACAGTCGAGTTTTGCAGTGTTCGCACTCCGCAGCACTCAAACTGTTGTCATTACCTGCTTTCCCAATTCGAACTGCTAAGGAGGAGACAGCAGCATTCCGATAAGAACGCCTCTGATCTCCCACCTTAGCTGTCGCGCGTTCAAAAGGTTTTCCAGGTTCAGTAGCGCACTGACCTTTAGGACCGCCCTCGTCGACACAGTTCTGTCCACTAGTGCTGCAGCCTGTTAAGGTCACATCACCAGCATCCATCACCAGTGCACGGGCAGCACTGACGGTTTGTGCGCTTTCTGGACTCATGCCCATGGGAGTGCTCGTCCGGTTTCGATCCGCCAGCACTGCACCCTTCAATGGGAGAGGCACCGGCTTCACTCGGAGACCGGGCGCAAGCAGACACAAGGGCCTGAGGGGTTGCGTTACTCGTAATGAGCTTGGGTTTTTTCTTGCTTTTCGGTTCAGCAAAAGAGGAGGCGATATCCGATGTAGAGGACTGATTTCCTTCAGTTGGTAAGACTTCCAGCGACCTGTCCCGCTTCATGGAAATCGCCGAAGAGCCGACCGGACTAGCAGCGCCTTCAGCCCGTAAAGCTTCTTTGCGCGACTTATCGATCTGCCGCTTCCTTTTCCTCTTCCGCCGACCCTTAGTTTGGCGCACCTCAGAGCCCGCCTCGTCCGGAGCCCGTTCAACCACAAGGGTATTCCGATTCGTCGCGTCAGTAGCAGTGCACTGGGTAGCAGCCTCACTCATGCTCAGATTTCCGAGCGAGTCGGATACCGAGCTACAAGAGTCGGAGGGTATATCAAAAATGAATGTTGGGGCCTCCAGAATCCGTGCCCCGACCGCTGTCGAAAAGACTGTGGGTGGATTTTGGCTACCACCTAGAGTAGAAGCATCCTTTAGGTTGTCCATTCATTATGATTTGTGAGTTTTTACTACTTCTCCTGTAGGTTAGAGTACACTAACAGTTGGATGGAAGGGGAAGGAAGAAAGGGATGAGAGGGGTGCGTGGAAAGGGTTGATTCCGGGGTTTGGATTTGTCCCCGAAAAACAAACTAGGGTCCGCGGGGTCGTCAAGCCCGTCACCTCACCTAAGCGAAGTGCCCTTGCGGGAACCAAGTTACTTAGAATTTAAAAAAGGAGCATGCAACTGCACCCCTCATAAATGCTTTCAATTTAAAATGTACCACCCATAGATCTGTAAAAAAATATTGTCGAATTCACAATTTTTTAATTTACGATATCCCCTCGTATAATTTTTAGCGGTCCGTCCAAAAATGGAAAAAGGACCTCTTATGGTATCGAAAATGGTATCAAAATTTGGTGTGCTTTTAAACAACGGAAATAGTCAGAGAATCCAACGAGGGCAGTTACAATTACAATTACCTACAGTTTGAAATTTCATGGGAAAATGGATTAAAGGTTTTTCAACATTTTTTTTTATGAAGATAAGCAGGCAAAACCAAGAAAAGCGAAACTTAAATGAAGGAGATACCAAACTTAAACGAAAAAAAAATCAATTTTTTATATATACTGTTATGTGGCGACAAGAAATAAAACAACAGGCAGGAGTCGCTGAATGCAACCATCGATTTACCAAACGAACATACCCAACTGTCATTCCAGTTATCTGACAGCAGCTGTCATATTCGAAGTTCGAATTTCCATTACCCCTCCTTGGAATTCAGCGGAAAAAAACCAATGGAAAATTACCAAAGTGGAAGTATGGAACGTACTAGAAGGTGCTTTATTTTGTATAAATACACGGGTGACAGGCTCGTACGGGACAGTTATATTTTAAACGTGGACTTGTGAAAATCGGTAATAAAGTAAAAAGTGATTGAATTGAAATAAAGTGTTTTATTCTATTATTCTAAGTAGCAAAGTTGAATAACAGTGTGATTTGAATTTAAATAAGTTTGTTTGATAAATAAAGTGTTTCATTGCGAAATTATAAAAGTGAAATCGAATTTTATTCGACATACCCCAGGCAAAAACATTACATTGGTGTCAGAAATCGGGGATAAAACTCAAAATTGTGCGGGTAAATTCTGCAGTGGAATTTTCCGAAACAGTGTTAGTGTGTCAAACAGTTTTAAGTGGAGTTTTCTAGAGAAAGTGCGCGTAAATAACGTCGGGACTAAAACGGTTTATTTTTGCAGTGGAATTTTCCAGAGATATCGTGTGTGTAAACAGTATCAATAATTGACAACAGCTTAGCTGAAAGCAGAATTGGGTAAAAGAAACCTCCACACTTTGGGGCTCAAAAGGGAACTGTTGCTCCGACTCCAGGACGCTATTACCGAGGAAGGTGGAGACCCAAACACGATGCTTTTCGAAGTTCAAGAAGGAAGTTGAAAGCAGAATTGGGTAAAAGTAACCTCCATACTTCGGGGCTCAAAAGGGAACTGTTGCTCCGACTCCAGGACGCTATTACCGAGGAAGGTGGAGACCCAAACACGATGCTTTTCGAAGTTCAAGAAGGACAGCAACAAAGCACAGTAAGTACTGCCGATGAAATGCCTGCTTTCATGAAGTTGCTTCTGGAGAAATTCGAAAATATGGAGAGTAGCCAAAAGAATGCTCTCGAAGAACAAAAGAACGCTCTCGAAGGGAAATTCGAAAAACTGGAGAACGACCAGAAAGAACAAAAGAACGCTCTCGAAAGCAAATTTAATGAACAAAAGAATGCTCTAGAGCAATTTACATCTATTGCATTTACATCGCATTTACATTGCAATTTACATCTATTGCATATTGAAGGTACATATATTTTCTACTAAATTCAAAGCAAAAAATAACTATTATCTGTTAACTAAATATATTTTTTGTTAAAAAACTAAAACAAGCCATATTGCGCACACTTGCCCACATGAAGGGGTAAGTGTGCGCATGGTATGGGAAAAGTGTGCGCAGGTTCAGTTCCGTAATATTGTTTGTAAAACCAGTTTTTAGACAATATTTCTATTGTTACGGATTTGTTTTTTTTTTTATATTAATTATATATATATGGAATATTATAATATGATTACCAAAGGGGAAGTATTGAACGTACTAGAAGGTGCTTAATTTTGTATAAATACACGGGTGACAGGCTCGTACGGGACAGTTATATTTTAAACGTGGACTTGTGAAAATCGGTAATAAAGTAAAAAGCGATTGAATTGAAATAAAGTGTTTTATTCTATTATTCTAAGTAGTAAAGTTGAATAACAGCGTGATTTGAATTTAAATAAGTTTGTTTGATAAATAAAGTGTTTCATTGCGAAATTATAAAAGTGAAATCGAATTTTATTCGACATACCCCAGGCAAAAACATTACATTGGTGTCAGAAATCGGGGATAAAACTCAAAATTGTGCGGGTAAATTCTGCAGTGGAATTTTCCGAAACAGTGTTAGTGTGTCAAACAGTTTTAAGTGGAGTTTTCTAGAGAAAGTGCGCGTAAATAACGTCGGGACTAAAACGGTTTATTTTTGCAGTGGAATTTTCCAGAGATATCGTGTGTGTAAACAGTGTCAATAATTGACAACAGCTTAGCTGAAAGCAGAATTGGGTAAAAGAAACCTCCACACTTTGGGGCTCAAAAGGGAACTGTTGCTCCGACTCCAGGACGCTATTACCGAGGAAGGTGGAGACCCAAACACGATGCTTTTCGAAGTTCAAGAAGGAAGTTGAAAGCAGAATTGGGTAAAAGTAACCTCCATACTTCGGGGCTCAAAAGGGAACTGTTGCTCCGACTCCAGGACGCTATTACCGAGGAAGGTGGAGACCCAAACACGATGCTTTTCGAAGTTCAAAAAGGACAGCAACAAAGCACAGTAAGTACTGCCGATGAAATGCCTGCTTTCATGAAGTTGCTTCTGGAGAAATTCGAAAATATGGAGAGTAGCCAAAAGAATGCTCTCGAAGAACAAAAGAACGCTCTCGAAGGGAAATTCGAAAAACTGGAGAACGACCAGAAAGAACAAAAGAACGCTCTCGAAAGCAAATTTAATGAACAAAAGAATGCTCTAGAGCAATTTACATCTATTGCATTTACATCGCATTTACATTGCAATTTACATCTATTGCATATTGAAGGTACATATATTTTCTACTAAATTCAAAGCAAAAAATAACTATTATCTGTTAACTAAATATATTTTTTGTTAAAAAACTAAAACAAGCCATATTGCGCACACTTGCCCACATGAAGGGGTAAGTGTGCGCATGGTATGGGAAAAGTGTGCGCAGGTTCAGTTCCGTAATATTGTTTGTAAAACCAGTTTTTAGACAATATTTCTATTGTTACGGATTTGTTTTTTTTTTATATTAATTATATATATATGGAATATTATAATATGATTACCAAAGGGGAAGTATTGAACGTACTAGAAGGTGCTTAATTTTGTATAAATACACGGGTGACAGGCTCGTACGGGACAGTTATATTTTAAACGTGGACTTGTGAAAATCGGTAATAAAGTAAAAAGCGATTGAATTGAAATAAAGTGTTTTATTCTATTATTCTAAGTAGTAAAGTTGAATAACAGCGTGATTTGAATTTAAATAAGTTGGTTTGATAAATAAAGTGTTTCATTGTGAAATTATAAAAGTGAAATCGAATTCTATTCGACGTACCCCAGGCAAAAACATTACATTGGTGTCAGAAATCGGGGATAAAACTCAAAATTGTGCGGGTAAATTCTGCAGTGGAATTTTCCGAAACAGTGTTAGTGTGTCAAACAGTTTTAAGTGGAGTTTTCTAGAAAAAGTGCGCGTAAATAACGTCGGGACTGAAACGGTTTATTTTTGCAGTGGAATTTTCCAGAGATATCGTGTGTGTAAACAGTGTCAATAATTGACAACAGCTTAGCTGAAAGCAGAATTGGGTAAAAGAAACCTCCACACTTCGGGGCTCAAAAGGGAACTGTTGCTCCGACTCCAGGACGCTATTACCGAGGAAGGTGGAGACCCAAACACGATGCTTTTCGAAGTTCAAGAAGGAAGTTGAAAGCAGAATTGGGTAAAAGAAACCTCCATACTTCGGGGCTCAAAAGAGAACTGTTGCTCCAACTCCAGGACGCTATTACCGAGGAAGGTGGAGACCCAAACACGATGCTTTTCGAAGTTCAAGAAGGACAGCAACAAAGCACAGTAAGTACTGCCGATGAAATGCCTGCTTTCATGAAGTTGCTTCTGGAGAAATTCGAAAATATGGAGAGTAGCCAAAAGAATGCTCTCGAAGAACAAAAGAACGCTCTCGAAGGGAAATTCGAAAAACTGGAGAACGACCAGAAAGAACAAAAGAACGCTCTCGAAAGCAAATTTAATGAACAAAAGAATGCTCTAGAGCAGCAAGTCGAAAGTCTGGACGCTAAACTCGAAATGAAGCTCAATTACTGATGCCAACTTTGGCATTTTCATGCTTTTTAGGCGTTATTTCATTAGCTAAGACACACTTTTTTCAAAAAGGCATCTTTTTTTTAATTTTTATTCAACACACTACGTTCTTACTTTTCAAACATTCTTAAAAAAACACAAATATAATTTTATCCGTAAGTACACATTGTGTTTCCACATTTGAAGAATGTCCATTTTCCGAACACTTTATCTATCTGTCATTCTTCAAAATAGTTCCACTCTCCACCACCGTCTACTTGCAGAAAGTTGAACGAAATTAAAAACGAAACATATTTGAAAGCTGCACACAAAATCGCTTTTTAAAGATAAAAATTGCTATGATTTGCAATTCAAATAAGAACACATATCATTATTTCAGAAACCAATGTATGATCGCTGGCCAAGAAGACATGAAGACAACCAAAGTTTGTTTTGAATTGAACACGTAATTTGTACCTTTACTTATAAAATGAATTTCGTTCCTTTATATCTGTGATTAAATTTAAGTTTTTTTTTTGAATAAAATTGTTCTCTATTTATTTTTTTATATTTGTGTTTAGTTTTTATTTATTGTTGCACTTTACCTAAAAAAAATGTTTAGGCATTATTTTTTTGAAAAGGCATCTTTTCTTTCAAGCTAGGCTTTTTTTTGTCAAAAGTGGTTGGCAACACTGAGGTCAATGCCCAAAGTTCGATTTTTAAAGATCAAATCGAGACAATAGATCACAAGTTCGAAGCGAAATTCGATAAAGAAGAATCTCAAGTGGAAAAGGTGGAGCAACAGTACGAACAGCTAGCTAAAGAGCTCGACTACATCAAGAAGCAGAAAGTTCTAGAATATTCCATCGACGAACAACTGGAACAACGAAGATAAGTCGATTGCTCTTACGCTTGCGCTCAGGGGAACAGCTGCCGAATCGCTGCAAACCATTCCTGAAGAAAAACAGATGGATTATAATGCCATGGTGAAGGCCATCGAAATGAGGTTTGGCGACGACCACATGCAGTAAGTTTACATTACAGATGTAAATTGCATATTGACGGTACATATTTTTTCTACTAAATTCAAAGCAAAAAATAACTATTATCTATTAACTAAATATATTTTTTGTTAAAAAACTAAAACAAGCCATACTTACCCCTTCATGTGGGCAAGTGTGCGCATGGTATGGGAAAAGTGTGCGCAGGTTCATTTCCGTAATATTGTTTGAAAAACCAGTTTTTAGACAATATTTCTTTTGTTACGGATTTGTTTTTTTTATATTAATTATATGTGTATGGAATATTATAATATGATATTATGAAAAACATGTAAGTAGATACAGGAATATCATTTTATTAAAAAAAACGTTCTTTTCAGATAAATACATTTAATTAAAGCAACAGAAAAACAAAGAAGATGTTTATATATTATCTTAAACTTCTAATAATTATAAAAGTATTAACTTAAACTTAAGAAAGAAGAAAAAAATACAAAATTTTTTTGAAAAAAATAACATTTTTGATCAAAGGAACATAAAGTTTAAAACAAAACAAAAATCAGACTTCAGTTTACACTTAAATTAAAAAAAAAATTAAATACATGAAAATTCATTCATCAAGCTTCATACAGAACAAAAATAGACTTCATTTTATAGAAAGGAAGTTCTTTTCAGATTACAAAAAAAATTAACAGGAAAACAAAATAACAGAATTACTTAAATAACTATCTTAGGCCTTAAATTATTATAAATCATTAGTAGTTTAAGTCAAACTTAAAAACAAGATTAAAATATAAATCGTTTTAAAAACATAACATAAGATAAAAGGAACTTCAAGTTTTAAAGAAAACGAAAATATCAGACTTCAGTTATACTTTGGATTTAACGGTGTTATTTGGCACAAAAATCACAGAAGAATATCGTCCCTCTTTCATATGATGTGCAGTCTTCATGCCACCAGATTTCGCATTTGATGCACTGGATCCATTCTTCAGTAGGTGGTTCCTAGTACTTTCCGGAACGTAAAGGACAAAAATAGTCCAACTTTATCTCAGACGACTTCGTATGGAGTTGTTTTTCTACGCTAAACGGACCTGGGTCTGAGAGAAGTGGCTTGATAGGAACTTTGCGTTTTTTGCAATCTTTTTTTTTGTTTAGTTTCATCAGCTTTTCGTCCTCTTCTTTTCGTTTTGCTTCGAGATCTTTCTTTAAAGGCGTGGATGTTAAGACCTCTGATTTAAGAGTCTTCCTTTTTCTTTTATTGCGTTGCTCTGATTTGGGTAAAGAACTTATCGACAAGAGGGAAACAGTCTTGTAGGTGTAGAACTGGCGGAAATATACGGCGACAGTATTTGTTCGTTATAATGAGCCATCGAAATGGAAGGAGACATTTTATTTGGCGAAACGTTTTCGTTCTGCTCTGACACTTGTGGCTCTGCAGCTTCATGATTAGCATTTGTCTTCATCGCTTCTGAACCTTGTGTTTCTTGGTCTCTTTTTCTACAGCAACAGATTCCAGTATTTGCCCCCTTACCGAGTTGTCTGCCATGTCCTCCTAGAAATTATCATTTACGGAAACTGGTGCGAAATCGATTTGCTGGAAAAAGCTGTCATTATCGGATATATTCCAGTTACCGAAAAACCAGAGGCAGCGTGCAATTGAAACTGTGCGTTGCAACTGTGGCTGCCTTTTCAAATGCTGGCTTAAAGAGGCACACGACTTGGAATTGAGTAAATGCTCTTCCAGGATGTTTAGTCACCCAGCGCTCACATTCTTCCGCGTATTTTGCTTTTAGAGGACTAAAAAAACCTATCCAACGGCTGGATTTTGTGACTACTATGAGGCGCTAAAGTTAATATTGTTATGTCGTTTTCTCTGCAAAATAAGACGGCTTCTAAGGAGATATGCGACGAATGGTTGTCCAAAATTAACAACGTTGGATTTCCTTTTTCAGCATGAACATGTTCCTTAAAATTCCGGAGCCATTGTATAAAGAAAGCTCCATTTATAAATCCGAAATCTGACACTCTCCTCCGAAATCTGAAATCTGTCCTTTAACCTTTTACGCGGAAAAATAAAGACTGGGGGAACATAGTGTCCAGTAGCATTCATGCAGCAAATAACCGTTATTCCTCTTTCTGCAGAAACTATTTTCCCAACAACCTTTTTTCCGCGTGTTGAGAAAACTCTTGGAGTCTTCTTAGGCACCGTACTCATCCCAGTCTCATCCATGTTGTAAATTCGGTTGGGTTCGATCTTTCACTTTTCATAAATGTCCTGGAGATTTTTGAAAAATCTTTTTACTTGAACTTTATTGAATCCTATTGCTCGAGCTAGACTTGTCGGTATGGATTGTCGCAAGCAAATGTTCTGGTGTCTTTGCAAAAAACCCTCAACCCAGCCACGTCCAGTCATTTTTGCCTTTTTGTTAAACCGGTTTGGGACTTTATTGACCTCGGCATATTGAAAGACTAGCCTACGCATAGAGGATATAGTTAATCCATAAAACAAGCCTTCCTTTTTTTTGCAGGATTCCAGGATTTCTCTTTCCTGCTCTGGAGTGTAAGTTGTCTCAAATTGACCGAGAGAATTAGCAGCAGTATTCAGAATCAGTCACTTTCTTAGAGCAGATTCACTTATGTGCGTTTAGTTTGGAGCCAAAAAAATTTGAAGTGGGTATGGGTATGTCAAAATGTTCTTTGGTTGCAAAAATGAGGGGAAATTAAGGGGGAAACTGACATTTCAATACCAGCAGACTGTGTTGACAGTTCGCTTGTTTACTTCGTGTAAATTTGGAACGGGTTGGTCTTTCAACAGAAATAATTTTGTTTTGTTTTATAAAATGTTTGCATTTAATTGACTAGAGCATAAGCTTTAATTTCAACATGGGCTTGAAATGAAAAAACTGTATTCATCCTAATCATGTTCTTTGACAGTCACAGGTCGCGGTATTCGTATATTTTTAGGTGAAGAAGCACCCACGACTTTGCCGAATGCTAAATTAAAGCAAGCAGGCAGCAAATTGCGTATATTATAAGGGACTTGGTGCACAAATATAGTAGCAAATAATAAAGTTGAGGTTTTTTAATGTAAAAAACATAACAATGGCTTATCTTGTTTCTAGTTTCGTCACAAAAAGAACAGAAAATTGCCCGCAATAAAGCCACAGTAAAATGTAAACAAACTAGGGATGGGAAACAATTTTTTCAGTTGGTACCTAACAAAGTAGGGATTTTTTCCATTAGTACTAAAACGGAGCCAATGTACTCAGATTAACTTTGCGTTAAAAAAAATAATTTGCGAATTAGAATAAAATTTTTTTAATGGGAAATACTCGTATAGCTCTGAGTGCAATCCAGAAGCACTTTCAATTCCTAAGCAGATTAAAGCTTGAATTTTCGCTAAAATAAAAAGTGTATTTCAAGCTAGGTAGGTATGGTATAAAGACATCTTCAATGATTTTTTTGAAACCTTGAACGTTTTGAACCTCTTTTTCATCTTGAAAATGAATTTCAAGACATTCAGACATTACGAGAAAAGAGTCTCGTAAAAATGTGATATACATTGAGCAAAAAAGAATTATTTGTCATAATTTCGTAGTAAAACGGAAGCAACTTTAATTAAAGCATAAGAAGTTCTTTATCGAAACGCCTACGAAGTACTATTTTAAACGTTCGTTAACAGAATATTTCGGCGTAGTATAATTTTAATACCTTAGATATTTTTGGCGAATGTAAATCAAAGTAAAAATTACGTATCGAAGTCTCTCTTTTTGTTGCGCTAACTTATGCGTAAGAATTTATTTACGAACGCCGCGTTGTAATTGTTTCTGTTTTTAAAACAGTCACTTATGGTTATTGTTGCATAGTGACATCAACAGATTGCTGAAATAAAAATAGTATGGAACAAGTTTACCGTAGGTCCAAGTGGAATTTAGTTGTTTTTTTATGCTTATATATGTATTTCAGTGTCCTGATTAGGAATATGTTATTAAAAATTGTCGGTCTCGTTTAAATAGTTTAAAAGTTCTATAGTTTAAAAGTTATAGCTATTCAAAGTTTCAATTTTTCCATACAAAATATCTCATTTCGCTGTAAAATAAATTTGCTTTTGGAGACAACAGTGTTTGGGTGGCCCACTTCGCGTGTTAAAAGGATTTCAACTCCCTTTTTCGCAGAGTTTTAAGGGTAGTTGCCAGTTGTCTGGCAGGCGCCTTTGGCCATATACGGGTATGTTAAAGTTGCACTCCTTTTGAACTTCTTTGGCTTATACCTTATAAACTAATCGAGAACGACAATTTTTAATAGCATATTCGGAATCAGAACACCCAAATCCATATATTAAGATAAAAAAATCCAGTACATTCCACTTGGACCTACGGTAAACTTATTCTAATATTATGGTTAAGTAAATTACCATTTTACACCCAAAGAAAAATACTGTGTAATATTGCCTTAGCTGCCTTAGGTAAAAAATTTTGTATGAAATTTCTCAGACAAGCAAAAAGCATCTTAGACCTAGGGACATTTAGGTACGGCCTAAGTGGCTGAAAATAAGCTAAAACGCCCTAAATTTCTTAGGTGTTTTAATAAAGTAACATTTTTAATGGCATGTGTGAAACTGCCTGAGGGCTGAGGCAATTTTCGCTTTAACCTAAGGTGATACTGGCTTCATATTAATAATTTTTCGCCTAGTACCCCCAATTTTTAGAACTGTATGACATAGCTTTTCCCTTAGGTAAAAATGTAATCAAGATTTTACTAAAAATTTATTTAGCAATGCGAGAAATAATGACTGTCAGTTTATAACGGGTGATTTTTTAAGAGGTTGAGAACTTTTTAAAAAAAAAAAAACACAAAAAATTCGAAAAAATTAATGAAATATTTATTTGAATCGATAGTTTAACCTTGCAATTTAATGTTTAAAGATAATTTCATGCAAATGTTAACCGCGGCTGCGTCTCAGGTAGCCCATCCGCTGAGTCCAATTTTGGCTCTTTCACACATATCGGAAAGGCCTAACTGCTGGGAACGGCGCCGAATCGACATTTCGCGGTCTTCTGTCACACTAGCTGATACGGCCGCAATATTTTCTTCACTACGCACAGTACGTAAACGTGTTAGTGGTTTAATGTCCAACAAAGTAAATTTGGTGCGAAATTTAGTCACAATCTTCCGAATAGACTGCTCAGAAGGTCGAGAATGCCGACCATAAAATGGAAGCAGCGTGCGATGAACATTTCGAACCGAGCACGAATTTTGATAGTAAATTTCAATAATTTGCAAGCGTTGTTCATTTGTAAGACGATCCATGGTTAAATTGCAAACCAAACTGAAGCTGTTTGACAGTGACACAAGGTACTAAACACACGTCAGCTGTCAAAACCAGTGTTGCCAAAACCAAACCAGCTAAAAAATCACCCTTTATGAAGTCATAGTTTTCTTCATCTTCCCGCTAAAATTTCCACAATCTTTATATTACCTAAGGCCTGGGGTAAATCATATTAATTTGCCTAGTCCTAAGGCGATCTACCTTACATCCCTACACTTTTCTATTGGTTCTATTTTAAATCCAACGCAAAACTCTCTTATGTTACCTAACGCCTAAAACAACTTGCCCAAGTTTGTGTCAATTTAGCCTAGAATTTTGCTTAACCTTGTTTGCGAGAATTGATAACTGTACATTGTTGTCGTGCCATGTTTCGACTTGCATCCCTATATACAATCTTTGTGCTTCAGCTTAAATCCACACAAAAACTGAGTGCGATATTATCTAAGGGCTAAGGCAAATTGGCCGAGTACCTAACCTATGTGTGTAAATTTGTGATAAACCTTAGATAACCGTAATGGAGTAAGGAGAATATTTTCCATTATGTGACCAGAGTGCGCAAATGCAAATCGCACGAACGCCATATGTGTATCAGTTTTCTACGCGTGCGGTCGTGTTTTTATGAACAAGATAAGTGCGAAATTATAGGTTCAAATATTGATAATAAGTGATTTTTATAAACATTTTGTGAACTTTGAAGGTTTGTACACTATTTTGGGGATGAACTTTATTGAAATATATTGTGGTTTTTACCTAGAAACTTCAAACAAAATCAAATCAAGAGAAATGATGAACAAGCTGAAGCACAACAGGAACTGGGAGTATTGAAACTGTACGAAGACGAAGCTGAATGCAGCTCATAATTGTTGTGGTCGGTGAGAAACTTAAAATTGATTTATTTTATTTTTTTAAGTTAATGATGTAAAGTTCAAAATGCATATCCTTTTTAGATAAATAATAAATAAGCGTTTTGTGTAACAATCATTTAAACAGTGATATTCATTTCTTAATAAGATTTGCAGGTGTGAAAGGTAAGTAAAAATCTTTTTGCCGAAATTATTTGGCCTGGCTTCTGAAGTTAAAGTTATGCTGGAAACGAGTTATTTTTTCTTAGGTTTTATGACATATTTACCTTAGAATTAAGGTAAATTCACTAGTGCAAGCATTTACTTTTTAGTCATAATTTGACTTAGATCCTTAGGTAAAATGTGGTGGAAAGTGACCAAATAATAAGGCAAGTTAGCCTATTCGAGAACATAATTTATGCACGGAAAATATGCTATTTTTGCCTTAGGTTGTTTGCTGAGTTACCACCACCTTAGGTATGATTTAGCCTAGTTTGCTGGGGCAAAACATCTTAGGTAAACTTGGATAAAGTAACATAAATCTAAGCAAACTTTATACATGTCGGAATATAGTGCAATTTACCTTAGTCATTTAAATAGCTTAACTTAGAACTAACCAAGTTCAAAATTGCCTTAGCGGCAAGCTAACTTACTACTTGATTTAGGCTAATTTTACACAGGTTTTTCTTTGGGTGTACCTTGAAGAAAACATAGTTTTTACAAAACATTGTAGTACTTTTACTCCGACTGTACTTTTTTACTTAACCCGACCCAGTACAACTGTATTGGCCTTCCCACCCTTCAAACAAAACTAGCATATGGCAGGTCTCACCTATTCCCACCTATACTATCACAAAAAATCTCAATTTAATTTTTTGTTCGATTCAACCACAAAAATATAAAATTTGGTTTTTATTTTACCCAATACCAAAAAAAAACACATTATTCCAACCTTAGATGCCGCGGCTCGTTTGCTAGAACCCAAATTTATGAGCCTTTAAGCTTCGTCAATTTGAGCCTGTGTAACAAGCCGTTTTTGTGGATTTTTCCTTACATAGGTTTACATTTTACATTTTTCCTTACAAAAATCCTTACATGTTCGAGGCATAGCTGTATTATAAGAAATTTATGTGTCTATATAGAGACATGTGTGTAATCGTGGAGGAAAATATGTAAAATTATGAACTTATAACGTATTAGCATCCAAAATAAGAAAAAAGAATAATTTGTATTAATTTCTGGGACTGTAGAAAATGACGTTGGGGTAAGTGTGCGCATGCGCACACTTGTCCGCATGTTTCTGTGCACACTTACCCCACTCGCACTTTTTTGATGTTCTAGTTAAAATTGAAACAATGAGTTGTTGAACAGTTAAACTTTCACGCAAATATAAATTAAATATAATTTATTATATGAAAAAAACACAACTCACTGCTCTAAATCACAAACACAAATAGCTAACACGTTTTGAAAATCATGTCATCAAATCATCAATCAATCAATCAAATCATTATAAACATTTTGTGAACTTTGAAGGTTTGTACACTATTTTGGGGATGAACTTTATTGAAATATATTGTGGTTTTTACCTAGAAACTTCAAACAAAATCAAATCAAGAGAAATGATGAACAAGCTGAAGCACAACAGGAACTGGGAGTATTGAAACTGTACGAAGACGAAGCTGAATGCAGCTCATAATTGTTGTGGTCGGTGAGAAACTTAAAATTGATTTATTTTATTTTTTTAAGTTAATGATGTAAAGTTCAAAATGCATATCCTTTTTAGATAAATAATAAATAAGCGTTTTGTGTAACAATCATTTAAACAGTGATATTCATTTCTTAATAAGATATGCAGGTGTGAAAGGTAAGTAAAAATCTTTTTGCCGAAATTATTTGGCCTGGCTTCTGAAGTTAAAGTTATGCTGGAAACAAGTTATTTTTTCTTAGGTTTTATGACATATTTACCTTAGAATTAAGGTAAATTCACTAGTGCAAGCATTTACTTTTTAGTCATAATTTGACTTAGATCCTTAGGTAAAATGTGGTGGAAAGTGACCAAATAATAAGGCAAGTTAGCCTATTCGAGAACATAATTTATGCACGGAAAATATGCTATTTTTGCCTTAGGTTGTTTGCTGAGTTACCACCACCTTAGGTATGATTTAGCCTAGTTTGCTGGGGCAAAACATCTTAGGTAAACTTGGATAAAGTAACATAAATCTAAGCAAACTTTATACATGTCGGAATATAGTGCAATTTACCTTAGTCATTTAAATAGCTTAACTTAGAACTAACCAAGTTCAAAATTGCCTTAGCGGCAAGCTAACTTACTACTTGATTTAGGCTAATTTTACACAGGTTTTTCTTTGGGTGTACCTTGAAGAAAACATAGTTTTTACAAAACATTGTAGTACTTTTACTCCGACTGTACTTTTTTGCTAAACCCGACCCAGTACAACTGTATTGGCCTTCCCACCCTTCAAACAAAACTAGCATATGGCAGGTCTCACCTATTCCCACCTATACTATCACAAAAAATCTCAATTTAATTTTTTGTTTGATTCAACCACAAAAATATAAAATTTGGTTTTTATTTTACCCAATACCAAAAAAAAACACATTATTCCAACCTTAGATGCCGCGGCTCGTTTGCTAGAACCCAAATTTATGAGCCTTTAAGCTTCGTCAATTTGAGCCTGTGTAACAAGCCGTTTTTGCGGATTTTTCCTTACATAGGTTTACATTTTACATTTTTCCTTACAAAAATCCTTACATGTTCGAGGCATAGCTGTATTATAAGAAATTTATGTGTCTATATAGAGACATGTGTGTAATCGTGGAGGAAAATATGTAAAATTATGAACTTATAACGTATTAGCATCCAAAATAAGAAAAAAGAATAATTTCTGGGACTGTAGAAAATGACGTTGGGGTAAGTGTGCGCATGCGCACACTTGTCCGCATGTTTCTGTGCACACTTACCCCACTCGCACTTTTTTGATGTTCTAGTTAAAATTGAAACAATGAGTTGTTGAACAGTTAAACTTTCACGCAAATATAAATTAAATATAATTTATTATATGAAAAAAACACAACTCACTGCTCTAAATCACAAACACAAATAGCTAACACGTTTTGAAAATCATGAAATTTTTTAGTAAAACACACCATTTTTTTTTGATGGCGTTTTCTTCCAATATTATGCACCACAAGACCACACGCGACTGACCTCGAAGAGATACGGATACCTACTGAATTGCTCATCTTTAGAATTTTGAATTTCATCCCCAGTTCCGAGAAAACCCCTATGCCCGAACATACCCGCTGCGTACACTTACCACAAACGACTCTAAGTTTGATTTATATAATAGAGTCGTTTGTGGTAAGTGTGTAGAACTCTAAGACCTTTTAGAGATATGAATGGGACCGAAAGGAGAATCGATTAAGCAATGTCCTTCCTTCCATATGTAAACAACTTTTAGGCCTTAAATTTTAAGGAAGAGAGCTGAAATTTGGTGGGTTGGCTGGAAGTCCAGTCCTTCAGATCAAGTTTGAAAATAAGAATCCGCCCACAACACGCCCACTTCATGCCTGTTTGTGCGACCATCTCTAATTTTAAAAAATACTTTTTCCAAATTGCAGCTATGTTACAATGGCGCTAGCGCATTCATTTTTGGTATGTAACATTGCCTTGTAATTGTCTTTAATGTAGCAAAAAAATGTTAGCCTTTTCATTTACCACGCCCACTTTTTAAGGGATTTTAGCTTATAATGACTGTTTTCAATAAATATATATGAAATTTTACAAAAAAATTCTATGACAAAAGTTGTAGATATTAACATTTTTTAACTTTTATGTATATATTGTGTGTACCTCCGCCCACAGTTGGGCAAGTTGGTCCAACATGCCCCATATACTGAAGCAAGGTTAGGTTAGGTTGATGGATGCCCTTTTGACAATAGTCACGGCTTCACTTAGACCAGCAGTTGGGTCCATTGTGTCCATTGGGAACCTTCTTAATACCTGGAACGAAAACAGAAATAGACCGCTGTTAGAAGCTCAGAGTTCCGCCCTCTTGGACCCATCCGGATTTGTATACAAATCTTAGGAGGTCCTTTAGATCTACATTATTTAGATCTTCGAGCTCGTTGAAGAAGTAGCTGCCGAGGATACTACGCCTGATGCTGTTTAGGGCTGGGCATTCGCAGAGCAGATGACGAACAGATTCAATTTCTTCAACGTCCCTGCAGCTTCTGCAGTAATCGTTATGCGGTATGCCTAGCCGCTCAGCGTGTAGACCCACAGCGCAGTGCCCCGTGAGGATTCCCGTGAGGATTCCCGTGAGTACTCGGATGTTCCTGCGGGCTAGTCCGATCAAAAATAGTGATCTCTTTTTGTTTACCGCTGGCCATAGCTCCCTTGTGTGTCTGCACGTATCAAGCTCTGTCCAACGTAGATTGGTTCTACTCAAGGATTCAGTTTCTAACCTACGTGCTATCGAACTCAGCGGGACTCTTATGGATTTGAGGGCTAGAGATGCATTCATTCCAGACCCAAATCTCGCAAGCTTGTCCGCTTCTTCGTTTCCCGATATATCGGTGTGACCTGGCACCCAACACACAGTTACAGTGTTGCCAAGTGATAACTCGTCCAGAATTTCCCTGCATAGTTTCACAGCCCTTGACTTTACCACGTCTGATTCCAAGGCTTTAATTGCCGCTTGGCTATCAGAGTATATGGTGATGGTCTTGTTTGCGGGGCCGTATTTCTTCAGCTCGGAGGCAGCTTCGATTATGGCTGCCAGCTCCGCCTGAAAAATGCTGCAGTCGTCATTGATTCGGAAAGATTTACCTAGACCCAAATCTCCACAGAAAATGCCCGCACCGGTTCCGACGTCCATCTTAGAGCCGTCGGTATATACGGCGATCTCGTCGTCTCCTGTAATGGTCTTATCTTCCCATTCACCTCTTTCAGGTATTCTGGTAGCGAATCTCCTGTTGAAGGCGAATGTCATAGGTAGGTAATCTGTGACTGGGGTGTTTGTGGAGGCAGCCCACTGAGTTTCCACAGAGGCGTGTCCATAAGATCTTGAGGACCACAGTCCGGATTCCCTTAGGCGAACAGCTGTTTTAGCTGCCTTGCTGCTGCAGTATATGTCCAAGGGGGTGAGGTTGAGTAGTACCTCCAGTGCCGCGGTGGGTGTGGTCCTTAGGGACCCTGTTATACCCATGCAGGCTGCCCTTTGAACTTTGGTGAGGCTAGAGAGATGACACTTTCTTTCCGTAGCCTTCCACCATACAACTGCACCGTAAGTTAAGATGGGTCTTACAACCGTTATATACATCCAGTGTACCATGTTTGGTTGCAGTCCCCACATGCTTCCGAACGTTCTGCGGCAGGCGTATAGTGCCACGTATGCCCGCTTGACACGATCTTCTATATTATCCCTCCAGTTGAGTTTGGAGTCTAATATGACGCCCAGGTATCTTACCGATCTGGATAACGGTAACTCCACTCCCCCCATTCTCGGGTTGCTGAAGGATGGAACTGCCCTTTTCCTTGTAAACAACACAACTTCCGTCTTAGAGGGGTTAATTCCCAGTCCTCGACCCTCTACCCATTTTTCAACAATGCGAAGTGCGTAGCTGAGTCGGTCACTGAGGATTGGTGGGAGTTTACCTGGGATCAGGATTGCTACATCGTCTGCGTATGCGCTCACAGTAAAGCCTTCCCTCTCCAGGGTTTTCAGCAATTCGTCCATTACCAGGGTCCATATAAGCGGAGATAGGACACCTCCCTGCGGTGTTCCTCTGCTGACGTTTCGTCTGCTGCATACTTCGCCTAGGTAGCAGTTTATCTTTCGTGTGCTTAACATGAGCCCGATCCAGTCGCATAGACTGCTATCTAGGTGGGCGTTTCTCAAGCTGCGCAATATCGCGTCTGCCTCAATGTTATTAAACGCCCCCTCTATGTCTAGAAAGGCACCCAAACTGTACTCCTTGTGTTCCAGGGATTTTTCCACTACTGTTACTACTCTATGTAGTGCAGTGTCAACCGAGCTTCTCATGTACGCATGCTGTGATTTTGATAAATAGTTATCACCAATCAGCTCTCTCACATACACGTCAATAAGCCGTTCCAACGTCTTGAGCATAAATGAGGACAGGCTTATGGGTCGATAGTCCTTTGCCGTAGAGTGGTTTGCCTTCCCTGCTTTGGGGATGAATATCACTCGGACTTCTCTCCAAGCTTTGGGAATATAGCAAAGCTTTAGGCAGGACTTGTATACGTTACTCAACCATGGAATGATAGTTTTCCCTGCTTTTTGGAGCATTATTGGTCGGATGTTATCCATCCCTGGTGCTTTAAAGGGATCGAAGGAGTTGATCGCCCAGGCCAGCCTTTTTACATCGGTTATAGCCCTGATCTTTTCGTCCTTCATCTTTTTCCGCGAGCCTTGCGCTACTGTAGCGTAATCCTCATAGGTATCGAAGCACCCTGGGAAGTGAGTTTCCGCCAGTAAATCCAGCGTTTCCTTGTGTGTCGAGGTCCAATCGCCCTCAGTCTTCCTGAGTGAAGATAGCGGTATAGGCGCTTTGGATAAGACTTTTCTCAGTCGGGACGCTTCAGTTGTTGTTTCGATTGATTCGCAGAAATTCTTCCATGAGCTCCTCTTGGCGAATCTGATCTCCTTTTTCAGGATTCTAACGCTCTCCCTATAGGTCGTCCATTCGATGAGCCCCTCTTTTGCAAGGTTCCATCTGGATCTTGAGCTCTTGATGAGCTCCGCGATCTTGGAGTTCCACCAGGGAGGGCGTTGTTTCCCTCCTGTATTGCTGTTTGGGCAGGATTTTTCGAAAGAGCTGGAGATCATCCCGGTGATGTATTCGACTGTATCGTCGATCTCATGCGCGGTAGTAAGATCTCTGTCTGGGCAGGGGGAGATAGTCCTCCGCAGTTCTTTGTTGAACTTCACCCAGTTTGCTCTTTTTGGGTTTTTGAAAACTTTCCTAGCCTGCGAGCCTACCTGTATCTCAAAGAGTATCCAGCAGTGATCTGATAGTGATGCCTGCTTAGATACTCTCCAGTTCGTTACTTGAACAGAGCTGTTCTGAGACACGAAAGTTACGTCCAAGACTTCCCTCCTATTCGCTGTAATGAAGGTGGGATCATTTCCCCTGTTACATACTAGAAGGTTGGAGCTAAGGACAAAATCAAACAGAACCTCGCCTCTGGCGTTAATGTCTGAGCTTCCCCAGATCGTATGATGGGCATTGACATCACAGCTTAAGACTAAGTTCTTCTTACCTTGTTCGGACGCTGTCACTAGCGTCTTCAGAGATTCCGGGGGGACCGAGGTACCGTCGTCAAATGGCATGTAGACCGACGCTACCGTGTAGTTCTCGTCCGTCCCTCTAACCTCCACCACCGTAAGGTCACCTGTGCAGAAATGAGATAACATTAATACATGAACGTTCTTATTTGCTACAATACAGGTTCTCGATATACTGAAGCAATCTTGTGCCTCATCTATAACTTGCTCTATGTTTTTTCTTATTTATTGAAGAAGCCGAAAATGCATGCTTTCTATGGATACCAGTTTTATTGCTGTGTGGTGAATAGGATAAAGTTATGGGGGTTCAAGTAAAAAGTGGCCCAACTAGCCCCGGTCTACCCTACTGGTAAAAAAGAAGGACGACAGCACTCGATTCTGCTTGGATTACTTACTTACTTACTTAAGGTGGCGCTACAGTCCGGGGTGGACCTGGGCCTCAGCCAACAAGCTTCGCCAGCCAGCTCTGTCTCTAGCTAGCCGTCTCCAGTTTCGCACGCGAAGTTGGCTGAGGTCCCCTTCCACTTGCGTGCGCCACCTGAGTCTCGGTGCTCCTCTACCGCGTCGTCCCTGCGGTGTGGATTCGAAGATTTTCCGGGCCGAGGCGTTGGTGTCCATCCGCTCTAGATGACCCAGCCATCGTAGACGTTGTGTTTTGACTCTTTTGGCTAGGTCGGTATCGCTGTACAGCCCGTACAGTTCGATGTTATATCTCCTCCTCCACTCTCCGTCTATGCAGACGGGACCGTAAATCGTCCGAAGAATTTTCCTCTCGAAGCAGCCTAAAGTGTTTTCATCCGCCTTTGACAGGGTCCATGCTTCTGCACCGTAAAGCAGGACTGGGATAATGAGGGTCTTATACATGGACACTTTAGTTGCTCGAGAGAGGGCTTTGCTACTCAATTGCCTTCTTAGCCCAAAGAAACAGCGATTGGCAAGAGTTATCCTTCGTTTGATTTCAGCGCTGGTGTCATTGTCTGAATTGATAGCGGAACCCAGGTAGACAAAGTCCCTAACTACCTCAAAGTTATAGCTGTCGATGGTGATGTTTTGTCCAAGACGTCGGTGTTGGGTGTCTTTTCTTGATGACAGCATATACTTGGTTTTGCCCTCATTGACTGCTAAACCCATATTCGCCGCTTCCGTCCCAATACTCACGAAGGCTTCACTGACATCACGCTTTGTTCTACCGATTATGTCAATGTCGTCTGCGTATGCAAGTAGTTGAACGGACTTTTGAAAGATTGTACCTCTGGTGTTGGCGCGAGAGTTCTGCACAATTCTCTCAAGTATGATGTTAAAGAAGTCGCATGACAGCGCGTCGCCTTGTCTAAATCCTTTTTTTGACATCAAAGGGGTCGGTGAGGTCTTTGCCGACCTTGACGGAACAGCGTGAGTTTTCCATCGTCATCCTGCACAGACTGACGAGTTTGGCAGGGATGCCAAAACTAGACATTGCGCTATAAAGCTCGTCTCTATAGATGCTGTCATACGCGGCCTTGAAATCGATGAAGAGGTGGTGTGTATCGATTTGGAATTCCTGGGTTTTCTCCAAGATCTGCCGCAGTGTGAATATTTGATCGATGGTGGACTTTCCTGGCCTAAAGCCACACTAATATGTGCCTATCAGATTGTTGACAAACGGCTTCAGGCGTTCACACAATACAGCAGAAAAGATCTTGTATGCGATGTTAAGAAGACTTATGCCTCTGTAGTTGGCACAACTCAGAGGGTCTCCTTTTTTCAGGATCGGGCAAACAATGCTGAGGTTCCATTCGTCGGGCATGCTTTCTTCCGACCATATCTTGCAGATGAGCTGGTGCATGCTCCTAACCAGCTCATCGCCAGCGGATTTAAAAAGTTCGGCAGCTAGGCCGTCTGCTCCGGCTGCTTTGTTGCACTTGAGCTTAGACACAGCTACTTTCACCTCCTCCAGGTCGGGTGGGCGGTATCGTTCGTATGCTTCGTCGGTAACGTCTTCGCCCGGGTTGAATGGTTCGTTCTGCCTGACAGCGGTATTTGGTTCGTCCTCGCCGTTATAAAGTCTGCAGAAGTGGTCTTTCCAAATCCTCAGCACCGACTGCGATTCTACAACGATGTTCCCTTGATGGTCCTTACAGGCTTCAGTTCGAAGTTTATACCCTTGGCAGGACCTTTTGATCCTTTGGTAAAACTTTCTAACCTCATTCCTGTTGTAACATCTCTCTATCTCTTCAACCGCGCGCTTCTCGTGCTCTCTCTTTTTCCTTCGGAGAAGCCGGTGCTCCTCTCTCCTCCTCTGGTCGTAGAGCTCGCGAGCAGCTCTAGTCCTTCTGTGCAGCGCCGCTTTGTATGCTTCCTGTTTAGCTGCATGTGCTTGCCGGCATTCATCGTCAAACCAGGGGTTTCATTGTGGTCGCCGTGTGAAACCCAGCACTTCAGAGGCGGCGTCTCTGATGGCATTTTGGCAATGTTGCCACTGCCTATCAATACTTGATGCTGGTTGCATAGGACTTCGTAGAAGGTTTTGAGAGACTCGGTCGAAGAAGGACCTGGCGATCTCTTGCGATTGTAGTCGGTCGACGTCAAACTTCCTCACAGTATTTCCATTACTTGGCGTTGGTCGGGATATCCGCAGCCGTACCTTGGCTACAACAAGGTAGTGATCCGAGTCAATGTTGGCCCCTCGGAAAGTTCGGACATCCATGATGCTGGAGGAGTGCCTTGCGTTGATCGCAATATGGTCAATCTGGTTGACGGTTGATTGATCGGGAGATCTCCATGTCCCTTTGTGGATATTGAGATGCGGGAACTGTGTACTAGCTACCACAACGTGTCGCCCCGCAGCAAAGTCGATCAGCCTGAATCCGTTATCGGAGGTCGTGTCGTGCAGGCTATGCTTTCCGACAGTACGACCAAAGATGCCCTCCCTTCCTAGCTTGGCATTAAAATCGCCTAGGACAATCTTAATGTCGTAGCTAGGGCACTGCTCATAAGTTTTGTCCAGGAGCTCGTAGAACATATCTTTGGTCTCGTCATCTTTCTCCTCTGTGGGGGCATGTGCGCATATCAGGCTAATGTTGGCGAATTTAGCCTTGATGCGGATCGTCGCGAGGCGCTCGCTTACAGGGTTGAAGCTCAAGACTTTTTGCCTAAGTCTGCCTCCAACGACGAAACCACATCCAAATAGGCGCTGTCTTTGATGCCGATAGCAGTCGCCGTAGTAGATGTCGCAGTTTTTCATCCTTCTTTTGCCCGGCCCGTCCCATCGCATTTCTTGGATGGCAGTAATGTCTGCCTTGCAGTCGTTAAGGGCCTCCGCTAGTTGCTCGGCTGCACGTGGTCTGTTAAGGGACCTAACATTCCACGTGCAGATCCGGAGCTCGTTGTCCTTTTCTCGTTTGCATTGGTCGTCAACAGTAAATCCGTCCGAATCCGAGGCTTGTTTCTGCTTCGTGACTGGTGTTTCTTTACGTGGCCGGGAAGTCACCCCGACGGCACGACCCCCAACCTGGAGGACCAGATCCTTTGCTTAGCTCTAAGGACGGAGAGCCGGATAGCCCGCTCCTTATAGGCCTGAGCTCCGAATACGTCGTAGTAGCCCATATAAGGTGTTCACTAAGTAGTTCGGCCTGACTGGAACTATGGACGCCACCGTTGATTCCATCTGGGGAATTCCTCCGCTGCCGTCCGGATGCAAGGAGAAGTGCCTTAGTGGGAACACTCCTCCCCCCCTCTCTCGTCTGCTACCCCCAACAACCTTCCAAAGGGGTTGGAACCCAATCTCCAGTTGAGGTACTAGGCACCCGGTGTTCACCACGGGGAGGTGAGAGTAGGAGTTGATAGACAGAGGTGGGTTTAGAAACCTGTGGATGCTTGTATCCTCTTGAGTGCACATGTCTATCCTTTGACCACCTTTGATTCTGCTTGGATTACCGGAGGCTTAACGATGTCACAAAGAAGGACAGCTACCCTTTACCTCGAATCAATGACACACTGGACATACTCTCTGGAGCGAAATGGTTTTCCACTCTCGACCTGAAAAGTGGCTACTGGCAGGTATAATCCATCCAGAAGACAAAGAGAAGACCGCTTTCACAACTGGCAATGGACTATGGCAGTTTACAGTAATGCCATTTGGTCTGTGTAACGCTCCGGCCACCTTTAAGCGTCTTATGGAACGTGTTTTACATGGTCTGACGTGGAAAACCTGCGTGGTATATTTGCAAGACATCATCGTTTTGGGAAAGACGTGGCAGGAGAAAGTCGTAGCATACTTTAGCAAAATTCTTACCCGACCAGAGAGAGATTATTGTGTTACCAGGCGAGAACTCCTTGGTTTAATATTGGCAACGAAACATTTCCAGAAGTACCTGAGTGGCCAGAAGTTCATCTTGCGTACAGACCGCGCCGCGCTCAAATGGTTACTGCAGTTTAATAATCCTGAGAGCCAAGTCGCAAGATGGATCGAGCGATTGCAGGCTTGCAACGCGGACGCATTATCCCGGAGACCATGTGAGCCCAATTTTAAGCATTGCGTGCGACAAGAGGAAAAGGACGAATGTACTGTCCAGAGAGTAAGAGCTGAACCTGCAGAAGGCTGGAGTGCTGAGGAACTTCGCAACGCACAACAAGTAGACCCTGACATTGAGCCAATCATTGCATGAAAGGAATCTATGGAGAAACCGAGCGCAGGAGATATACCCGACAGAAGTCCCACATTAAAGGCATATTGGGCGCAGTGGGACTCTCTCCATGTACAAGATGGCGTTCTGCGAAGGAAATGGGAAATGCCGGATGGAAAATCATTTAAAATGCAGCTTGTGGTTCCACGGTCGAAAGTCCAGGAGATTCTACGGGAAATGCACGATGGAGTGTCTGGTGGGCACTTGGGTATCAACAAAACCCTGGAAAAAGTACGGGAACGTTTTTATTGGCTGAGTGAAAGAAGCGTGGTTGAGAGCTGGTGTCGGAAGTGTACTTCTTGTGCTGCTAGTAAGGGACCCAAAGTCAAAAACAGGGGTAAGATGCACCAGTACAATGTGGGTGCTCCCTTTGAAAGGATCGCCGTCGACATCGCAGACCGTTTCCGGAAACTGAAAGCGGTAATCGTTACATCCTGGTTATTGCCGATTACTTCAGCAAGTGGCCCAAGGCATTTGCGATCCCAAATCAAGAAGCGAAAACTGTTGTCGACCAGATAGTGGACCGGTTTGGAGTGTGCAGGTTTGGAGTGCCAATGGAATTACATTCCGACCAGGGAAGAAACTTCGTGTCGAAGATATTCCAGGAAGTGTGCGCAGCCATCGGACTACAGACGACACGGCCCACACCTCTTCACCCACAATCAGATGGAATGGTGGAACGCTTCAACAAGACACTGAAGGAATATCTCTCTAAAGTCGTGGACGAGAATCAACGGGATTGGGATCGGCGAATGCCTTTATTCCTCATGGCCTACCGAAATGCTATTCACAGTACAACTGGATATACTCCATCTGAAGTTTTATTTGGACGAACTGCCAGGCTACCCAGTGAGCTTAAATTCTTAAACATACGTGGTTGACCTTAGAGAAAGGATTAATGACATCCACCAGAGAACCAGAAGCAATATAAAAGTTGCAAGCGACCGCATGAAGACGAGATACGATGCGCTAAATTCCCTCCTTGGAATTCACGGCAGTTATAGGACAGTTATATTCAAAACGTGGACTTGTGAAAATCGGTAATAAAGTAAAAAGTGATTGAATTTAAATAAAGTGTTGAATTCTAAGTAGTTTAGTTGAATAACAGTGTGATTTGAATTTAAATATGTTTGTTTGATAAATAAAGTGTTTCATTGTGAAATTATAAAAATGGAATCGAGTTTTATTCGACGAACACCAGGCAAAAACATTACAATATTGAAAAGTTTTTGAGAAATGAAGAGTTGAAAATGGGTGAGGTTAAAGTGCTTTAGACCATGCTTTTGAACCGGTTAGTGCACAAAGACAATACTGAATACACTGCCGTTTTAATGCATTTTCGAAAAAAATCGCAAAAATTCATGAAAAAACGTGTTTTCCCCCACCCTTATCTACGGTCTTGTTTGGAGAAATCACATGAAAAAAATCACACGTATCAAAAATTATCCAAAATTTTAAGGAAAATTACAGCGAATTTTATAGTTTCTGAGATTAAACCTTCTGAGATTTAACTCAAAAACAAGAAAAGCATTTTTAAAATCCTCTATAGTATCTTAAAGGTATGAGCGATCTTGTTCAGATTAAGTTCAAGTACAAAGGGTGAAAAAGCAAAGCAAGCGGCTTTAATTTAAATTTACCGTTTTTAACCTCCATTTTTCAAAGCCGTTTTTCGTTTTTTAAAAACGAAATAAAAAAGGAAAATTGTTTACCGTTTTCACGAAAAGCGTTAGCCATATATAGGTATAATTAAAAGAATTAACAAAAAACATCCAATGCTAGCACAGGTAAAAGTCTAACGGGAACTTAAAAAAATTCTTAATAGTTGTTTTACGGATTTGAAGTTTAAAATATTAAAAAAAGGTCAAAAGAAGATATGTCCCCCCTCTAGATCCCAAACGGTATAAAGCATAGCTTTGAAAAAAAACGGGCAAAGTCCATCTTCTAAGATGTTTTCATGTTAAGCTTAAGCAAACTTCGAATATTCAAAACCTTCGAAGATATTTTACTAAAAAACGTTTGATCAACCATCCTTAATGTTTTAAATCCTATTTAGACAAACGAAAAAAAAACATGTTCTACCGTTTTCTCAGATATCCATGTCCGCAGAATTTAAGAAAATTGGCCAATGGAACACAGCTAGTTGTAAAATTAAAAAAAAGGCCTAACGGTAATTGAAGAAAAAAACTAAATTGCTGCTTTATGGATCTTAAATTTTGATAATGGTAAAATAGGCCAAGAAAATTATTAATTAAGAAAATTATATGTCCTTCCCTCTATTTTCGAAACGGTAGGGCACATTGATACATGGGGCTCATAGACACAGTCGATATTACTTAAAAACGAAACGTAGTATGCCATTGAATCACACACACAACCCTTACATATCTATCAAACCATACAAATATCTGCATGCACCCGCGAAGCACAATCACCTTTTGCACGTACGCGAGTAAATTTTTTTCTAACCTTTCGAATTCGCTTTCGATTATAAATATTTGTGTTAATAATTTCTTATTAAGTTTCTAAGTAAGTATTATGTTCTTCCCATGTGAAAGTGACTTAAATTTTAATTATTAAAGGAAACTTAAGTTAAATTTTTAAATTTGTTCTCTGTGAGGTGGGTTGGAGCACATTGATGCATACATCAGTGGGACAGTTTTATACGTATCAATGTGCCCTTCCTTTATATGATTTCGAAGAGTACCGTATGGAGTTGCGTGACTATGACCCTTTTGATTCTGACCTGCCGTATCCATTGATCTTCAGAAAGTATTATAATGAAATAAGGTTAGAGTTAAGCTTGTAAGCCAACAAAGCGGATGCGTTACAAGCATTTTTTTGTCGAGTAAACGATTTCCTATGCATTTTTTAAGCGCTACCTGAAACCTATTTAATGATAGAAAGTGAAGATGAGGAGTCTGTTAATGCTTGTTATTGTCTTGAAGTTACCAAGTTTGACAGTAAAGATTTGAGCATTGACACATTTCTTTAAGACAATAGCTGGTAATTCGTCGGGGCCATGAGAGTAATCGTCTTTTAAAAGTCGAATCTTTTCAATCACCGATGGCAAGCTTATATTAATCTTTGTTAAGGTTGTTTGACGGCAGTTGTCTAAGTAAAAAAAAGGAAGGATCAGGATCAGATTTGTCGACTGAAAATGCTTGACCAAGGAATTCAGCAAAAAGGTTGCTACTTGTATTGGAATCATCAGAGGATCGGTCAGCGAACTTTAAGGATGAAAGATAACCTTCAGATTTGCGCTTTGAATTAATAAATTTTAAGAATCGTTTTGGGTTTAAGGTCAAGTCAGTTTGCGTTTTCCGAATAAATTCGGAGTATGACACATCGCATAAAGTGGAAAATTCATGATATGCTGCAATGTAAAGATAGTAGTCATATAAGGGCCACGAGCTTAGAAAAGATTGCCATAGCTTATTACGTAATGATCGCAGCCGTTTTGTATACCAAGGCCGGAAATTGATGGGAACTGATTGAAGAAAGCATTCAAATATTTTGGAGTAAAACATTGAAGTTTTTGTGTTAATTTCAATATTTTTGTTACAGATTTTTTTTTTGTTTTTCTGAATACTAGGATGGACGGAGGCTAAAACTCCAAAATCTTTCAAAGATACCAATACGCCCTCTATAGCAGGTACATAATACCGAAGAAGCCGATATTGGTTATGCCCGATTTCCACGTGCTAAAAAACCACCCATTTATGAGAGACACTATGAAACTGCCAGAACGCACTTCATAGTAGTAAATTTTCGCTCTCTCATAATACTTCTTGACTACAACTAAGTTAACTTAACAAGTAGTTTACGCTTCCATAGTGTTAATCGCATTGGATAGGTTGCTTTCCAGTGAATGCACCTACTAAGCCGTTCATTCATGCGGCTTCACCCTACGTCGCTAGATCGAAGGGTCTTGTTCTTTGTAGTCGTCGCTCGTTGTTAACATCCTTAAGAGTCTCGTTTAGAGTACGGATCATTTCATTGCTGCAATGAACATGAAGGCGAGCATTTAGCTTTCGAGCGAAGTTCGTTACTTCTTCGCCCACGGTAGCTATTCCTAAATCTCTGTGAATATCGCTATTCCTAATATACCATGGAGCATTCACAATTGCTCTTAGTGTCTTGTTTTGGAAAGTCTGCAACATGGACATGTTGCTCGGCTTGGTACAACCCCAAAGTTGTATACCATATGTCCAGGACGGCTTTAACACCTGCCTGTACAAGAGCAGTTTGTTATATGTGCTTAGTTTCGAAAATCTTCCGATAAGCCAATACATTTCCCTGAGCCTAATCTCGAGCTCGTCACGCTTCTTCTTTACGTGTGGTTTCCACCTTAGTTTAGCGTCCAGTGTCATCCCTAGATACTTCGCTTCATTTGCATAAGGTATTTGTGCAGAATTTATGAACAGAGGCAAATTGTTAACCCTTCTGTAAGTGAAATTCACATGCGTAGACTTGTTCTCGTTAAGAGCGATTCGCCAAGTCTTCGTCCAGACACAAATTCTGTCCAATGCTCGTTGGAGGTTTCTCGTTGATGACTCGACTGATTCACCTGTTGCCAGGATGGCCGTATCGTCCGCAAACGTCGCCACGACTGTCTCGTCATCTAGAGGTATGTCTCTTGTGTAGAGCAGGAACAGGGTCGGACCGAGGACGCTTCCCTGGGGTACGCCAGCCCGAATTGGCTTGAAACTCGAGTATTCACTACTACACCTATCACGAAAGAGTCTGCTTTCAAGATAATTTTCCAATATTTTAAACATGTCTTCCGGCAAGTTTTGCCGTAGCTTATATTTCAAGCCTTCGTGCCATACCTTGTCGAAGGCTTGCGATACGTCGAGGAAAGCACTTGAACATATTTTTTTCCCTTCTAAGGCTTTTTCAATTTAATGCGTTATTCTGTAGACTTGATCTATTGTGGAATGGTAAGGTCTGAAACCGAATTGATGATCCGGGATCAAGCGTCTTTCTGCAATTATTGGTTGTAATCGCTTCAGCAGAAGTTTCTCGAACACTTTCGATATTATCGGCAGAAGCGATATGGGCCTATAAGATTTTTTATCATTTGCGCATTTCCCCGGTTTTGGAACCATAATGACTTCAGCAACTTTCCATTGTCTTGGAACGTATAGAAGTCTAAGAGAAGCGTTTATCATATAAAGTAGCTTGACTAATGCCTTTTTTGGTAGCTCTTTTAATATTTCGCCAGTGATCAGGTCGTAACCCGGGGCCTTATTATTTTTAAGTTTGCTAATTGTCTGTCGGAGTTCAACTAACGAAATTTTTTTCATTCTAAAGCTATCAGGTTCCCCGTTGTTGTTTAGAACGTCAGCCAACGGCGGACCGTCGAAAGGCTTGAATGTTTCTTCTAAATGTTCAGCAAACAAATTCGCTTTCTCTTTGTCTTCTCTTGCCCATTCGCCGTTAGCTTTTTTTATTGGTGCCGAGTGGATTATAGGTTTCTTGATAGACTTAACTGCTTTCCACAGCGAGTAGTTTGAGCTCCTATCCGCCGACAAGCCTTCAAGGTATTCAGTGGTCTCACGATTTTTAAGATCTTGCAACATTCCTTTCAGTTTATTAGAGAGGTGGTTCAATAGGGTTTTGTCTGGGGGGGCCCTCGTGCCTTGCCATCTCCTACGCGCTCTTCTCTTTTCACGAATCAATTCTTCGATTTCGAGCGGATATGTTTTACGTACATGCCCGTCGGTGCTAACTGCGTTCTTTTGGGACGAATTGTTGTTCCAAGCAGCGCTCTGAATTGCTTCAATGAATTTGTCAACTGCGGTTTCTAACTCGAAAGGAGTTTTCAATGGCACATTCAAGCCAACACCCTCCTTACAGTCCTTTCTGAAAGCGTCCCAGTTCATGTTTTTGCTAGCTAATCTAGGAGCTCTTTCTATTTTCGCCAGTCTTCCACTCATCGTCAAGATAACTCCTGAGTGGTCTGAGCAAAGATCATAACACTCTTCAATTCGCGTAAGGTATTTGGGGTACCCTTTAGCGATGAAAAAATCGACAAGGTCAGGCTTGTTATTCCTATCGGTTGGCCAATATGTTGGCTTACCCGTGGAGAAAAAGTCCACCCCACGCTTCATACTATTTTTGTACAGTAATCTGCCTCTTGTTGAATTGCATCGTGAGCCCCAAAAAGTATGCTTCGCGTTAAAGTCACCCCCAATGATAAAATTAGACCCAATGAAGTCATGCATACGATCAAGATCGTCTTCCACGAGTCTATATCCTGGCGGGAAATAACAAGATGCAATGTTATAATCTAAGCAGTCAATTTTTACAGAAACTGAACTGATCTGCATAGAGTCTAGCTCAACCTCTGTGTTCTTGAAGTGCTTTATGCAGTTCTTAATGTAGAGGGAGGATCCTCCTCTCGAATTTTGCGAAGGGTGATGTGCGTGATAGTCATTGTAACCTTTAAGTTTGGGTGTAGACCCGTTTTTAAGGTGAGTTTCCGTAATCATGCAAATATCAATATTGTTTTTCCGTAGAAATACTTCTAGTTCGTCTATTTTATTCAGAAGGCCGTTTGCATTCCATGTTAGTATTTTAAATAACTGTTTCATATTCATGTTCGCTTGTAATTTTTTCGAGGCTTAAACTCGAGCTTGCTCAGTTTGTCAAATATAACTTTGTTGATTTTAGTCTGATCCTCAAGTTTCTCCAAGATTACAGCGAGGATCTGAGACACTGCATCTGTTGTGGGCGATCTTGCCTTGTTTTCGTTTGCCACAACCTGTGCGTATGATTTCGGTCCGACCAGTGGTGGTTTCTCCGCTGCACTTGAACTGGCGCCGCTCTTTTGTGGAGCTTTTACGCCTTTTGTCGACGCCTCCTTTGCCAATCTTCCACTTTTGATCGGCTTTGGCGTCTTAGTAGTTTCAGCAGGTTTTGGGCGTCCTAGGCTTTGATTCTGACCTCTGGTATTTTCCTTAAGAGGTTCTCGTCCCTTTTGCAGCTCTATGGCTACTTCGCATCCTCGATAGTTCGCGGGGTGGTTTCCGTGGCAATTGGCGCACACTGCTGGAGCCTTTATGTCAACTTTGCACTCTGTTGACAGGTGTTTTCCGGCACATTTCACGCAACGTGGTTCTTTTTGGCAGTAGGCACTTGTGTGCCTGAATTCTTGGCATCGTTTACACTGTGGTATCAGTCTATTGCCCTTTCGCATGGGTTCGATTTTAACCCTGATGTTAAGTATCATTTTTATTTTATAAATATCGTTTATGCTCTCAGTTCTTTCAAAGGAGAGCATAAAAATTGGAAGGCTGCGTCTGATCACAGTGTCTCTTTCTCCTTCCGTGCGTTGCTTTTCCTTTTTAATGATATTGACGGCATCAATAATTTTAAGGCCTTTATTTTTTACGTCTTTTACAACGTCTTCTTTTGTGCATGATGGGTGGAGCCCCCTTACAATAACTCGCAGTGGTTTTTCGTACTTATTTTGATAAGTATACCACTCGATTCTTTCTGCATTCAGTCTAGGAGACAGTGCGCGATAGGAATCGGCGTTGTCAACATTTACTTTCCACACGTTATTTCGGTGCGAGGTAAGCTTATAGTTTTCTGTTCTCACCGTGTTTGCAAGAAGGTTGCGCAATCTCCCAAAGTCTGCTATCCCGACGATGTTTATTGCGGGAGGTGGACGAATTTTCGCTTCTGGTTTAGCCTTGTTTGAGCCAGAGGGCTTATCTTCTTTTTGTATTACTTCGGGAGAGGAATTCGCCTTCCGCTTCTTGCTAGACTTTTTCCTTAAGACTGAATCGGTCTCAAGTGCAAGTTCGTCCTCGTCCGTGTAGTATTCGACTGCTGGTCGGTTCGGTGTTACACACTCTTTCGTTACCTCACAGTCTTTCGTTAAACGCGTATTTTTAATATCCTGGTTTTTTTCGCAGAGAGTCAACTTCCATTTTTAGATCTTGGAAGAGTCGCTCCATTTCAGTAAGCTTAGCTCGGAGTTCATTATTCTCCTTTTCTAAGCTCTTAATTTTCACAGAGTCCTGGTTTACCGGTGGACTGCTTTTTCCGGATATGTTCGATCTAGGTGGTGGCGATCGATTTAGTTTTGTCCTTTTCTCAAAAGGATTTATAAGCAATAAATGGCTCTCCCCAGAATCCGTAGAGCCTGCCTCCGAAGAGGGTGGATTTTCCAGCATAGCTGGGCTGCCACCTGGGGTAATCAAATCTTTCGTTTTGTTCATTGCCATTTGTTTTTAACTTGTCGTTTTTATGAGAAATAGGTAAGTCACTTCTATTTTCATTTTTAAATACAGCCGCCCCTTTGGAGACAGACGCCGACCAGTGAGCCGCACAGTGTGTGACAGACGCTTCTGGATTTTAATTTAACCTTCAGATTCATCTATAAGTTAAAACCTTACTGCCAAAAGTTGCCCCAAATGGAGTAGCATCGACAGCATCCGTTGAAACATTAAAGAATATTTCTTCCGGTGGATTTTAGTCGGCTCTTACGACAAGCATACCTTACCTCAAGGCTATTCTAACCCCGACCTTGCAGGGGTGATAAAATCAAAATTAATTTGATTTGTTACAGATAAAATCAAAATTAAGTCTACATTAGAAATAGTTAAGCTTGCAAAAATTGGCTTTGCGAATATTGAATTTACGCTGCGTTAAAGGTTCTGGACTTTTTTTTGACTGAGCTAATTTGAAAAAGACCAGCGGATAGAAGTCGGTCTGTGAAAAGAGTTTTTTTCAGAGAAATTGCGTTAACTGGAACATAGTAGGTCTCGTCATCAGACAGGGCCCAGTGGAAAAGAGGAAGATTAAAGTCGCCGACAATAATTACGTCTGGGCCCAACTGCTTCCAACACGAAATCAATAGTAGAGGCAAGATTTCAGTATTCAATAATTGGCTGGCTTTGAAGAATATAGCAGCAAACAATATAAACCGAACGTTTTTCAAGAGTAATGCTAGCACAAACTATTTCCAGACTAGAAGTGTTAGGAATTTCAAAAACCGATGATTTGTAACTAGAGTGGATAGCCGAAAGCACACCACGTCAGGGAGGATCATCGTGGGAAGAATTTACATAAGGAACAAGACTAATTGAAGGGCTAAAAACGTCCTTCCGATTAAGCCTGAACTCAGAGGTAAAAAGTTCGGTGTCTCTAATGTTCGGGATGAGCTAAGTCTCAGATAGCGCAAACACGCCAAAGGGGAGCTTTTGAGAGTTAAGGAAAAAATCAGAGATCTTAGTGTGGAGTCCTCTAACATTCTGGCAGTAAACGGATATGCATTTAGGAGCGGGAAGAATCGAGCACTGATGTGATTGGGAGCTATTCATTCAATAGTTTGGTTCAAATACGTTAGGAACGAAAGTAACTATTGTGAGAAGATTTAGAGCTAAGCAGATGAGAAATACGTTGAGAACTTACGTTAGATGCATAGGTCGAAAGGTCATTAGTCAGCTGAAGAGGGGTAAGATTAAAGCTCTCATGGTATCGAATATAAATTCTTTTTAGGGCGATCAACTCAGTGGGTAAACCGACTTCGGAGATTAAAGTTTCGAGGTAAATTTTTGTTTTGCCATTGATGCAGACAGAATCAGTTTTGTCATGCAAGTAGACAAGGTAAAGGCGTACATTGTCGTAAGTCCTGCGATCTCTAAGGCGTGAAAGAACATAGGGGCCTTCATCACCGGTTTCCGTAAACTGTTTAGTCAATTTATCTCTAGGAGGAAGCATAGGATTTAAAAAACTAGCGGTGGCGGTCGAAACTCTTGAACTAGAGCAATCCATATTGGGGACGAAGGCAGGTGAAGATCTAGAGGGCGTTGGATTAAGTGTGGGTGAATGAATGAAATTAACAAAATTAGAAGGTGGGATCTGAGGTGATGGGGCTCAGGCGTTATGGATCAGGCGTTAAATTGAATGATACTCTTTTTTAGGGAGGCAGAGGAAGTGTTAGGACTATGCGAAAGAGAACGAGCAAAATCAGGGAGGGAGTTGGAAAAGTCAGGATATCTACCTAATTTAAGATGCCAGTTCCGGAAAAACGAGGGTTGTTTAGCGGCAGTGCGAGAGGGTTTCGCAAAAGGATTAGGTTTTTTAGGGGTGGGAACTAATTTACATTTTATTAGGACCATACCGTTTATAAAAAATTTATTGTCGAAAACGTTGGAGAAGAGCCACGAATACCTTTTTGGCAGGCAAAATTTAAAGTTCTTCTGCTCAGAACGCGACGGAAACAGTTCTATGTTTTCCGAAATGACAATGAAAAATTTACGTTGAAAGAAGTTGCGCAGCCAGGAGACGTCTGCAAACTGAGGAGTATTTTTGAGTAGGAAAGAGTCCAGATCAGTTTTGTTAGGTGGCATAGAACAACAGCAGCTTCGGCAACCGGATGACGCAGCTTTAACTTCGTCCAAGATCTCGGTCAAAATATTTTTTGTCGAAGCCGAGTCAATATTGAGGGCACTGATGTGCTGCTGAAGCTCATTCAACCGTTTAACACTGTTAGCAAAATTATCCGCGACAAAATTCAGAGACGCACGTTGACCCGTTAACAAGTTATTGTTTACATTTAGGTCATTTGCGATCGACGCTAAATGTGGGGAAAACTTCGTTTCGACGATTGCAACAGTGTCATGAGGCGGTTATTTTTGTTAACGCGCCATTTATTGGTTGAATAAGAACGTCAATATTATCACATTTCAATGTTGCGTTTACAGATGACACTTTTTTTAATTGGCTATTTAAACTAGAGGATACTGATTGGAGATCCACATGGAGTTTATTCAGAGAGTCTATGATGAGGGTGCAATTTTCACTGAAGATTTCATTAGACCGGTGCGTTGTTCCATATTCAATTCAGAAAGCGACTCATGAAAAGATTTCAGTTGGAGGTTGTTACACTGGATGGCAAGCATTATGTGGGGATTGGAAATAGATTTTTTTTTTTTTTTTTTTTTTTTTTTTTTTTTCCGTGGGTAGGTAAAAACCTTCATAGGCACTATGAGAATCGAACGCGCGTGCTCATAGTAGTGTGAGATTCTTACTCACTAAAAAACCTCCCAATCTTTGTAAGACTACGACTAAGTTTCCTTAACAAGTAGTTCATGCTTCTGTATAGTAATCGCGTTTGGCAGGCTACCTTCCAACGAAAGCACCTGCAATACCGTCATTATGTGCGGTTTCCTCTTACGACGCTAGATCCAACGGCCTTGTTCGTTGTAGTCGGCGTGCAAGATTTGTCTGATCCAGAGTTCGGATTATTTCGTGGTTGCAATGGCCGTGAAGGCGAGTGTGAAGTTTGCGAGCAAAGTTTCTTACTTCGTCGGTAACGGTTGCGATGCCTAAATCTCGATGTAAATCGCTATTTCTTATATACCATGGAGCATTTACGATTGCTCTTAGTGTCTTATTCTGAAAAGTTTCTAAAATAGATATGTTGCTTGGTTTGGTACAACCCCAAAGTTGTATACCGTACGTCCAAGATGGTTTTAGCACTTGCTTATACAATAGCAGTTTGTTATATACGCTTAGTTTCGAATAACGTCCGATAAGCCAATTCAGTTCTCGTAGCTTGATTTCAAGTTCATCGCGTTTCTTTTTAACGTGTGGCTTCCACTTAAGTTTTGCGTCTAGGGTCATGCCTAAATATTTCGCCTCGTTTGCGTATGGAATTTGTACCGAGTTTATAAATAGAGGTAAGTTGATTACCCTCTTGTAAGTAAAATTTACATGCGTTGATTTTGTCTCATTTAGGAGGATTCGCCAGGCCTTTGTCCATTCGCATATTTTATTCAAAGCGCGTTGGAGTTTTCCCGTTGATTGTTCGACTGTCTTATCCGTAGCGAGGATAGCCGTGTCGTCAGCGAACGTGGCTATAGTCGTTGTCTCTACTTGAGGTACATCTCTTGTAAAAAGTAAAAACAGTGTTGGACCGAGGACGCTACCTTGTGGAACGCCGGCTTGTATTTCTTTGAATTCTGAGTATTCGCTCCCGTATCTCACTCGAAATAGTCTGTTGTCAAGATAAGACTCTAAGAGTTCATACATTTTTTCCGGCAAAACTTTCCGTAGCTTATATTTTAGGCCTTCGTGCCAAACTTTATCAAAGGCTTGGGATACGTCAAGAAAAGCGGTAGAACATATCATTTTCGCTTCTAAGGCTTTCTCAATTTCATTAGTTATTCGATAGACCTGGTCAAGTGTTGAATGTTTGACCCTAAAGCCGAATTGGTGATCCGGAATCAATCGTCTTTCTTCAATTATTGGTTGCAGTCGTTTGAGCACAAGTTTCTCGAAGACTTTAGATATAATCGGCAGAAGCGAAATCGGTCTATATGATTTTTTGTCGTTCGGGCATTTCCCTGGTTTCGGAACCATTATTACCTCTGCGACTTTCCATTGCCGTGGAACGTATGAAATTCTCATTGATGCGTTTATGATGTAGAGAAGCTTGACTAACGCTCTTTTCGGTAGCTCCTTCAAAATTTCCCCAGTAATTAGGTCATAGCCTGGAGCTTTGTTATTCTTCAAATTTCGGATTGTTTGACGAAGTTCAGACAGTGTCACGGTTTTCATTCGATAATTGTCTAATTCCGCATTGCGATACAGATCGTCAACCAACGGCTCCCCGTCAAACGGTTTGAATGTTTCTTCTAGATGTTCTGCAAATACATCTGCTTTCTCTTTGTCGCCTTTTACCCATTCACCGTTATCTTTTCTTATTGGCGCCGAGTGTACTATGGGCTTTTTAATGGACTTCACGGCTTTCCAAAGTGAATAGTTTGACCCTCTATCGGCAGTCAAGTTTTCGAGGTAGTTGGTAGTCTCGCGACTTTTAAAATCTTGAAGTAAGTGCTTTAATTTGTTAGATAGCCCATTCAGAATGGTTTTATCAGGAGGAGCTCGAGACAAATGCCACCTCTTTCGAGCCTTTCTCTTTTCGCGTATGAGCTCTTCAATTTCGCGCGGGTAAATTGATCCGCTTTTCCTTACTCCAGTCTTCCGGAAAGAAGTATTGTTCCAAGCAGCGTCTTGGATAGTTCTAACGAGTTTATCGACTTCGTCTTCTATTTCTAAAGGGGTTGTAAGTGGTACATGTAGAGATACATTTTCTTTGCAGTATTTCCTAAAGCCATCCCAGTCGGTGTTGTTATTAGTTAGCCTAGGCGCTCTCTCATTTTTTGCTAGACTTCCGCCGATTTTCAAAACGACTGCCGAGTGATCCGAACAGAGATCATAGCCTTCTTCTACATTTGTGAGGTGGCGGGGAACCCCTTTTGCGATAAAGAAGTCGACAAGGTCAGGTACTTTGTTTCTGTCGGTTGGCCAATACGTTGGCTTTCCCGTCGAAAGGAAAACCACGCCACGTTTCATGCTAGCTTTGAAGAGTACTCTACCTCTTGTTGAATTGCACCGTGATCCCCAAAAGGTGTTTTTCGCATTAAAGTCCCCGCCGATGATAAAATTCGACCCAAGTAAGTCAAAGAGGGGAGAAAGATCGTCGTCCGCTAGCCTATACTGTGGAGGAAAATAACTCGAGGCAATATTATAATCTAGGTGACCTATTTTTACCGATACTGAAGTTATTTGCATAGAGTCAAGCTCAATTTCTTCGTTTTTGTAATGCTTAATGCAGTCTTTGATGTAGAGAGAGGATCCGCCTCTCGAATTTTCTGATGGATGATGCGCGTGGTAGTCGATGTAACCTCTAATTTTGGGTCCGGATCCCTTCTTAAAGTGTGTTTCCGAAATCAGGCATATGTCAATATTTTTTTCCCGTAGAAATACTTCTAGTTCGTCGATTTTCTTTAAAAGACCATTTGCATTCCATGTAAGTATGTTAATGAGCTTCATATTCATGATTTGTTATTGGTTTTGCGAGGTTTAAACTCTAGCTCGCTCAGTTTGTCAAATATTACTTGATTAACTTTAGTTTGTTGCTCAAGCTTTTCCAATATCATAAATAATATTTGAGATACCGAATCTGTTGTGGTAGGTTCTGGAGGTTTGCTTTTGTGTGACGCGACTTCAGCGTACGATCTTGGGCCGATGACTGATGATTTTCCCTTTGTACTTGGACCGGCGACGTTTTCTTGCGGAGTCTGTATATTTTTTCTCGTCAATCTCGTATTTCTGACCGATTTGGGAGTTTTCGGCTTGTCAGCTCTAGAACGTTTTGGGGTTGTGGCCCTATCTACAATATGTTGCTTAACAGTTTCGTGACGTTTTTGTAGCTCTATTGCGATTTCGCAACCTCGGTAGCTCGCCGGGTGACTTCCATTACAATTGGCGCAAGTCGCTGGGGCCTGACTGCTTACGTTGCAATCTTTTGTAAGATGTCCACCGGCGCATTTGACACATCGCGGTTCTTTTTGGCAGTACGCTTGAGTATGTCGGAAGCCTTGGCATCGCTTACATTGAGGTACTAGTCTATTGCCCTTTCGCTTGGGCTCAATTTTTACCCTGATATTTAGGATTGTTTTTATTTTATATATTTCGTTTATGTTTTCAATCCTATCGAACGTCAGCATGAAAATAGGAAGACCGCGCTTGACCACGGTGTCTTTTTCTCCTTCCGTACGTTGTTTTTCTTTCTTAAGTATGTTCACGGCATCAAGAATTTTAAAGCCTTGGGCTTGAACATCTTCAACAATTTCTTCCTTCGTGCAGGTTGGGTGAAGTCCCCTAGCGAAAACCCGAAGCGGCTTCTCGAATTTGTTTTCGTAAGTATACCATTGTACATTCTCGGTATTTAATTTTTGCGAAAGTGCGCGATAGGCATCAGAGTCATCGACATTGACTTTCCATACATTATTTCGAAGAGAAATTAAATTATACTTCGTCCCCAGAGTATTTTTTAAGATATTTCGCAGCTTTCCGTAGTCTGCGACCCCAACGACATTTATTGCAGGCGGTCGGCGAATTTTTTCTTCAATTTTCGCTGTCGCTTTTTTTGACACGGTTGGTGTTTCATCGTGTTTATATACGGCCTCAACTACTGGCGAAGACCCAATTTTTCGTTTTTTGGTAGATCTTTTCTTGAGAGCCGGATTAGTTTCACGTGCAAGCTCTTCTTCGTCTGTCACGTATTCGCTTTGACGCTTCGGCGTGTCCTCACGTTTTGTAGTATCACGGGGATTCCTAAGAGCCTCGTTTTCTTTTCGTAACGAATCTACTTCATTTTTGAGCTCATGGTAGAGACGTTCCATATCTTTAAGCTTAGCGCGGAGTTCGTTGTTTTCCGCTTCAAAGCATTTAGTTTTCGCTGAGTCCCGATTAACCGGCGGACTTCCTTTCCCGGAGATGATCGATCTAGGTGGTGGTGATCGAGGTACCCTTGGTTTCTTCGTAAAGGGATTTGAAAGCAATAAATGGCTCTCCCCAGAATCCGTAGAGCCTACCTCCGAAGAGGGTGGATTTGCCAGTGATGCTGGATTACCACCTGGGGTATTACTTCCGTTCGTTTTGTCCATTGCATGGTTTGTATGCGCTACGCGCTCGGCATACGGAGGGTGGATTTTAGTCGCCTCTTACGACAGGCATGCCTTACCTCGGGTATATTCTAACCCCTACCCGAAGGGTAGTAGGGAAATAGATTTACACTCATCACAGAGATACACAAATATTTTTGTGTACTCTTGAAGGTAGCTTTTAGCGCCACGACTGAGGCCAACACAGATGGGATGAAAAGATTTAGAGCAGATCCCACTGCAAAGTACCAAATCATCAGAAGGGATAACGCTGATGGAGCAACCTGGTTTAGCGCAAGAAGACATGACTTTTTGTATATTTTTTTTTATATATATTTTTTTTATTTGGTAAAAACAAAACGTTGAGAACACAATTTGTTGGTAAACGGAAAAAAAGCAAAACACTATAGCAGGAAAACAATATAGGAAAAGAAGTAGAGCAGAAACAAAAAACACGCCCGAATGGTGCGAGTACTGACACGGAAGTCTTGTTTGGACAAAACATTTAAAGGAAAATTACAGCGAATTTTAAAGTTTCAAAACCTTCTGAGATTTTAATCAAAAGCAGAAAAGCATTTTCAAAAACTATTTTTTAAAATCTTCCATAGTATCTTAAAGGTATGAGCGATCTTGTTCAGATTAAATTCAAGTACAAAGCGTATAAAAGAAAAGCAAGCGGCGTTAAAAAAAATTAAATTACCGTTTTTAACCTCCGTTTTTCAAAGCCATTTTTCGTTTTTTAAAAACGAAATAAAAAAGGGAAATTCTTTACCGTTTTCACAAAAAGCGTTAACCATATAGAACTAAAAGAATTAACAAAAAAACATCGAATGCTAGCGCAGGTAAAAGTCTAACGGGAACTGAAAAAAAATCTTAATAGTTGTTTAACGGATTTGAAGTTTTAAAAATTATAAAAAAGGTCAAAAGAAGATATGTCCCCCCTCTAGCTCCCAAACGGTATAAAGCATAGAGTCATTTGTGGTAAGTGTGCATTTTTAACTTTCGAGTAAGATTCCAAACGGAATTTTGCGTAAACATAAAAGTAGTAAATTGTATATTGAAACTACATATTTTGTCTTCTTATTCCGAAGCATGATTTATCAAATATTTATAAATTTTATTACTTTTTTGTAAAAAAAAACCAAATCAAGTCAAATCGCGCACACTTGTCCCTAGGTGAGGGTAAGTGTACGCAAGCAGTGGGCTTAGTGTGCACAAGTTTTTTCCCTACATTTGGCTTGATTAAAATGAAATGTTTTATAATTTTTTGTTTTTAATTAAATTCATCAAAAAATGTAAACAATTACTGGAAACTATATATATCAACATTAAAAAAATAAAAGAAATTTAATTTCATTAAGAAATATTCAAAATTAAAAAAGCAAAATTATAATATTAATGGTAAATAATAATTAAAATAAATGTTTTCATTTACAATTTTTCATATTAAAATTGACCACAAAACTGATTTGAAGCAGGTATGCACATGCGCACACTACTTGTCCTCACGTTTCTGCGCACACTTGCCCCAAATGCACTTTTCTTTTGTTTTTGTTAAAATTTAAACAAATGGGTCTAAAATGTAGTAAAACCGTTAAGCCAGTATGAGGCTTATATCCTATATAATGCTAAAAATGCTAAGCTCGCTGCACTAAAACACAGTCACAGATAACCGTCACGTTTTGTAAAAGATGAAAAATTTTAGTAGAACATATCTACTAATTTTTTCTTTTGTTATTTATTGAAGCAACATAAACGGAAACCACCAAAATGCAATTGACCTCTATAGAAAACAGGTGCCTGCATATTTGTGCATCATTGAAAATCTTAATTTCGTCACACACTTCGAGAAAATCCTTATGCGCACACTTACCACATACGACCCTAGCTTTGAAATAAATAACGGGCAAAGCCCATCTTCTAAGATGTTTTCATGTTAAGCTTAAGCAAACTTCGAATATTCAAAACCTTCGAAGATATTTGACTAAAAAACGTTTGATCATCCATGCTTATGTTTTAAATCCTATTTAGACAAACGAAAAAAAAACGTTTTCTCAGATATCCATGTCCGCAGAATTTAAGGAAAGTGGGTAATGGAACGCAGGTAGTTATAAAATTAAAAAAAGCCTAACGTAATTGAAGAAAAAAACTATATTGCTGTTTTATGGATTTTAAATTTTGAAAATGGTAAAAAAGGCCAAGAAAATTATATGTCCTTCCCTCTATTTTCGAAACGGTAGGGGGAGAGGGGGCACATTGATACATGGGGCTCATAGATACAGTCGATATTACTTAAAAACGAAACGTAGTAGGCCATTGAATCACAATTCAATATTTTTGAAAAATCGACCCCTAAACGGGGGCATGGCTAAAAACTTTGTATTAACGAAATCTAGAATAAAGTTTCCTCGTTTACTCGTGTACCTTAGCTTTTTTTGTTTCATGCTTTTCTAAATAAGGCTTAAGGGCAGTCGAAATTACGTTTCGTTTTGTTCGTTTTGTTTAGGCCACGCCCAAAGTCTTGTATGAACAAAATGTATAACTACATAAAATATTAGGCAATTTTTTTTAAATTTTGAGTGAAAATATCGAGTAAACTGCATTTAAAAATTTACCCTCAAAATAGATGCCACTCCAAAATTCTTCTTTTCAAAATTTTTCTTTTACTTATACTGCTTCGCATGACGTGGACCTTACGTACGAAATTTCATCACCCTAGCTCAAAATTTTAAACATGTTACATACAGACGGACGGACATGGCTTATTCGAGTCAGAATTCCGTCTCGATCATAATATGGCCTTAAGGCCTTGGGGTCTACCCTAATTATTTCACCGTGTTACAAACTATGTGACAAACTTAATATGCCTAATATCCTATAAAAATAAATAAATAGAGTGGCGCAAAAGCTCGAGGTGAACCACGGCCAAATTCTCAACAATGTATGCTGTGTGTGTTGATATCTTCACATACAAGGGGACCTTAAATTTTTTTCCGAATCCAAACGGCACTTAGGGAAGTTTTTTAAGACAATTGATACTCTCGGAGGGCTTGTCAAACACTCGCGGAGGTGGGGCCCGTGAAAAGAACAAGTCTTTTTTTTCAGCTGACGATGGCAGGATCGTCCTTCTATCCTAAGACCTCCTATCCTATGGGATGGATTAATGCCACCCTTTTTATACCCGACCCAGGGTAGCGAAATAATCACTGTAGACCCCCCAGACCTTTTAGAGATATGAATGGGACCGACAGGAGAATCGATTGAGCCATGTCCGTGTCCGTCCGTCCCTATGTAAACAACTTTAAGGCCTTAAATTTTAAGGTAGAGAACTGAAATTTTGTGAATTGGCTGGAATTCCATTGGACCAGATAAAATCTGAAAATTAGCTGAATCCGCCTACAGACACGCCCACTACAGGCCTGAATGTGCGATCATCTCTTATTTTCAAAAATACCTTTTCTTAATTTTAGCTATGTTAGAATAGTGCTAGCGCATTCCTTTTTGGTATGTTATTTTGCCTTGTAATTGTCTTTGAAGTGGCCAAAAAATGTTAGCCTTCTCATTGACCACGCCCACTTTTTTAAGGGATTTTACCTTAAAATGGCTGTTTTTCAATAAATATATATGAAATTTGGCAAAAAATTATAGAACAAAAGTTGTAGATATTAGCATTTTCTATCTTTCATTTATATGTTGTATGTAACCCCGCCCTTTTGTGGGCGTGGCGTTAAAAAAAGTGATTTTTTTAAGTTTAAAAGGCGAAGTTTTAGGACGAAATGCATTCAACTGTTATATTTTTGTATACCGCGTATGGTCGCGTATTTTGCAATCCGTCGTAAATGGACTGAAGCTTTTGCATACGCACTGTTGCACTTTCCCACTTGTTTGTTTTTGCTTCGCTTTCTCTTACTTCTTTGTTTTGCTTGCTAGAAAACACACGATCGAAATGAATTTTTTTCGGAAACAATTTTTATGAATGGTCTTTCTTTATAAAGGAAACACAAGCAAATGCAAAACTTTGCGTTTTGCATTTCCATTCTTTCGCTTTGAGTGTGTGGGTTTTTTCTACTGATGGTAATGGTAAATTCGCGGATCCTTCATTCGAAGAATTTTTTTTTTTTCTCAATTGACGATTGAGATGAATGAATGACCTTTATTGAAACAAACCATATACGAAAATAATAACTATAGCTACGAAGTACGACTTACAGTAGCCGAAATAAGTTTAAAGACACTCATTGTTACACTGTTCAATTTGACGAATTTTTCCAGTTTCTGTTATAGATAACGGTAACATTTTGGTTATTTTTTGAGCGAGAATAGATTAACTTACAAATTTGGTGAACATAATGCTTGCATATGTTCAGGCGTTAAGGCCTCCACGTTAAATTGGACAGTGTGACAATGAGTGTCTTTACTTATTTCGGCGGCATAAGTTTACCGTAGGTCCAAGTGGAATGTATTAGATTTTTTTATCTTAATATATGGATTTGGGTGTCCTGATTCCAAATACGCTATTAAAAATTGTCAGTCTCGATTAGTTTAGAAGTTATAAGCCAAAGAAGTTCAAAAGGAGTGCAACTTTAACATACCCGTAAATGGCCACAGGCGCCTGCCAGACAACTGGCACCAACCCTTAGCGGAGCGACGAAGTCGCGTGAGCGGCTAAACCCTGCGAAAAAGGGAGTTGAAATCCTTTAAACCCCTGAAGCGGGCCACCCAAACACTGTTGTCTCCAAAAGCAAATTTATTTTACCTTGTCGGATTTCTATAGCGTACTCTTAGGCAGAAATTAAAAGTCAAAGATGAACTATTTTGTATGGAAAAATTTAAACTTTGAATAGCTATAATTTTTAAACTAAACGAGACCGACAATTTTTAATAACATATTCGTAATAAGAACACTGAAATACATATATAAGCATAAAAATAACAACTAAATTCCACTTGGATCTACGGTAAACTTGTTCCATTTCGGCTACTGTATATCGTACACCAGGTACATCCCAACTTGGGTGACGTTTTTCTCCGATTGCGTAGGTAGGTACTTTTTGTACCCTTTACATAACAGGTCAAGATTTTGATTGAGTCAAGTGAAAGGAATTACACTTCTACGAATTTTCATTCTAACATCCATAGTGATGTGTAGAGCAATGGTTTGGCCGTCCTTAAAAAAAAACGATAATTTTTTATAACCGACCCTGGGTAGGTACCTACCCCAATTAATTTTATTGCATAGTTTGTAACACATAAAATAATCACCGTAGATCCCTAAGAATTTTAAGAGATATGATCGGGACCGACAGGGGAATTGATTAAGTCATTTCCCTGTGTCCATCCGTCCGTCCGTATGTGTGAATTTTTTAAGGTCTTTCAAAATGAGCTAGGATGCTGAAACTTGGTAGTGTTTTTGGGTTCTTATTTTTTACAGACAAAATAGGTATGAAAATTGAAACGATCTGAACCAGACAACCTCAAATTTACATTTATTTTGGTGCAAAGCAATAGTGGCCCGAAGCTTTTAATAAGACAAAAATTGTACCGTGTACACCATCGACCATGCGCACTTTTAAACTATTAGGAATCTTTAAAAACCCGATTTCTCGGAAAATTCTTTCTTAATAAAAATAAAAATAAAAATTATATGTCAAAAGATGCAGATACATATAAGCATTTTCTAACTTTCATGTATACGTAGTATGTGCCTCCGCCCAATTTTGTGGGTGTGGCGTTAAAAAAGTGATTTTGATTTGGAGTGAACTTTCCGAGAAATCGGGTTTTTAAGGGTCTCACATGTTAAAAGTGGGCATGGTCAATATTGTGGGCGGTCCAATTGTTGCCTTGTTAAAGTCTTGGGCCAATATTGCTCAGTACAAAAATTTAAGTTCTTATGCCTTGTCTAACTTGACCAAAAGGCATTTTGAAGGAAAATGCGAAATAGAGGTTGTCTCAACAGTAGTGGGTTGAAGCCAGTAGTGGGAGTGACTTTGACGGATTGAGCCGATTTTCACACTTTTTCTGTACAAGTCGTTTTTTAAAACGTTTTTCGTGGTTTTTTAAAACCAAGTTTCATTTTTTTAGCTTGATTTTGAAGACCCAAAATCTTCACACATACAGATGGACGGACATGGCTTAACCGATTCACCTGTCGGTCACGATCATATCTCTAAAAGGTCTTTAGGGTCTACGATGATTATTTCACTGTTTTACAACCTATGAATTAAAATTAATATACCCTCGGTCGGGTATAAAAATATAGGTTTACCTACTCAATGAAACTACAATTTTTTTCGAACATCAACCGTCGTTAACGACTCTTTCTATTCTGATCCTTCTTTATGGAAATTAAAGTAACATATAACTACACTTAACGACACTGCATCCGTTACATCTTTGTGTAGCAGCTGATGATACGTTAAATTTTCACTAAAGACCTTCAGTGAAACATATTTGTACCTAACCTATATATAAGTTTTGCCATATTATTCTCTGCTTTACCTATTCAATCTTGCGAACACAGGAATAAATATTGTTACTCTCTTGTGTTAGTTTTTACTTATTCACGGTAAAGCGCATCAGTTCACCGAAAATCCCCATCGCAGGTACAAGACATTATTTATCCCTTTTTGCGTTCAGGAAAAAGGGATAAATAATATGCATTATTCCAAAATAATATGCATTTGCAAAAAACCGACTCTTCAATCTAAAATATCTGTTTTTTCATCCACATCTAAGATACGGTACTAAACGGATTTCCTTTCAGGTTGCGCTATATGAAATTTACAATTAAAGTCTCAGCATACTTTTGTTAAGCAAGAAATAATATCCTTCCGTACACACACATATACGGGCAGGGTGGTTATATAGGCAAATATACCGCGAAAGACAATGCTCCATTCCCACAGCAGCTTTACCTTTCTGCACATACGGACCTGCAGTGCGGAAGAGAAGAAGATACTTAAATAATAAAATAATTAATAATAATTAATAATCGAATGCTCCACTACTATTATAATAATATTTTGAGTCGGTTTTGGTTCAGTTGCCAATTGTTAAAACTTTGACTCACCCTTAGCCTCACCACTCCTCACGCGGGGAACGGGCCTATGTCTTTTGACTTGTTGGCGGGGAATCGAAAACGACCGAAGGACCATTTAGATACTTGTAATGGATAACTGATAAAAGAAAATGATGATGATGAATATAAATCTAGATTTTTAACGAATAAAAATACATGGTATGTGCTTATTAACGAATAAAAAAATACATGTATTCCCACTTAGAATTAATTTTTATACCCCATCCCATAGGATAGGAGGTAAATTAAGTTTGTCACATAGTTTGTAACACGGTGAAATAATAATGGTAGACCCCCAAGATCTTAAGGGCATATTATCGAGACCAAATTCTGAATCGAATGAGCCATGTCCGTCCGTCCGTCCGTCCGTCCGTCCGTCCGTCCATCCGTCTGTGTATCACATGTTTTTAGGCCTTAAATTTTGAGCTAGGGTTCTGAAACTTCGTACGTAAGGTACACGTCATGCGAAGCAGTACGAGTGTAAAATTTTTTAAAATCCGCCTAAAGACACGCCCACAATCGGTCTAAATGTGCAACTACCTCCAGAGTTTTCAAAACGACGTTCTAAAAGGCTGAAATTTGACACTTGGCATCTCCTAATGAATGTAAGACACGAAAAAGACAAATTTAGTAGGTAAACCTCCTCTAGTGGGCGTGGGATCTATTTTAAGGATAAATTTTCAAATGCAGTTTACTCAATATTTTTGCTCAAAATTGAAAAAAAATTGCTTAATATTTTATGTAGAAAACGCTAAGTTCCATTTTGCTCTTTCAAGACTTTGGGCCACGCCCACATTTGAATTGAAGAAAAACCTAAAATTTTCCAGAAAAACTTAATTTCGACTGGCCTTGAGCCTTATTTAGGAAAGCATGAAACAAAAAAGTAGCAGGTTAGGTAAACGAGACCCCAGTCCAGATTTCGTTTATATAAAGTCCCCTTATATCGACCCCTAATCCCCTTTTAGGGGTCGATTTTTCAATAATATTGAATTTGAACCAGAAAATTGCATTTTTACGTACATTTAAGTGTAACTTGGAAATATCTGTGGAAATATCTTATAATTAATAGTTTGTAATTAGAGGCGGTTGGACCACGCCCCTTTTCAAAGTTTGCATTACTTATAAAATGTCAAAAAGTAACTATGCCATCAGCATTTTACAATGTGGGATATGATGGGGTATTCAACGGTCCGTTTTACGGACTGTAACTTCTGCGTACACACAGTAGCACTTATTCACTGGTTTATTTGTATTTTATTTTTTCCCTTGTCAAATTCGTCATATCAACTTTTAATCTAAATAGAAAGAAATGAAAAAATATAAAATTTTTCATTTTTTGTCCCGAGGTTTGCTCCCAGAAATAATGGTCACCGTACTTACATATGTATATCATAAATACGTTTTAAGTGATGCACTTTTATGGCGAATAACTTCTATATTTGTTTTATGTCGTGTATCAGCGACGAATAGGTACATTCAAGTTTATTCAAAAATTAGGTTTTAGAATTTCATGCTTAAATTTATGTGAAAATCAAATCAAAACAAATCATTTTCGGCAACCGTTTATCCTTAAAGGGGTCCCGAAACGAGAGTGGCTAAATGTTACTTCCATCGTTCCCGATCCTCTGCCAGCAACTTAAGCGACACTGGCGCGATCGTGAATAGAGAACGGCAAATAACTCCTAGGGACTGCAAACAGGTCAAAGAAAATATGAATGAAAAAGTGCTTCCCAAGTGTAAAAAATTTAGATTCCTGGGATCTATGATCAATAGTTAAGCAAACTGTGATTACGACATCAATCATCGCGTAAGCGTGGGGTGCATGAAGTAGCGAGGAAATTCCGCCATCTTCTGTGACTGAAAAATACCCCCTAAGTGGAAAGTAAGCCTCTACGCCACAGTTGTGCGTCCGGCGCTTACATATGGTACAAAATGTTGGACAGCCTATAAGAAACATGAGAGCAGGAGTAACAAAGCGAGATAGAATAAGAAGATCCGAGGAAGCCTCCATGTAAAAGAACCCGTCTCCAGAAAAATGGTGCACGACCGGCTCAATTTGGTATTGCACGTTCAAACGAGAGATCCTACGAACCCCGTCTAAAAGGCAATGACAATCAACATTAAAGCGCAATCGCGAAAGAAAGGAAGGCCTATACACTCAAAATGCAACGACAATAGCATTTATTTGGCCTCAGTGACGAAGAGATCCAAACCAGGGTGGCCTGCGGGTAGGGTAAGGCGAGGAGGTTTCGACATGTAGGAGGATTCGTCAAACTCAAATATTTCACTTCCTTTCATTATGAAAGATATGATATTTTCTTACGTCCACAGTCTAAAGGTACCTTTACCTTTTCCCTTATTGCGTTCGGTTTCTGATCGGCGTGCAATAAGTTCAGTCGTGTTTTAGTTTTCGGTAAGGTGGGCATGTAATTTTTTTAAGTGAGATCTTAAGCTATAACCTTTTTTGTTTAAAGTGTTTGGAAGTGCGAAAAAAAAATTTAACGGAACTAATCAAGCGTGCTCGTATAAGTTGTAGCTTTTTTCCGTAAGTATAAAATAGTTAAGTGTTTTAAGGCGTAAATAAAATGCATGCATTGAAGAAGGTTTCGACACGTTTCACTTTGTTTTAACTGCTTTCGCTGTGGAAAGCAGTTAAGTCTATCAAGAAACCTATAATCCACTCGGCACCAATAAAATAAGCTAACGGCGAATGGGCAAGAGAAGACAAAGAGAAAGCGAATTTGTTTGCTGAACATTAAGAAGAAACATTCAAGCCCTTCGACGGTCCGCCGTTGGCTGACGTTCTAAACAACAACGCGGAACCTGCTAGCTTTAGAATGAAAAAAGTTTCGTTAGTTGAACTCCGACAGACAATAAGCAAACTTAAAAATAATAGGGCCCCGGGTTACGACCTGATCACTGGCAAAATATTGAAAGAACTACCAAAAAAGGCACTAGTCAAACGCTTCTCTTAGACTTCTATATGTTCCAAGACAATGGAAAGTTGCTGAAGTCATTATGGTTCCAAAACCGGGAAAATGCGCAAATGATAAAAAATCTTATAGGCCCATATCGCTTCTGCCGATAATATCGAAAGTATTCGAAAAACTTCTGCTGAAGCGATTACAACCAATAACTGTAGAAAGACGCTTGATCCCGGATCATCAATTCGGTTTCAGACCTAACCATTCCACAATAGATCAAGTCTACAGAATAACGCATGAAATTGAAAAAGCCTTCGAAAAAATATTTTGCTCGTCTTCATGATCATTGCAACAATGAATTGGCCGTACTCTAAACGAGACTCTTAACGATGTCTCAACATCGTTAAGAGTCGTAACAACGAGCGACGACTACAAAGAACAAGACCCTTCGATCTAGCGACGTAGGGTGAAGCCGCACGAATGAACGGCTTAGTAGGTGGTAGAGAAATTATCACCGTAGACCCCCAAGACCTTAAGGGCATATAATCGAAACCGAATTGTCAGTCGAATAAGCCATGTCCGTCCGTCCGTCCATCCGTATGTCGGTGGTTTTAAGGCCTTAGATTTTGAGCTACGAACTTGAAACTTAATATGTGTTCTTTCTAGGTCCCTTAGCAGTACAAGTGTAAAAATGTTTAAAATCCGCCCACTGACACGCCCAATTTACCTATTAGCATGAAAATTCAAAGTTGTCGTTGAAAGCTGAAATTCGGTGCGCGTTATCCTCGCTTAAGTGTATTGTAATTGGCATTTCAAAAAAAGACAGAAACCGGCCCCTTACGTGGACCTTACGTACGAAATTTCATCACCCTAGCTCAAAATTTTAAACATGTTACATACAGACGGACGGACATGGCTTATTCGAGTCAGAATTCCGTCTCGATCATAATATGGCCTTAAGGCCTTGGGGTCTACCCTAATTATTTCACCGTGTTACAAACTATGTGACAAACTTAATATGCCTAATATCCTATAAAAATAAATAAATAGAGTGGCGCAAAAGCTCGAGGTGAACCACGGCCAAATTCTCAACAATGTATGCTGTGTGTGTTGATATCTTCACATACAAGGGGACCTTAAATTTTTTTCCGAATCCAAACGGCACTTAGGGAAGTTTTTTAAGACAATTGATACTCTCGGAGGGCTTGTCAAACACTCGCGGAGGTGGGGCCCGTGAAAAGAACAAGTCTTTTTTTTCAGCTGACGATGGCAGGATCGTCCTTCTATCCTAAGACCTCCTATCCTATGGGATGGATTAATGCCACCCTTTTTATACCCGACCCAGGGTATATTAAGTTTAATGTATAGTTTGTAATGCAGCGAAATAATCACTGTAGACCCCCCAGACCTTTTAGAGATATGAATGGGACCGACAGGAGAATCGATTGAGCCATGTCCGTGTCCGTCCGTCCCTATGTAAACAACTTTAAGGCCTTAAATTTTAAGGTAGAGAACTGAAATTTTGTGAATTGGCTGGAATTCCATTGGACCAGATAAAATCTGAAAATTAGCTGAATCCGCCTACAGACACGCCCACTACAGGCCTGAATGTGCGATCATCTCTTATTTTCAAAAATACCTTTTCTTAATTTTAGCTATGTTAGAATAGTGCTAGCGCATTCCTTTTTGGTATGTTATTTTGCCTTGTAATTGTCTTTGAAGTGGCCAAAAAATGTTAGCCTTCTCATTGACCACGCCCACTTTTTTAAGGGATTTTACCTTAAAATGGCTGTTTTTCAATAAATATATATGAAATTTGGCAAAAAATTATAGAACAAAAGTTGTAGATATTAGCATTTTCTATCTTTCATTTATATGTTGTATGTAACCCCGCCCACTTTTGTGGGCGTGGCGTTAAAAAAAGTGATTTTTTTAAGTTTAAAAGGCGAAGTTTTAGGACGAAATGCATTCAACTGTTATATTTTTGTATACCGCGTATGGTCGCGTATTTTGCAATCCGTCGTAAATGGACTGAAGCTTTTGCATACGCACTGTTGCACTTTCCCACTTGTTTGTTTTTGCTTCGCTTTCTCTTACTTCTTTGTTTTGCTTGCTAGAAAACACACGATCGAAATGAATTTTTTTCGGAAACAATTTTTATGAATGGTCTTTCTTTATAAAGGAAACACAAGCAAATGCAAAACTTTGCGTTTTGCATTTCCATTCTTTCGCTTTGAGTGTGTGGGTTTTTTCTACTGATGGTAATGGTAAATTCGCGGATCCTTCATTCGAAGAATTTTTTTTTAGATGCTGGCGTGTGAGGCAATTGACGATTGAGATGAATGAATGACCTTTATTGAAACAAACCATATACGAAAATAATAACTATAGCTACGAAGTACGACTTACAGTAGCCGAAATAAGTTTAAAGACACTCATTGTTACACTGTTCAATTTGACGAATTTTTCCAGTTTCTGTTATAGATAACGGTAACATTTTGGTTATTTTTTGAGCGAGAATAGATTAACTTACAAATTTGGTGAACATAATGCTTGCATATGTTCAGGCGTTAAGGCCTCCACGTTAAATTGGACAGTGTGACAATGAGTGTCTTTACTTATTTCGGCGGCATAAGTTTACCGTAGGTCCAAGTGGAATGTATTAGATTTTTTTATCTTAATATATGGATTTGGGTGTCCTGATTCCGAATACGCTATTAAAAATTGTCAGTCTCGATTATTTTAGAAGTTATAAGCCAAAGAAGTTCAAAAGGAGTGCAACTTTAACATACCCGTAAATGGCCACAGGCGCCTGCCAGACAACTGGCACCAACCCTTAGCGGAGCGACGAAGTCGCGTGAGCGGCTAAACCCTGCGAAAAAGGGAGTTGAAATCCTTTAAACCCCTGAAGCGGGCCACCCAAACACTGTTGTCTCCAAAAGCAAATTTATTTTACCTTGTCGGATTTCTATAGCGTACTCTTAGGCAGAAATTAAAAGTCAAAGATGAACTATTTTGTATGGAAAAATTTAAACTTTGAATAGCTATAATTTTTAAACTAAACGAGACCGACAATTTTTAATAACATATTCGTAATAAGAACACTGAAATACATATATAAGCATAAAAATAACAACTAAATTCCACTTGGATCTACGGTAAACTTGTTCCATTTCGGCTACTGTATATCGTACACCAGGTACATCCCAGCTTGGGTGACGTTTTTCTCCGATTGCGTAGGTAGGTACTTTTTGTACCCTTTACATAACAGGTCAAGATTTTGATTGAGTCAAGTGAAAGGAATTACACTTCTACGAATTTTCATTCTAACATCCATAGTGATGTGTAGAGCAATGGTTTGGCCGTCCTTAAAAAAAAAACGATAATTTTTTATAACCGACCCTGGGTAGGTACCTACCCCAATTAATTTTATTGCATAGTTTGTAACACATGAAATAATCACCGTAGATCCCTAAGAATTTTAAGAGATATGATCGGGACCGACAGGGGAATTGATTAAGTCATTTCCCTGTGTCCATCCGTCCGTCCGTATGTGTGAATTTTTTAAGGTCTTTCAAAATGAGCTAGGATGCTGAAACTTGGTAGTGTTTTTGGGTTCTTATTTTTTACAGACAAAATAGGTATGAAAATTGAAACGATCTGAACCAGACAACCTCAAATTTACATTTATTTTGGTGCAAAGCAATAGTGGCCCGAAGCTTTTAATAAGACAAAAATTGTACCGTGTACACCATCGACCATGCGCACTTTTAAACTATTAGGAATCTTTAAAAACCCGATTTCTCGGAAAATTCTTTCTTAATAAAAATAAAAATAAAAATAAAAATTATATGTCAAAAGATGCAGATACATATAAGCATTTTCTAACTTTCATGTATACGTAGTATGTGCCTCCGCCCAATTTTGTGGGTGTGGCGTTAAAAAAGTGATTTTGATTTGGAGTGAACTTTCCGAGAAATCGGGTTTTTAAGGGTCTCACATGTTAAAAGTGGGCATGGTCAATATTGTGGGCGGTCCAATTGTTGCCTTGTTAAAGTCTTGGGCCAATATTGCTCAGTACAAAAATTTAAGTTCTTATGCCTTGTCTAACTTGACCAAAAGGCATTTTGAAGGAAAATGCGAAATAGAGGTTGTCTCACCAGTAGTGGGTTGAAGCCAGTAGTGGGAGTGACTTTGACGGATTGAGCCGATTTTCACACTTTTTCTGTACAAGTCGTTTTTTAAAACGTTTTTCGTGGTTTTTTAAAACCAAGTTTCATTTTTTTAGCTTGATTTTGAAGACCCAAAATCTTCACACATACAGATGGACGGACATGGCTTAACCGATTCACCTGTCGGTCACGATCATATCTCTAAAAGGTCTTTAGGGTCTACGATGATTATTTCACTGTTTTACAAACTATGAATTAAAATTAATATACCCTCGGTCGGGTATAAAAATATAGGTTTACCTACTCAATGAAACTACAATTTTTTTCGAACATCAACCGTCGTTAACGACTCTTTCTATTCTGATCCTTCTTTATGGAAATTAAAGTAACATATAACTACACTTAACGACACTGCATCCGTTACATCTTTGTGTAGCAGCTGATGATACGTTAAATTTTCACTAAAGACCTTCAGTGAAACATATTTGTACCTAACCTATATATAAGTTTTGCCATATTATTCTCTGCTTTACCTATTCAATCTTGCGAACACAGGAATAAATATTGTTACTCTCTTGTGTTAGTTTTTACTTATTCACGGTAAAGCGCATCAGTTCACCGAAAATCCCCATCGCAGGTACAAGACATTATTTATCCCTTTTTGCGTTCAGGAAAAAGGGATAAATAATATGCATTATTCCAAAATAATATGCATTTGCAAAAAACCGACTCTTCAATCTAAAATATCTGTTTTTTCATCCACATCTAAGATACGGTACTAAACGGATTTCCTTTCAGGTTGCGCTATATGAAATTTACAATTAAAGTCTCAGCATACTTTTGTTAAGCAAGAAATAATATCCTTCCGTACACACACATATACGGGCAGGGTGGTTATATAGGCAAATATACCGCGAAAGACAATGCTCCATTCCCACAGCAGCTTTACCTTTCTGCACATACGGACCTGCAGTGCGGAAGAGAAGAAGATACTTAAATAATAAAATAATTAATAATATTTAATAATCGAATGCTCCACTACTATTATAATAATATTTTGAGTCGGTTTTGGTTCAGTTGCCAATTGTTAAAACTTTGACTCACCCTTAGCCTCACCACTCCTCACGCGGGGAACGGGCCTATGTCTTTTGACTTGTTGGCGGGGAATCGAAAACGACCGAAGGACCATTTAGATACTTGTAATGGATAACTGATAAAAGAAAATGATGATGATGAATATAAATCTAGATTTTTAACGAATAAAAATACATGGTATGTGCTTATTAACGAATAAAAAAATACATGTATTCCCACTTAGAATTAATTTTTATACCCCATCCCATAGGAAAGGAGGTAAATTAAGTTTGTCACATAGTTTGTAACACGGTGAAATAATAATGGTAGACCCCCAAGATCTTAAGGGCATATTATCGAGACCAAATTCTGAATCGAATGAGCCATGTCCGTCCGTCCGTTCGTCCGTCCGTCCATCCGTCTGTGTATCACATGTTTTTAGGCCTTAAATTTTGAGCTAGGGTTCTGAAACTTCGTACGTAAGGTACACGTCATGCGAAGCAGTACGAGTGTAAAATTTTTTAAAATCCGCCTAAAGACACGCCCACAATCGGTCTAAATGTGCAACTACCTCCAGAGTTTTCAAAACGACGTTCTAAAAGGCTGAAATTTGACACTTGGCATCTCCTAATGAATGTAAGACACGAAAAAGACAAATTTAGTAGGTAAACCTCCTCTAGTGGGCGTGGGATCTATTTTAAGGATAAATTTTCAAATGCAGTTTACTCAATATTTTTGCTCAAAATTGAAAAAAAATTGCTTAATATTTTATGTAGAAAACGCTAAGTTCCATTTTGCTCTTTCAAGACTTTGGGCCACGCCCACATTTGAATTGAAGAAAAACCTAAAATTTTCCAGAAAAACTTAATTTCGACTGGCCTTGAGCCTTATTTAGGAAAGCATGAAACAAAAAAGTAGCAGGTTAGGTAAACGAGACCCCAGTCCAGATTTCGTTTATATAAAGTCCCCTTATATCGACCCCTAATCCCCTTTTAGGGGTCGATTTTTCAATAATATTGAATTTGAACCAGAAAATTGCATTTTTACGTACATTTAAGTGTAACTTGGAAATATCTGTGGAAATATCTTATAATTAATAGTTTGTAATTAGAGGCGGTTGGACCACGCCCCTTTTCAAAGTTTGCATTACTTATAAAATGTCAAAAAGTAACTATGCCATCAGCATTTTACAATGTGGGATATGATGGGGTATTCAACGGTCCGTTTTACGGACTGTAACTTCTGCGTACACACAGTAGCACTTATTCACTGGTTTATTTGTATTTTATTTTTTCCCTTGTCAAATTCGTCATATCAACTTTTAATCTAAATAGAAAGAAATGAAAAAATATAAAATTTTTCATTTTTTGTCCCGAGGTTTGCTCCCAGAAATAATGGTCACCGTACTTACATATGTATATCATAAATACGTTTTAAGTGATGCACTTTTATGGCGAATAACTTCTATATTTGTTTTATGTCGTGTATCAGCGACGAATAGGTACATTCAAGTTTATTCAAAAATTAGGTTTTAGAATTTCATGCTTAAATTTATGTGAAAATCAAATCAAAACAAATCATTTTCGGCAACCGTTTATCCTTAAAGGGGTCCCGAAACGAGAGTGGCTAAATGTTACTTCCATCGTTCCCGATCCTCTGCCAGCAACTTAAGCGACACTGGCGCGATCGTGAATAGAGAACGGCAAATAACTCCTAGGGACTGCAAACAGGTCAAAGAAAATATGAATGAAAAAGTGCTTCCCAAGTGTAAAAAATTTAGATTCCTGGGATCTATGATCAATAGTTAAGCAAACTGTGATTACGACATCAATCATCGCGTAAGCGTGGGGTGCATGAAGTAGCGAGAAAATTCCGCCATCTTCTGTGACTGAAAAATACCCCCTAAGTGGAAAGTAAGGCTCTACGCCACAGTTGTGCGTCCGGCGCTTACATATGGTACAAAATGTTGGACAGCCTATAAGAAACATGAGAGCAGGAGTAACAAAGCGAGATAGAATAAGAAGATCCGAGGAAGCCTCCATGTAAAAGAACCCGTCTCCAGAAAAATGGTGCACGACCGGCTCAATTTGGTATTGCACGTTCAAACGAGAGATCCTACGAACCCCGTCTAAAAGGCAATGACAATCAACATTAAAGCGCAATCGCGAAAGAAAGGAAGGCCTATACACTCAAAATGCAACGACAATAGCATTTATTTGGCCTCAGTGACGAAGAGATCCAAACCAGGGTGGCCTGCGGGTAGGGTAAGGCGAGGAGGTTTCGACATGTAGGAGGATTCGTCAAACTCAAATATTTCACTTCCTTTCATTATGAAAGATATGATATTTTCTTACGTCCACAGTCTAAAGGTACCTTTACCTTTTCCCTTATTGCGTTCGGTTTCTGATCGGCGTGCAATAAGTTCAGTCGTGTTTTAGTTTTCGGTAAGGTGGGCATGTAATTTTTTTAAGTGAGATCTTAAGCTATAACCTTTTTTGTTTAAAGTGTTTGGAAGTGCGAAAAAAAAATTTAACGGAACTAATCAAGCGTGCTCGTATAAGTTGTAGCTTTTTTCCGTAAGTATAAAATAGTTAAGTGTTTTAAGGCGTAAATAAAATGCATGCATTGAAGAAGGTTTCGACACGTTTCACTTTGTTTTAACTGCTTTCGCTGTGGAAAGCAGTTAAGTCTATCAAGAAACCTATAATCCACTCGGCACCAATAAAAAAAGCTAACGGCGAATGGGCAAGAGAAGACAAAGAGAAAGCGAATTTGTTTGCTGAACATTAAGAAGAAACATTCAAGCCCTTCGACGGTCCGCCGTTGGCTGACGTTCTAAACAACAACGCGGAACCTGATAGCTTTAGAATGAAAAAAGTTTCGTTAGTTGAACTCCGACAGACAATAAGCAAACTTAAAAATAATAGGGCCCCGGGTTACGACCTGATCACTGGCAAAATATTGAAAGAACTACCAAAAAAGGCACTAGTCAAACGCTTCTCTTAGACTTCTATATGTTCCAAGACAATGGAAAGTTGCTGAAGTCATTATGGTTCCAAAACCGGGAAAATGCGCAAATGATAAAAAATCTTATAGGCCCATATCGCTTCTGCCGATAATATCGAAAGTATTCGAAAAACTTCTGCTGAAGCGATTACAACCAATAACTGTAGAAAGACGCTTGATCCCGGATCATCAATTCGGTTTCAGACCTAACCATTCCACAATAGATCAAGTCTACAGAATAACGCATGAAATTGAAAAAGCCTTCGAAAAAATATTTTGCTCGTCTTCATGATCATTGCAACAATGAATTGGCCGTACTCTAAACGAGACTCTTAACGATGTCTCAACATCGTTAAGAGTCGTAACAACGAGCGACGACTACAAAGAACAAGACCCTTCGATCTAGCGACGTAGGGTGAAGCCGCACGAATGAACGGCTTAGTAGGTGGTAGAGAAATTATCACCGTAGACCCCCAAGACCTTAAGGGCATATAATCGAAACCGAATTGTCAGTCGAATAAGCCATGTCCGTCCGTCCGTCCATCCGTATGTCGGTGGTTTTAAGGCCTTAGATTTTGAGCTACGAACTTGAAACTTAATATGTGTTCTTTCTAGGTCCCTTAGCAGTACAAGTGTAAAAATGTTTAAAATCCGCCCACTGACACGCCCAATTTACCTATTAGCATGAAAATTCAAAGTTGTCGTTGAAAGCTGAAATTCGGTGCGCGTTATCCTCGCTTAAGTGTATTGTAATTGGCATTTCAAAAAAAGACAGATACCGGCCCCTTTCGTGCGCGGTCATATTTCATTTGTATTTTAATAAACGGATTTTATTCGATATATTTTTTTGAATCCAAAAAACTTGCGCTATAAAATGGGGGCGTTTTTAAGTATAAACCAAATATTTTATATGAAAATGCATTTAACAAGTGTATACCACTTCTGATAAAAAATATAAACAAAAAAACGATGTTATTGGATGCCACGCCCCTTTTAAAGTGTGCAGATTCTTTAACTGAGAAACTCTAAATGCAATTAAAGTTAATAGAAACTGAAATTTAACAACCAAGATTTATGACACAATTCGGAGCTTGAAAGTGGTCGATTGAGATGGGGTATCCAACGATTCGCCTAAGCGGATATAATACTCCTCCCACTAGTTTTTCTTATTCTTTCCTTAGTATAGCTAAAAACCAGTCGAATTCCATGGTTTTCTGGAAATTTATAGGTTTTTCTTGAATTCTGCCTCTAAATATGAGCGTGGTACAAAACTTTGTATGAACTAAATGTAGAACCAGTATTTTCTACATAATATATTAAGTAAAAATTTTCTGATTTGAAACAAATATGTTGAATAAATTGCATTTGAAAGTTTACTATTTAAATCGATGCCACCACACTACGTCTTACAGTTTTGAAAGCACTGAAGGTAGTTGCACACGAAGACCGATTGTGGGCGTGTCTGTGGGTGGATCCGGAAAATTTTAACACTTGTATTGCTCGGATGACAGAGAGCATACCTGAAAAATTTCAACTTTCTAACTCAAAATTTAAGGCCTAAAAATTGGTGACATAAGGACGGATGGACGGACATGGCTCATTCAACTCAGAATTCGGTCTCCTCGATCATATGCCCTTAAGATCTTGGGGGTCTATCGTTACCTATTATTTCTCTATGTTACATTTCCGCCTGTATCAAACTTAATATACTCCATTCCTGTGGAAAAGGGTATAATTACGATAAGTTGTGGTGCGGAAGCTAGGAACATTGACTGAGTATGAAGAGTTTCCACGTTAATTATAAAAATGTCTTTAATACTTTAAAACAAAATAAATGACGAACTGGAAGAATTTTTAATGTACAAAACAATTTGTGTATGTGATGCCTACTAGGTTTGCGTTTTAATCTACGCACCACATTTAGATAAGGTACATAATATTTCTGCAAAACCAAAGAGCGGTTAAATTTTAACAGAAGGTCCATGCTTAGCATGCAAAATAAGGTTAAATAGTCAGCTCTGGTGTATATGGTCGTTGAAATTGAACGTGAAAATGCTTTAATTAGTATAAGCTGGAGTAAATTCTTTTGGAAATGTAAGTAAGATGTAACAAAGTGATTTTATTACACAGTATATACCAATACCTATATACATTTTCTCAAAATCGTATACATTTTATTTTTAGACGAACATTTTGCAGTCGTTTCGTGGGGATAGTTGTGTATGAGAAAACATAAAATGTTATGTGCATTTGCGTTGAACTTAATTCGATATCTTCAAAGTTTGACTTTGACATATCTTGAAGACTGATAATTAAATTTTATCTTGGCTTACCTAGTTGCTTTTGCAAAGGAATCCATGCAGACATCATTAAAAACCTTATCTGTCGCTTGAGCAACTTAATAAACTATTGTCTTACGTAGAAGAAACCGGTTTTATACCTACAATCAGTTTGGCCTTGATTTTGTACAGGAATTACATTGGTATCTGTCCAATCTGATGTCCGGAACTAAAGCCATTTTAGCGTATTTAGTAGATCGGAAGACCATAAATTTCACTTGACCTTAATTGTTTTTTTTTTTTTTTTTTGTAAAAATCTTAAAATATACCTTATATTATGAAGGTATACTTGTGTAGAAAACAACTAGTAATAGGTGGTATTTCATTTATGGATTTAATCTGCTAAGAGCTTTTGAAATTTCTAAAAGCAGACATCACCTTGTGCCTTTTCTTCGCATCTTTATTCCTACCTATATTGTAGCTATTATATTGTGCTGTTGAGTATGTAGCTATACTCATACTCAATAGCCACTCTTGTAAAGCGCCCAGTGAGTGTAGCACTAATGAGTGTGTAGATTATTTTTAAAAGAGTAGATAGTAAACGCGTTCATCGCCTATATTTGTATGCTTGAGCTCCATATTGCCGAAACAAATACGGAAATATAATATATTATACCTATTCAACAAAAAGAGGTGCATACAGTTTTCTTACCCACAAACATAAAGGGTTTTACTACTTATTTCCCAACCAGATTCGCGAGCCATATTACAACACCAAACACAACTTAGCTGCAGTCTAACCTAATCTATGAATATGAATATGTGATCAGCGCCCATTTGCACCCAACTATAAAAAAAGCCCTACCATATAGGTAAGCGTGGCTGATTGCGCTTCGAAAACCTACTAGCTCCACACCACCCATTGATCTACGTTGTGATGTGCGGCTAATGCTCCATCTGTATGGCCGTCCGCCGAGGAGATACACACTCTGCCTTACTCCAGCTTCACACTCCGATTCAGTAAGAAGTTCGTTTCAATGATTGTCGGGGCACGGTTGTCTGCTGCTTCATCGTCTTGGGCTGAAAAAAAGTACATATATTTTGGTTCACCGGTATAAATACGAAACACTCCCCACACGTGCAGTCAGTCGGCTATTGAATTTCATTAGTGTTTGCAATCAACGTAGGTATACAATTGGTATACGATACAATACGCCACAAGTGCGGTTTACACTGATCGGGAGGAGCGCCGTGTTATAGATTAAACATTCGTGTGTCGGTGATCGTGCGATGAAAGTGCTCGCAATACTCCTGCTTGCCAGCTGCTTGGTCAACGCCAGGCCACAAAAGCAAACCCATCTTACCCCAGACATAGGTTATAATCAAAACAACCGCCAAACTTTCTATATCCCGCCAGACCAGCAGCAACCGTCTGCTGCTAACCAACAGCAATTGCTCACTCAGGCACCAATTCAACTACAAATCCCGATACCAAATGACGGTATCCAGGAAAAGAAGATTTACGTACAGCTACCGGCCCAGCAATATCCCCAGCAACAACCCCAATACCGGTACCCTCCTAGAAAGCACTACAAAATAATTTTAGTCCGCAGCCCTCCGCAACCAACACCACCACCGGCACCGGTTTTGCCAGACATTGAGGAGCAAACTTTAGTATATGTTTTGGTCAAGAAACAGGATTCGCCCAGCGCCTCTGACCTGGAACAACTGCAGCAGCAACAATTGCAAAAACAACAACAGTCCTTTAAACTAAACAAACCGGAGGTTTATTTCATTAAGTACAAGGCTAATGAGCAGGGAGCCCTTACTGCCTTACCGTCCAATGCAATTGAAAAGTCCATCGAACAGAAACTAGGCAACAACTTGAACGGTGACTCTGCTGGCTACACATACGACTCGACCAGAAAGCGTGAAGCGAAAAATCTCATACAGGACGAGACGAATGCGGCAGCGGAGGACAACGTGCAGAAGCAAATGTAGCCTGATGGCAGGTCAAACCTCAATATTGGTGGGTGTTTCTAGTCAAGTTCGTTTCCCGCCAAATTTTGCAAACCGAGTCAGACATTTCCGTTCCGTAGACGATGCCGTCCCTCATATCGAATCCATATTATCGTGTATGTTGAACTTTTAATATGAATTTGTTACCTAAGATGTTAAGTGTTTTGTTGAAATAAATTTCTCCAATAAATAAATAGAAAATAAGAAATAAAAATGTTTGATTTTTTTAAAATTAGTATACGTATTTAGCATGCATTAATCAGCGTTCGAAGACATTTCTATTTAGTCTTCTGCCCAGCCTATCTCAAATTATGGTAATCCGATGGGTCTTGGGTGTTTCTTTGTTTTGTTGATTATACGGTTCGACTTTCGGGCACGGTTATGCAACGTTCCATTGAGAAATACATCTGTGGCTTAGGTATTTAGTTTAGAAAGTGAAATTTATTGATTTTTCTCTCGCTTTTTGTCAAATTGAGATTTACATTCAGTTTAATTATCCAATCATCTTTGTCAGCTGCCTTTGCTGTGCCTTAGGCCGTAGGCTAGGTATAATATGACTATGGAGTAAGGAATAGATTTTATGACTGTTGCAAATTGTCAAATTGTTAATTATGGCGCTCTCGTTTATGGCGTAATAGCGCGAGGCTGCTTTGTTTAAATAGGATTTTTATCGCTCCGTTTTTTTTTTTTCTTGAAAGACTTAAAGTTTAGTGGTGTAGTGAATACGCTGTAAGGAATTCCCAAAATTACTGATCAGTTATCAATCTTGTTGGTTTTATCTTTCAAGGTTGTTGGATAATGATAAACCTTTTATTTTAACAGTTTAGGTATGCGACTTGGCCATTGGCATTGATCCATAAAATTGAATGATTTAAAGTTGGCAAAACCAAAAAGTCGAAAAAGGAGGCTTATTAGGTCAATTGACACGCATGCCATTTCGTAGAAGAATGCGTAAATTCCATTTAAAACCAGTGAGTAAGTGCACCAGTGCCTATATAATATAATCGGCCCGTCTGTAACGGACCGCGGTATACTCTATTTCTTTTCATATTCTTCTTTCCTACCTATTCTCCTTCCCATTCCTTTATTGCTTTTTATACCCTACCCAGAGTATATTAAGTTTGTTGTATAGTTTGCAACGCAGTGAAATAATCACCGTAGACCCCGAAGACCTCTTTGAGATATGAGTGGGACCGACACGAGAATCGATTAAGCCATGTCCGTCCGTCCGTATATAAACAACTCTTAGACCTTCAATTTTAAGCTAGAGAACTGAACAACTTAGTCAGTTGGCTGGAAGTCTAGTCCTTCAAATGAATTTTGAAAATTATCTGAATCCGCCATCTCTAATTTTAAAAAATACCTTTCTCAAATTTTAGCTATGTTTAAGTGCACTAATTTTTGATAAAATATTGCTTTGTAATTTTCTTTGAGAATTCTTTTCATTGCTTTTTCAATGACCACGCCCACTTTTTAATGGATTTGAGCTTAAAATTACTGTTTTTCAGTTTTTCAATAAATATGTATGAAATTTAACAAACAATTATATGACAAAAGTTGCAAAAAGAAGCATTTTTTAGTTTTTTTTGTATAAAGAGTATATGCCTCCGCCCACTTTTATGGGCGTGGCGGTAAAAAAAATATTTTATGAGTTAAAAAGGTGGAGTTTATGGCCGAAATGCATACAACCACCTAAAATAAAGCATTCAACAGTTATATTTTTATATCCTGCCCTTTTTTTTGAGGCGAGGTAGTTTCCGTTTTTCGTGGGGTAGAGTATTAAGCAATCCGTCAAAGACAGACTGAAGTTTTTACATACGCACTGTTGCAATTTCCCACTTGTTTCCAGTATCTTTATGAAGGGGCGCGGCATGTCGACCTCCTATAACCAAAAATCAATGTAAGCATAGAAATATCCAAGTTCGCGGCCAAAATGTACGAAAACATTTAATTTTGTGGTTCAAATTAATTAATTATGTAAAATCGACCCCTAAAAATGGGCGTGGCCAAAAACTTTGTGTAGACGAAATCTAGAGTGCTGACTGATGTACCTCATGCGCTAAACTTTATTTCTTACTCTTCCCTTAGTGAGGCTAAAACGCAGTCGAAATTTATGTTTTTCTGGAAAATTATGGGTTTTTCTTAAATTCTGCCTATAAATGTGGGCGTGGCCCAAAACTTTGTATGAACCAAGTATTTTCTTGTAATATATTAAAAAAAACTTTCAATTTGGAACAAAATTTTTTAATAAATTGCATTTGAAGAAATATTCTTTCAATCGATGCCACGCCCACAAAGGTCGGCCTGCCGACTTTATTTTTATTTTTTATGTCTTATAATTATAAGGAGATCCGAAGTGATGCTTTTCACGACGTCTTACAGTTTTGAAAGCACTGGAGGTAGTTGCACATTTAGACCAATTGTGTGCGAGTCTGTTAGCCGATATGAACATTTTTATATCCGACCGAGAGTACCTATACTAATTTTATTGCATAGTTTGTAACACAGTGAAATAATCATTACCTTAGAGATATGGTCGAGACTGACAGGTGAATCCATTAAGCCATGTCGGGCCGTCCGTCCGTCTGTATGTGTGAAGGCTTTAGGTCATCAAAATCAAGCTATAGAGCTAAAACTTGGTACGCTTGGTTCTCGGTTGCACAGACAAAGTGTAAAATTGGCTCAATCCGTCACAGGCCACGCCCACTACTGGCTTCTGTGTGAGATAACCTCTATTTCACATTTTCTTTCAAAGTGCCTTTTGCTCAAGTTAGAAATAGCGTAGGAGCCCAAATCCCCAAGACCTTTAACAAGGCAAAAATTGGACTGCCCACAATATCGACCATGGCCACTTTTAACATGTTAGATCCTTAAAAACCCGATTTCCCGGAAAGTTTACTTCAAATTGAAAAAAAAAATTACATGACAAATATTAAAGATAATACCATTTGCTAAGTTTGTTCTATACAAAATTTTGAGCTCCTATCACTTTTAAGGGGTGTTTTTAGAAAAATATTTTGTAAAATATTTTTCGCTTTTACCCTTTTTCTCACGGTTCTAACGAAAGTACTAGTACTAGTAAGTAATTGTTTTTTATTTTTAGCTTCCGAGATTATCATTTGTCCTGAAAAACTTCTCAAAGTGCCGTTCGGATTCGGCGAAAAATTGTAGGTACCCTTGTATGTGAAGAAATTAACACACACAGCATACATTGTTGAGATGTTGGCCCTGGATCACCTCGAGCTGTTGTGCCACTCTATTTATTTATTTTATGCGGGCGGACGGACATGGCTTTTTCGACTCAGAATACGGTCTCGATCATATGCCCTTCTTGGGGGCAATCGCTATTATATCTTAATGTTACATTTTCACCTGTATCAAACTAAAAATACTCTATTCCTGGGGAATAGGATATAAAAATATAAAAATCCAGGAAGTACCTCAGTGAACCATCTGTGACAATTGCAATTTCATTGGGCCTGATGGTTCACAGTTGGTTCGAAAACAGGGGAAGGAATAGGTTCCGGTATCTTCTCAAAAAGACCTGGAACTAAAAGGTCTGTACTGAAGGCGGCCGAGCTTATGCAGATAAAATCAATATCCGGCAGAGATGTCGCCATTTACATGGACAGACAGGCTACGCTCAAGACAATGGAATCGATTACCATTGGAATCGATTACCTGATATTGGCAGGGGCTGTCGCACAATCATTAAAGCACTAGGGGGGGGGGGGGGGACTAGGCGACTATTTCTTCGAAAATTGATCGCAGTCTACCTCGGCACAAACTTTAAAGACCTTCTTGGATATTACAGGGAAATTGGCTGTTTCACCAAGGAGAATGTTTAGGTTGTTTTGCGGTCTGAATTGTTAAGTTCAACTGGTTCCCCAGGGATGTCGATGGGCCCTTTTTTGGTGCCTAGTGTCTATGTGGCCTTTTTCATCGCACCCCTGTTTAACGTTACCTAACCTAGTACCACTAGCTACTACACTGTATTGTTTTACAGATCACAGTTACATTACCGTAATCTAATTTTTTATACCCCATCCCATAGCATAGAAGGTATATTAAGTTTGTCACATAGTTTGTAACACGGTGAAATAATAATAGTAGACCTTAAGGGCAAATGATCGAGACCGAATTCTGAATCGATTAAGCCATGTCCGTCCGTCCGTCCGTCTGTATGTCACATGTTTTTAGGCTTTAATTTTGAGTTAGGGTGCTGAAACCAGCATCTCCAAACACAAAATCTCAAACTTTGTGTGACTGTGCCTTGGACACGCGTCAACGATTCATCAGTATCTTCTCGCCAAAAATACCCCTCCTCTATGTTATTCCTGACTACCCTAGATTTAAAAGACATCCTAGAAACTTGTCCTATAACTAAGCCAATTATAAAGAATATATTTCAAATAAATCCAATCTATAAAATTTTAAAACTCCCTAGCCTTACTAATAATGAAAACATTTTTAATTTCATTAATAAAATTAACACTGTCATCTAATTAGATTAATCAAAGAGCTAAATGTCTCCGCAGCTAGGCTCGTTAATATTAATGTTAACTTGTAATTTTAATTACCTACTAATAAATAATATTAACAATAATACATTTGTTTCATACAAGACTTTGGGCCATGCCTACATTTGGAGGCACAATTGAAGGAAAACTTCCAATTTTATAGAAAAACGTCATTTCGATTGGCCTTCAGCCTAATTTAGGAAAGAATAAAAAATTTTGTTTGATTTTGTTCATGCATAGTTTTCAACCATGCCCCTTTTTAGGGGTCGGTTTTACAAAAACATTGAATTTGAACCAAAAAATTGCATTTCTACGTACATTTATCTATGCTAATATTGATAGTTTGTAATAAGGAGCGGTTGGACCACACCCCTTTTCGAAGTTTGCACTACTTATAAAATGTCAAAAAATAACAATAACATCAGCATTTTACAGTATGGGATAGGAGTATGGGACAGGAAACAGTCCGTAAAACGGAACGTTTAATACCCTAAAACGTTCCGTTTTACAGACTGTAACTTCTGCGTACACACTGTGGTTTCTTATAAATTTGCGTTGAGCTCCGCCTTCTTCTAGAGCACGTTTTTAGTGAAAACAAAACTGTATATTTTGAGCGGACTATCCGGGCAGGGGTATGTTTTTCACAACATAAGTATACGAAATAAGTGGGATTTCAAATTTGACGCAAACGAAATCGACTTTTAAGATAAATGGGAAAATGACTTTTACGGAGGTAATATGTTTTCGAACAGCGGTAAGAACTCACACGCCTAAAGCAATTCAATCGTCTTTATGACGGTCCTTTCTATACAAAGAATTCATTGTTGAAGAGTTCAGCTCAGCTTTCCTGATGACCGGCCGGCGCAGCTCCTTTACTATTGCTCCAGCTTGGCCAATTCTACAGGACAACTCAGTATCACTCCTCCCATCTTTCGTGAAAAAGACCCCGAGATACTTAAACTTCTCCACCTGTTTTAATGGAACTCCTTTAATGTACAGGGTACACTGCACAGGATTTCGGGAAACAACCATCACTTTCGATTTGTTCACGTTTACTTTTATCCCAGCATCACCACAGATGGCTGCAAGCCTATCCAGTGCTCGTTGAAGTTCCTCGTTGTATGATGCAAGGATGGCCAGCCAAATCATCTGCGAAAAGCTAGTTTGTAACACAGTCAAATAATCATCTTAGACCCTTAAGACCTTTTATAGATATGATCGAGACGTGAATCGATTAAGCCATGTGCGCCCGTCACACAGTGGGAGCTCTCCATACAACGCCATGTCAAAAATGGTTTTTTCGAATGTAGGGCTCCTGAAGTTATTTTGGTGCAAATCGGTAGCTAAAACGACATTTAATTTAGTTTCGATATTGATTAATTCTTAATTTTTAAGAAAATTAGTAAAATCGATCGGCGAAGTACAGCGAGTCAGAATTTTGATTTGACTGAATTACCCGTACGGACTTTTCAAAAGCGTTTCCTGGGAATCTTATATTGAGACCTATAGAGGTTTTATACATTTTTGGAAGGTACGGAGCTTCAAGTATTTACAAAAAATACAAACATGATAGTGCTGTATAAAATGTAGACGAAATATCTTGTTTTAATCTGGACTTTTCTAAGATGCTTTTTGTATTTTCAAGTGGACATTTTACAATTAGCGCTGTTTGCCGCTGTCCAGTAGCTTGTCTTATAAAAATATGTCTTATAAAAATATAAACAAAAATGTTTGCTCCTTTTTTGCCTTTGTTTTTGTCAAACACAAAAATAATGTCGAAAAGCAGAATTAAGCATTTGTTTGCAATATCTGTTTTTGTCTATATTCACAACATAAACTTTTATAAATTAAATTTTTAATTTTAGTTTGATTACCAACAGATCATTGAAAATAAAAAATGGCTTTAAACGATCAATTTATCTATCGGATTTGTTCTAAGTGGAGGATAGTAGAAACTAGTTGCGCGAGGCAAGACAAGAGTCTTGGTGCAAATCAAAATGTATGCTAAACAAAAAGAGAATGAACTTTTTGGTTGGTTGACTTAAATTGTTGAACAAATAATCTTTCTTGAGCTGCAAAGGTGACAAGTTTTTTATTTGAATCCGCTCTAGTTCCTATAAAAGCTTTTCCTTTGCTTTCCAATGCACATTTTACATTAAGCTTTTTGCTAATGGTAATGGATTCGACGGTTATTGAACCAGTACTCTTGATCTTAAAATTAAGGGTTTTTTTTATATAAGGCATTGCTGTAAAGCTTTTGCGGGATTTATTAATCCATGCTATAGAAAGCGGGATAGCTAGCAGGCTTTAGTAAAATTCGACACACGTTAGAGAAGAATATATTTTTTTCAACATTTCCGTCCGCTTACGTTTCAACTCCACTCTACGACTAAACGTAAAAATAGAGGGGCCTGTACGGCTGAGTTGTCTTCATAATTGTTATTATTTACTTAACAAAACACGTTGGCAATAAATAAAGAATAAAAAGATGATTGGTTGGACCGTGATTCGAACCCAAGACCTCCCAATCGGTAATAGGTGCTAACATCTGCGTCCAATCTGTGTCCAAATAGCCTACATGATCTCTCTGCATAGATAATGCACATAAATCAAACCACACATACATATATTTTCTTTCGCATACACTGTTACTTTGCGCGTCCAGCTTAACTTTTCACTCAAGCGCAATTGGTCTGTCTGTAAAACCTGTGATTACCAGAAAAGCTGTGCCAAAATTTTTTTTGTGTTATAAATAAAACTATACATTTCACTTCAGCTGTTCGATCATCATTCCGAAAATTGTTTATCATAATGGATGACTTTGTTTCGCTCGTAGGGTTCTGTGTAACTTTTTTATAAACTCTGGCACAAATAATACAGAATTAAAAACATATTTAAAAGACATTTTTAGACTATAACCAGCTAGAGCTGATATAGTCGCAGCCAGTATTCAAAAAAACTTTCTTTCAAAATTTATAGATCGATGGGAAAAAGCGAGAAGAATAAGTGATCGTTTTGAAAAGAGTAACAGTGCGTGGTTGGACGGTGAGTTTAAGGTAACATTCGAAGACAATAGTCTTAAAGCGAACGTAGACGACCTTCTAAAACATATGAAGAATCTTCAGAGAAAACAAAAAAACGCAAAAACATGAAACTTGTGCAAGAGTATGGATTTGAATTTATGCACAATGCTTATATTCAATATTTGCGTTCTATTGGCGAAGAAGATGAAGCATATATAGTGATTTTTGTCCGAACTTTACCAAAAAAAGACAAAAAGGAAGTTCTTAAGAAGATATCATATGATGTAGACTCAATCCCTTCTTATTCAAAAGATGAAGCTCTTAGTTTATTCATTGATTTGGATCTATCAAAATCTAAATACCGATTATTAAGGTCGCGGTTATCTGAAAAAAATTGTTTTGCTTTTCCGTCATACACTGCGAAAATGGATGCAAATAAAATGTGATATCCTCCAAAATCGAGCATCGACATTAATGATATTGGAGCTTCTATCAACCTACTTCTACTCTTAGATCACACTGCAGCTCGTGTCCTTCAAATTAATTCCGTGTTCAAATCAGAGCTCAGAAATCTAAAATTATACGTAAAATGGGGCTACGATGGATCATCTGGGCAAAGTGAATATAAGCAGCTATTACCAGGTGAGACCTAGTTTATATCAGATGCCAATTTATTTATTGCTTCTCTTGTACCTATAAAACTCCTTGATCTATCAACAAAACTTGTGATCTGGCAAAATAGTACATGCTCTTCTGTTCGGTGTTGCGTCAGTCCGTCTGTACGTATGAGGGTTTAAGGTCTTCAAAATCAAGCTAGAGAGCTGAAACACGACTTTGAAAAACTGATACACGACTTCGTTCTTTTGTTGAATTTGTCAAAATATGCTAGTAAAAAAATAAAACGCTGCCTTCCAATGTTTATGCTTTCCTTTGAAAAAATTGAGAGCATAAATGAAATTTGTAAAACTAAAATGATACTTAATATCAGGGTTAAGATAGAACCCATGCATAGTCAATGGACTTATACCACAGTGTAAGCGGTGATAAGAGTTAAGCGTGCAGGCACACAAGTGCCTACTGCCAAAAAGAACCACAGTGCGTAAAATGCTACCGCAAACACCTCTCAACAGAGTGCAAAATAATCGTGCAAGTCCCAGCCACGTGCAGGGGAAATCACCTCGCAAATTATAGAGGATGCGAAGAGCTGCAAAAGAGGCGAGAATCACTTAAAGAAAATATTCGAGGTCCGAACCCTGGCCAAATGTGTGGAAACTGCTGAAACCCCTAAGCCAAAAAATCCGAGGTGTTTTAATCGCCAGAGTCGATTTAAAGTGCGAGATTGAAGAAGCAAAGCGTAAAGCCGCCACAAAACACCGTCGACAGTTCAAGTGCAGTAGGAAGAAACACTACTTGTTGGATCAAAATCGTTCGCACAAATTGCGTCAGACGAAAAAAAGACAATAGATCGCCCACAAAAGATACCGCATCTTCTACGGCTCAGATCCTCACAGTAATCTTGCAAAAACTTGAGGATCAGACTAAAATTAAGGAGTTAATATTTGACAAACTGAGCAAGCTCTGGTTAAAGCCTCGAAAGACTTTCAAGACAAAGTAAATTTCATATTCACAGATATCTAAAATACTTAGATGGAGTTTTTTTTAAATATGTATAGGTACTAACATGAAAACAATGCAAGCGGCCTTCTGAATAAAATAGACGAACTAGAAGTCTTTCTGCGGAAAAACAATATTGACATTTTCGTGGTTACGGAAACTCACCTAAAAAAGGGATTTGGACCCAAAATAAGAGGTAACAATGATTATCACGCACATCAGCCTTCGGAAAATTCGACAGAAGGATCCTCACTATACATCAGTGTGTATATGTACAGTGTGTACGCAGAAGTTACAGTCCGTAAAACGGACCGTTGAATACCCCATCCTATCCCACATTGTAAAATGCTGATGGCATAGTTATTTTTTTACATTTTATAAGTAATGTAAACTTCGAAAAGGGGCATGGTCCAACCGCCCCTAGTTACAAACTATTAATTATAAGATATTTTCAGAGATATTTCCAAGATACACCTAATTGTACGTAAAAATGCAATTTTTTGGTTCAAATTCAATATTTTTGGAAAATCGACCCCTAAAAGGGGGCGTGGCTAAAAATTTTATATGAACGAAATCTGGACGGAAGTATTGTTTACCTAACCTGCTACTTTTTTTGTTTCAGGCTTTCCTAAATTAGGCTCAAGGCCAGTCGAAATTAAGTTTTTCTGGAAAATTTTAGGTTTTTCTTGAATTCTGCCTCCAAATGTAGGCGTGGTCCAAAGTCTTGTATGAACAAAATGTGAAACTAAGCTTTTTCTACATAAAATATTAAGAAATTTTTTTTCAATTTCGAGCAAAAATACTGAGTAAACTGCATTTGAAAATTTACCTTTAAAATAGATGCCATGCCCACTGAAGGAGGCTTACCAATTAAATTTGTCTTTTTTGTGTCTTATATTCAAGAGATGCTAAATTCTAAGAGATGCTAAATATCAAATTTCAGTCTTTTAGAACGTCTTACAGTTTTGAAAAATCTGGAGGTAGTTGCATATTTAGACCGATTGTGGGCGTGTCTTTGGGCGGATATCAAAAATTTTTACACTTGTACTGCTTCGCATGACGTGCACCTGACGTACCAAGTTTCAGCACCCTAGCTCAAAATGTAAGGCCTAAAAACATGTGACGTAGAGACGAACGGACGGACGAACATGGCTCATTCGATTCAGAATTCGGTCTCGATTATATGCCCTTAAGGTCTTGAGGGTCTACCATTATTATTTCACCGTGTTATAAACTATGTGACAAACTTAATATACATTGCATTATACATGCATTAAACACTAATATACATGCATTAAACACTTCTAGAACGCAGAAGTTGAGCTAGGCCTTATGCAAATAAGCTCAGTTTCTGTTAAAATAGACTGTTTAGATTACATCATTGGCACTTGTTATTTTTGGCCGGGATATAGACTGGTAGATGACTATATTAATTGCATGTATGGCTTGATTGGGTCGCATTTTATCATTGGGGCAACATTAACGCAAAGCATACTTTTTGGGGTTCAAGATTCAAAAAGAGGCAATTCAACAAGAGGCTGATTTCTGTACAAAAACAGTATTAAACTTGAGGCGGAATTTTTCTCCCCGGGAAGCCAACGTATTGGCCAACTGGCAGGAATAAAAAGACTGACCTTGTCCACTTCTTCATCGCTAAAGGGTACCCCACATACCTTACACGAGTCAAAGAGTGTTATGATCTTTGCTGAGTAATCTTGAAGTTTGGCCAACAAAAAGACGAACTGGGACGCCTTCAACAAGGACTGCAAGGAGGGTGTTAACTTGAATGTGTCATTGAGGAGAACTCGATTCGAATTAGAAGACGCAGTTGATAAATTCATTGAAGCAAAGCGGAACGCTGCGTGGAAATACACTTCTTTCCAAAAGACAGAAGTGGGCACTAACGGGCATGTACGCTCCACATACCCATCAAAATCGAAGAACTTATTCCTGAAAAGAGAAGAGCGCGTAGAAGATGGCAATGCACGGAGAACCCCCGGACAAAACCCTCTTGAACAACCTGTCTAACAAGCTGAAAGAAATGCTGCAAGGCCACTGAATACCTTAAAGGCTTGTCGGCAGGTAACTCGAACTACTCGCAGTGAAAAGCAGTTAAATCTATCAAGAAACCTATAATGCACTTGAAAAGGAAGAAAACGGAGAATGGGCAAAAGAAGATAAAGGGAATGTGGAATATTTTGCGGGAAACTTGGACGAAACATTCAAAATGTTCGACAGTCCGACGTAAAGCAACAGGATAAACGACCTGACCACTAGTTAAGCTTTGAAGGAACTACCGAAAAAGACTCTAGTCAAGCTACTTTATATCCTAACTTATATATCCTAACTTATATATTCTAACTTATATCCTAATACTTCTCTTATACGCTCCAAGGCAATGGAGAGTTGCTAAAGTCATTATGGTTCCAAAACCAGAGAAATGTCCAAATGCCAAAAATTTTACAGACCCATATCGCTTCTGCCGATAATATCAATGGTCTTTTAGAAACTTTCGCTAAAACAATTACAACCAATAATTGCAACCAATTGAAAGGCTACAGAATAACGCATTAAAGTGAAAAAGCCTTAGAGGGGAAAAAGATATGTTCTAGTGCTTTCCTCGACGTATCGCAAGCTTTCGACAAGGTATGGCACGAGGACTTAATAAGCTACAGCCAACCGTGACAGAAGATATGTATGTGTCAAACAATGAGAAGCCTTCAACGAGCTTTGGTTAAAAATTTGCGTCAGGACGAAGATTTGGAAAATTTTCGTAACGAGAACCTGTCAACGGATGTTTACGTACAGATTTTACGTACAATTTTACGTAGAGAAATGTGAACAATTTACCTCTGTTCATAAACTCTGTACAAATTTCTTATTCAAACCAAGCGAAATATCTGGGAATAACTTTAGACGTTAAACTTAGGTGGAAGCCACACGTTAAGAAGAAGCGTGACGAGCTAGATATTTGACGCAGAGAAATGTATTGGCTTATAGAAAAATTTTCGAAACAAAGCATGTAAAGGGTGATTTTTTAGCTGGTTTGGTTTTGGCAACACTGGTTTTGACAGCTGACGTGTGTTTAGTACCTTGTGTCACTGTCAAACAGCTTCAGTTTGGTTTGCAATTTAACCATGATGAACAACGCTTGCAAATTATTGAATTTTACTATCAAAATTCGTGCTCGGTTCGAAATGTTCATCGCGCGCTGCTTCCATTTTATGGTCGGCATTCTCGACCTTCTGAGCAGTCTATTCGGAAGATTGTGACCAAATTTCGCACCAAATTTACTTTGTTGGACATTAAACCACCAACACGTTTACGTACTGTGCGTAGTGAAGAAAATATTGCGGCCGTATCAGCTAGTGTGACAGAAGACCGCGAAATGTCGATTCGGCGCCGTTCCCAGCAGTTAGGCCTTTGTTACAGCACTACGTGGAAAATTTTGCGGAAGGATTTGGGCGTAAAGCCTTTTAAGATACAGCTGGTGCAAGAACTAAAGCCAGCCGACCTACCAAAACGCCGAATTTTTGGTGAATGGGCTCTTGGAAAGCTGGCCGAGGATCCGCTTTTTTATCGAAAAATTGTGTTCAGCGATGAGGCTCATTTTTGGTTGAATGGGTACGTAAATAAGCAAAATTGCCGCATTTGGAGTGAAGATCAGCCAGAAGCATTGCAACAGCTACCAAAGCATCCCGAAAAAGCCACTGTTTGGTGCGGTTTATGGGCCGGCGGCATTATTGGGCCATATTTCTTCAAAGATGATGCGAATCGCAGCGTTACTGTCAATGGTGAACGCTACCGAGCGATGATAACAAACTTTTTTTTGCCCGAAATGGAAGTTCTTGACTTGCATGATATGTGGTTTCAACAAGACGGTGCCACATGCCACACAGCACGCGGAACAATGGCGCAATTGCGAGGCGAGTTTGGTGAACAGTTAATTTCACGTTTCGGGCCGGTCAATTGGCCGCCTAGATCGTGCGATTTGACACCATTAGATTTTTTTTTGTGGGGGTATGTCAAGGCTAATGCCTAAAGGGACAAGCCCGCTTCGATTGACGCACTGGAAGCCAACATCCATGCATTCATTCGTGAGATACCGGCCGATATGTGTGAAAGAGTATGCCAAAATTGGACTCAGCGGATGGGCTACCTGAGACGCAGCCGCGGTCAACATTTGCATGAAATTATCTTTAAACATTAAATTGCAAGGTTCCAACTATCGATTCAAATAAATATTTCATTAATTTTTTCGAATTTTTTGTGTTTTTTTTTTTTTTAAAAGTTCTCAACCTCTTAAAAAATCACCCGTTATAAACAAGTGGGAAAGTGCAAAAGTGCGTATGCAAAAGCTTCAGTCCATCTACGACGGATTGCAAAATACCCGACCATACAAAAATAAAATTTTTTTTTTTTTTTTTTTTTTTTTTTTTGAATACTAGGATGGACGGAGACTAAAACTCCAAAATCTTTCAAAGATACCAATACGCCCACTATAGCAGGTACATAATACCGAAGTAGCCGATATTGGTTATGCCCGATTTCCACGTGCTAAAAAACCACCCATTTATGAGAGACACTATGAAACTGCCAGAACGCACTTCATAGTAGTAAATTTTCGCTCTCTCATAATACTTCTTGACTACAACTAAGTTAACTTAACAAGTAGTTTACGCTTCCATAGTGTTGATCGCATTGGATAGGTTGCTTTCCAGTGAATGCACCTACTAAGCCGTTCATTAATGCGGCTTCACCCTACGTCGCTAGATCGAAGGGTCTTGTTCTTTGTAGTCGTCGCTCGTTGTTAACCTCGTTAAGAGTCTCGTTTAGAGTACGGATCATTTCATTGTTGCAATGAACATGAAGGCGAGCATTAAGCTTTCGAGCGAAGTTTGTTACTTCTTCGCCCACGGTAGCTATTCCTAAATCTCTGTGAATATCGCTATTCCTAATATACCATGGAGCATTCACAATTGCTCTTAGTGTCTTGTTTTGGAAAGTCTGCAACATGGACATGTTGCTCGGCTTGGTACAACCCCAAAGTTGTATACCGTATGTCCAGGACAGCTTTAACACCTGCCTGTACAAGAGCAGTTTGTTATATGTGCTTAGTTTCGAAAATCTTCCGATAAGCCAATACATTTCCCTGAGCCTAATCTCGAGCTCGTCACGCTTCTTCTTTACGTGTGGTTTCCACCTTAGTTTAGCGTCCAGTGTCATCCCTAGATACTTCGCTTCATTTGCATAAGGTATTTGTACAGAATTTATGAACAGAGGCAAATTGTTAACCCTTCTGTAAGTGAAATTCACATGCGTAGACTTGTTCTCGTTAAGAGCGATTCGCCAAGTCTTCGTCCAGACACAAATTCTGTCCAATGCTCGTTGGAGGTTTCTCGTTGATGACTCGACTGATTCACCTGTTGCCAGGATGGCCGTATCGTCCGCAAACGTGGCCACGACTGTCTCGTCATCTAGAGGTATGTCTCTTGTGTAGAGCAGGAACAGGGTCGGACCGAGGACGCTTCCCTGGGGTACGCCAGCCCGAATTTGCTTGAAACTCGAGTATTCACTACTACACCTAACACGAAAGAGTCTGCTTTCAAGATAATTTTCCAATATTTTAAACATGTCTTCCGGCAAATTTTGCCGTAGCTTATATTTCAAGCCCTCGTGCCATACCTTGTCGAAGGCTTGCGATACGTCGAGGAAAGCACTTGAACATATTTTTTTCCCTTCTAAGGCTTTTTCAATTTCATGCGTTATTCTGTAGACTTGATCTATTGTGGAATGGTTAGGTCTGAAACCGAATTGATGATCCGGGATCAAGCGTCTTTCTGCAATTATTGGTTGTAATCGCTTCAGCAGAAGTTTCTCAAATACTTTCGATATTATCGGCAGAAGCGATATGGGCCTATAAGATTTTTTATCATTTGCGCATTTCCCCGGTTTAGGAACCATAATGACTTCAGCAACTTTCCATTGTCTTGGAACGTATAGAAGTCTAAGAGAAGCGTTTATCATATAAAGTAGCTTGACTAATGCCTTTTTTGGTAGCTCTTTTAATATTTCGCCAGTGATCAGGTCGTAACCCGGGGCCTTATTATTTTTAAGTTTGCTAATTGTCTGTCGGAGTTCAACTAACGAAACTTTTTTCATTCTAAAGCTACCAGGTTCCCCGTTGTTGTTTAGAACGTCAGCCAACGGCGGACCGTCGAAAGGCTTGAATGTTTCTTCTAAATGTTCAGCAAACAAATTCGCTTTCTCTTTGTCTTCTCTTGCCCATTCGCCGTTAGCTTTTTTTATTGGTGCCGAGTGGATTATAGGTTTCTTTATATACTTAACTGCTTTCCACAGCGAGTAGTTTGAGGTCCTATCCGCCGACAAGCCTTCAAGGTATTCAGTGGTCTCACGATTTTTAAGATCTAGCAACATTCCTTTCAGTTTGTTAGAGAGGTGGTTCAATAGGGTTTTGTCTGGGGGGGCCCTCGTGCCTTGCCATCTCCTACGCGCTGTTCTCTTTTCACGAATCAATTCTTCGATTTCGAGCGGATATGTTTTACGTACATGCCCGTCGGTGCTAACTGCGTTCTTTTGGGAAGAATTGTTGTTCCAAGCAGCGCCCTGAATTGCTTCAATGAATTTGTCAACTGCGGTTTCTAACTCGAAAGGAGTTTTCAATGGCACATTCAAGCCAACACCCTCCTTACAGTCCTTTCTGAAAGCGTCCCAGTTCATGTTTTTGCTAGCTAATCTAGGAGCTCTTTCTATTTTCGCCAGTCTTCCACCCATCTTCAAGATAACTCCTGAGTGGTCTGAGCAAAGATCATAACACTCTTCAATTCGCGTAAGGTATTTGGGGTACCCTTTAGCGATGAAAAAATCGACAAGGTCAGGCTTTTTATTCCTATCGGTTGGCCAATATGTTGGCTTACCCGTGGAGAAAAAGTCCACCCCACGCTTCATACTATTTTTGTACAGTAATCTGCCTCTTGTTGAATTGCATCGTGAGCCCCAAAAAGTATGCTTCGCGTTAAAGTCACCCCCAATGATAAAATTGGACCCAATGAAGTCATACATACGATCAAGATCGTCTTCCACCAGTCTATATCCTGGCGGGAAATAACAAGATGCAATGTTATAATCTAAGCAGTCAATTTTTACAGAAACTGAACTGATCTGCATAGAGTCTAGCTCAACTTCTGTGTTCTTGAAGTGCTTTATGCAGTTCTTAATGTAGAGGGAGGATCCTCCTCTCGAATTTTGCGAAGGGTGATGTGCGTGATAGTCATTGTAACCTTTAAGTTTGGGTGTAGACCCGTTTTTAAGGTGAGTTTCCGTAATCATGCAAATATCAATATTGTTTTTCCGTAGAAATACTTCTAGTTCGTCTATTTTATTCAGAAGGCCGTTTGCATTCCATGTTAGTATTTTAAATAACTGTTTCATATTCATGTTCTCTTGTAATTTTTTCGAGGCTTAAACTCGAGCTTGCTCAGTTTGTCAAATATAACTTTGTTGATTTTAGTCTGATCCTCAAGTTTCTCCAAGATTACAGCGAGGATCTGAGACACTGCATCTGTTGTGGGCGATCTTGCCTTGCTTTCGTTTGCCGCAACCTGTGCGTATGATTTCGGTGCGACCAGTGGTGGTTTCTCCGCTGCACTTGAACTGGCGCCGCTCTTTTGTGGAGCTTTTACGCCTTTTGTCGACGCCTCCTTTGCCAATCTTCCACTTTTGATCGGCTTTGGCGTCTTTGGAGTCTTTGGCTTAGGAGTTTCAGCAGGTTTTGGGCGTCCTAGGCTTTGATTCTGACCTCTAGTATTTTCCTTAAGAGGTTCTCGTCCCTTTTGCAGCTCTATGGCTACTTCGCATCCTCGATAGTTCGCGGGGTGGTTTCCGTGGCAATTGGCGCAAACTGCTGGAGCCTTTATGTCAACTTTGCACTCTGTTGACAGGTGTTTTCCGGCACATTTCACGCAACGTGGTTCTTTTTGGCAGTAGGCACTTGTGTGCCTGAATTCTTGGTATCGCTTACACTGTGGTATCAGTCTATTGCCCTTTCGCATGGGTTCGATTTTAACCCTGATGTTAAGTATCATTTTTATTTTATAAATATCGTTTATGCTCTCAGTTCTTTCAAAGGAGAGCATAAAAATTGGAAGGCCGCGTCTGATCACAGTGTCTCTTTCTCCTTCCGTGCGTTGCTTTTCCTTTTTAATGATATTGACGGCATCAATAATTTTAAGACCTTTATTTTTTACGTCTTTTACAACGTCTTCTTTTGTGCATGATGGGTGGAGCCCCCTTACAATGACTCGCAGTGGTTTCTCGTACTTATTTTGATAAGTATACCACTCGATTCTTTCTGCATTCAGTCTAAGAGACAGTGCGCGATAGGAATCGGCGTTGTCAACATTTACTTTCCACACGTTATTTCGGTGCGAGGTAAGCTTATAGTTTTCTGTTCTCACCGTGTTTGCAAGAAGGTTGCGCAATAACCCAAAGTCTGCTATCCCGACGATGTTTATTGCGGGAGGTGGACGAATTTTCGCTTCTGGATTAGCCTTGTTTGAGCCAGAGGGCTTATCTTCTTTTTGTATTACTTCGGGAGAGGAATTCGCCTTTCGCTTCTTGCTAGACCTTTTCCTTAAGACTGAATCGGTCTCAAGTGCAAGTTCGTCCTCGTCCGTGAAGTATTCGACTGCTGGTCGGTTCGGTGTTACACACTCTTTCGTTACCTCACAGTCTTTCGTTAAACGAGTATTTTTAATATCCTCGTTTTCTTTTCGCAGAGAGTCAACTTCCATTTTTAGATCTTGGAAGAGTCGCTCCATTTCAATAAGCTTAGCTCGGAGTTCATTATTCTCCTTTTCTAAGCTCTTAATTTTCACAGAGTCCTGGTTTACCGGTGGACTGCTTTTTCCGGATATGTTCGATCTAGGTGGTGGTGATCGATTTAGTTTTGTCCTTTTCTCAAAAGGATTTATAAGCAATAAAAGGCTCTCCCCAGAATCCGTAGAGCCTGCCTCCGAAGAGGGTGGATTTTCCAGCATAGCTGGGCTGCCACCTGGGGTAATCAAATCTTTCGTTTTGTTCATTGCCATTTTTTTTTAACTTGTCGTTTTTATGAGAAATAGGTAAGTCACTTCTATTTTCATTTTTAAATACAGCCGCCCCTTTGGAGACAGACGCCGACCAGTGAGCCGCACAATGTGTGACAGACGCTTCTGGATTTTAATTTAACCTTCAGATTCATCTATAAGTTAAAACCTTACTGCCAAAAGTTGCCCCAAATGGAGCAGCATCGACAGCATCCGTTGAAACATTAAAGAATATTTCTTCCGGTGGATTTTAGTCGGCTCTTACGACAGGCATACCTTACCTCAAGGCTATTCTAACCCCGACCTTGCAGGGACAAAAAAATGCCACGCCTCCAAAAAATGGGCGGGATATGAAAATATAACTTTTGAATGCTTTGTACTAGGAGGTTGCATACATTTCGGCCTAAAACTCCGCCTTTTTAACTAAAAAATCACTTTTTTAACGCCACGCCCACAAAAGTGGGCGGAGGCAAATACTACATACACAAGAAAATTAGGAAATGCTTATATCTACAACTGTTTTCATATAATTATGCCCCATCCCATAGGATAGGAGGTATATTAAGTTTGATTCATAGTTTGTAACAAAGAGAAATAATCACCTTAGATCCCCAAGACCCTAAGTGCATATGACCGAGACCAAATTGTTAGTCAAATGAGCCATGTCCGTCCGTCCGTCCGTAAGAACTTGAAACTTAATATCTGTTCTTTCTAGTTCCCAAAGCAGTACAGTGTAAAAATTTTTAAAATCCGTCCACTGACACGCCCTCTTTACTTTTTAGCATGAAAACTTAAAGTTGTCCTAAGAAGCTGAAATTTGGTACGCGTTATCCTCGCTAAAGTGTATTGTGATTGGCATTGCAAAACAAAGGCAAAAACCGCCCCCTTTTGGGCGTGGTCATATTTTATTCGCATTTTAATAAACGGTTTTTATTCGGTATATTTTCTTTGAATCCAAAAAACTTGCGCTATAGAATGTTCAGATATGTGTGAAAGCTATCAACTGAAATGAATAAATTTTTGTTACGCACTTTTGGGGGCGTTTTTAAGTATAAACCAAATTTTTAATATGAAAATGCAATCAACACGTGTCTTCTGATAAAATATATAAGCAAAAAGCGATGCTATTGAAAAGGGGTGGATGCCACACCCGTTTTTAAGGGAGAAGATTCTTAAACTGAGAAATTCTAAATACAATTGAAGTTATTAGAAACTGAAATTTAACAACCAAGATTTATGACACAAAACCCTTAAAGAAGTGGGCGTAGTCAATGAAAAGGCCAAATTTTTTGGCTACATCAAAGACAATCACAAGGCAATGTTACATACCAAAACTGAATGCGCTAGCTCCATTGTAAAATACCTAAAATTTGGAAAAAGTATTTTTGAAATTAGAGAAGGTCGCACAGAGAAGGCCTGTAGTGGGCGTGTCTGTGGGCGGATTCATCTAATTTTTAAGCTTGATCTGAAGGACTGGACTTTCAGTCAAATTTCAGCTCTCTGTCTTAAAATATAAGGCCTTAAAGTTGTTTTAATACGGGCGGACGGGCGGACGGACGGATGGACATGGCTTAATCGATTCTTCTGTCGGTCCCATTTATATCTCTAAAAGATCTTAGGGGTCTACGGTGATTATTTCACTGCGTTAAAAACTATGCAGCAAACTTTATATACCCTGGGTCGGGTATAAAAACTGCTCTTAAAGCCCTCCCGGACATAATTACGTTATGCATCTTTGGGGTTGTACCAAGCCTGCAACATATCCATGTTGAGAATGCTCCATGGTATATTAGGAATAGTGATATTCACAGAGATTTAGGAATAGCTATACTGTGAGCGAAGAAGTAACAAATTTTGCTCGAAAGCTAGGTGCAAAGAAATGATTCGTACCCTTAACGAGACAAACCACGAGCGACGACTACAAAGAATAAAAGCTTTCGACCCAGCGATGTAGGGAGAAAACCGCACGAACTGACGAAACTATTAAGTGCATTGACTGGATAGCAACCTACCAAATGCGATAAACTCTACAAAAGCCTAAACTACTTGTTAATTACTTAGTTGTAGTAAAGAGGATTTATGGGTGTACTTTACTATACTATGCCAAGATATGTCATATCCTTTTAATAACCCATATCATAAAAAGGATAGTTTTTTATTAGAACGCAGAAATCGGGCATAACCATATCAACTTCGATATTATATACCAACTGCTATATTTGGTACATATATATATAATATTTTGTATATATACGGTATACCAAATATAGCAGCGGCAAACATAACGCTAAAAAAAGACCGTCAAGTATGAAGACATACACTCTAAAGAAATTTGGTGTGATTTTACTATGTGCGAACCCATAACCTACAATAATTGTAGTGAAACCTCAACAAAGAGGGACGGGAAAAATCAGAGTGAATTCGCTCTAAAAAAAATGCTAATTTTTTCTCTATTTTTGTGCTCAATTGAGAAAATTCGCTACAAGAAACGGGTATAATAACATTCCCGACGAGTGGATTCACACTTTTTTGGAGTACATCAAGGAAAATCCCTCCAAAGCAGCCTTTTTGTGGTGAGAAATAGCGAATTCACTCCAAATTAGTGGTGATTTCTCAATTCTTGTGAGTGAACTTACACTGTTTTCTTGTGGTATATACTATGCATTGCCGACCTTTGAAGTCACAAATAAAAGATATACAGAAGAAAGTATTTTGTTTCTTATAATCTTTTTTTCTCTTTAATAGAAAACACTATAAAAAAAACACATTAAACATAAGAAACACATTTGAAACACAAGGTTTAGCCTGAGGTATCCACGGAGGGTTGGTCAGCTGCTCTTCTTTACGTCGCGGTCACTCGCCGTTTAAACAAACTGAAAAATTGAGAAAAATTAATGTAGATAATGCAACGGGATGCATAATGCAGTAGTTAAACCTACCAATGATATATTTACGCATTATGATATTTATTTAAGATCCGTGATACCTTCACGCCTTTATTAAAAAATTTCAGAAAAGAAAAAACACACGTTTGTTCCTAATGCGCACACGAAACTAAATGATTCCGGCAGGACGCGCACCCGCAACAGGAATTTGACTCCATTAAGAAAGCTTTTTCACTCCAAAACAGGTTGTCAAGTATATAAAGGATGGAGTTCACATAATTTCAGAGTGAAAATACTGCAGTAGAGTAACTAATCATTCTTTTTGTGTAAATTGGCAAATTATTGTAGCTGCGAGTACTTCACAACATTTAAAAATCTGTACTCCAAAAATCGAGTTAAATTCACTATATTTATTGTAGTTAATTTTCCGGTTTTCTTTAGAGTGTACGTAGAGCGGTCCGTGGGCTTTTGTTGAAGGTTATGGTCAGCTATATTGCGCAGTTTGTGTAACATTCTATTTATTTATTAGAATTATTTCTGGATATATTTTTTAGTCTGTAATATACTTTTTTCATAGTGATGTCTACTGTTCTTATATTGGGTGAATTATATATTGGGTTTCGTTAATCTAAAAAAAGGCTGGCAAAAAGCTTTAATGTTACGAAAATAGAGGGAAGGACATACTCTTTTTTGGCCTTTTTAGGATTTTTATAATTTAAGACCCATAAAACAGCAATTTCGATTATTTTTAATTACCGTTAGACTTTTTGATCAATTTTGCAACCACCTGTGCTCATTTGCCACTTTTCTCAAATTCTGAAGACACGAATTTCTGAGAAAACGGTAAAAATATTCTGTTTTTTATTTTGCTTGTTTGAATGGGCTTAAGAACTTAGGGTCGAAAACGGAAATTTTGAAACCTTTTTGATGCAGTTCGCTTGCCTTTTAAACATTACATGCTTCAGCCAATATCTTTAAAAAATAGTTTTCAAAAATGGTTTCACGTTTTTCAGTTAAATCTTCGAAGTTTTTGCATATTCGAAGTCTGCTTTAGTTTTGCATAAAATTTAAGAAGATTATAAATTATACTTTATATCGTTTGGGGGATAGAGGGGGAGATCATGCGTTCTTTTGATCTTTTTTTAATTTTTTAAATTTCAAATCCATAAAACAAATATTTTGCAGTTTTTTCCAGCTCCCGTTAGACTTTTTTCCAATAGCACAACCACCAGCACTTGGAAGTTTTTTTTTAATTCTATGGCCACCGGTTTATGCGTAAGCGGTAAAGCAAGCTCCTTTTTTATTTCGTTTTTTAAATAGGCTTCTAAAAACTTAGGTTAAAAACGGCAATTTAAAAAAATTTTGAATGCAGCCTTCTTTCTTTTTGTAAGCTTTGTACTTTAACCGAATCTGAAAAAGATCGCCTATAGCGTTATGCTACTAGAAGACTTTAAAAAATTGTTTTCGAAAATGCTTTTATGTTTTTGAGTTAAATCTCAGAAGATTTTGAAATTTCAAAATCCGCTATAATTTTCCTTAAAATCTTGAATTATTTCTGATACGTGTGATTTTTTTCATAGAATTCCACCAAACAGCACCGGAGATAACGGAGATAACGTGTGTCCCCACGTTTTTTCATGCATTTTTACGATTTTTTTTCGAAAATGCGTCAAAACTGCAGTACTAAAACTGTTTTTGAAAAATATGACCTAAGCACTTGGTTTACTTTGAGTTGCTTTATACGTGCGTTCAATATAGATTTTCAGCAATAAGCCGTTTAAAAGTTATGGCCTCCAACACTTTGAAAAACGTCATGCATTTTCCACTCTTCATTTCTCAAAAACCTTTTGATATGTTCGAAGAGTTTTATTTTTTTGATTAAAGCTTAGTATTTCTTAAAGCTAAGCTTGGTCTTTCTAGTTCTTGCCTACTAAACTTCTTGAAAAAAAACACTGAAAAACTGTAATTTTTTTTTTTTTTTTTCGTGGGTAGGAAAAACCTTTATAGGCACTACGAGGACCGGCCACGCGTGCTCATAGTAGTGTGAGATTCTTACTCACTAAAAAACCTCACATTTTCCGTCAGACTACGACTAAGTTTCCTTAACAAGTAGTTCAAGCTTCTGTAATGATCGCGTGTGGCAGGCTGCCTTCCAACGAAGGCACCTACAATACCGTCAATTTATGCGGTTTCATCTTATGCTGCTAGATCTAACGGTCTCATTCGTTGTAGTCGGCGCGTAAGATTTGTCTGATCCAAAGTTCGGATAATTTCATTGTTGCAGTGTCCGCGAAGACGAGTACTAAGTTTGCGAGCAAAGTTTGTTACCTCGTCAGACACGGTTGCGATTCCTAGATCTCGGTGTAGATCGCTATTTCTTATATACCATGGAGCATTAACAATTGCTCTGAGTGTCTTATTTTGAAAAGTTCCTAAAATAGATATATTGCTTGGTTTAGTACAACCCCAGAGTTGTATACCGTACGTCCAAGATGGTCTTAGCACTTGCTAATACAAAAGCAGTTTGTTATATATGCTTAGTTTCGAAAATCTTCCGATAAGCCGATTCATTTCTCTTAACTTGATTTCGAGCTCGTCTCTTGTATAGAGCAAAAATAATATTGGGCCGAGAACGCTTCCTTGCGAGACACCGGCATTTATCTCTTTGAATTCCGAGTACTCATTTTCGTACCTTACGCGAAAGATTCTGTCTTTAAGGTAAGACTCTAAGATTCTATAGAGTTTTTCTGGTAAGCAAAGCCTTAATTTGTATTTCAGGCCTTCGTGCCATACCTTGTCAAAGGCTTGCGATACGTCGAGAAAAGCGCTAGTACATATCTTTTTCGCTTCCAGAGCTTTTTCGATTTCGTTTGTTATACGATAGACCTGGTCGATTGTTGAATGTTTTTTTCTAAATCCGAATTGGTGATCCGGAATCAATCGTCTTTCTTCAATGATTGGTTGCAACCTTTTAAGCAACAGTTTCTCGAACACCTTAGCTATTATCGGCAGTAGCGAAATAGGTCTGTATGACATTTTGTCGTTCGGACATTTTCCTGGTTTCGGAACCATTATGACCTCGGCCACTTTCCATTGCCTTGGAACGTATAAAACTCTCATGGAAGCGTTAATGATATTGTAGTGATCAGTACGCTCCGTACTAGCGTACGAGCGTATCTAAAATTGTGGTCTTGTCACCCATCAATTGGTGACCCCGAAAAAAAGAACATAAAAACACTATAAGCTACAGTGAAAAACATTCATATAAAACGACTATCGAAAATCAGCGATCAACCTGCGGTACTGTACTTTCCAAGGCTATACATATACATATATCTGCAGAAGCAGCCTATGCGGATCACTTACGTGACGAGTGCACCATACAGTTTCATCGCATCAAAATTTGACCATACGGTTTCATATTATCAGCATCAAATCATCACCGTTTCATCTCATCAGAAAATCATCCTACTTTATACGGTTTCATCTCATCAAATAATTGCCCTCTCAACCTCTCATCTATATTTTACATCTTTGTAGAAGGCAGAGAATTTGTGGTCTACACGGACCATAAGCCACTGATAACAGCCTTGACGTCAAAAGCCGAACGTAGTCCCCGGCAAGCCCGCCATTTGGACTATATTTCGCAGTTTACCAGCGATATTCGCCATATCCGTGGTAAGGATAATGTTGTAGCCGATTTTCTCTCACGCTCGGAAGACGAAGTCTGTCAAGAGATTCTATCAGTAACCTTCAATCTTACAAATATAGCTAGGTTTCAGGAGAAGGACGAAGAACTGTTATCTCTTATATCTGACGGAACCCAACGTAGCTCAAAAGTAAAGTTAGAACTCATCAATGTACCAGTAACTAATGAACGTGTTTGGTGCGAAACTAATACTGGCACTAACCGTCCATTTGTTCCTCTTCAACTTCGTAGGATAATTTTTGACTCTCTGCACAACCTGTTACACGAAGGCATTCGAGCTACGCGAAAGAGAGTAACATCGAAATACTTCTGGCCCTCCGTAAATAAGGATTGCAATTTTTGGGCCAAAATTGCATTTCATGCCAACGCTCTAAAATCCATAGACATACCAAATCCAAATTCGATACCTTCAAAGTTCCCACAGGACGATTTGAACATATCCATATGGATATAGTTGGTCCTCTGCCTCCATCCAAAGATTTTTCATATGTCCTAACCATCGTCGACAGATTCACCCGGTGGCCAGAAGCGTATCCGATTTCTGATATGTGTGCAGCCAATATTGCCCAAGTCTTCGTGCAAGAATATGTTTGTCGATTCGGTGTTCGAAGTCAAATAACGACAGATCAAGGCACTCAATTTGAGTCAAAACTTTTCTCAGCAATCACCAATATCCTTGGTTCGCACCGAATTCGTACCACGGCTTACCACCCCCAGGCCAATGGAATGGTTGAGAGATTCCACCGCCAGTTAAAAGCTTCAATTATAGCCCGCGGAAACTCGACGAATTGGTGTGAGGAAATCCAACTCGTGTTACTTGGAATTAGAACAGCTGTTAAAGAAGATTTAGGATGTTCAGCAGCTGAACTGGTATATGGACAGACTATTAAGATTCCAGGAGAATATTTCATACCGAGTTCCAACAATGATAAAACCGAAGATTCCTCACACCTAGTAGACCAGCTTCGTTTATAGATGCAGACTGCCAAGCCTGTAGAAACTAGGCAATCGACTCAGCGTAACATTCATGTCCCCAAATCCCTCGCTGATTGTGATTTTGTCCAACAATGATAAACCCGAAGATTCCTCACACCTAGTAGACCAGCTTCGTTTATAGATGCAGACTGACAAGCCTGTAGAAACTAGGCAATCGACTCAGCGTAACATTCATGTCCCCAAATCCCTCCCTGATTGTGATTTTGTTTTAAGAATAGATAGAACTCGTCCAGGCTTAACAGCACCATATGAAGGGCCCTACAAGGTGGTACGAAAGTTTCGAAAACAATTTGTGCTAAATTTGAATAACAAACATGTTTCCGTCTTGATCGATAGGTTGAAACCTGCGCATATAATCGCCGCTGAATTAAATGAAATGAAAAATAGTAAACGCGTTCAATTTAAGTAATTAGAGGTATCCATAAAAATTTGAATTCACATATTTTTTTTTTGCTAAGAATTGAAATTTTATTGAGAACAGTAGATTCAATTAAATATTTGGATGGACGCTGTACGCTGGAAGGGGAGTATGTAGTGATCAGTCTATGAGCACTGTAAAATTACCTTCCTTCTCTTATACGCTCCCATGCACGCACACACACCCACACACAAGTTAATGTACGATCTACGATATCACTTAACTCCTTCCTAAGTGGATTCGAGAAAAGCGAGTCAGTGATGAGTGATAATTCGACCGTCGTACACACAAGTCAAACTTAAGATTAAACTTAAATATAAGCATAGTGTACTTAGAACTAGAGTAATAAAATCGCTGTAAGAATAACCTAATAAATATAGTGAAAATCTAAAATTGTGGTCTTGTAGCTTTTTTCGGTAGTCCCTTTAGAATTTCGCTAGTAATTAAGTCGTAGCCAGGGGCTTTGTTGTTTTTCAGATTATTTATCGTTTGACGAAGTTCAGCCAATGACACGGTTTTTATTCTATAATTATCTTGTACCGCATAAGGATTGAGCTCCTCGACCAACGGTTCCCCGTCAAACGGTTTGAATGTTTCTTCTAGGTAATCTGCAAATAAATCCGCTTTTTCTTTGTCTTCTCTTGCCCATTCGCCGTTGGCTTTTCTTAATGGCGCAGTGTGTGCTATAGGCTTCTTAACGGACTTGACTGCTTTCCAAAGAGAGTAGTTCGAACCTTTATCGGCAGTCAAACTTTCGAGGTAAGCAGTAGTCTCGCGACTTTTAAAATCTTGAAGTTCGTGCTTCAGTTTGTTAGAAAGGTGGTTCAAGATTGTCTTATCCGGGGGTGCTCGCGAACGTTGCCATCTCTTGCGCGCTCTCCTCTTTTCGCATATTAACTCTTCTATTTCTCGCGGATATATTGTTCCGCTGTTCGATAGTTCGGACCTCCGAAAAGAAGTGTTATTCCACGCAGCGCTCTGAACAACTCTCACGAGTTTATCTAATTCTTCTTCTATTTCAAGTGGCGTTTTGAGCGGTACATTTAAAGCTATGTTTTCTTTGCAGTATTTTCTAAAGCCGTCCCAGTCGGTGTTGTTGTTAGTTAATCTAGGCGCTCTATTCTTTTTCGCTAGGCTTCCGCCGATTTTCAAAAGAACTGCCGAGTGATCTGAACAGATATCAAAGCGTTCTTCTACGTTCGTAAGGTAACGAGGTACCCCCTTGGCGATAAAGAAGTCGACGAGATCAGGTATTTTATTTCTGTCGGTTGGCCAATATGTTGGCTTTCCCGTCGATAAGAAGATCACGCCGCGTTTTGTACTTGCTTTAAAGAGGGCTCTGCCTCTTGTTGAATTGCACCGTGAGCCTCAAAAAGTATTTTTCGCGTTAAAGTCCCCGCCGATGATAAAGTTTGACCCAAGTGAATCAAAGAGCAGAGCAAGACCTTCATCTGCCAGCCGATACTGCGGAGGAAAATAGCTCGTCGCGATGTTGTAATTTATGTGACTTAATTTTACTGAGACTGAGGTTATTTGCATAGAGTCAAGTTCTATTTCTTCGTTTTTGGAGTGCTTTATGCAGACTTTAATGTAGAGAGAGGATCCACCTCTCGAATTTTCTGAAGGATGATGCGCGTGATAGTCAATGTAACCTTTTATTTTGCGTGCTGAACCCTTTTTAAAGTGGGTTTCCGAAATCAGGCATATGTCTACATTATTCTTCCGTAGGAATACTTCTAGTTCGTCAATTTTTTGCAAAAGGCCGTTTGCATTCCATGTAATTATTTTGATTGACTTTCCCATATTCATGATTTTTTATTAAATGTTTTTCGAGGTTTAAACTCGAGCCCGCTCAATTTGTTGAATATTACTTGATTAAGTTTCGCCTGTTGCTCAAACTTTTCTAAAATCATGCCTAGAATTTGAGAGACCGAATCTGATGCGGCCGATTGTGGCTTACTTTCATGTGACGCGACTTGAGCGTACGATCTTGGACCAACAAGTGTGGATTCTCCCTTTTGACTCCGGTGGGAACTAGGACCAGCGACGTTTTCTTGCGCATTTTGAATTTTGCCTTTAATCAAACCCTCATCCCTTGTCGACTTAAGGGTTTTTGGCTTATCTACTTTAGGAGGTTTTAGGCTTGGGCCCTTATTTTCAGTATTTTTCTTCGGAGCTTCATGTCGTTTTTGCAACACAATGGCAATTTCGCAACCTCGGTAGCTCCCTGGGTGACTTCCCCTGCAATTGGCACAAACCGCGGGGGCCTGACTGCTGACATTGCAATCCGTCGAGAGATGTTCGCCGGCGCATTTTACGCATCGCGGCTTTTTCTGGCAGTACGCTTGCGTATGTCGGAAACCCTGGCATCGCTTACATTGGGGAACTAGCCTGTTGCCCTTCCGCTTGGGCTCGATTTTTACCTTGATGTTAAGGATTGATTTAATTTTGTAGATTTCGTTAATATTTTCAGTTCTATCAAAAGAAAGCATAAAAATTTGCAGGCCGCGACGGACAACAGCGGAATCTTTGCCTTCGTCCGTACGTTGCTTCTCTTTCTTTATTATGTTCACGGCGTCAAGAATTTTAAAGCCTTGGGCTTGAACGTCTTGTATTATTTCGTCCTTGGTACAGGATGGGTGTAGTCCTCTCGCTATAACCCGCACCGGCTTTTCGAGGTGATTTTCATAAGTAAACCATTGGATTTTCTCTAAATTCAACTTTTCTGACAGTGACCGATAGGCATCAGAGTCATCGACGTTAACTTTCCATACGTTGTTTCGAAGTGATGTTAAGTTATATTTCGTCCCAAGAGTATTTTTAAGGATGTTTCGCAACTTTCCGTAGTCCGCGATCCCAACGACATTTATTGCAGGTGGTCGGCGGTTTTTTTCTTGGGGTATTCCTGTCGCTTTGTTTGATACGACTGGTGTTTCTTCTTTTTGCTGCACGGTTTCTCATTCGGGTGGAGAACCGGCCTTTCGTTTCTTGGTAAGCCTTTTCCTAAAGACCTGATTCGTTTCGCGTGCAAGTTCTTCCTCGTCCGTCTGGTATTCACATTGACGTTTCGGCGTTTCCTCGCATACTATAGTACCACGGGGGTTCCTTAAGGCTTCATTTTCTTTACGTAAGGAATCTACTTCGCTTTTAAGCTCATGGTAGAGACGTTCCATTTCATTAAGCTTAGCACGGAGTTTGTTGTTTTCCGCTTCAAAGCATTTAATTTTCGCTGAGTCCTGATTAACCGGCGGACTTCCTTTCCCGGAGACCTTCGATCCAGCAGGTGGAGATCGAGGCACCCTTGATTTTTTCAAAAAGGGATTTATAAGCAATAAATGGCTCTCCCCAGAATCCGTAGAGCCTACCTCCGGTGAGGGTGGATTTGCCAGTGAAACTGGATTGCCACCTGGGGTAATAAAATCTTTTGTTTTGTCCATTGCATAGTTTGTATGCGCTACGCGCTCGGCATACGGAGGGTGGATTTTAGTCGCCTCTTACGACAGGCATGCCTTACCTCGGGTATATTCTAACCCCTACCCGAAGGGGGTAAAAACTGTAATTAAAAAAAATTTCAAACTGTAAACCAAATAACGATGCCTAAAAAAAAATTGCCCTCTTTGGATTCTCTGGAAAAAACGCCAGATATGGTATTTTTTGAAAATGTTGAAGAATTTTTGCCTTCGTCCATTCTAGGATCAACATGTTATGTCAGGAGTTATACTCCTGGTGGGGCCATCCTTGACAGAATCATCCTTAACACGAAAAACATAAAAACATAAGCGACCAGCACTTTCACCTTATTGTTTTTACATAATGTCCCAAACAAAAACCTTCACTGATTGGATTAGTCGTGATGCTGATTATGGACTATAAACAGTCCGCAATGCATACAGGTACGCTTTTTAATCGTTCGGTTTAAAAGTTTTTGCGTTGTCGTGCGTTATGTGTCGGGTCAATTCATTTTGCTCTTTTCGAAATACAATCGAATTTCGACTGCATGTGAAGACGAGGTGTTAACTCCGAATACCTAAGAAGTAGAAATTCGATTGTAATTCGGAAAGACAAAAACAGCAGCTGACGATCACAATCGGACCGGATGAACATGGAACACTAAAGTGACGGACACAATGTAAACATTCGAAATGTCAGCCGGCTATTTTGCATTAAGTTAGTTTTCGCAACACAATGCTACCAAGAAATTGCATTTTTGGCATTTTTGGCGAATTGAAGAGTAATTGTTCAAATCCAACTTATTCAAAAAACATAGATTTCGACTGCTTTTAGCTTTACTAAGGGTAGAATAAGAAATAAAATTTAGCACATAAAGTACACCTGATACTCTTACAGATTTCGTTCATACATAGTTTTTAGCCACGCCCATCCTTAGAGGTCGATTTCACAAAATTATTGAATTTGAACCAAAAAATTACAGTTTTGCTTACATCTTAGCGGCAAACTTGGATATTTCTACGCTAATATTGATTTTCAGTTCAAGGGATTGGACATGCCACGCCCCTTTTTAAAAAAAAAAAGTGGAAAGGAGAACAGGAATGGAAAGGAGAATAGGAAAAGGAATAGGGTATACCGCGGTCCGTTACAGACGGGCCGAAGCTATTACATACGCACTGTTGCACTTACTCACTGGTTGAAAAATGAGTTTAAATTTTGCATTTTTTTATAGGTGAAAGTTATTTATTTCATAACTTGGGTGCAGCGACACCATAAAAGTTAGAGAAATGGGGCTTGTGAGCAGAAGGTACACATTGACAAGGTGCATGTTGTTAATTCTTAGTTTACTGCGAGTTTCTACTAGCAATGCTACCTCTTTGCTTGAAAAAATCGCTCAAAACATTAAGAACATAAAGATGCTTTAGATTAAGAATTCTTTATTCTTTTTATAATGACCGGCTTTCAGTAAAACAGTATTTGTTACTCATAATCCGAATGAGGTGTTTTTGAGCATCAATCAAGGTCAAAAAGTAATTGCATAGCAACCTCCACAGCTGGACAATCCTTATTGGAGTTTAGAGTGCGCAATTTCTTCATTGGGTTCACACAATGCAGGCCCGTAACCATTTGCATCATTTTAAATAGAAAAAAAAATAATTCCTTATAAGTTTTTGTTTACTTTTTTTTTAAAAAAGAAGCGTGGCATGTCCAATCCCTTGAACTGAAAATCAATATTAGCGTAGAAATATCCAAGTTTGCCGCTAAGATGTAAGCAAAACTGTAATTTTTTGGTTCAAATTCAATAATTTTGTGAAATCGACCTCTAAGGATGGGCGTGGCTAAAAACTATGTATGAACGAAATCTGTAAGAGTATCAGGTGTACTTTATGTGCTAAATTTTATTTCTTATTCTACCCTTAGTAAAGCTAAAAGCAGTCGAAATCTATGTTTTTTGAATAAGTTGGATTTGAACAATTACTCTTCAATTCGCCAAAAATGCCAAAAATGCAATTTCTTGGTAGCATTGTGTTGCGAAAACTAACTTAATGCAAAATAGCCGGCTGACATTTCGAATGTTTACATTGTGTCCGTCACTTTAGTGTTCCATGTTCATCCGGTCCGATTGTGATCGTCAGCTGCTGTTTTTGTCTTTCCGAATTACAATCGAATTTCTACTTCTTAGGTATTTGGAGTTAACACCTCGTCTGCACATGCAGTCGAAATTCGATTGTGTTTCGAAAAGAGCAAAATGAACGAGAGAGTGTTGAGAAACGTTTTCTGCGTTATATCCACTCTCGCGTTGACATCAAAAGGAAAACAGCATTCGAAAAGGGAAATTTCTAGGCCGCTAGTGAAGTTCGGCTAGACGAAAGTTCTGGGCACAGCTTCATTACTAATTTGAATTGTAAAGGCAGTGGGTGTTTCGTTTGATCTGCCAGTTTGGAATTGAAGTATATTTAATAAAGAAGTGTGGCATTAAAAGCAAAGCTTAACATTAAAACACGAAACAAAGGAGGACAGTGAACAAAACGTTAACAAAGGACTGTAATTGTAGGAAAGAATCGAAGGACAAGGTAAAACAAAGAAACTTTTCATTCAGGCAGTGTAGCTTAATTCCGTTTTTTACCAGGCGTACACACAGGGAATAAAGGAGACAATCCTACAGTCAGGGCGAGGCATTATCGTTCTACAGACTCCCTTTTAAAAATCCCAGGAACGTAAATCCCAGAGCGGGATTTAATTCGAATTGTATCGAATTTTAATTCGACACCACACCGGCTTAACGGCCAAGTTCGGCAACCGCTTACATAAGCCGTTGGTGGCCGAGCGGTTAGCGGAGCCGTTCCTTAAACAGTGTCGAAGGTTCCAGGTTCCCTTTTTTTTCTTATCTTATTGCAATCGATAATTTTCATTGCCTTGAGTTTTTTTTTTGCTTTGTTTTCCTATGTAAATTTGTATTGTAAATTTTTGAGTTTATTTGGCGATGTAAAGTGCATATATGCGTGTAGTACATGTTACGGGTGATTTTTTAAGAGGTTGAGAACTTTTTAAAAAAAAAAACACACAAAAAATTCGAAAAAATTAATGAAATATTTATTTGAATCGATAGTCTGAACCTTGCAATTTAATGTTTAAAGATAATTTCATGCAAATCTTGACCGCGGCTGCGTCTCAGGTAGCACATCCGCTGAGTCCAATTTTGGCATACTCTTTCACACATATCGGCCGGTATCTGACGAATGAATGCATGGATGTTGGCTTCCAGTGCGTCAATCGAAGCGGGCTTGTCCCTATAGACATTAGCCTTGACATACCCCCACAAAAAATAATCTAATGGTGTCAAATCGCACGATCTAGGCGGCCAATTGACCGGCCCGAAACGTGAAATTAACTGTTCACCAAACTCGCCTCGCAATTGCGCCATTGTTCCGCGTGCTGTGTGGCATGTGGCACCGTCTTGTTGGAACCACATATCATGCAAGTCAAGAACTTCCATTTCGGGCAAAAAAAAGTTTGTTATCATCGCTCGGTAGCGTTCACCATTGACAGTAATGCTGCGATTCACATCATCTTTGAAGAAATATGGCCCAATAATGCCGCCGGCCCATAAACCGCACCAAACAGTGGCTTTTTCGGGATGCTTTGGTAGCTGTTGCAATGCTTCTGGCTGATCTTCACTCCAAATGCGGTAATTTTGCTTATTTACGTACCCATTCAACCAAAAATTAGCCTCATCGCTGAACACAATTTTTCGATAAAAAAGCGGATCCTCGGCCAGCTTTCCAAGAGCCCATTCACCAAAAATTCGGCGTTTTGGTAGGTCGGCTGGCTTTAGTTCTTGCACCAGCTGTATCTTAAAAGGCTTTACGCCCAAATCCTTCCGCAAAATTTTCCACGTAGTGCTGTAACAAAGGCCTAACTGCTGGGAACGGCGCCGAATCGACATTTCGCGGTCTTCAGTCACACTAGCTGATACGGCCGCAATATTTTCTTCACTACGCACAGTACGTAAACGTGTTGGTGGTTTAATGTCCAACAAAGTAAATTTCGTGCGAAATTTGGTCACAATCTTCCGAATAGACTGCTCAGAAGGTCGAGAATGCCGACCATAAAATGGAAGCAGCGCGCGATGAACATTTCGAACCGAGCACGAATTTTGATAGTAAAATTCAATAATTTGCAAGCGTTGTTCATTTGTAAGCGTTGTTCATCATGGTTAAATTGCAAACCAAACTGAAGCTGTTTGACAGTGACACAAGGTACTAAACACACGTCAGCTGTCAAAACCAGTGTTGCCAAAACCAAACCAGCTAAAAAATCACCCGTTATATATACATTACCGTAGACTTTGAAACCAATTCCTGGTAGCATTTAAAGTTCATTTATAGTGTCTAAATTAAAATTATCGTAAAGTGGTAATACGTATTTATATACGTAAAATACGTATCAAACGCCGTGGGAGCAACATCCATGCAGTGGCCACTTCATCGACAGTTGCGGATTTTACCGGTGAGTCATTTGATTACCTACCTTTATTGTTTTAATTAAGGCACACATAAAGTGTATTTAAACCTGTGGGAATAATTTAAAAGTGAAGCCAAATCCAAGCCCAGGTGCGAAACATTCGAACTTTGGTTTGTGAAGGCATTTTGTTGTTGTTTTGCGTGGTGGGAAGAAGCCACTTAAGATATGTGCATAGACTTACACTACAATCGCACCGAGTAAAGCCATGTAATTTTCAAGAAAATTTTTTTTAAAGCAAAGACAAAGTTTATATTTAAATAAGTTTTATTTGGAATTTTAAAAGAAATTAAAGTTAACTGAAAGTTAAATTAAAACTAAATTAAAATTAAAGTAAATTAAGACCTAAAGTAAAGCTAAAGTAAAATTAACTTAAAATAAAACCTAAAGTTAAAGTAAAGGCTTAAGTAAATTAAAATTAAATTAAAGTAAAGTAAATATAATTTTGTAAATTTTAACAATGAATTTTATAATTAAAACATGAAATTATATGAGGAAATTTAAACATGGTTTTTAACTGAGGAGGGATGAAAGGATGAGGAAGATATAGTGAAGGGAAGGACGGTCATGTAGGGAAGAAGAAGATGCCAACTTAAGGGGTTACTTGGCGAGAGAAGTAACCATGGTAGGGTGGGTAAAGAAAGATTTCTCGCGACATCTTAACACCTTGATGTCAGACAAGACTGGCATGATCTTGTGATTGGGAACGTAACAGTGTCAAAAACCCGCGCCCTCCGACGAGCTGTGGATGGCTACCAGCATGCCAGCAACGACACTAGGCCAAATCAACGTCCCATTACAATTGCTAGTAGAAACTCGCACTTATATAAACTAAGGGTTTACAACATGCACCTTGTCAACGTTTACCTTCTGCTCACAAGCCCCATTTCTCTAACTTTTATGGTGTTGCAGCACACAAGTTATGAAATAAATAACCTTTACCTATCAGAAAAACGCAAAATTTAAACTCATTTTTAAACCAGTGAGTAAGTGCAGCAGTGCGTATGTAATAGCTTCGGTCCATCTGTATTCTCCATTCCTATTCTCCTTTCCATTCCTATTCTCCTTTCCATTTATATTCTCCTTTCCATTCCTATTCTCCTTTCCATTCCTATTCTCCTTTCCACTCCTATTCTCCTTTCCATTCCTATTCTCCTTTCCATTCCAATTCTCCTTTCCATTCCTATTCACCTTTCCATTCCTATTCTCCTTTCCATTCCTATTCTCCTTTCCATTCCTATTCTCCTCTCCATTCCTACTCTCCTTTCCATTCCTATTCTCCTCTCCATTCCTACTCTCCTTTCCATTCGTTTATTTTCTTGTTTTCCATCCCCGTCCCGTTACCATTTGCATCATTTTAAATAGAAAAAAAAAATAATTCCTCATAAGTTTTTGTTTACTTTTTTTTAAAAAAGGGGCGTGGCATGTCCAATCCCTTGAACTGAACATCAATATTAGCAATATTGGCATAGAAATGTCAAAGTTTGCGGCTAAAATGTACGCAAAACTGTAATTTTTTGGTTCAAATTCAATAATTTTGTTAAATCGACCTCTAAGGATGGGCGTGACCAAAAACTGTGTATGAACGAAATCTGTAAGAGTATCAGGTGTACTTTATGTAATAAATTTTATTTCTTATACTATCCTTAGTAAAGCTGAAAGCAGTCGAAATCTATGTTTTTTGAATAAGTTGCATTTGAACAATTAGTCTTTAATTCGCCAAAAATGCCAAAAATTCAATTTTTTGGTTAGAATTCAACAATTTCGTAATATCAACCTCCAAACATGGGCGTGTCCAAAAACTTTGTAGGAACAAAATCTAGTATAGAACACGTTAAAGCTAATGTGCTAAATTTTATTTCTTATTCTTACTTAAATTAGGCTAAAACGTAGTCGAAATTCATGTTTTCTGGAAAATTAGGGGTTTTTCTTAAATTCTGGCTCCAAATGTGGGCGTCGCCTAAAGCTTTGCATCAAAGAAATTTTGAAAATAATGCTTTCTACATAATATATTAAGTAAAAATTTTTCAATTTAGGAACAAAATATTGAATAAATTGCATTTGAAAGATTACATTTTCAATCGATGCCACGCCCACAAGAGGCGGTCTGCGAACTTATTTTTTTTGACATTAGAAGATGCTAAATAATAAATTTCAGCTTTTTACGACGTCTTACAGTGTTAAAAGCACCGGAGGTTGTTGCACATTTAGACCGATTGTGGGCGTGTCTTTGGGCGGATTTAAAAAATTTTAACATTTGTATTGCTTCGGATGGCAGAGAGCTTACGTACAAAATTTCAGCTTCCTAGCTTAAAATTTAAGGCCTAAAAATTGGTGACATACGGACGTACAGACGGACGGATGGACGGACATGACGGACATTCGACTCAGAATTCGGTCTCGATCATATGCCCTTAAGTTCTTGGGGGTCTATAGTCATTATTTCTCTGTTACATTTTTGCCTGTATCAAACTTAATATACTCCATTCCTGTGGAATAGAGTACAAAAATACGCATAAACATTAAACACTCTGTTCAGCCTTGGCAGTTTTTTACGGTTGGGTATTTTGCAATTCTTCGTAGATGGACTGACACTTTTGCATACGCAGTGTTGCACTTTCCCACTTGTATAAGTTGAAATTAAGGTGATGGCCAGCTTTGCAGGGCTAGGAACTATCAAATAACAACTCGGCCTCGATCGTTTGATCTTAAGATTTTGGGAGTCTACTGCCATTATGTTACAAATTATGACGCAATTTAATACATACCTATGTGTAGGTACTCCTTACCCTTCAGTTAAGGGTAGAAAAATTTAACAAAATAAAAAATTTTAAGTGTTTTTATATATTTTTGCAACTTATTTCGCTGACTTCTGGTTTAAAATGACGGATCACCCTGTTTCTTTGCTGCTTTTGTACCATTTTAATGCTATTTTAAAAAAAATTGATTCACTCACGTTTCACGGGAGCACTATGTTGGCATTTTGTCCAGTCGTTATACTAAACCTGCGAGCAGTTAACCAAGAGCTTAAAATTCCATTCACTTCACGCTCGTCTAGATCTAGCAACTAGCGAAATGCTACGACTACGTTTGCGATACTACTTGTAAAAATCGAAGGGAAAGCCATGCCCCCAAGGGGCGGTCTGCGGACTTTATTTTTATTTTTTATGACTTGTAATCATTAGAAGATGCTAAATAATGAATTTCAGCCTTTCACGACGTCTTACAGTCTTGATAGAGCCGGAGGTTGTTGCACATATAGTGCGATTGTGGGCGTGTCTGTGGGTGGATTTGAAAACTTTAAAGACTTCAAATTGGCCTAAAAATTGGTGACATACGGACAGACAGACGGACGGACGGACGGACATGGCTCATTCGGCTCAGAAGTCGGTTTCAATCATATGCCCTTAAGGTCTTGGTGGTCTATCGTCATTATTTCTCTATGTTACATTTTCGCCTGTATCAAACTTAATATACTCCATTTCTGTGTAATGGAGTATAAAAATCCGCACGTTTATCATTAAACACTCTGTTCCGCCTTGTGTAATCTTCTCACCTTAGCTTCGGGTTGAAACCACTGTTCACTTCAAGACCAAATTATTCCTATGAGAAGGATTTTTTAAGGCTTCCTTCGTAAGCCATTCATAAATTAAAATTAAATAACTTTCGATCAATTTAGAAATGTAAAGCTTTCACGGGCTGCTGGTCCTCAATATGGTAATACGGATCAAATCCATCGATAAAAAAACCCTACAAAAGCGTCTGTCTTCAATTGGAGGACCTCCATGTGGAGGATCGGTCGTCAGCACCCTGGCAGCTATTCCACCTGGTCCTACCATTGCTTTCCCCTGTAAAAGCGTAACACATATTGCAAAAAGTTTCGCTCTTTTCAAGATGAGTTCTTATGACTCGGTTAGCTTCGCTTCAACTCAATATGCACAAAAATTTTTAATGTGTGTATTCCTTTTTTCCAAACACAGTTCAGGTACACTAATGATTTGATGATACTTCGTACTATTTGCTGCCTATGATATTGAGGAGAGAAAGTAAAAAAAAAATAGTTCGCAAAGTGCTGCTATTATATTTCTGGCTCTCTTGCAAAGGGTTCCATATGAAAAATTCAGTTTTTTTTTGCGTCAACTGAATAGACACAAGGTCAATATCTTCATTGTCTATGTTTTCTGATTACATCGACAGAACAAATCAACATTTGTAATATTTTAAATCGTGCAAATTGAATTTAATAAATTTAAAAGAAAAATTGCCAGATCCAAGTCTCTCAATAGTGTTGAAAGAGCTGCTACATGAGGTACTTAATTTTGAGGAGGACTTAAAGTAGAACCTACTTAGTAGATAAGTATAGGAAAAAGAAAAAGTTGAATATACTTGGACGTTGATGAGGTAATATTTTGTTTTGCCTGTGTCGTTTTGCCAGAACCCAAAGATCATGATATAGATAGCCAAGGTATATTTGTCTTAAATAATCTAAATATAATATAAACCTACTACCTACCACGACTCAGTCAAAAAGTGGTTTGAAGCGTAAAGCTTAGGCAAGCCTTCAGCTAAAATTTTAATTTAATATAGGTACTCCACTTACCTCATTTTGTTAATGACCAAAAATACAAAAAGAAATATTGCTTATAGGCCCTTCCTGACCCACAAGTCAGAAGTTTCAAGTGAATTGCCTGTGGATAGCAATAACCTAAATTTTCTCTCTACTGCTACTTAAGATCAATGACACCCGTTTTAACACTTACCCATGTCATAAAAATAGAAAATAGAAACCCAAAAAAAAAATACTGTAATAGTACTTGTATCTTTTTAACAGACTGATTTCGTTTATTCTCGCAATAAATAATAGAATGAGGGGTATCATACATAATGATGATGCATGTGTATATACATATTATAAACAATAAAAAAAACTTAAAACCTAACAAACTATACAGAGTATAATATTAGTAACATCACATATTCACAGAAAGGGCAAAACATATTTCAACATTAATATATACTCATATCAACAAACAAGGGCATTGCCAATTCTTTTAATGTTTTACTTGACATTTGGCACTCCGTAGACCGCGTGCTGTGCACCGGCTTCACCAAGGCTGACGCTACCACTACTGCTGCTCACGTACGAGCTGCCACTGCTGCTGCCCGACGAAAACGAGCCACCTGTTTGGGAGCCAGCAATTGAACTGCCACCACCGTTAAGTCTGATGTCCAACCCACCGTCGATGTCTGATCCAGCAAATTGTCCGCTTCCCAAAGATTCAATCTGCTGGCTGCCATCGTTTTGTTCAATATTACTATTATAGCCGCCGCCAATGAATCCACCGCTAGGGCCTTCCTCCTTTCTCGTCTTGTACTTTATGAAGTAGACCTCAGGTTTGCTGGGCTTGATGTTCTGTTGAATTTGTTGGATCTCACCGACTGAATGTTCCTCGGGCTTCTTCACTAAAACGTAGACAATTGTCTTCTCCTCTGAGAGTCCAGCGGCGTTGGCAATTTGGGCATAGTTGGTCTGAGTGCTGACTGTTGGTGCCTTGATGAAGATGATCTTGTAGTGCTTCTTGGCGGCTACTTCTGGTAGGCGAATCTGCTGGCGAACTTCTCTTTCCTCGAGATCCTCTGGAGGAACATGCACGTAGATATGCTTTTCAACGGTTGGATCGAGTGGTGCATTAGCGAAGGTTTCCCGAATGACATTGCCTAGAGGTCCATTTAGAATTGCATTTCCCCCAAAACTAGCTGATTGTCCTAGTGATCCGATACCAATCGAACCGCCTCCTATCTGCTGCTGGCTAAATCCTCCACTTTGAAACTGGGAGACACCGCCAAACCCGCCATGAATTTTAGATCCTTGATAAGAGCTTCCTCCAACGAATTTCTGAGCACCACCGATAATAGGCCTGGGTACACTGGAAATAAAGTTCGGATTGATTGAAGCGCCCGAAAATGCAGGTCCTCGATTAAATCCTGCGCCCCCCGAAAATTTGTTTAAATTGTATCCTCCGCTGAGTGCCTGTGGTGGTGGCACTTTGCCAATTCCATTGATAATAGTCCCACTATTAATATTGTTATAGGATCCAGACGATGTGTATGAATTGTGGTTGGAACCGAATGCCTGCTGAGCTGTTTGCACAAAAGTCTGTGGTGGTCCTGGAGCTGGAAGAGCAGGCAGCGGGATTGGCGAAGGCTGTAGCCTTCCTTGTTCCGCATATCCTTGACCCTCCTTGAACACTTGAGAGTGCCCACCGTCGCCAACAACGATATGACTGTTTACGGTGACAGCCTGCGAGTCCAAACCACCGCCTCCAGCAACTAGCACGTCCCGTGAACCTTGTTGATTGTTTATAATCCTTCCCACTGACTGGTGCTGAACTAGTGCCGCGGCAGAGGGACCATGATTGCATGGCGCGCCGTTTAAGATAGGCTTAAATCCACCCAAATTTGAATCCACGAGACCCGGCTCCTTGTAATTATATCCTTGTGGAAGCGATAGCGCCAATTGCGTACAACACACAACCAACACTAGCCACTTCATGTTTTATTTTTTTAATTTTATTCTTTTGATTGGACACTTAAACGGATAACGTACGTAATATCGCACTTCAGTGCTATGGGATGTATCAATGAGTGAAACTTATGCTTGTGAATGAATCTAACCGAATGACCGCCACCTGAAATCTTAACAAACTATTTATACTTCGAAAGTTTAACGAATCAATTACACTCGAACACGAAAAAGGTATATAGCGTTAATCTCTTCTTTCCTCTTTTATGATGCATACCACAGACACGTTGAGAAGACCGCGGTGAGTAACAAAATTTCTCGTTATTACCACCACCAGATCGCTGTCCGTCGCGTCATCGGCTTGGGTTTGAGGTTTGGCCTTACCGCATTTCTCCAAAATACCTTTTTTTCTCTGTAAATTTTTGTTTAATTTGGGGAGCATCGTGTGTGTGTGTCTTAGCTACCATCACCTTAGCAAAGAAGATGATAAGAGATATAGTCACATCATACCTATAGCATTATAAACACTGTGGGCCAAAACAATTTTTTTTCTCATTTGTTTGCGATTCGTGCTGTCCCAGTATTGGGTGTAGGTACTTAGGATTGTCAAGAGCTTAGCGTACCTGCTGAGCATAATAATAGTAAAGTATTCGTCCATTTAAATTTCTTTTATTTTTTGATCAATCATTGTGTCAAACTACACTCGGGACGACAAAAGATCACGCGGCCAAAGATAGGAAGGTAGGTACTACATGGCTAGACGCATGCATCCCAAAACGCATGCGTGTATCTTTTGTAGAAATTTGTATTGGTATAATGACTAAAGGTGATTACATAAATTTTTTTGGGAGGTGGACAAGATGTAGATGGGTTTTATGTAGAAGCATATAGGTACGACGTATACTTATCTGTGTAGTACCTTTTAGTATGCTAATGTAGTTGCTTGCTTGATTGATGTGCCGTGTGTGGTATGGTGAGTAGAGTTTAAAGCAACAAGGAAGTGCAGATGCTTAAGGGCTGTAGATAGGTACATATAGGTATAAAGCTTACAATTAAATCTTATCAACGCTTGATGGGCGCTGATGAATGATTCAATACTTATGCGAAAATACAATTTTTTTAGCAACCTAAGCAATAATTAACTTTTTATTCAAAACAGCCATTTATTGAGTACCTACCTACTTATGTTCTAAAATATCCTTTATCTTATAGTGAGTACATTTACACCAACACTTTTAAAATTTAGTGAAAACACTTCGAAAACCAACATTGCTGTTTATACTGGAGTTTTAGCGTTTCAGGTGACAGTCGGGGACAAATCAGGGTCAAATCAAACAGCAAAAATTGTCGTTATTACTTGTTCGTTTTATGTTTTAATAGACCTACCTCCCATAGCTCTTTTATCGATTTATGTCAAATTATCAGCGTTGTTTGTCGAATTCTCTTAAAAATAAGAGAATCGGAAGTTTGAGAGGTTTGTTTGATTCGACAATCTTTAAAATGCCCAGGCGAAATTCAAAATTTAACTGAAATTCAGCATTAATAAATGCTGAAAAATATATGGCGAAGCGTTCGGTGCTTTTTTTAAGGGTGAAATGTTGAATTTAGCTCAAATGTTGAAATTAGGTGCGGTCTAAAAGTAGATAAGCTTACAATCACATATAATAGTAAACTAGTACGGATGCGCAGTAAAGTTAGCAGTACGTATGTAATAGATGCGGTCCCTCTAAAACGGACAACAATCAATTTAGGCCAACATTTTAGACTTAAAAACATGTGACATACCGACACACGGACGGACGGACATGGCTTATTTAACTCACGACCTCGTTCTCGGATCAAACACTTTTAAGAACTCGAGTATCTGACGGTTGACTGAAGTCGGTATCAGTTTCAGCCGTAAGAGGCGTGCTGCTGTTATCTCCATGCTGAGTGAACCTTCTTAAACTTTTATATATACCTAATTGCGCTTCAGCTCGCGGTGAACCAGGGCCAGCTTCCAATCCATGTATGCTGTGTGTTGTATTCTTCACATCATCATCATCATCATTTTCGGATGGCTTATCCTTTAAAAGGATCGCGGAGCGGGGGTGGCTAAATGGCCCTTCCATCTTTCTCGATCCTCCGCCACCAACTCAAGAGACTCCGGCGCAATCCCCAGGCGGCACTCAGAGAGGTTCTTTACCAGATCCTACCACCTGTTCCTTGGCCTACCAGGGTGGCGACGCGCTCGCATCTCGGCTAGCATGACCTAGGAAGTCTGTCAGGGGGCATGCGAACAACGTGTCCAAACCATCGAAGAATCGATCTAGGCTCGGAGAAGTAGCTGCTCAACATTAAGATTCCCACGAATACTGACGTTTCTCACTCTATCCCTTAAAGAAACTCCAGCAACGCACCTCAGAACCTCATTTCGGCAGCTTGTACCCGCGATCTAATTCTTTCGGTCATTACCCAAATTTCATGACCATAGATGAGGGTCGGAACGAACACTGAATTAAGAACTGAGATCTTTGCTTTCACTCCAAGCTCAGCTTTACTGATGACTGGCCGGCGCAGTTCCTTTACGATTGCTCCAGCTGGCCAATTCTACAGGATAACTCAGTATCACTCTTCCCATCTTTCGTGAAAAAGACCCCGAGATACTTAAACTTCTCCACCTGTTTTAATGGAACTCCATTTATGTGCAGGGTACACTGCACAGAAGTTCGGGAAACAACCATCACTTCCGATTTGTTCACGTTTACTTTCATCCCAGCATCAACACAGACGGCTGCAAACCTATCCAGTGCTCGTTGAAGTTCCTCTTTGGATGATGCAAGGATGGCCAAATCATCTGCGAAAAGCAGGTGGCTCATCCTGATGCCAGCCAATTCGGAACATTGCTCGCCAAGACTGCGCTTCACCATCCAGTCCATATATGCTATGAAAAGGAGCGGTGATAGAACACAGCCCTGCCGAAGTCCAACGCGCACATTAAAAGGACGGGATTTGACGCCATTTATCCGTACACAGCTTTTGCAGTTTCCATACAATAACTGGATGGCTCTTAGAAGAGGCCCACTCAGCGCATAGTCCTGCAAAACTCTCCACAGTGTATCCCGAGGGACTCGGTCATACGTCTTTTCCAGATCCACAAAACACGCATAGACCGGTTTGGTATATTATCAGTCCTTCTCAAGAATTACCTTCAGAGTAAAAAGCTGGTCGGTTATGCCTCTGCCAGGCCGAAAGCCGCACTGTTCTTCCCGTAACAAAGCCTTTCCAACACCTTTGCGAATACTTTTCCCGGAAGACTCAAGAGAGATATGCTCCTATAGTTGGCGCAATCTCTCCTGTTCCCTTTTTTGAAAATTGGCACTATAACTCCCGTTTGCCAATCGCTAGATGCCTTCCCGCTATCCCAGGCCATTTTAATGACACGTATTAGCCACTTAACACCCTCTTCACCCATTGCCTTCAGCATTTCTGGCCGGATTTCATCAACTCTAGCAGACTTGCCAATTTTTAGCGATTTAATCGCTGTAGTGCCTTCGTCTACTGTTGGACTATTTTCCACCCTTATCTCGTCAGCAGTGGGAAAGCCATCTTCAGTGCCCTGTTAGGGGTTGAGCAACTCCGAAAAGTGCGCAAGACATCGCTCTCATTTGAAAGAAGTGTATCGTCCTTGGATTTAACTCCTTGAATGATATTCAACTTCCTTCATCTGAGCCGCGAATGGTTTGCCAAAATATCTTGTTTGCAGATCTGTAATCGTGCTCCAACTTCTCGCCGAACTTTTTCCATGACTGTTCCTTGGCTGTTCTGACTGTCAGATTGGATCCAGTTTCTACATTGGATCCAGGCAATGTAGGCTCTCTTCTTCTCTCTGATGGCTTCTTGACCTTCAGGCGTTTTAAACCAAGCAGTTCTTTTCTCACCACCAGCCGCTACCCCAAGCCACTTCACTCCACAAACATTTCCTGCAGAGGCAATGACTGCCGATAAAAGCAGCTGCCATTCCTCCTCTACATTCAAAAGGTCAGTTGGAATTTGTTCAAACTTCTCCGAAACATGCTGTGCAAAGCACTCTCTGAAATCAGAGTCAGCATCCTGCAACCTTTCCCACCGTATGCGGGTCACCAATCTTGGTTTTCGCCTGGGTGGCAAAGGAATACTGTCACTGTAGAACAATTTACACAGCACTAAGTGATGATCTGTTGACAACTCAGCTCCCCTGAAAACTCGAACATCACAAATCATTCTTGGAACACACGATGGTACAACAAAGAAATCAATCAGTGACTTCTGATTTAAACTGTGCTTGTACCATGTGTATTTGTGAATGTCTTAGTGTGGGAAAAAGGTGTTCAGAACGGACAAGCCATATGCGCAGCAAAAGTCCAACAACTTCCCTCCGTTCCTGTTTTGATCCGGGTCACCGTGCCTCCATATCACACTCCTCCAAGTACTGTCGTCCGTACCCACATGTGCATCGAAGTCACCCATCAGGAGAAAGAAGTCCATTTCTGCCACTCTGTACAGGGCAGCAACAACTTCGTTTAAAAAGAGCTCATGCTCTGACTTTCTATTTGGAGCATAAGCCTGAACCAGAGCCAGAGTCGATCGTTCAAGCTTAAGCTTTAAGATCAGAATCCTTCCCCCTAACGGCATGACATCGAATACATTTTCTGACAACCGGGGGCTTGTGAGCACCCCCCCCCCCCCCCCAACACCTGGCTGTGCAGTCATGTGATTTGGGACGCCAGACCAGAAGAGCTTCCAGCCATCATCGAAGTCTTTGGCTCCAGAACCCTTCCACTTAGTTGAGGAAATGCCAGTTGCATCGAGCTGATACTTTTTGGCCTCCTCAACTAGTTCAAGTTCTTTCCTCGTTAGCGACGAGACATTCCACGTGCCACTTTTGAGTTGGTGCCGTTGTCGATTTGTAGAGTTTCCACCTAAGCCCTCATTTTGACTTGGCGCTGTCCCCCTCCACCCCCCGTAATGGATAGCATTGACGGGCTGGTCGTAACTTCTTCGGGTTAAACCCAGTCGGATGCCGAGCGGGACCTTCCGGCCACCAAGCGCTCGCATGCTAACATCCCTCAGGCCTAGCTCCAAAGGGTGCCCTGGATTACCAGGATCAGCAAATATCCGAGGCTGTTTTCGTTTTCTTTTCATGGTGGGGGTGGGGGGGGTGCATTTTATACCTAGCTGCTAGGTTTAAATTCGGCCGATCCTAACCCGGACAACAAACGCCGACCAGGAAACCGCTCGTCCCGAAACAGACTTTCCTGGATTTCTATTCTTTGAAGTTCAGCCGTACCTGTGGGATCAGACGCTGGCCAACGAGCCTTACAATATGTAACACTGCTGGATTTTACTTAAATCTTCGGGTTCATCTTTTACAGTTATAACTTTACTGCCAAGGGTGGCCCACAAGGAGTTTATATTACTGGACAGCTTCACTTCTGCCTAAGGATTACTTCCTCCAGTCGATTTTATTCGGCTTTTACGACAGGCATACCTTACCTCAAGGCTATTCTCAAACTCGACATTGCAGGCAGTCTTCACATAGGAACAAATACTCCAGTTAATTTGCGGGAGGGGGGGATAGGTTGTAGAACTTCCGACCAACCACCAGACTTGCTGTACTATAGGTTTTTTTTCGGTCGCTGATCACGAATTTCGGGTTTTTTTATTCGAGCCCCCCCTCGATAATTGGGGCTTCACCCTTAAATCACCTAAAAAAAAGCCTTAATATGGGTGTTTTTGCTATATTTGTCCTTTGAGTGTTTATTTGTGTCAAAAAATATGGTTAGAAAATACCTTAAAAAATTTTAACATCCGGGTTAAATTAAAAGGGGTGAAAAGTACTCCTAAACAGTACTGAAATTATGCGTTAAAACTGTTTTCTTGACTCTGAGTTGAAACATTTAATTATATTTGTTAAAAATATTACCCATCCTTCGATTTATAAGAGGGGGTTGAAACCAGGGCTGTCGTTTCATGTTTTGAAAAAGTAGTACTTCTAAAAAAAAATTGCAGTACGCGGCATTACGGGAGTAAACATTTTTTTTACATTAAGTTCAATTGTTTTTCGGCATGTCAGAACTTTCTTACATATTAACGGAGAAGTTTGTTGATTCGTAAGTCAAGTATGCGATTCCTAAATCTCAGCATAAGTGGCTGGGCCATTCCGTATTTACATAATATTTTTATGAATCTGTTTATACTGACGGAAGACGGCCAATATAGGCTTTTATAGCAATTTAGGGAGTTATGGCTATTTCACCAGATTCAAACTACACTTCATTAGTTGTGCAAACTGTTTCCGTCATCTTTTAATGTTCTTTTAACTCCAATCTAAATTTAGTGCGAGTGGTTGTGTTCAAAGGCTTTTGTAGATTTTCCAAAAATAGCTTAAAAACTGAATTACTATGACTGAAATGTTTACTGTGCTTCATTAAAAATATGACGGTCAAGCTATATCTTGCCACTATAACAGGTCACAGTCCCATGACTCTGTTTTCTTTTAAACCGAGATACTAAATGGTATAAGTAAATTTGTGATTTTTTCAAAATAAGGGCTATATCCAGCTCAAATTAAGCATAATCTATAAGCATAGTGTTCTGAATAAATACACTATCAGAACTGTGATGCAGTTTGTTTAATACAAACAATATCTGCAGCAGAAATTTGCCAAGCAGAAAACTGCCAACACGGGCTCATCAGTTAGTGCAAGTGTTAGTGGTTAATAAATTAAACATAAACTAACACCAAACACAAAACACTAAGAATTACAAGCAAATGATAGAAACATTTTTATTACAACAGATAAAAATTAGTTACGAACACAAGTAAAAAAACACATAAAAATAAAAGTATTTTTTGCATTGAAAGTATCTACTGAATTGATTCGAGAGTATGGAAAACCGTAGGTATTTAATGAGCCGAATAAGAAGACAGCTTGATTTTTTTTGCTCGGTTGCTCTCAGTCTATACCGACGAAGAACATTTTCTGAAACCTACACTTTTTCATATAATTGAAGCCAAAGTCGTTGAATGGAGGTTCCGCAAAAACAGGTTTCAAAAAGCAGTACAAATACTGCAATTGCAGTACTTTGACTGCCCTGGTTGAAACTATCTCAAATCATAGATATGACCCTTTTAAGAGTTAAGGGATGGAATTTTCTATGTTATAGAAACTCGTGATCAAGGAATATGATTACCCTTTAAATGCGTAGCACATCGCGAGCGGAAGAGTTTGGGGATAGAAAAGATAGAAAAAGAAAGTAATTCTCGATCCAACACAAACGCTGATGAGCCAAACATGAAACCTCTGCACAGAAACACCAAAGCTTACTTCCAATTATCGAGAAATTGGGACTTCACCCTTAATTAAGCAAAAACTTCCCCTAAAAAGCGGGTATTTTGCTATGTTTGTGCTTTGAGCGATAAATGTTATCAAAACAAAAATTTACCTTTTGTAAATTTTTAACCTTTTTACCTTTTGAAGCATATTTAAGAAATTTTAACATTTGGGTTAATTTAAGACTGTGAAGCGTACCCCAAAGGTGTTTTTTTGTTTATATTTACACTTTTAGATTTAAATCATGCTAAAAATCTGTTTTTCTGGTATTTAGCTGAACATTTAATAATTATTTAAAAATATTTACCCATCGGTTAATAAGAGGGGGTTGGTACTACCCTAAATATGAGTTTGGCCATTTTATCTTAGCTAACGGGATGAAATTTTCTTTATTATAGGTTTTACGGTTCCTGATCCAGGATTTTTGGTCATTTTTTTTATAAATTTTCAAACTACCCCTTAAATTAGTAAAAATCAGCCAGATAAGATAATCTGATTTTCCGATAGTAGAATTGAATAATCCATTTCTTCATATTCCTGCTCGTTAAGATCAGCAAAGTGCTCTCAATGGTTATATCTAGTTAAAAAATTTTATTGTCCAATTGTTCATCCGGATGCTTGACACAGTCACCTTTATTTACCTGTTAATCCTGAACGCAATTTTCGCAATTTAGTTCTTTGCATGTCCCTTAAAAGATGTATTTTTTTTTTTGCTGATGTCAGGCTGAAGCCCTAAGCTCTCCAGGAAAAATTCCGAAATTGATCAGTAACAAAAAAAACTACAATAGAGAAAATTCTATCTAGTTAGCTCTTAAAATAGCCAAACCCTTGATAAGGGGTAGTTTCGACCCCCTCTTATAAACGGAAGGGTTACATTTTTTATAAATTATTATTAAATGTTTCAACCCAAAGTCAGAGAGCAGTTTTTACGCATAATTTGAGTCGAAAAGGGTAAATGTAAAAAACTTACCTTTTTGAAGTACTTTTTACCCCCTTTATTTGACTTAAATGTTGAAATATTTATAACAGGTTACTAAATATTCAAATTAGAGGCAAAACCATATTTTTTATTGACGCCCATTAACACTCAAAGCGCGAACATTGAAAAAGCACCCCTATTTAGGCGCATTTTTGGGTGATTTAAGGGTGAAGACCCAATTTGTAGATCAGCGACCCAAAAAACCTAACGAAGAGAAAATCTGGTGGTGGCCGGAGGGTATACAACCAAAGCTGCAAATTAACTGGTGTAAAGGGGACATACAATTGTCAAATCCGAACGGCGCATTTTGAAATTTTTTTGAGCCCTTGGTGGTCGGAAGGTCCCGCTCGACATCCGACCGGGTTAAACCCGAAGAAGTTATGAGCAGCCCGTCAATGGTGCAGCTATCCATTACGGGGGGCGGAGGGGGACAGCGCCAAGCCAAATGAGGGCTTAGGTGGAAACTCTACAAATCGACAACGGCACCAACTCAAAATTGGCACGTGGAATGTCTCGTCGCCAACGAGGAAGGAACTTGAACTGGTTGAGGAGGCCAAAAAGTATCAGCTCGATGCAACTGGCATCTCCTCAACTAAGTGGAAGGGTTCTGGAACCAAAGACTTCGATGATGGGTGGAAGCTCTTCTGGTCTGGCGTCCCAAATCACATGACGGCGGGTATGGGGATACTCACAAGCCCCCGGTTGTCAGAAAATGTATTCGATGTCATGCCGTTAGGGGGAAGGATTCTGATCTTAAAGCTTAAGCTTTAACGATCGACTCTGGCTCTGGTTCAGGTTTATGCACCAAATCGAGAGTCAGAGTATGAGTCCTTTTTGAACGAAGTTGATGCTGCCCTGGACAGAGTGGCAGAAATGGACTTCTTTCTCCTGATGGGTGACTTTAATGCACATGTCGGTACGGACGACAGTACTTGGAGGAGTGTGATATGGAGGCACGGTGACCCGAATCAAAACAGGAACGGAGGGAAGTTGTTGAACTTTTGCTGTGCATATGGCTTGTCCATCATGAACACCTTTTTCCCACACAAAGACATTCACAAATACACATGGTACAAGCACAGTTTAAATCAGAAGTCACTGATTGATTTCTTTGTTGCACCATCGTGTGTTCAAAAAATGATTTGTGATGTTCGAGTTTTCAGGGGAGCTTAGTTGTCAACAGATAACCACTTAGTGCCGTGTAAATTGTTCTTCAGTGACAGTATTCCTTTGCTTAACTAAGACTGGTGACCCGCATACGGTGGGAAAGGTTGCAGGATGCTGACTCTGATTTCAGAGAGCGCTTTGCACAGTATGTTTCGGAAAAGTTTAAGCAAATTCCAACTCACCTTTTGAATGTAGAGGAGGAATGGCAGCTGTTTTTATCGGCAGTCATTGCCTCTGCAGGAAATGTTTGAGGAGTGAAGCGGCTTGGGGTAGCGGCTGGTGGTGAGAAAAGAACTGCTTGGTTTAAAACGCCTGGAGTTCAAGAAGAGAGAAGAAGAGAGCCTACATTGCGTGGATCCAATGTAGAAACTCATTTTCTCGAGCCCGGTGCAATGAGGCGCGAAGGACTTCCAATCTGGCAGTCAGAACAGCCAAGGAACAGTCATGGAAAAAGTTCGGCGAGAAGTTGGAGCACGATTACAGATCTGCAAACAAGATATTTTGGCAGACCATTCGCCGGCTCAGATGAAGGAAGTTGAATATCATTCAAGGAGTTAAATCCAAGGACGGTACACTTCTTTCAAATGAGAGCGATGTCTTGCGCAGATGGAGAGAGCACTTTTCGGAGTTGCTCAACCCCCAACAGGGCACTGAAGGTGGCATTCCCACTGCTGACGAGATAAGGGCGGAGAATAGTCCCACAGTAGACGAAGTCACTAAAGCGATTAAATCGCTAAAAGTTGGCAAGCCTGCTGGAGTTGATGAAATCCGGCCAGAAATGCTTAAGGCAATGGGTGAAGAGGGTGTTAAATGGCTAACACGTGTCATTAAGGTGGCCTGGGATAGCAGGAAGGCACCTAGCGATTGGTAAACGGGAGTTATAGTGCTCATTTTCAAAAAAGTGAAAAGGAGAGATTGCGCCAAACTATAGGGGCATATCTCTCTTGAGTCTTCCGGGAAAAGTTTTCGCGAAGGTGTTGGAAACGCGTTCCAGAGCTGTAATGGAGCCTTTGTTACGGGAAGAACAGTGCAGCTTTCGGCCTGGGAGAGGCACAACCGACCAGCTTTTTACTCTGAAGGTTAGATCTGGAAAAGGCGTATGACCGAGTCCCTCGGGATACACTGTGGAGAGTTTTGTAGTTTGCAGTCGTTGTATGGAAACTGCAGAAGCTGTGGACGGATAAATGGCGTCAAATCCCGTCCTTTTGATGTGCGCGGTGGACTTCGCCAGGGCTGTGTTTTGTCGCCGCTCCTTTTCATAGCATATATGGACTGGATGGTGAAGCGCAGTCTTGGCAAGCAATGTTTCGAGTTGGCTGGCATCAGGATGTGCAATCTGCTTTTCGCAGATGATTTGGCCATCATATAAGTTTTAAAGCTTTCGCGGTTGTTAATTGACATGACAAGAAGCTTTTCGGATTAACCGCGTTGATAACTATTTTTAATGAGTACAATACTAGACTCACCCCGAACGACCTATGCGACCAATAGTTAGTTAAACAAATGCCCCGTGCTATCTTTTAGCAAAGCATTTAGTGGAAGTGTTTAAACCTTTGACTGGGTCAACGGAACACTATAAAGGATTCCTCTCACTTTGTGTCCATTTTAAGTGGTCTAAGACTCGACGCTGATGAGGTCATGGTGAGTTTTGACGTGGAATCACTATTCACAAATGTCCCAATACAGGAAGTTCTCGATGTTGTCCGTGATCTTATCCCAGATTTCGGCATTAACGACAAATACCTGCCACTCTTAGAGTTTTGCCTAACATCAGGATATTTTTGCTACAACAAGCAGTTCTTTCTACAAGTAGAGGGTGTTGCTATGGGTTTACCCCTAGCCCCTCTTGTGGCAGACTTGTGGATGGAATATTTTGAAGCAAAAGCCCTAAGAAACTTCGAAAATAAGCCGAAAATCTGGCTGAGGTATGTGGATTCCTTTCTGTATATTAAATATCTCCACCATCACGACCATCTTAACTCGCAACATCCAAAAATCAAGTTTACGATGGAAAAAGAAAAGGACAATTCAATCGCGTTTTTGGATGTGAGAGTTTTAAGGAAACCCGACGGGACTTTGGAACGCACAGTTTTTCGCAAAAACACACACACAAACATTTACTTACATGCTACTCCTCATCACCACCCGCAGACCTAAGATCCGTTGTCTCGCTACTGGTTCAGCGCGCCCACAAAATTTGTGATAACGACCATCTTTCCGCTGAACTTGTCCTGGTCAACGACGTACTTAAAGCAAACGGCTATACGAAAAGGCAAAAAATATAGAAGCCTGTTTTCCGAACTTCTGTGCAGTGCACTTCTGCACATAAATGGAGTTCCATTAAACAGGCGGAGAAGTTTAAGTATCTCGGGGTCTTTTTCACGAAAGATGGGAAAGGTGAAACTGAGTTGAAGCTGGAGCAATAGTTAAGGAACTGCGCCGGCCGGTCATCAGGAAAGCTGAGCTTGGAGTGAAAGCAAAGATCTCAGTTTTTAATCGTTAACCTTGCCGCAATTTGTCACTAAATTCAAAGCTTTCTTGTCACTAAACGTTCATGTGGTTGTGCCTGCATCAAATTTGGTTCATGTTAAAGAATTTGCCCAAAAGTTACGATGGATATACATACCTACTTGGTCGCAGCATTATTTTAGTCCTTCAACTAAAGTGTTTTCGAGCACATCCAGCAAATAATAAACTAGATACATATTTCAAAACTGCTTAAAATTTTTTTATTTCAAAAGATGGACAACGTTCGGTATTTATTTCAAATTTCCTCTTTATTTGTTTCATTTTGCCTGATACATATTTTCTTTGCCTTATTACCATTTTTAAAATTTATAATCCATAAAACAGAAATTTAGTTTTTTTTTAGTTACGCTTTTTTCAATTTTACAATCAGCATTCTATTGGCCACTTTTCTCAAATTCTACGGACATGGATTTCTGAGAAAACGGTAAAACAAGTTGTTTTATATTTCGTTTGTTTAAAAAGTTTTCGTTTGCTTAAGGTTGGAAACGGCAATATTGAAACTTTTTAAATGCACTAAATTTGCGTTTAAATAAAATCTTCGTTACCGTTAACAGACTATAAACCTTTGGAAAATCGTTTTCTAAAATGTTTTTATGTTCTTAAGTCAATACTTCAAATCGAAGTATAACTATATTCGAAGTTTGCTTGGGCTTTACATGAAATCTCAAAGGATGGACTGTGCCTGTTATTTATTTCAAAGCTATACTTTACACCGTTTGGGAGTTAGAGGGGGAGACATATCTCCTTTTGACCTTTTTATACTCGACCGAGGGTATATTATCTATATATTTTTTTTTTTTAATTTCAAATCCATAAAACAACTATTTTGAGTTTTTTTCAGATCTCGTCAGACTTTTTTCCAATAGCGCAGCTACCCGTTCTAGCATTGAATGCTTTTTTTTTAATTGTATGGCCAACGGTTTTTGGCTAAAACGGTAAAACAATCTGTATTTTATTTCGTTTTTTTAATAGACTTCGAAAAACGTAGGTTGAAAACGGTAATTTAAATTTTTTTATCGCAGTTTTAATCTGCTGAAAAAGATCGCTTTTACCGTTAAGATACTAGAAGATTTTAAGAAATAGTTTTTGCAAAGGCTTTTCTGTGTTTGAATTAAATCTCAGAAGGTTTTCAAACTTAAAAATTCGCTATAGTTTTCCTTAAAATTTTGAATAGTTTCTGATGCCTGTAATTTATATGATTTTTCCAAACAAGACCGGAGATAAGGGTGGGACACACACACACATTTTTTTAACACAAAAAGCGTTAAAACGGCAGTACTAAAACTCTTTCGGAAAAATTTGAGTTAAGCACTTAGTTAATTTTGAGTTGCTTTATACGGTTGTTCAATATTGTGTTTGTGCACTAAGCGCTTTGAAAGTTGGGTATATCCTCAAACACTTTGAAAAACGTCACCCATTTTTAACTCTTCATTTCTCAAAAACGTTTCAATATTTAAAAAAAAGTCATTTTTTCATTAAAGTTCAGTACCTACTCAACTTAAGTTTCGCTTTTCTTGTTCTTTTCTGCTTATCTTATTGAAAAAAGTATTGAAAAACATTTAATCCATTTTCCCATGAAATTTCAAACTGTAATTGAACCGTTATTACTGCTTAAAAAAAATTGCCCTCATTGGGTTCATTGACTATTTCCGCTGTTTAAAAGCACACCAAATTTGTTTTCTTTCTACGACTTATTGTTCCGAAGTTATATCACGATTGGACGGACGGACGACGTAGCGATACCATTAGAGGTCGTTTTTCCATTTTTGGACGGACCACTAAAAATGGGCATTTGCGATGGTGTGGGCGGTCAATTTTTTACCTGATTAAAGTCTTCTGGCCAGTCAGCACCAAAATTTGAATTCCTACGCCTTGTCTAACTTGACCAAAAGGCATTTTGAAGTAAAGTGTGAATTGGAGGTTGGCTCACATTAAAGTCAATTGTGGGCGTGGCTGTGGGCCGATTTCATCCGTTTTCATGCTTTGTTTGTACAATATGAGAACCAAAATACAGCTCAATTTTTAAAACTTAAACTTCACATAAACGGACAGACGGATGGACATGGCTTAATCAATTTATCGGTCAATTTGTCGGTCTCGATCATATCTCTAAAAGGTCTCAGGGGTCTACGATGATTATTTCACTGGGTTACAAACTATGCATTGAAATAATATACCGAGCTTGGGTCGGATAAAGAAACTTCTGTCAGCGCCAATGGCGCAAGATTGGGTACTGTCGACGATGACGGTCTGCTTGTTTATATCGTACGGGGTACAAATCACAAATGTTTTGGGTTAATAAAGTAAAGATTTGTCGATTTGGAACAAAGCTATTTAGTAAAATGCATGGTCTACCAACTTAGTTTCTCTTTGATATGTCTTATAATTATTAAAGTATGCTGAATGCGAAGTTCAGTCCTTAATGCCGTCTTAAAATTTTGTAGTTGCATATATAGACTTATCGTGGGCGAGTCTGTGAGCGGATTTGATAATTGTTGATATTTTTATTGCCTCGCGTATCAGGGAGCTGACAGGTAAAGTTTCAGCTCTCTAGCTCAAAATTATAGGCTTAATAATTAGTGACATACGGGCGGACGTTAATGGCTCATTTGGCTCGGATGCCCTTGGGCATCTATACTTATCGTAATTGACGTAGGTGATTTTTTACGTAAGCTTTCTGTTATCCGAAGCAATAAAAGTGTCAAAACTTTTCAAATCCGCTCACAGACACGCCCACAATCGGTCTAAATGTGCAACTATCTCCAGTGTTTTCAAAGCTGTAAGACATCGTGAAAAGCTGAAATTTAACATTTACCATCTTCTTGTGATTATAAGACATAAGAAATAACAAAAAAGTTAACAGCCCGCGGCCCGCCCCATGTGGGCGCATCATCGGTTCAAAGAGCAACCTTCAAAGGCAGTATATTGAAAAAAAAATTTCAAGTTGAACATTTTTTGCGGGATACATATATTATAAAGAATAAACTTGCTTTTACACTTGTTTTAGAGGCAGAATTTATTTAGGTTTTTTACCTATATTTTCTGGAAAAACATGGTTTTCGGCTGCCTTTTTGCCTCACTAAGGAAATAATAAGAAATAAAGTATAGTGCATAAGTGCACCGGAACCGGACCTTATTAAACTATAAGATTAATAAGGTCAGAGGGTTTCTAACTATGCACGAAAAAATGTGTGCATATTCCGAAATTTTTGTCTGGGGGTAAGCTTGGGTTATTCACAAAAAGAAAATTAAAGGGATACCCATCTACCATGTATGTACGCATGTTTTTCACGTGTCTTTTTGGGCAGGGGAAGCAAATTAGCTATTCCTATTACAACCTATATTTAATATTAAGGTCTTATTAGTGCTTGGGCAGCAATGCTGATGCCCTTATCTCTCATAAAGTGCGGATGCAGATGCAAATCCACAGATGCATATCTTCACATGGGTTTTGTAGCATCGTATATTTTTCCGAGCTTCCGTTAAGGCAACAACAAAGAGTGTGGGCTAGTTTTTCTACTATTACGAAAATATAGCTAAGTTTGAAGCAAATAACATTCCAACAAAAAATGTTTGATTAGCAATAAAAAAAAACAACGGTGTTCCATTAAGGTCGGCACCTATAAAGGCCTGAGAGGAATTGCACATCATACAATTAAAAGTTAACACTTACAGAAGATTTTGTTAAAAATCAACTCCAAGGGACGGATGGCGAAAAAAGCATGATAGCTGGCACTCAATTTTCGAAAGCCAAAATCAAAAGCTTCTGCTGAAATGAAAACTTAACTCAACATTGCAGCATTAACTGGAGCTTATAACCGCATGTCTTGTTTTATCCTTTCGCGTCCAAAACTAACTGTCGGTATACCTTATGTCCTTGTTGACTTATCTTTTGTTTATTAAAAATGACTACATATATGTCGCTTTGTCTGCGAACATTACGAGAGGCAAACATAGTTTAAACTAGTAGAAGTCCGACTTGAGAAGAAACCTAGAACTAGAAACGAGTTCTCTTTCATTTCTACTTATTTCTGAATTGATTTCTTCTGATTTCTGATGAGTTCTCTTGCATTTGACTTAGACTTTCATTTCACTTACAGAAGGATTAACAATTTACCTCTGTTCTAAATTCTGCACAAATACCTTATGCGAAAGAAGCGAAATATCTGCGGATGACACTGGACGCTAAACTAAGGTGGAAACCAGACGTAAAGAAGAAGCGTGACGAGCTCGAGATTAGGCTCAGGGAAATTTATTGGCTTATCGGAAGATTTTCGAAGCTAAGCATATACAACATATATGTCCATGTTGCAGACTTTCACAAGACCCTTCAATCTAGCGACGTAGGGTGAAGCCGCACGAATGAACGGCTTTAGTAGGTGCATTCACTGGATAGCAACCTACGCAATGCGATAAACACTACGGAAGCGTAAACTACTTGTTAAGTTAACTTAGTTGTAGTCAAGAAGTATTATGCGAGAGTGAAAATTTACTACTATGAAGTGCGTACTGGCAGTTTCATAGTGTCTCTCATAAATGTGTGGGTTTTTAGCACGTGGAAATCGGGCATAACCAATATCGGCTTCGGTATTATATACCTGATATAGTGGGCGTATTGGTATCTTTGAAAGATTTTGGAGTTTTAGCCTCCGTCCACCCTAGTATTCAAAAAAAAAAAAATTCACTTAGACATAAATAAAAACTAGTGGGAGGGTTACAATCCGCTTACGCGAATCGTTTGATACCCCATCTCAATTGACCACTTTCAAGCTCCGAATTGTGTCATAAATCTTGGTTGTTAAATTTCAGTTTCTATTAACTTCAACTGTATTTGGAATTTCTCAGTTAAAAAATCTTCTTCCTTAAAAATTGGCGTGACATCCACCCCTTTTCAATTACATCGTTTTTTTTTATTTTTATTTTTTCACATTTCGCATTTCATTAAATCGCATTTTCACATTAAAAATTTGGTTTGTACTTAAAAACGCCCCAAAAAGTGGGCGTGGCAAAAATTTATTCATTTTAGTTGATAGCTTTCACACGTATCTGAACATTTTATAGCGAAGTTTTTTGAACTCGAAGCAAAATTATTAAACAAAAACTGTTTATTAAAATGCAAAGAAATATGACCACGACCAAAAGGGGTCGGTTTTGCCTTTTTTTTAATGTCAATCACAAAACACTTAAGCGACGATAACGCGTACCAAATTTCAGCTTGCTACGACAACTTTTAATTTTCATGCTACTAAGTAAAGTGGGCGTGTCAGTAGGGGGTAGATTTTAAAAATGTTTACACTTGTACTGCTTTGGGACCTAGAAAGAACAGATATTAGGTTTCAAGTTCCTAGCTCAAAATTTAAAGCCTTAAAACTACCGACACACGGACGGACGGACGGACATGGCTCATTCGACTAACAGTTCGGTCTCGATCATATATGGTCTTGGGGGTCTACGGTGATTATTTCTCTATGTTACAAACTATGAATCAAACTTAATATACCTCCTATCCTATGGGCCTAAAATCCTAAAATTAATAGAGTGGCGCAACAGCTCGAGGTAAACCAGGGCCAACCTAGACATAAAAATGAGAAACACTCATTTCTAAGCATTATAGCATCGTTCAAAGAAATCAACCTTGATCAGAGTATCAATCAAAATTAATACTTAATCGTCTTTAAATTGATTGCGAAACTTGCTCGTTGTGATTGATTTGAATCATTTTACTTAAAAAATCTGCGCGAGAGAAAAAAAACTGCGAAGTTCATTCGAAGTTCACAGTTTCAAGGATCGACGGGCTTCTTTTTTATACCCGACAAAGGGTATATTAATTTTTATATAACGCAGTGAAATGATCATCGTAGACCCCTAAGACGGAGGCGTTGGAGCTCAAATTTTGGGATTGAGCAATATTGGCCCAAGCCCTCTAACAGGGGAAAAATTTGACCTACCGCAATATCGACCATGCCCACTTTTAACATGTTAGATCTTCACCCGAATCATATATGGTCTTCAGACATATATATATTCAGACCGATCATATATGGTCTTGGGGGTCTACGGTGATTATTTCTCTATGTTACAAACTATGAATCAAACTTAATATACCTCCTATCCTATGGGCCTAAGATCCTAAAATTAATAGAGTGGCGCAACAGCTCGAGGTAAACCAGGGCCAACCTAGACATAAAAATGAGAAACACTCATTTCTAAGCATTATAGCATCGTTCAAAGAAATCAACCTTGATCAGAGTATCAATCAAAATTAATACTTAATCGTCTTTAAATTGATTGCGAAACTTGCTCGTTGTGATTGATTTGAATCATTTTACTTAAAAAATCTGCGCGAGAGAAAAAAAACTGCGAAGTTCATTCGAAGTTCACAGTTTCAAGGATCGACGGGCTTCTTTTTTATACCCGACAAAGGGTATATTAATTTTTATATAACGCAGTGAAATGATCATCGTAGACCCCTAAGACGGAGGCGTTGGAGCTCAAATTTTGGGATTGAGCAATATTGGCCCAAGCCCTCTAACAAGGGAAAAATTTGACCTACCGCAATATCGACCATGCCCACTTTTAACATGTTAGATCTTCACCCGATTTCTGGGAAAGTTCAATCCAATTTAATACTATTTGAAATGAATACTATTTGGTTAGTTTGTTCCATACAAAGATTTGAGCTCCGCCCACCTTTAAGGGGCATTTTTAGAAAAAAACTGTTTTTTCTGAAATAATTTTCGCTTTTATCGTATTTTCTCATGATTCTAACGAAATTACAATTAATTAATTTTAATTTTTAGCCCATGACTTATGTGGGCGTGGTCCTTACAATTAATATATGAATTCGGGCCAAAAAACTTTAAGATTTGCTGTCACATGGTACAAGTCGGATATAAAGAAGTTTGTCACAAACGAACTCTTGCACTTACTCACTTGTTGAAACTTAAGTGAAAACAAATGTAAGTTTCTCTTGTTACAGCTAACGTAAATATCATTTTGTGCTTCCGATCTCAAATGGTACCAAAAACTATACCCTTTCCAGAGTAACTATTACGTAAAAATTTATTTCAATCAGCTATTCTAGCTCATTTGCATTCTAAAAAAAAAAAAATCATCAACACATGTGATTTAATTACTATTCCCAGAGTTCACAAACCAAAATCACAACGGAAACGCGTCTCTATTTGCATACGGTTCGAACTTTCATTAAAAAAAAAACGGATCCCCATTGACAATTATTCGCAACCGTGCTGTAATCATCAGCAACCTAGATGGAGATATTGATTCAGTTATTTGTTATGAATTATCATAAACGCAGCCGGGGACGCAATACGAATTTACATATTTTCTCAAAATCACTTTTATTTTCTATTTTCGGATGCGATGATACACATATTGGACCTTTTCTGTATCTCATAAATGATGAGAGAAAGAGCCAAGGTTTGACGGTTAATGCCGAAGATGCGTTCCTCAAGTGGTAAACAAATCTCACAGCATATCCAAGATTCAGTGAAAGTGATGTATCAAAACACTGAACGGTGAGTCTTATTGTTTATCAGTCATTGTTGTCATCGTATATCCGGTAAAAATGCTCGTTCGTTTTATGGATATATTGGTCGTCATGAATGTCGTACCTACTTTTTATTTAAGTACATGACCCGTGCCAACTGACAACTACCTTTTAGATTCTTGCCAGGGTGGGGTAGCAGAGGACAAGCCTAGAGACGGATTTGGCCGTACTTCATTATTATGTTATTTCCTCTTTTTGGCGCTAGGAGCAGTGGCGGATTCCGTATTCATTTTGGGGGGCGGCGGCTAAACGTGCGTCGGTTTCTTTGAGCATATTAAGCAAATCAATATAATTCCAGACTTTGCTCTACAGAGTGGCCAACGCAGTTTTTTTTAATGCAATAAGGGTTACAATGCAATGAGGGTTACAATCCGCTTAGGCGAATCGTTGGATATCCCATCCCAATTGACCACTTTCAAGCTCCGAATTGTGCCATAAATCTTGGTTGTTAAATATTAGTTTCTATTAACTTCAAATGTATTTAGAACTTTTCAGTTAAGGAATCTTTTCCCTTAAAAAGGGACGTGGCATCCACCCCATTTCAATAACATTGTTTTTTTGTTCAATTTTTTTATCGGAATTGGTATACACGTGTTGATTGCATTTTCATACGAAAAACTTGTTTTATACTTAAAAACGCGTGGCAAAAATTTATTCATTTAAGTTGATAGCTCTCACACATATCTGAACATTTAATAGCGCAAGTTTTTTGGATTCAAAGAAAATATATGGAATAAAAACCGTAAGTAAAGTGGGCGTTTCAGTGGCGGATTTTAAATTTTTTTACAATTGTACTGCTGCGGGACCTAGAAAGAACAGATATTAAGTTTCAAGTTCCTAGCTCAAAATTTAAGGCCTAAAAACTACCGACACACGGACGGACGGACGGACGGACGGACATGGCTCGTTCGATTAACAATTCGGTCTCGATCGTATGCCCTTAAGGTCTATGTTACAAACTATGAATCAAACTTAGTATACCTCCTATCCTATGGAATGGGGTATAAAAACAAAAATTGTTATTTTGTTATTTAAATTGTTTTCTTTTTAAATACATATAGGTAATGGAAACGTTTTACCTGACCCAAGGTATATTATTTTTAAAGCATAGTTACACAGTGAAAAAATTACCGTAGACCGCTAAAACCTTTTCAAAGATTTAATCAAGACCGACAGGTGAATTGATTAAGCCATGTCCGTCTGTCCGTAAGCAAGCAGTTTTTAGCTCTTTTATATTGAGCTGGAAAACTGAAACTGGGAGTATTGATTGGTTCTCTTTTTGTGCAGCAAAGAATGAAAAGTGATAAGATCCGTGTTCAGCCACGCCCACAGTAATTGACTTTGATGCTAGACAACCTTAAATTTAAATCTTATTTCAAAATGCATTTTTTCAAGTAAGACAATGTATAGGAACTCAAATTTTGGTACAGAGTAATAGTGGATAAAAGTTTTTTATTAGAACATTATTAGCTTAAAATTGGACTGCCTACACCATCGACCATGCCCACTATTAACATTTTAGAATTCTAAAAACCTGATTTCTCGGAAGACTCATTCTAAATCGATATTGATTATATGACAAATATTAAAGATAAATATTACCAATTGCTAAGTTTGTTACATACACATTTTTAGGAGGCGTTTTTGCTTTGAAAAACTGTTGTTTTTAATGCATCATTTTCCCATGATTCTAACGAAATTATTTAATTGATTTTAATTTTCAGATCGCGCCTATTTTTGGGGGCATGGCCAATACAAATAATTGACGAAGGTACATATATGGAATCAGACAAAAAAAAGTTTTGAATTAGTGTTACAGGATAAAGAGTCTCGGGTATTTGGAAGATCGTTACAGACGAAATCTTGCGCTTACTTACCTACTTGTTTTTAGTTAATATACTGCAGTGGGAATTATTACTGGGCACTCCTTAGTAGGTCTTCACGCAAAAAGACTAGGTGTATTCTCAAACAACTTCTGTAGAAGCTGCCTTGATGAGGAAGAGGAGGAAAATCTACAACACCTTCCCTGTAGCTGCCCAGCACTCGCGTCGTCCAGGTAATCCATAATAGGCAAACGACTATCTTAGTGACCTCAGTGAAACACCGGGTCAAAAAAATTAGACCATAATTCACTGACAAGGCTGGCTGGCAGTCTTATTTTTACGATTTATGTTTGCTTTTATAGTTTTACTTACACTTATAAAGCCGTTCAACTGTCTGCAAAAGATTTTCTCTGCAGCTTGTTTTGAACACTTTGAATCATAGAATTTTCGCATTCCCACTCTCTTGGTTATATACCCACATTGCTGTACAATTATGGGCCTTCTTTGGCCTAAGTGCGCCTCAAAGCCACTTACTTACCTACCTTCCAGCTTGTTTTTGTTAGAAAGAGCAAAGATTTCCTTTGATTATGGAAGACACCGCTGTCTTAGTGGCTGCCCTGGCTGAATCCAATTTTCCAAATTGTTGATGATTTAAGACTATAGCTCAGGCATTGCTTGGGTGACATTCGCCTAAAGTGCTTGAATCGTTTCTGGATTGGTGGCATAAAATTGGTCCTTTACGGTTCTATACTTACCTTTGGAAAGTTCTAAAAAATCTTCCAAAAGGGTAGAATCGCAGCTCCGAGACGGTCAGTTGACATCTCAAAGTGGCTGATCACACGATCTAGGAATTTGGTGTCCAAAAAAACACCGCGTTTTAGAGCTGTAATCGAGACTTAGTCACGGGAAGTGCAATGCGGCTTTCGGCCGGGCAGAGACACAACTGACCAGCTTTTTAATCTGAAGGTTATTCTTGAGAAGGCCTGGGAATATGCCAAACCGGTCTACGCGTGTTTTGTAGATTTGAAAAAGGCATATGACGGGGTTCCTCGGGATTAACTCTGGAGAGTTTTGGAGGACTATGCACTGAATGGACCTCTTCAGAGAGCTATTTAGTCTTTATATGCGAACTGCCAAAACTGTGTTCGGATAAATTGCGCCAAGTCCCGACGTTTTGTTGTGTGCGTTGGACTTTACCAGGGCTGTGTTTTATCGCCTCTCTTTTTCATAGCATATATGAACTGGATGGTGAACCGCAGCCTTGGTGAGGAAGCGAGCACTGGATGGGTTTGCTGGCAGTTTCACGAACTAATGTGTAGTGTCCCTGCACATAAATAGTGACCCATTAAAGCAGGAAGAGAAGTTTGAGTATCTCGGGGTCTTTTTCACGAAAGATAGAAGGAGTGATTCTGAGTTATCCAGTAGGATTGGCCAAGCCGGAGCAATAGAAAAGGAGCTACGCCAGCTGGTCATCAGGAAAGTTGAGCTTGGAGTGAAAGCCAATCTCAGCCATCTCAGTTTTTTATTCAGTGTTCGTGCGAACCCTCATCCGAAAGAATTAGATCGCGGGTACAAGCTGCCGAAATAAGATTTCTGAGGTGCGTTGCTGGTGTTACTCTTAGGCATAGAGTGCGAAACGCCAGTATCCGTGGGAATCTTATTGTTGAACAACTACTTCTCCGAGTGACACGATCAATCCTTCGATGGTTTGGACACGTTGTTCGCATAACCCCGACAAACTTCCTAGACAGGTTATGTTAGCCTGGAAGGCCAAGAAACAGCTGGTGCGATCAGGTAATGAACATCTTCGAGACCCGTCTGGGCATCGCGCCTGTGTCTCTTGAGTTGGTGGCGGAGGATCGGGAACGATGAAAGCACCATTTAGCTGCCCGCGCTCCGCGACATTTCTAAGGATAAGCGGTCACCGAAAATGATGATGATAATGATGAAAGATCAATTGTAGCACGAGATGTGTGGCGTAGCGTACAATCATGCATGAACAGCCAGAGAACATTCAGTTAAATCAAAGTCGGTTAACGTGGCTCTGGAATGCTTATCGTTGAACCAAATGCTGTTACCAGCCTCATTTGGAAGAAAATTTTTCCGATTATACCACCACTCAACAAGCCGCACCAAACTGTCGAGGATACTACGGCTTCTCTGCTATGACTTTTATGTTTTATGAGCCCAAGATGCGGCAATTTTATTTGTTTACGTAGCCGCAGAGATTCTCCTCGTCTGAAAATATAATTTTACTTCTTTTCGAACGCACTGTTTGACTGAGCTACACTCTTCTTACTTTGGAAATAAGTTTTCTATATTTCCCAACGTTTTTCAAGTGTAAAATGTTGCATTTTGTTGCGCGGAGATACGGTTTTTATTTGCGTTCCATCAGTCATGTATGCGTACTTAAAATTGTACTGACAATTAAAAAAGTGTTTTAAATATAAATTATTGATAGTATCTGAAGTTTAATCATTTTGGTTTAGGGGGAAAGGCTTAAGCCCCTTAGCCTCCTGGATCCGCCACTGGCTAGGAGGTATCACCGTAATCACCGTAGACCCCCAAGACTTTAACGGCATATGATCGAGACTGAATTTTACTTCGATTGAGCCATGTCCGTCCGTCCGTCTATCGGTATTTTTCGGCCTTAAATTTTGAGCTTGGTATCTGTTCTTTCTAATTGACGGAGCAGAATAAGTGTATACATTTTTGAAATTTGCTTAAAGTATTAAAAATCAAATTTGAGACGAGATTTAATTTGTAATATCCCCGCTTAAGTGTTTTGTGTTTGGCATTTCAAAAAACAGCAACAACCGCCCCACGTGGGCGTGGTCATATTTGATTTGCATTCTAATAGATTTGCATATTCATATACCATTTGATTAAAATAAATTGCACTTAAATTGCACATACTTTAAAGCGCCCCGGGCATGCCAGTGTGCGCATTTCAACACTTTTCAACGCTTTTCAACATCAAAGCATTTTTTACACTTGTACTGCTTCGAGACCCAGAAAGAACAGATATGAGGTTTCAAGTTTCTAGCTCAAAACTTAAGGCAGAAAAACTACCGACAGACGGACGGACAGACGAACATGGCTTAATAGATTTTCCTGTCGGTCCCATTCACATCTCTGAAAGGTTTTAGGGGTCTAAGGTGATTATTTCACAGCGCTACAAACTGTACATCAAACTTAATATACCCTGCGTCGGGTACAAAAATACTTTACGACACGCCCACAAAAGTGGGCGGAGTTAAATACAATATATACAAAAAAGTTAGAAAATGTCATAATTTTTTGTCAAATTTCTTATATATTTATTGAAAAACAGTCATTTTAAGCTAAAATCCCTTAATAAATGGGCGTGGTTAATGAAAAGGCTTAAAATTTTTGTCTACTTCAAAGCCAATTTACAAAATCGGAGGCACATACAATATATACAAAAAAGTTACAAAAGTTAATGCTACTTTTGTCATATAATTTTTTGTCAAATTTCATATATATTTACTGAAAAAATCCCTTAAAAAGTGGGCGTGGTCAATGAAAAGGCTAAATTTTTTTGGCTACTTCAAAGACAATTACAAGGCAATTTTAAATGCCAAAAATGAATGCGCTACTGCCATTGCAGCATAGCAAAAATTTGGAAAAAGTATTTTTTTAAATTAGAAATGGTCGCACATACAGGCCTCTAGTGGGCGTGTCTGTGGGCGGATTCAGCTTATTTTCAAACTTGATCTGAACGACTGGACTTCCAGCCAACCTACCAAATTTCAGCTCTCTACCTTAAAATGTAAGCCCTAAAAGTTGTTTACATACGGACGGACGGACGGACATGGCTTATTCGATTCTCCTGTCGGTCCAATTCATATCTGTAAAAGGTCTTAGGGGTCTACGGTGATTATTTCACTGCGTTACAAACTATACATCAAACTTAATATACCCTGGGTCGGGTATAATTACATACATACAATTATATACACATAATTACATACATATAACTATATACCTATAAATACATACATAAGACTTATGTGTCTTAAGGGATTTAAGATTTTCGGATTGTGGCTTTTCGGGACATTGAATATTCGGGATTTGGGGCATTTCGGGATTCTGCCCCAACTCCAAATACCTAAGTTAAATTTTTCGATTTGAAACAAAATTATTGAATTAAATGCATTTAAAACTAAAAGATGGGTAACAATCCCCTTAGGCGAATCTTTGTACACCCCATCCCAATTGTCACTTTCAAGCTCAAATTGCGTCATAAATCTTTGTTGTTGAATTTCAGTTTCTATCAAATTTTGTTCTTCGTGGTGCGAATTATTAAAAACGTCCAAAAATAACAAACTCGCTTCTCGTAGACTGTCGTATAGATTATCGTTTATTATTCTGCAAAAATGAGTAACAATTTGGTAATAATAAGTAATTTTAACGTGGCAATGAATAGATAATAATTACTTACAATTTGGTGTTTTTACATAGGCGGCCTCACGAAGAATGAATTTGCAAAGCCGGAAAACACGCAAAAAGGGGTTCGTTCAGAAATCAAGTGCCACTGAACTTATAAAAAGGGTTAGTTCGAATTATTCGTTAAATGTGCGCGTTCAGTGCTTTGCCAATTCATTCTCGTTTACATTAAGCGCTTTAAAGTTTAATAAAAAGGAGTTCAGGCGGAAACAGTTTTTAGTTAAAAATCTTTTTTCTTAAAAGAGGGGCGTGGCATCAACCCCTTTTCAATAACATAATTTTTTGCGTTAATATTTTTTTATCAGATGTGGTAGGTACATACGTGTTGATTGCAGTTTTATAAAGGGTTCGCGATCTAACGTTTTTTTTCAACTAGTGCTTATTTCGTGATTGGTAACACTTAGCACATGTCTTATTTTACAGATAAATTAGTTTTATCTTTCCGCTGAACGAATATGGTTGTGTATACGCTCGAACAACGCTGGGAAATATTGCGACATTACTTTGAAAATCATGGTAATGTTTTAGAATGTGTGCGAAAATTGCGAAAATTTTTGAAGATCGCATTATCAGCCGCAGAGCCGATGTCGTTAAGCCGCCTCGGAGCTGCGAGTTGAATTTGACACTATTGGACTATTATTTGTGGGAGAGACAATTGACGCTTTAAAGTACAATATTCGTAAAGCCATTGGTGAAGTACAGCTGCACACAATCGATAATGTGCTTAAAAATTGCATCGATCCCGTAGGCTACTGCATGGCCAGCCGAGGCAGCCATTTGAATGGAATTATTTTCCATTATAAATCGGATGGGTTGTACTTTCAAAAAAAAAAATTGAGAAAATATTCAGCAGTTTTTTTATAGCATTTTCAAAAAGAAGAAGTTATTTGGCGGACCCTTGGGTCCAATTTGGTTTACTTAACACCGACCCCAAAGGTGGGCGGGCCAAAAATTTATTCATTTAAGTTGATAGATTACGCACATATCTGAACATTTTATAGTGCAAGTTTTATTGATTTAAACAAATTATATTGAATAAAAACCGTTTATTAGAATGCAAATTAAATATGACCATGCCTACATGGGGGCGGTTTTCGCTTTTTAGCCGTTTGTCCAAAAATGGAAAAAGAACCTCTTATGTTATCGCTACGTTGTCCGTCCGTCCGCCCGTCCAATTGCTTTATAACTTCTGAACGGTAAGAACTAGAAAAACGAAACTTGAGTTAAAGAAATGGCTTTAATAAAAAATAAAACTTTTCGAAAATATCAAAACGTTTTTGAGAAATGAAGAGTCGAAAATGCATGACGTTTTTCAAAGTGTTGGAGGCCATAACTTTTGAACAGCTTATTGCTCAAAATCAATAGTGAAAACACGTATAAAGCAACTCAAAGAAAACCAAGTTCTTAGGTTATCTTTTTCAAAAACAGTTTGAGAACTGCAGTTTTAACGCATTTTCGAAAAAAAATCGCAAAAAATGCATGAAAAAACGTGTGCCCCCCTCCCCCCTTATCGCCGGTGGTGTTTGGTGAAATTCTATGAAAAGTATCACGCGTATCATATATAATTCAAAATTTTAAGGAAAATTATAGCGGATTTTGAAATTTCAAAATCTTTTAGATTTAACTGAAAAACATAAAAGCATTTTCAAAAACAATTTTTTTAAATCTTCTAGTAGCTTAGCGGTATGAGCGATCTTTTTCAGATTCGGTTGAAGTACAAAATTTACAAAAATAAGAAAGGCTGCGTTAAAATTTTTTTAAATTGCTGTTTTTAACCTAAGTTTTTAGAAGCCTATTTAAAAAACGAAATATAAAAGGAACTTGTTTTACCGTTTGCGCATAAGCCGGTGGCCATAGGATTAAAAAAAAAACGTCCAAGGCTAGTACTGCTGGTTGTGCTATTGGAAAAAAGTCTAACGGGAACTGGAAAAACTTATAAATATTTTTTTTGTGGATTTGAAATTTAAAAAATTATGAAAAAGGTCAAAAGAACGCATGTCTCCCCCTGTATCTCCCAATCGGTATAAAGTTTAATTTTTAAATTAACACCGGGCATAGTCCGACTTCTTAAATTTTATACAAAACTAATAGCAGACTTCGAATATTCAAAAACTTCGAAGTTTTAACTGAAAAATGTGAAAAATTTTCGAAAACTATTTTTTAAAGATTTCTAATTCCTTAACGGTTATGACGACCTTGTTTAAATTTGGCTGAAGTATGTAATGTTTAAAAGGCAAGCGAACTGCATCCAAAACGTTTCAAAATTGCTGTTTTCGACCCTAAGTTTTTAAGCCCATTCAAACAGAAATCCATGTCCCCAGAATTTGAGAAAAATCAAAAAGTCTAACGTTAATTAAAAATAATCGAGATTGCTGGGTTTTATGGGTTTTAAATTATAAAAATCCTAAAAAAGGCCAGGAAAGAGTTTGTCCTTCCTTCTATTCTCGAAATGGCAAAGCTTTTTGTCAGCCTTTTTTTAGAGTAACAAAACCCGATATAAAATCACTGAATATAATTTATAGATTATTATGAATCACCCAATATAAGAACAGTAGACAGCACTACGAAAAAAGTATATTACATACTGTAAAATATATCCAGAAATAATTTTAATAAATAAATAGAATGTTACACAAACTGTCTCAACTCTTTAGTCTCTCAACTTATAGTCAACTCAGTCTAGATGACTATAATCTTCAACAAAAGCCGACGGACCGCTTCGCGTATGTCTTCATACTTGACAGTCTTTTTTTAAATGCTTTTCGCTACACACTTCGGCAAGGATATCGCATGCCAGATTAAAGCTTCCTTCAACAAGTAGGCGTGGCAGTGGCGGATATCAAAATTTCTTACACTTGTACTGCTTCGGGAACTAGAAATAGCAGATATCAAGTTTCAAGTTCCCAGCTCAAAATTTAAGGCCTAAAAACTACCGACAGATGGACGGGCGACATCGTTCATTAGACTTACGATTCGGTCTTGATCATATGCCCTTAAGGTCTTGGGGGTCTATGGTGATTATTTCTCTATTTTACAAACTAAGAATCAAACTTGATATACCTTCTATCCTATGGTCCTTTTTAACCAATACCACGCTTACAAGGGGACGTCTACCGACTGCATTTTTATTTGGTACGTCTTACAATCATTAGCAGATGCTTAATGCCAAGTTTCAGTATTTTACGTCGTCTTATAATTTTGAAAGCACAGGAGGAAGTTGCCGATATAGACCGATTGTTGGTGAGCTTACGTTCAAAATTTAAACTTTGTAGTTTAAAATTTAACACTTATGAATAGTTGACATGCGGACGGACGGACAGTGCTCATTTGACTCAGAATTCGGTTTTAATCATATGCTCTTAAAGTTTTGCGGGTATATAATTACACTACTACACTATTTCTGTGGAATAGGATATATAAAGTTTAATTTTAATTTCAAGCTGGTTAAAAAGTGTTAAAAAACCGGCATGGTCCATGCAGCGGTAACATCTTTATCTTACGCCTTTAAACTTCAAGATTTTAAAAGTCGCGAGACTACTGCTTACCTCGAAAGTTTGACTGCCGATAAAGGTTCGAACTACTCTCTTTGGAAAGCAGTCAAGTCCGTTAAGAAGCCTATAGCACACTCTGCGCCATTAAGAAAAGCCAACGGCGAATGGGCAAGAGAAGACAAAGAAAAAGCGGATTTATTTGCAGATTACCTAGAAGAAACATTCAAACCGTTTGACGGGGAACCGTTGGTCGAGGAGCTCAATCCTTATGCGGTACAAGATAATTATAGAATAAAAACCGTGTCACTGAAAAAGAACAAAGCCCCTGGCTACGACTTAATTACTAGCGAAATTCTAAAGGAGCTACTATTAAGGAGCTATCATTAACGCTTCCATGAGAATTTTATACGTTCCAAGGCAATGGAAAGTGGCCGAGGTCATAATCGTTCCGAAACCAGGAAAATGTCCAAACGACAAAAAGTCATACAGACCTATTTCGCTACTGCCGATAATATATAAGGTATTCGAGAAACTGTTGCTTAAAAGGTTGCAACCAATCATTGAAGAAAGACGATTGATTCCGGATCACCAATTCGGATTTAGAAAAAAACATTCAACAATCGACCAGGTCTATCGAATAACAAACGAAATTGAAAAAGCTCTGGAAGCGAAAAAGATATGTACTAGCGCTTTTCTCGACGTACCGCAAGCCTTCGACAAGGTGTGGCACGAAGGCCTGAAGTTCAAGTTAAGGCTTAGCTTACCAGAAAAACTCTATAGAATCTTAGAGTCTTACCTTAAAGACAGAATCTTTCGCGTAAGGTTTCGTACCTTACTTAATGAGTATTCGGAATTTAAGGAGATAAATGCCGGTGTCCCGCAAGGAAGTGTTCTCGGCCCAATATTATTTTTGCTTTATACAAGAGACATACCCCACGATGAGGGAACAATTTAAGCTACGTTCGCAGACGACACTGCTATTCGACTATTGATACGACAGTTGAATTATCAACAGGGAAACTCCAGCGCGCTTTAGACAAAATATGCGACTGGACGAAGAGCTGGCGAGTCGTCCTTGACGAGACTAAGTCAACGCATGTTAACTTTACTTATAAAAAGATAAGAAACAAACCTTTATTCATTAACTCCGTACAGATCCCGTACTCAAATGAAGCGAAATATCTAGGAATGACTCTAGACGCAAAACTTAAATTGAAGCCGTTAAAAAGAAACGCGACGAGCTCGAAATCAAGTTAAGAGAAATGAATTGGCTTATCGGAAGATTTTCGAAACTAAGCATATATAACAAACTGCTTTTGTATAAGCAAGTGCTAAAACCATCTTGGACGTACGGTATACAACTCTGGGGTTGTACTAAACCAAGCAATATATCTATTTTAGAAACTTTTCAAAATAAGACACTCAGAGCAAAATAACATAAGAAATAGCGATCTACACCGAGATCTAGGAATCGCAACCGTGTCTGACAAGGTAACAAACTTTGCTCGCAAACTTAGTACTCGTCTTCGCGGACACTGCAACAGTGAAATTATCCGAACTTTGGATCAGACAAATCTTACGCGCCGACTACAACGAATGAGACCGTTAGATCTAGCAGCTTAAGATGAAACCGCATAAATTGACGGTATTGTAGGTGGCTTCGTTGGAAGGCAGCCTGCCACACGCGATTACTACAGAAGCTTGAACCACTTGTTAAGGAAACTTAGTCGTAGTCTGACGGAAAATGTGAGGTTTTTTAGTGGGTAAGAATCTCACACTACTATGAGCATGCGCGGCCGGTCCTCGTAGTGCCTATGAAAGTTTTTCCTACCCACGAAAAAAAAAAAATCTAACGCCTTAAAGAATATTCCGAAGCAATGCCTCATATGCAAAGATTAATATTCTGACACAAAAGTAACATAGATGAACATTCTGTTTAAAATTGAGGCTATCACACATGTAGATCTATCAGTGCGCGTGTCTGTAGACGGATTCGAACAATTTTTAAACTCGAATTGGTCCCTTTAAACTCGAATATATTTCAAGCAAAGCTACCAAATTTCAGCTCTCCAGCTAAAAGTTTAAGGCCTGAAAATTGTTTACATATAGGAACGAATGGACATTGCTTAATGAATTCTCACTCGGTCTCGATCTATCTAAAACGTCTTAGGGGCCTACGGAGTACGATAATTATTTACTGCGACACAAACTATACATTGAACTTCATATATTGGTAATTACGAGCCCTAGGTAGTGGGTAGGGTATAGAAATCGAAAAAAAAAGTCTTACTTAAAAGGTTTGTCAGTTTATTCAGAAATGGGGCTTGATAAATATCTTACTTTTTGCATTAAATTTCGTGAACAATTAACTTTGTTAGGTTTATGCGCGCCTTGTAAAAATACACTCGAAAGCAAATAAATTGGACCACCCGCTGCATTCGAATTCCGATTCGATTTTCCTTAAAAGTTTAAAACATACAACCAAAATAGCAGTACTACAGAAAGTACGTTTCATGTTGGTTAAAATTACTGAAAATCAACATAAAACGTTCTATCAGTAGCACAACTTGAATTTTTGTAAGTTTTATACTTTTAAAGAAAATCGAATCAGAGTTCGAATGTGGTGACTCGGTTTACTTGCTGTAGAGTGTATATAATTGCGTGGCGGAGTATTAACACGCGTTGCACAAGATCCAATTAGGTTGGTCGTTTTAAATTGCTTTCCAAGAGACTCACTTTTGCTGGGTTAATGAATGATTAGCCCACTTCACGTATTTAAGATGCCATAATTATTTTTAAATATATTTTGTTACCATTTCGTAACATTGCCAGTAATGGAAGTAAGAGGTTATAAAATTTTTGCAATCAAACATTATAACAGTAGTGTTATGAAAATAAATAGCCGAAAGGTGCATAAACTATGTAAGGTGCATAAACTTAACCAATATAAATAAGTACTTACTAATTTAAGGGAATCGTATACTGTCATCCGCTTTTAGTTATTATGTTTCATGCAAGAATACTTATACTATTTGCGTGTCGCAGAGTTCAATTGTAATTCACAGTGAACAACCACTTTTACACGGGTAAATTGGCATATTGTAAGTAAATAATACTTTACTTATATAATATTAAAGCGGATAATAAAATGATAAAAAAATGTAAACCTGATGTTAGTTTCTAGCAGAGATATAAAACGCATATGTAAGTCTCAGGGTATATGATCGAGATCGATTTGTGAATTGAATGAGCCATCTTCGTCTGTCTGTCTGTGTTCCAATGTTAATTTTAGGCCCACAATTTAGAGCAAAGCGTTTTAAAGTATATACTTATGAGTTATGTGTGCTCCTTAGGTCCCGAAAAAGTATAACCAGTATACCTATGTATTTATCAGAAATCTTATCTTTTATCTTTTATCTTATCTTATCTTTTTCTTTTTAGTATGATATCTGATTTTTTTTTCAGGTATACCCAGCGGCTAATCGAAGCATACATTCTCCAAGAACGAGAAGGTACACAATAGCAATACTTTTTTCGAAAACATTCCCCGTCATGCAAAAATAATCCATATAGAAGCAATCACTAGGGATTGCATCCGAAGCTTTTATATATCTCAAGAACGATAACAATTAATAACACAAGTGGGAAAGTGCAAAAGTGCTTATAAAAAAGCTTCAGTCCGTCCGAGGCGGATTGCAAAACAACCGACCCTACCAAAAAGAAAACTGCCACACCTCCAAAAAGTAGGCGGGTTGTAAAAATATAACTGTTGATTGGACTATTTGGACTAAAACCATGTGTGTGAAGTTGCCACCGCACTTTTCGATTTTTGCAAAAAAGAAAGTTGTGCTGCGATGTGCTAGAGGTGTGCTATCATGTTGGGAATTTTTTTTTTCAAAAAGTACAGATTTTATAAAGTACGTATATTTTTTAGTGTGAATTTGGCAAAGCACGTTTTTTTTAACGAAACTTGTGCTGCGATGTTCTCGAGGTGTGCTACTATGTGCCGTTATGCAAAAAAAAATTTCGCATATGTATATGTATGTAGTTTTTACTGATGGACGCTTCTTAAAAAAATTAGCTAGTGTTTTTAGTTTTTTTGTTCCCAACATGTGCTGCCATGTGCCGTAATTCAATTTTTTCCCCGGAGTTTGCTTTTTATAAGTTAAAGAGTTTTCTATGAAAACGGATAATCCAATTTTTATACCCGACCGAGGGTATATTAATTTTAATGCATAGTTTGTAACACAATGAAATAATCACCGTAGACCCTTAAAGCCTCTTAGAGATATGATCGAGACCGACATGTGAATCGATTAAGCCATGTCCGTCCGTATGTGTGAAGGTTTTAGGTCTTCAAAATCAATCTAGAGAGCTGAAACTTGCACAGACAAAGTGTGAAAATCAATCGGTCAACGGCCTCGCCCACTACTGGCTTCAATGTGAGACAACCTCTGTTTCACATTTTCTTTCAAAATGCCTTTTGGTCAAGTTAGACAAGGCACAGGAACTTAAATTTTGGTTCTGAGCAATATCGGCCTAAGACCTTTGACAAGGCAAAAATTGGACCGCCGACAATGTCCACAAAGCCCACTTTTAACATGTTAGATCTTTAAAAACCCGATTTCTCCGAAAGTTGACTCCAAATCGAAAAAAAAAATTATGACAAATATTAAAGATATTTCTATTTTTTAAGTTTGGTCCATAACGAGGTTTTGAGCTTCGCCCACTTTTAGGAGCCGTTTTTAGGAACAAACTTTTTTTTGAAATAAAGTTCGCTTTTAAAGTATTTTCTCATGATTCTAACGAAATTACAATTAATTTTTTTTTTTTTTTTTTTTTTTTTTTTTTTTTTTTTTTTTTTTTTTTCCGTGGGTAGGAAAAACCTTCATAGGCACTACGAGGACCGGCCGCGCGTGCTCATAGTAGTGTGAGATTCTTACTCACTAAAAAACCTCCCATTTTCCGTCAGACTACGACTAAGTTTCCTTAACAAGTAGTTCAAGCTTCTGTAATAATCGCGTGTGGCAGGCTGCCTTCCAACGAAGGCACCTACAATACCATCAATTTATGCGGTTTCATCTTATGCTGCTAGATCTAACGGTCTCATTCGTTGTAGTCGGCGCGTAAGATTTGTCTGATCCAAAGTTCGGATAATTTCATTGTTGCAGTGTCCGCGAAGACGAATACTAAGTTTGCGAGCAAAGTTTGTTACCTCGTCAGACACGGTTGCGATTCCTAGATCTCGATGTAGATCGCTATTTCTTATATACCATGGAGCATTAACGATTGCTCTGAGTGTCTTATTTTGAAAAGTTTCTAAAATAGATATATTGCTTGGTTTAGTACAACCCCAAAGTTGTATACCGTATGTCCAAGATGTTTTTAGCACTTGCTTATACAAAAGCAGTTTGTTATATATGCTTAGTTTCGAAAATCTTCCGATAAGCCAATTCATTTCTCTTAACTTGATTTCGAGCTCGTCGCGTTTCTTTTTAACGTGCGGCTTCCATTTAAGTTTTGCGTCTAGAGTCATTCCTAGATATTTCGCTTCATTTGAGTACGGGATTTGTACCGAGTTAATGAATAAAGGTTTGTTGTTTATCTTTTTGTAAGTAAAGTTAACATGCGTTGACTTAGTCTCGTTAAGGACCACTCGCCAGCTCTTCGTCCAGTCGCATATTTTGTCTAAAGCGCGCTGGAGTTTCCCTGTTGATAATTCAACTGTCGTATCAATAGCGAGAATAGCAGTGTCATCTGCGAACGTAGCTAAAGTTGTTCCCTCATCGTGGGGTATGTCTCTTGTATAGAGCAAAAATAATATTGGGCCGAGAACGCTTCCTTGCGGGACACCGGCATTTATCTCTTTGAATTCCGAGTACTCATTTTCGTACCTTACGCGAAATATTCTGTCTTTAAGGTAAGACTCTAAGATTCTATAGAGTTTTTCTGGTAAGCAAAGCCTTAATTTGTACTTCAGGCCTTCGTGCCACACCTTATCGAAGGCTTGCGATACGTCGAGAAAAGCGCTAGTACATATCTTTTTCGCTTCCAGAGCTTTTTCGATTTCGTTTGTTATACGATAGACCTGGTCGATTGTTGAATGTTTTTTTCTAAATCCGAATTGGTGATCCGGAATCAATCGTCTTTCTTCAATGATTGGTTGCAACCTTTTAAGCAACAGTTTCTCGAACACCTTAGCTATTATCGGCAGTAGCGAAATAGGTCTGTATGACTTTTTGTCGTTTGGACATTTTCCTGGTTTCGGAACCATTATGACCTCGGCCACTTTCCATTGCCTTGGAACGTATAAAACTCTCATGGAAGCGTTAATGATATAGAGTATCTTGACCAAAGCTTTTTTCGGTAGCTCCTTTAGAATTTCGCTAGTAATTAAGTCGTAGCCAGGGGCTTTGTTGTTTTTCAGATTATTTATCGTTTGACGAAGTTCAGCCAATGACACGGTTTTTATTCTATAATTATCTTGTACCGCATAAGTATTGAGCTCCTCGACCAACGGTTCCCCGTCAAACGGTTTGAATGTTTCTTCTAGGTAATCTGCAAATAAATCCGCTTTTTCTTTGTCTTCTCTTGCCCATTCGCCGTTGGCTTTTCTTAATGGCGCAGAGTGTGCTATAGGCTTCTTAACGGACTTGACTGCTTTCCAAAGAGAGTAGTTCGAAACTTTATCGGCAGTCAAACTTTCGAGGTAAGCAGTAGTCTCGCGACCTTTAAAATCTTGAAGTTCGTGCTTCAGTTTGTTAGAAAGGTGGTTCAAGATTGTCTTATCCGGGGGTGCTCGCGAACGTTGCCATCTCTTGCGCGCTCTCCTCTTTTCGCATATTAGCTCTTCTATTTCTCGCGGATATATTGTTCCGCTGTTCGATAATTCGGACCTCCGAAAAGAAGTGTTATTCCACGCAGCGCTCTGAATAACTCTCACGAGTTTGTCTAATTCGTCTTCTATTTCAAGTGGCGTTTTGAGAGGTACATTTAAAGCTATGTTTTCTTTGCAGTATTTTCTAAAGCCGTCCCAGTCTGTGTTGTTGTTAGTTAATCTAGGCGCTCTATTCTTACAATTACAATTAATTGATTTTAATTTTAAACCCATGCCCACTTTTGGGGTCTTGACCTATACAAAAAATATATGAATTCGGGCCAAGAAACTTTAAGATTTGGTGTTACATGATATATAGGGTCGGGTATGAAGAAGTTTGTCACAGATAAACTCTTGCACTTACTCACTTATTTAAACAAAAGTTGTGCTTTGCAGCTGTTCGAGCTAATGAAACTGCACGTAAAACACCAAAAAATGTGTTGTACTAAACACCTGTTGTATAAACCATCATAGACCACACCAACAAATTTAAAGAAACTCGAAAATCGAAAAATTTATCAACCGCAAACAAGGAGAAAAAAAATTCCTAAATCAAATCAAGAGCGTCGATGAAATTTAACCGGCACAGCGCACGTTTATATATATGTATACGTATGCAGCAGGCATGTCTACACATACAAATTAATGACGTCCATTTCCACCCATCATCCTAATACCGCCTAAGTCAAAGTCACATTTTTTGTTTGTTGGTTCCCCAAAAAAACTTTGTTGGGGAAACAAACAAAAGCAATATACAGGATATAGTCAATTAGACTCTTTATACAATTACAAAGCAGTGTCACATACCTACTAAAAATCAGTGTGTTAGCAACATTTTAACATACCTGAAGTGTGAAAAAAGTATTTCTTAAAATTGGCGATGGTCGCAAATACAGGCCTGTAGTGGGCGTGCCTGTGGGCGGACTCACCTAATTTTCAAACTTGATCTGGCCCAATGGACTTCCAGTCCACTTAGAAATTTTCAGCTCTCTACCTTAAAATTTAAGGCCTTAAAGTTGTTTACATACGAACGGACGGATGCACATGGCTTAAACGATCCTCCTGTTAGTCTCATTCATATCTCTAAAAGGTTTTAGGGGTCTACGGTGATTATTTCTCTGTGTTGCAAACTATACATGTTAATATACCCTGGGTCGGGTATAAAAACTGCAACCCTACTGTATGCGGTTTCTTTGCTTTTGTCAACCACTAAAAAAACCGGAAAACCTACTCCCTACTCTAGGCTCGAAATGGCCAGGAAGACCAAACCTCTTAAGGACAGGACAAAGCCACCGTGGATACCAGAGTATACTTGGTCTAGATTTAGATAATTGGAATCAGCGTGCCCTGGATCATAGAGGAAAGAAACCTACTGCGAAGCAGGTCGAGATCCTCCATTGGTTGGGAGGCCTTTAAACAAAGTAGGTAATACCTAATTCTATTTGGCTGATTTTAATGCAATCAATCCACTCAGATTTCTTTTGGAGTTTGTACTTTCTTAGTAACCCGAAGATAGGTCTAAATTCCTGGCCTATATGATTAAACGGATATGAATTCGCAGGTAATTATATGAAAGTAGAGTTCTCTCTGAACCCATTGTCTAGGCATAGCTATCCAAGTGACTGGTTAGCCAAATATACGTCACGTTGAGGTACCCTCCATAATCGATCGTTTTACCTGCCTAGATACCGTCCACGAGCTCAGCACACAAGCCACAAGAAATCGATTACCGTATTTCTAAATATAGCATTTTGGCTTTGGGCAAAAAAATGTAACAAAAGATTTTTATACATAGATATTGTCATATGAAAGAGACTCTACTGTTATAGGTACATACGTTCTTCCTTTTCCCTTTCAAATGCCCGAGGTAGGTATAGATAACTACGAGTTAAAACATTTACGACAAAAAAAGCAAACCACAAACTAGAGAAAGTGCGAACAATAAAAAACAATAGGCTACTAAAAGTCCCCATAAAGTTCGCAAACTGATACAAAAAATTCGAAGCAAAAGACAAAAAAAAAACTACAGATACAAAAAACTCAGCCAAACATCAAAACATGCTAAAAAGCTATTTCCTATGTCTTTTTCGATTTCGAATTCAATGCTTATATGCGACTGATGCGGCTATTGGCAGACTACATGCCGTCATCCGAAATTACCATTTCTTGAGCGTTGTTGCCGTGAAATTGCGGTGTGAAGAGATGCAGTTCTCCCCACACTACGTATGTCTCGTCTCGTGCCGGCCACTATGTTATGAAACCTTACGCAACCGCTAATTAAATAATAATGCGGCATTGGCATCCTTGTCGAGAATATTTACTTGGAGATTTCGCTGCTGGAATGCAATTTTGTTACGATTGTTTGCGATGCACTATCTTTTCATTTACCTTTACACTTTTGTATTGACACTTGCAACTGGGTTAATTTTGTGTCATGAGTCTGTCCACTTGCCCCTAAGAAAATATTACGTTAGACTAGCCCAATGAGTATCTACCATAATACTTACGCAATGAATTAGATGATATGGGTGCTGATATTGACGATAAAAAAAATTGGGAATTATTTTTGATGAAATATGATCAACCAATCAACCAACTCTGAGGGTATTTGATCCGGCCCAACCGCTTTTCGCTTTTTGGAGTAGTTAACCGCCTTCCCAGCCTCCTCGACTGTGATGTCTTGTCTGGTATAATTATTCTTGGTTAGGACTAGTTTGATTCTTCTGGAAAGCGGTACCTGAGAAACTGTTCATTCGAAAGTCCCTCACAATCAGGGACGTCCGGTACTCGAACAAACTGGCACATTGAGACCCATTTTGATTTACTTTTCTTGCGTTTTAATTTTATCATAATGATTCAACGTATTGTATAGGTAGTTACGAATGTATGGCTTAAAGCCCGATTTAGCTCTCTTACTACGTCAAGGTATCAAGAATAAGAGGGCACTTAAGAAGGTAGCCGTAGCACTCAAGAAGCTTTGATACTTTTTTATCGTTATTTATTATTTTTCGTTTTGCTTTCAAAATATCAACAATTCCTCAAAAATCCATTTGGATCCTTACCGATATTTTCTTTATGATGGTACCTACTATGCAACTTTGAAAAATACGCAACGTTACCTGACAGCTTAACATAAAAATTACTAAAAGAACCAGAACTAAAAAATCTACGCACAGCATATGGTTTCGAATGACTAAATATGAAATAACTACTTCCAAGCAAATTAATTGAATATATTCTTTGCTTTCCTATCTTCCCCTTAATTCTCGTCCTTATCGAATTTTATTCACAGGCACAACCACAGCCACCCAAAAAGTGTTTACTTTGAAGCCAATTCAAAAAAAACCAACGATTAGACATTTTCAATTCTGTCTACCTTTTCCATGTCGAATCCCTCAAATGTGTTGTCGCGTATCGCTGTTCTTGCTGTATCTACTTTACCTATAGTTGCGCAAAAACGAAGACAGTGTCTTCGGAGATATTCGTTTTCCGATCGCTGTCCTTAGTGACGACACACATTTTCTGCCTTACGCTTGTCGCTTTTGGCGTGGTGAAAATGTATGAAAGAATCAAATGGCATAAATGTGTGTGTTGAGTATATGCTTGCCGTGTATTATTTCCTTCATGCAACAAATCTACCGGTGCATTTAGTTTGCAATTCAATTTCAATTAATAAAATGGATTAATGGAATGCAAGTGCAAATGGTAAGGCAAAGGCTAAGTATTTTGAGCTTTGTCTGTTTAAATTCGTTCTACCCAAGCCAAAACCCGAAAGAAATTAGGTACCTAGTTCTTTTGGGTTTTGGTTTGGGTAGACACTGTCTTAAGTGTCTATAAGACGCATCGTCACTGCGACTGCTGCCACCTGTGAAGAATTTTGTCGTCATCCACAAGAATTTGTCCCTAAGCATTGTTGATGAGCCTTGGCGAACGAATCTCCTGGGCGTTTCTCCTGCTCTGAGCTGCAATTTTGAAGATTTAAGCTTCTTATTCAAGGTACTTTGTCGAAGATCTGATCTTTGTCGAAGATCTGTGTGGCCTGATGTGTATTAGCAGTGGAAGAAGAAACTTCCTCCAATTCCTGAGGAGGCCGTTCATTCTCTTTGCTTGAACCTGGGAGCACTTCTTCTCGGAAGACTCTTGAGGTGTCTATTGTTCTCTGTTGTTCGAGGAGCACTTCTTCCATGCCTTGAATGCCGCTTTCTTTTCATTGATCACTAGTTTCACCTCATCTGACCACACCATTTTTCCTTGACCTGTTTGCAATGGCTTTTTGATGTCCCTAGGAGTGATATGGCACTCTCTATGCACGTTCGCTGTAGGTCATCCAACATATCTTGTGCTCTGCACTCTACATCTTCGTTTTCTTCAATAATGTTACAGAGCTAGTTTTTCATCGAGTTTAAAAATGCTTCGCCTTTTTACTTATTGCTTGCCTTTTTACTTTTTGCTTGCTTCATTTTCTTTTTTGACGGTTCCATAAAATTGACGGTCAGCAGTCTGCGGTATTGTGTCCTCCTCTCCTAAAATCACTTTACAATGTTTGACCCGCGGTTTTAGGGACCTGTGAACCAACAGAAAGTCAATCTGGGTCTCATTCCCACCGCTGCTGTAAGTGATCATTTGCCTGTGCCTGCTTTCCTTGACGAACATGGTATTAAGCACGATAAGACCGTATGACTTGCAAACGCTTAAATATCTTCACCAGAAGAGTTCCTAGTACCATACCCAAGTCCACCATGGCAGTCTACATAGTCCTCGTTAGATTTCCCGACATGTCATTTCAAGTTTCCGCCTACAAACAAAAGCCTTTCCTTTGGGATCGCCTTGATGAGATTATGAAAATCTATCCAGAATGGATCTTTTGACCTCTGCTCACGGGGAGCATATGCACTAGCGATGTTCCACACCTCACCTTGCATCACCAGCTTGAGAGACATCAACCGATCTTGGCTTTGAAACATTCAAAATGCCATCAAATAACTCTGCTGCAAGGATGATACCGATTCCGACCCAACCTTGTTCGGTTCCGTAGTAGTACATCTTGTAAGCTTTTGTCTTTATATCCAAGAAATGAGCCCGATTTCCGGTGTTCCGCCATTTCGTCTCTTGGACACACAACATGTCCACTCGCCTTCTTACCATCATATCTTCAAGTTCTTTGCTACGACCAGTCATGCTTCAGACTCGCGACCCTGAGCTTGCGCTTAGGCAGTTGCATTATTTTGCTTTCCCCGGAAACCGACTAGCTCTGACCCGAGCATTTCTGCTCGTGCCTAGCAGAGGTAGTTCCATTTGTAGAGTACCTTTCCATAATTTTTTGTCTAAACGACTTGTTTTGTCCGACACGTACATAGTCCTAATTGTTGTTTGAACGTTCTTTTTCGACATCGGTGGCCCCCCAGTCATGTCAGCCCACGGACTTACAAAATGCACATTTGTGGGAAAGTTTAAGATGTTGAATGTGTCGCTAGGCTTACTTAGGTTTTACGGTGTCCTAGACCTCTTAGTAGCCTCTTACGACAAGCGCTATCTTTTCTTTTTGGGGGGCGCTGCTGCCATATTTTCACCCGTGGCTGCACGGCCCAAACCATCGGCCATGCACTTACTTCTAACATGTAAGATATTTAAAAAAACAGATTTTTTGTTGGAAAATTCTTTTAAAATCGAAAAAAATTGTATGTCAAATAATAAACATATTTAGTCGCCTATTTATTACCTTCATTCAAAAGGATTGTGCCCAACCCACTTTGAGGGGGCGTTTTTTGGAAAAAACAAAGAAATACTTTAGAGATAAATGTGTATTTCAGGTAAACATACGTATAGCCTTCAGACCAATGAATCCGTTGCGTCCGTCACGTTTAACAGACAACTCAAAAACGACGGTATTAAAACTTTTTCTGAAAAATATGGCTTAAGCACTTCGTTTACTTTGAGTTGCCTTATGCGTGTGTTCAGTGTTGGCTTAGTGCACAAAGCGATTCAAAAGTTATGGCCCCAAACACTTTGAAAAACATCATTCATCTTCAACTCTTTATGTCTTGAAAACCTTTCAAAGTTTTTAAAGCATTGAGTCTCGTTAAATTTCAGTATTAACTGTTTTTGTCTATTTAGCATTTAGAAAAAGTATTGAAAAACATTTAATGACATAGTTCATTTTCCCTTAAAACTTCAATCTGCACTGCACTTAAGCCGTTACTTACTTACTTACTTACTTAAGGTAGCGCCACAGTCGGGGGTCCTGGGCCTCAGCCAACAAGCTTCGCCAGCTAGCATGCGTGCGCCACGGTGTCCCTGCGGTGTGGATTCGAAGATTTTCCGGGGCGGGGCGTTGGTGTCCATCCGCTCTAGATGACCCAGCCATCGAAGACGTTGTGTTTTGACTCTTCTGGCTAGGTCGGTATCGCTGTACAGCCCGTACAGGTAGATGTTATATCTCCTCCTCCACTCTTCGTCTATGCAGACGGGACCGTAAATCGTATAAAGAATTTTCCTCTCGAAGCAGCCTAAAGTGTTTTTATCTGCCTTTGACAGGGTCCATTCTTCTGCACGGCAGGACTGGGATGATGGGTATCTTATACATGGGCACTTTTGTTGCTCGAGAGATGGCTTTGCTACCCAATTGCCTTCTTAGCTCTAAGAAACAGCGATTGGCAAGAGTTATCCCTCGTTTGATTTCAGCGCTGGTGTCATTGTCTGAATTGATAGCGGAGCCCAGGTAGAACAAGTCTCTAACTACCTCAAAAGTATAGCTGTCGATGTTGATGTCCAAGACGTCTGTGTTGGGTGTCTTTTCTTGACTTGATGACAGCATATACCTAAGCCGTTATTTGTACTTAAAAACAGTGCCCTCTTTGGGTTCTCTAACCATTTATTTCCATAGTTTAAAAGCACACCAAATTTTGTCTTTCTACGAATTAGGTACCGTTTATAAATAATAATTCGATTGCAAATTATAATACGTTTGGACGGACGGACAACGTAGCGATACCATAAGAGGTCCTTTTTTTGGACGGACCGCTAAAATGAGACTAAGCAATGCGTGCTTTAAGTTATCCAACCACACGCTTTAGCTTTGATAAAAAAACTCCAATGCAACATTCAATATTATCTACAGCGGCAAACATTTAACCACACTATTTGCAACAATAGATATTGGCACATTTTTCTACTCCAGTTACAAGCAGACACAAAAACGTGTGAAAAGTTGCAAATCATGTCTCGCATAATTTTCTTCATGTAGGTACGACAGGAACATGAAGTCATCACCTGTATTAGCCTTTTGCTGGTACCTAACCATAATTAAGATTTTTAAAAACTCAAAGAGAAAGGCCGTAGTGTGTAGGTTCATATCTTCTTATTAGCATAAATGTTTATTACTTTTTGTAAATATTCGCCCTTCAAGTGCTCTCATAACAGAAAACAGATATTGCTTCGTTTTTTAATTAAGCGTTTTTAACCGGTCCGTCCAAAAATGGAAAAAGGACCTCTTATGGTATCGCTACGTTGTCCGTCCGTCCGTCCAATCGCTTTATCTGAACGGTGTATCTGAACGACTTTTATCTGAACGGTAAGTCGTAGAAAGACAAAATTTGAAATAGTCAGAGAATCTAAAGACAACAATCCTGCCATCGTCACCTGAAAAAAAGACTTGTTCTTTTTCATGGCCCCCACCTCCGCGAGGGTCTGACAAGCCCTCCGAGGGTATCATTTGTCTTGAAAAAACTTCTCAAAGTGCCGTTCGGATTCGGCAAAAAATTGTAGGTCCCCTTGTATGTAAAGAAATTAACGCACCAGCATACATTGTAGAGAAGTTGGCCCTGGTTCACCTCGAGCTGTTGCGCCACTCTATTTTATTTTTTCAAAGACAACAATTTTTTTAAGCACAAATAACGGTTTAATTACAGTTTGAAACTTCATGTGAATATGGACTTAATGTTTTTCAGTGTTTTTTTTTTTAAGAAGTTTAGTAGGCAAAAACGAGAAAAACATGACTTAGGTTTAGGAAATATCAAGCTTTTATTAAAAAATAAAACTTTTAGAAAATATCAAAACGTTTTTGAGAAATGAAGTCGAAAATGCATGACGTTTTTCAAAGTGTTGGAGGCCATAACTCTTGAACGGCTTATCATTCGGCAATATCAAAGTCAATATTGAACACCCGTTTAAAACAGCTCAAAGTTAACCAAGTGCTTAGGTCATATTTTTCAAAAACGGTTTGAGTACTCCAGTTTTAACGTATTTTCGAAAAAAAAATCGCAAAAATGCATGAAAACACGTGTGTGTGTGTCCCCCTTATCTCCGGTGGTGTTTGGTGGAATTCTTTGAAAAAAATCACACGTATCAGAAATAATTCAAGATTTTAAGGAAAATTATAGCGAATTTTAAAATTTCAAAATCTTTTGAGATTTAACTCAAAAACATAAAAGTATTTTCAAAACAATTTTTTTTAAGTCTTCTAGTAGCTTAACGGTATAGGCGATCTTTTTCAGATTCAGTTAAAGTACAAAGCGCTTACAAAAAAAGGAAGGCTGCGTTAAAAATTTTTTAAATTGACGTTTTTACCCTGAGTCTTTAAAAGCCTATTTAAAAAACGAAATAATAAAGGAGCTTATTTTACCGTTTACGCATAAACCGGTGGCCATAGAATTAAAAAAAAGCATCCAAGGCTAGTGCTGGTGGTTGTGCTATTGGAAAAAAGTCAGCCAACAGGAACTGGAAAAAATTTCATAATATTTGAAAAATTATAAAAAAGGTCAAAAGAACGCATATCTCCCCCTCTATCTCCCAAACGATATAAAGTATAATTTTAAAATTAACACCGGGCATAGTCCATCTTCTCAAATTTTATACAAAACTATAGCAGACTTCGAATATTCAAAAACTTTGAAGATTTAACTGAAAAACGTGAAAACATTTTCAAACAATTACATTTGGCTGAAGTATGTAATTTAAAAGGCAAGCGAACTGCATCAAAAACGTTTCAAAATTGCCGTTTTCGACCCTAAGTTTTTAAGCTTTTTCAAATAGGCAAAATAAAAAACAGCATATTTTTACCGTTTTCTCAAAAATCCATGTCCACAGAATGTGAGAAAAGTTGCAAATGCCACATGGGGTTGTAAAATTGATCAAAAAGTCTAACAGTAATTAAAAAAATCGAAATTGCTGTTTTATGGGCCTTAAATTATAAAAATCCTAAAAAAGGCCAAGAAAGAGTATGTCCTTCCCTCTTTTTTCGTAAACAGTAAAGCTTTTTGCCAGCCTTTTTTTAGAGTAACGAAACCCAATATAAAATCACCCAATAAAAGAACAGTAGACAGCACTACGAAAAAAGTATATTACAGACTGTAAAATATATCCAGAAATAATTTTAATAAATAAATAGAATGTTACACAAACTGCGCAATATAGATGGCCATAACCTTCAACAGCCGACGGACCGCTCCGCGTATGTCTTCATCCTTGACGGTCTTTTTTAATTAAGGATATTGATTTCATGACATGATGTAACATATGACTCAGGGTTACGCCGACCTTTGCTGGAGAAAAAATCACAAAAGATCTTCGATGGAAGTTTTCAGTATATAATTAAAAAATTATATAAAACAATCGACAGAAAAAATTGCACAACGGTAAAAAAAATTCTGTCTCACGCCTGAGGAATAACTATATTTATATTTGTACAGAAAAATACCCGGAATTATGATTCCATTACGAGTTTTTTTATCGGCCTTAGTGGTATAGTTATACACAGCATCTGGTACCAGAAAGGCGCTAATGCGTGTTTTCTTTAAGATGCGATGTCCGCCTCCAACCTGAACACGTACCACTTGAGTGGAAGTGGGTACCTATACCTACTTATGCGAACAACACACGTGCGTAGCGTTTACGTCTTTGTAGGTAGGTACGTGAATATGAATAAATATTTCCTGAGGAGGCCATAAACCGCCTCCTTAGAAATATAGAAACAGGTAATGAAAACGATTTTTGCTTCGGAAATTTATTTTTCATCAGATCAATCGAAAATAATTGCAACCCCCTAGATGCATTTGGATCAACTTAAGAGGCATTAGCAAACATAGGCTAACGTCAAAATAGAACGAAGTGTGTCCTCATGTTTCCTAAAATAGAACAAACACACAGAGTCAAAAGCAGTTTGTGCTCTATACAACACATTTTTCCAGACTTTGAAAACATTTAAATGAACAGAGTTTAATAAAAAATTGAAAACCCAAATCTTCGAGGCAGCTGATTATTTTTAAAAATTCACACAAATTTCTTTAAACTAAACTGTTTTGCCCTGTTTTCCCATAGGATAGGAGGCATATAAAGTTTGTTACATAGTTTGTAACACGGTGAAATAATAATGGTAGACCCCCAAGATTTTAAGGGCATATGATCGAGACCGAATTCTGAATCGAATAAGCCATGCCCGTCCGTCTCTCTGTATATCACATGTTTTAAGGCCTTAAAGCTAAGGAGCTGAAATTAAGTACATAGGTTCGTTGTTATCCAAAGCAGTACAAGTGTAAAAAATTTTTTAAATCTCTCACAGACGCCCACAATCTGTGCAATTGTGAAACTACCTCCAGAACTTTCAAAGCTGTAAGAAGTCTTAAATGCCTGAAATTTGCTATTTATTATCTCCTGTTTATTGTAAGATACACAAAATAAAAATTTAATCGCTTCACCTCTCCTAGTGGGCGTGGCATCGGTTTAAAGATTAGTTTTTCAAATGCATTTTACTCAATATTTCTGTTCCAAATCAAAAAATATTTACTTAATATATTATGTTGAAAACACATAGTTCTATATTTCTTTCATACAAGACTTTGGGCCACACCCACATTTGGAGGCAGAATTGAAGAAAATCCTAAAGATTTACAGAATAACGTAATTTCGACTGGCTTTAAGCATGATTTGTGAAAGAATAAAAATAAATAGCGTTAGATAAACGAGGTTTTATTCTAGATTTCGTTCCTACAGTACACACTGTAGCACTTACTCACTGGTTCTTACGCCATATAACAAAAAGGTACTTACCTACTAAATCTTGCTTTTGTCCGACATAGACACATACTTTCGCTGCAGATAGGTAGTGTTATCTTCGTCAAGTAGTAAATTTATATTATTCTTTGTTCCCATTATCTGCCCAGATGGTGTTTATCAGCTTCAGCAAATTCACACATAGTCCATTAGTCCCATGCCATTAGCTCCCATCCCATCTCCAACAGATGTGATTTTTTTTATTAAAAGAGCTCTCGAAGTTCCACCAAATATTTAAAGAGAACCCAATTAAATGAATTAAATCATTATTAACGAAGCAATTTCTCAAAACAAATTTCACAAAAACAACTCCAAGGAAGAGAACAATTTGTCTATATCTCTATTGAAAGATCCAAAAGATACACGAACCCCTTAACACAATTAAAAGCTTGTCTTCAATTTATACAGATCTCCAGCATCCGTTGAACCCGTCAGTTTTCCTACAAAGCAGACAAAAAAATAATACCCTACCAGAAAAAAGGTAGTTGAATGCTGTGCATAGGTGCTAATGTATGTTTTTTATTGGACGTGATTCAGAACTCTATTGAAGCAATCTTAAACAAAACTCCCGCTGGCGGGAGGGAAGCTTGGTAAGTAATGATGGGTAACTCTCATGATGAGTGCTTTTAAGCCTGGGTTTCTACGAGCAGCGAAACACAATTTGAGTAGGTTGAGTCTTATTAGGGGTCTTCCACGAGCGACAGCTGTCGTCGTCTGTTGGGGTAATGTTATTCGAGCTTAATTTAACTGTCGACGACGACGTTCTGTCGCTCGTGGAAAAGGGCCCTTAAAGCCCCATCTAACACGAAAAATTGATGATGTTGTTACGTAAGTGTATGCTTTCTTTCAGTCCCGCCGCGCGGTCCATTGGTCCAAGCAGTGGTGGTGGTAAGACTATTGGAAATTAAATATGAATCCCAACTTGGGTTAAAGCAAAATTTTATATTTTCATTGTCAATGTTTGAAGTCTTTCAATGGGACAAACATGAAAAAAGCATATTTCATGCACAGAGAACAAATACAGTCGATCCTGTCAAACTCCCACCAAATCAGTTGCACCTTTACTATTTTTCTTTTTACTAAAAGAAAAACCCCATAAGCGGAACTTCTTCAAACTTTTAAAGTAAAGCAACAAGCAAATATTATAAAAGTTTGCTTATGAAAGTGGAATAGAGTTGTCCTGCACTCAGAGAAAAAAATTGTCAATAATGACTATTTTTTAACTATTTTCATAATGGAAATCGCGACCACTATTTACGATAGTTAAAATTAGTTATGATATGAAAATTTTTATTGTTACTTGATTTTTTGTCGCAATCAACTTTTTTTGTAGTCAGTTTTGACTACATTGATAGTCAATTTTGACTACATTGATAGTCAATTTTGACTACAATTAATAGTAAATTTTGACAACAATTAATAGTCAAATTTGACTACAATTGAAAGTAAAATTTGACTACAGCTGATAGTCAATTTTGACCACAGTTGGTAGTTAATTTTAACTACAGTCAGTAATCAATTCAATTCATAGTCAATTTTGACCTCAGTTGTTAGTCAATTTTGACTACAGTTGATAGTCAATTTTGACTTTAATTGATAGTCAAATTCGAACACAATTAACAGCCAATTTTGACTACAATTAGTAGTTTATTTTTTACTACAACTAATAGTTAATTTTGACTACTGTTGATAGCCGATTTTGACTACAGTTGATAGTCAATATTGACTACAATTGATAGTCGATTTTTAATACAGTTTATAGTCAAATTTGACCACAATTGATAGTCAATTTTGACTACAATTAGTAGTTTATTTTTTACTACAATTAATAGTTAATTTTGACTACTGTCGATAGCCGATTTTGACTACAGTTGATAGTCAATATTGACTACAGTTGATAGTCGATTTTGACTAAAGTTGTTAGTCAGTTTTCACTATAATTGATTGTTAATTTTGACTTCAATTGGTTATCAATTTGGACTAAAGTTTATAGCCAACTTTCGTTACAATTGACAATGGTCAAGTCAATTTTAATTGCAATTAAGCTTTCATAGGAAAAATTTAAAAGTTTTATAATGTTGGAAAAAGCATTATAATTTAAGTTTGTATACCTGCCATCTACAACTTGTGAGAAAAGCTGTTCAAAACCTGAATACTTGTGAGAAAGCTGTTCATTTTCCTCAAATATTTTTTCCAATTTCGGGTCGGCGAAGATAAGCAATAAAAAATGTTTGCAACTTTTTTTAAAACTATTTTATTTTACCCTTGTTTCACATTAGAAAATAAGAGTAGATATTTATTTATAACTTATTTTTTAGAACTTATATTACTGCCGTAATAATATACTGCCGTTTCGATCTCCTCTATGAGATCCCAAAGGATTGTTGGTTTCAAAATCGTCGACAAACATAAAACTCGGAATAGTAATGTCATCTTGGCTATAACGTGGACATTTATAAAATTTTGAAGATCATTTTTGCTCTGATAAATTTCTAATCATCAATAGTTTCACTGGTCACTTTGACCACTCAAAGAATGCTTTGATTTGTAATTTCAATGGCATCAGTAGCAGTACTCCTTTGCGATTTTTCGCATCAAATAGAGTAGTAGAATTAATAATACGAAACTCAACTTCATTATGTATAAGACATTAAAATGGCCAATAAGTCAAGTTATTCTAAATACTTAAGAAATTTGTGTTCTGAAGAAAATTTTGCAAATGGATTCTGCTCAATATTTTAAATTGATTTTTAAAGACTTCTGAGACATCAGCATTAGCTCATTAGTTGGCTCCAAACTTGGATGTTTCCATGCTTACATTGATTTTCAGTTAAAGGGGTTGGACATGCCACGTCCCTTTTTTTAAAAAAAAGGAAATAAAAACTTATAAGCAATAATTTTTTTTCTATTTAAAAAGAGTCATAAATGGTAACAGGACGGGGATGGAAAACAAGAAAATAAACCAATGGACGAGAGATAGTAATGGAGAGGAGAAAAGGAATGGAAAGGAGGATAGGAATGGAAAGAGAATAGGAATGGAAAGGAGAATAGGAATGGAAAGGAGAAAAGGAATGGAAAGAAGAATAGGAATGGAAAGGAGAATAGGAATGGAAAGGAGAATAGGAATGGAAAGAAGAATAAGAATGGAAAGGAGAATAGGAATGGAATGGAGAATAGGAATGAAAAGGAGAATAGGAATGAAAAGGAGAATAGGAATGAAAAGGAGAATAGGAATGAAAAGGAGAATAGGAATGAAAAGGAGAATAGGAATGAAAAGGAGAATGGGAATGAAAAGGAGAATAGAAATAAAAAGGAGAATAGGAATGAAAAGGAGAATAGAAATGAAAAGGAGTCTAGGAATAGAAATAGGGTATACTGCGCTCCGTTACAGACGGACCGAGGCTATTACATACGCACTGTTGCACTTGCTCACTGGTTTTATACTTTATTACCTTTTTCGAAAACTCAAGAAGCTCCAAAAATTAAGATATGGGTGTTAAAACTTTTGTGTTAATATGTCGCGTTGGTTAATAATTTCTTAATAAATTCTTAAAATCAACGAAGTGCTTAGAGTTTTCCCAAATCTGAAATTCCAGGAATTTTACTTCGATGTTCTTTTAGTTAAGTTTTATTGGCCATAAATATGCAGTTGGTTTTTGTCTACAACATTCATTATACATAGTTACGTTATTTATACTACCTTGCTAATCAAAAATATATAAATTTTTAGCGAGCTAAGAGCCAGATTTAAACCTTACATTCGAAGGAAAAAGCCATTAAAAACCTTCAATCAATTTTTATATCACAGAATATAGCAGAAGTCAGACAGCTGACAAAAAATTTACAATACATATTTCTAAGTTCTAAAATAATAAATAAGAAAAGATAAATAAATAAGTATATAAAAACAAAACTAACGCATGTAATCATAAACTATTACTTCGATGTTCTTACTGACGTAGATGACGATTTAGGGTCAAGAAAAACTTTGTACTCTTTGATGCAGAGCGTTTAACTAATAATATCTTCACAATAACTTTATAATATAATTTGAAAAAAAAAAACAATAAAAATAATAAAAGTTTTTTGATAAACAGATGTACTTATATGTACTTATGTACTTATAGAAAACAAAAAATCTTTTGAAAAATTCGTAAAGTGCACTTGTTAATAAAGAGCGTTCTTTTTACGGTTTCAATACTTAATAGCTTCCAAAATGAGAAAGCATGTTTTTTTTTGTGAATTCTGAATTAAAATGAATTCATCTAGTGTTATAACCTACAAAAAATCGGACACCAAAAAAAGTGGTTGGTGTGCGTAACACCTATGTGGCCTAACAATCGAAGTTCAAAATTGCAAGAATACTGGAGATATACAAATTGAAGTTGAATTGAAGGAGATATACAAGTTGAAGAGTATTTCACATTAATTTCGACAAGTGAAAACCGCTATTACTTTCAAAACGGTATCATTTCCCCCTTTACCTGTGAATCAAAAGGTAGAATTTCCCATAAGAACACCATTCGTACCAAAAGGATCACATTTCCTTTGAAAAATAAGTTTGTTAGTATCAAAAGTAGTTCATATCCACTTTGATCGGAAAATTTAAAATTCAATGAACTATTGACTAAAAAAATATTTTTTTAGAGATTTTTCTGAGAATATGTGAGATTAAGAAGATTGCAGGATGGCGGGAAAAGTGAATTTAATTTCATTTTTTCAGTAAAACCAATTGCTAGAGCCAATCTCTATAAAATATTAGCAGTCGATATAGAAACATTTTTGTTCATTTAGTAATTGTAAAGAAGTTTTGTTTATAAAATATAAATGGAGTGCGTGGAATCTTGCAGAGGAAAAAAGTGGAAGAAAAGAAAGAAAACAACGCCCTAATAAAAATAAAAATATTTTTTATTAAATAAAAATTTCATAAAACTGTTTTCACAGGGTTGTGTTTTTATATCCGACCGAGGGTATATTAATTTTAATGCATAGTTTGTAACACTGCAAAATAGTAACCGTTGACTCTTAAGACCTTTAAGAGATATGATCGAGACCGACATGTGAATCGATTAATCCATGTCCATCTTGGTACACGCTAAAGCTTGGTACACGGCTTGATTCCCTTGTTGCACAGAGAAAGTGTGAAAATTATCTCGATCCGTCAACGGCCACGCCCTCTACTGGCTTCAATGTGATACAACCTCTATTTCACATTTTTTCTCAAGATGTCCTTTGGTCAAGTTAGACAAGGAACAAAAATTTTGGTACTGAGCAATATTGGCCTCAGACCTTTAACAAGCTAAAAATTGGACCGCCCACAATATCGGCAATGCCCACTTTAAACTTATTAGATCTTTAAAAACCCGATTTCTCGGAATTTGACTCCAAACAAAAAAAAAAAATATATAACAAATATTAAATATATCTATTACTATTTGCTAAAGCCGCGTTGTCACAAGGAACAGGAACAGAAACAGAAACCGAAATTGAACTGAAAACGGCGCCGTTTCTGTTTCTGTTGCTGGCGCTGCAACAAAAAACAGAAACAGGAACTGAAATAAGCTCATTGGGATTGGAGATATTTGACATATCACAAAAGGTTAAAAAAAATAACGTGTTCATAAGTACCTAGCTTTATTTTGTGTAAAGTTGTGTGTTGCAATATGTATGCTGCTAAAATTTCAACCAAATCAATGACACAATATGCAAGTGCATCATAGGAACCTAACTAAGAAAAACCCTCTCGCCACAAATTCAGTGTTAATAATTAGGAGGAGGAAAAAAACTCCCACTTTCACAAATCTGCGGCAACACAGAAACTGTCATCAGGTCATCACACACACGAAAAACACGGTCCAGTATAAGAAAACGCTTGTTTATTAATGTAATTACAAAACGCAATGGACAATACGCACGACTTTTTACAATTAAACTTTTCCTGTCGTGCCTCAAGTTTTTTTGCTGCACATAGACCTTTCCTTATCTTTGGCTGAATTTCGTTAGATGATTACTTCCTTCGGTCCTTTGATTGCTCGTTGTCCCTCTCTTGGCAGTCCAAAAAAATCTCGGAATCAATCGAAAATCTATCCTTACTTAACTTTACTTAAGGTGGCGCTACAGTCCGGGGATGACCTGGGCCTCGAAAATCTATCCCCTGAAACGAAAGACGAAAAAGCAGCTCATAGTTTCTTTGTTAAAATATAAATTTACTTAATTTATCTTTTAGATTTGTGTTGTATTACTTTAAATAATATGGGATAATAATTTTATTTTATTATCTTTGTCCGCTCCATGCAAACGCTCCTTGCACACAACACAATTGAAATAAATTATTGTTTTCATTTGAAAATGGAATTGTGGGCATTTGTCATAAACGAAAGAAAGCCGCTCACAAATGGCGATTGCTCGCTCAAATATAAACAAGGGTTTCTATGCAACAGCAACGTTTTGATTTTCTGTTCCAGAAACAAGTCCTCTCGAGTTGTTGATTTTACGTCGCTGATTCAGTTGCTGGTTCAGTTGCTAAAAATGGTGCCGTTTAGGTTTCAGTTGCTAATGTATGGGATTCTGTTTCTGTTTCTCTTTCAGTTCCTTGTGACAACGCGGCTTAAGTTTGCTCCATACAAAGTTTTGAGCTCGGCCCACTCTTAACGGGCGTTTTTAGAAAAAAAGCTTTTTTTTCTGAAATAATTTTCGCCTATTGGTATCAAAAGGGCGTCTTGGCATGTTAAGTGGAAACGAGAAAAATGCGGGAAATGTATTTAGTTCAAACCGTTTAACGAATCAAAGCAGATTTGGGCTTTGCTGGGCTAATTGGAAAAGAAAAATAAATGCATTACAGTTACCTTTTTATTTGTTACAACTTATATTTTGGAAATGTTCCTTTTTGCAAAAAATAGCTGGAAATGTGTCCTTTTAATATTAGCCTTTTGGAGAAGCACACTTTTGAAAAAAAAAGCAAGTGATAAAGTGCAAGAGTTTGTCTGTGACAAACTTCTATATACCGGACCCTATATACCGTGTAACAACAAATCTTCAAGTTTCTTCGCCAGAATTCATATATTATTTGTAATAGGCCACGCCCCCAAAAGTGGGCATGGGCTTAAAATTAAAATCAATTAACAATATAAACATACATATATAATAATAAAACTTTTTCCGTTTTTTTAATAAACCCTTCTTCTGAAAAAATCACACTGAGGTACACTTGTTTGGTTAGGATCCCATATCAATTTTCTATTATTTATTGAGTTGACATTGATTTACTTTAATGATTTGTAAATCATAAATGAATATTTTTCAATTATTGAATTCTAAATTCTTTCCGTGTACAAGAAAAAATCAGTTTTGACTGAATAGACACTTGATATTTATTATTTCTTTTATAATAACTAAAAGAAACAGTTAGTTTTGACTTTCGAATTTCGGTTTTTGACAACTTAGTATGGAATTCTAGAAAATTGTCGGTCTTTTGCTAATCACTTACTACAACACAATCATTTCTAACTATTTCGTTGTTGCTTAAGTAGTTATGAATACTTAATGTGTGATGCGTTCTCTTAAAATAACTAAAAGAAATAGTCAGTTTTTACTTTTGAATTGTGGTTTTTGACAACTTAACATGGAATTCTAGAAAATTGTCGGTCTTTCGTTAATCACTTACAACACAGTCATTTCTAACTATTTTGTTGTTGTTAAAATGGTTAGGAATTTTTGATGTGTGATGGGTTCTTTTAAAATAACTATAAGATAAAGTCAGTTTTTACTACCGAGTTGTGGGAACATAGAATTTTTGAAAATTGGCGTGCCATTGTTAATTATTCGCTATCGTACATAGTCATTTTCAAATATTTCGTGTGAAATTAAACTATTAAAAACTAAGGACCTATGATTGAAAGCTGAAAAACGATTCTTCACTCATACAGTAAAATTCAAGAAAAAAATGTAGAACGACTATTTAAAAATAATCATTTTTGACTACTTTTTATTTATTAGATGTTATGATTGCTTTCTCACTATGTTATAACTATTTCTTACTATTATAGTGAATTTTTCAACTAATCTGTAGTTAAAAATAGTCATTTCGTAAATTTAGAGAGAATCAAATTTGCATAACTATTACAACAGTCATTCGGTAAAATCTCAAAGATTATGAGATTTTACCAAATGACTGTTGTAATAGTTATGCAAATAACTATTTTTTTCCCCTGAGTGTGAGTAGAGTTCGCGGATTCTGGACCAAAAAATCCTTTGTGATTCAAATAGCCTCCAGGGTCTCAAAATTCTAACAACTGGGAAAGTACGACAGTGCTTCAGTCCGTCTGTAACGGATTGCAAAATACCCTACCCTACCTGTGTAGGCAGATGGCAGAGACATATAACATATCTACATAAAAAAATAGAAAATGCTAATATCTATAGGTTTTGTATTGCAATTTTTTGTTTAATTTCATATATTATGTTTATATTTATTGAAAAACAGTCATTTTAAGTTAGAATTCCTTAAAGAATGGGAGTTATCCAATGTAAAGGCCAGACTTTTTCTGCTACCTCAAAGCAATGTCACGTACCTAAAATCAGTGCGCTAGCACCATTGTTACAAAGCGTAAATTTGGAAAACGTATTTTTTAAAATTAGTTATAGCCGCGCATACAGGCGGTCGTGTCTATAGCGAGCGTGTCTGTAGGCGGATTCAACCATTTTCAAACTTGATCTGGAGGACTAGACATCCAGCCCACTCAACAACTTTCAGCTCTCTAGCTTAAAATTTAAGACCCAAAAGTTGTTTACATACGGACGGGCTGACGGGCGCACGGACGCATACAGCTTAATCGATACTTTTACCGATCTCATTCATATCTCTTAAAGGTCTTAGGGGTCTACAGTGAATACTTCACTGCATTACGAGCTATACATTATACTTAAAATACCTACCCTGGGCTATGAAGGGTATAAAAAAGTGAAATTTTTTGTACCATTTTGGATTAAAAGTATGTAATCATTTCGTACAATTTGTGAAATTGATTTGTGTATTGGCTCATTAAGGCCTAAAACTGGGCAAATATTTGCTGAGTTATGCCAAGTTAGCAGTAGTATGGAACGTACTAGAAGGTTTTTAATTTGTATAAATCCACGGGTGACAGGCTCGTACGGGACAATTAAATTTCAAGCGTTGGCTTGTGAAAATCGATAGGAAAGTAAAAAGTGATTGAATTGAAATAAAGTGCTGAAATCTAAATAGCGAAGTTGAATTAAGTGCGATTTGAGTATTGATCGAATTGAATATTGAATATATTGAATATTGAATATATTGAATATTGTATATTTAATACTGAATATTGAATATTGTATATTTAATAAGTATTGTTTGATAAATAATGTGTTTCAGTGTGAAATTATAAAAGTGAAATTGAGTTTTATTCGACGAGCCACAGGCCCCCAAAATATTACATTGGTGTCAGAAATTGGGGATAATACTCAAAATTGTGTGGTCAATTATACAGTGGAATTTTTTCGGAACAGTGTTAGTGTATCAAACAGTTTTTTTAAGTAGAATTTTCCGAGGTATTGTGCGTAAAAAGTGTCGATGACTAATACGGTTTATTTTTGCGGTGGAATTATCTAGAAATAGTTTTTATAAACAGTGTCGGTGACTCATACTGATTTGATTGTGAAATTTTCAAGGAATTTAAAGTGTGCGATAAAGTTATAAATTACGAAGTTATATAAACAGTTTAGTTGTCGGTAATTTATTGGCTAGAGAATTTTCTGGAACCGGTATTAAACATAAACTGATTGTTTTGTGAAAACTGTGTTAAGGTAATTCGAAATGGGTCGCTCAATTGAACAATTGACAACATCTGAGTTGAAAGCAGAAGTGGGTAAAAGAAACCTCCAGATTTCGGAGCTTAAAAAGGACTTATTGCTTCGACTCCAGAATGCCATCAGTGGGGAGGGTAGAAACCCCGACACGATGCTGTTCGAAGTAAGTACAGAAAGTACAGCCGATGAAATGCCGGCTTGTATGAAGTTGCTTTTGGAGAAGTTCGAGAAGATGGAGAGAACCCAAAAGAGTGTCCTCGAAGAAAAAAATAACGCTCTCGAAGGCAAATTCGAGAACTTGCAGAACGGCCAAAAAGAACCAAAGACCACTCTCGAAAACAAGTTTGGCGAATAAGAGAATGAGCAAAAGCATTCATTCGAAATTCTCCAGAACCTACTAAGCGGGCAAAGGGATGCACTCGAAGACAAACTCGTTGCACAGAACGTCCTCTTTGAGAAAAGACTTCAAATAGTTCATGATAAATTTGAATCAAAACTGGTAAGCTTGGTATTAAAGTTGGGCAAGCAAGTTGAAAATGTAGAACAGCAGTACGAATATCTGGCTAAGAAACTTGACAACGAAAAGAAGCAGAAGGTTCCGGAATATTCCAACAAAAGCCCACGACGGAAATAAATGCAGCCGCCTGCGTTCAATGGCCAAACATCGTGGCCACATTCGAGCTGGCCACATTGCGCTAGAAGAAGGCAAAATAAAGAAGCATCTGGCAAAGTTGGACAAAGTTCAACCTGCTGGACAAGCTGGACGTCTAAGAACCAACTTGGCGGCAGAAGTTGGCTGAGGAAATCGATGCTTCCAGGAGCATCTTTTAAGTTTCGGAAACAAAACGCTGCAACAAGAGTCGTACAGTGGAGGCAATCATCGCCGACAGAAAATGTGTGGCCACTATCGACACATCGACTGTCCACTATCGACTTGAATATACCAAGAAATAATTTTTTTTTTCTTAAGTGTTTTAAACCTTTCTTATCTTATATATGACTCTTTCGGCTTGGTTTATATTATAACGATTTGCTCTCGTGGAGGGCCCTTCCGCTACCTTGGTGGTAACTCAGGTTCGATTCCCAGCCGAGGCAAAATGATTCTTTCTTTTTTGCATAAATACAAATGCGAAACAAAGTGTCGCATTTGTATTGAAAATTATGTATTATCAGCCGAGAACTCCTTGATCTAATACTGGTGGCAAAACACTTCCAGAAGTACCTGAGTGGCCAGAAGTTCATCTTGCGTACAGACCACGCCGCTCTCATATGGCTACTTCAGTTTAAAAACCCTGAGGGCCAAGTCGCAAGATGGATTGAGCGATTGCAGGCTTATGACTTCGAGATTCAACATCGCAAAGGAAGACTGCACTGCAACGCGGACGCATTATCTCAGACACCATGTGAGCCCAATTGTAAGCATTGCGTGCGACAAGAAGAAAAGGACGAAGGTAACTAGAGCTCAACCTGCAGAAGGCTGGAGCACTGAGGAATGCGCAACAAGAGCATCGATGTGTGCAACAAGAGGATCCTGATATCGAGCCAATCCTTGCGTGAAAGGAATCTATGGAGAATCCAAATGTAACAGATATCTCTGAGAGAAGTCCTACCTTAAAGGCATACTGGGCGCAGTGGGTTTATCTCCATGTACAAGGCGGTGTTCTGTGTAGAAAATGGGAAACGCCAGATGGAAAGTCCTTTAAGATGCAGCTTGGGAAATGCACGATCGAACAGCTGGTGGGCACTTAGGAATCAACAAGACACAGCAAATGGTACGGCAACGCTTTTATTGGCTAAGCGCAAAAAACGATGTCGAGAGCTGGTGTCGGAATTGTAAAACGTGCGCTGCTAGCAAGGGACACAAAGTCAAGACCAGAGGTAAATTGCACCAGTATAACGTGGGTGCTCCCTTTAAAAGGATCGCAGGACCGTTTCCGGAAACTGTTAACGGTAATCGTTACATCCTTGTGATTGCCGATTACTTCAGCAAGAAGCGAAAACCGTTGTCGACCAGTGGACCAATGGGTGTGCAGGTTCATGCCTCATGGCCTACCGAGACGCTGTTTATAGTACAACTGGATATACTCCATCTGAAGTTTTGTTTGGACGAACTGCCAGGCTACCCAGTGAGCTCAAATTCGGATTTCCCATTGAAGACGCAACAACATGCGAAGAGGACAATGTGGTGGTCCTTAGAGAAAGAATCAACGACACACACCAGAGGACTAGAACCAATATAAAAGTTGCAAACGACCGCATGAAGACCAGGTACGATGCGCGAGTAACAGCACCCGAGTTCAACGAGGGACATCTGGTATGGCTCTACAACCCACATCGTAAAAAGGAAAGATCGCCAAAGCTTCAGCAGGACTGGAAAGGCCCATATCAAGTTGTAACGCGAATACATGATGTCGTCTTCCGAATCCAACGAGGACCTGGAGCGACGATGAAAGTTGTCCGTGTTCATCGCCTACATCGCTACCATGGACGCAATGATGACGTGACTTGTTCGGGACGAACAAAACTTAGAGAGGGGCAATAAGTATCGGGAAAACAGTAAAAAATCTCCCCTTTATTTACTCACTGCAATAACAGCATTTAATAACTCGTATTCATACAGGTCACGTTACCCAACTCTGCGAGGGTCTGACAAGCCCTCCGAGAGTATCATTTGTATTGAAAACCGTGTCAGTGCCGTTCGGATTCGGCAAAAAATTGTAGGTATATGTTATTAAATTGACACACACGACATACAGCATACATTGTTGAGAAGTTGACCCTGGTTCTTTATTTATATATATATATATATTTATGTACAGATCTGATGCAGATATATTCTTAAAATTGAACTCGAAATGTTGTATAAATACTATATAAGCGGCATATCGAGATGAGCTTGGAAAAATGCCATAAAGACCGAAATCGTCATTAAAGGAAAAGAAAAACATAGTCCAAATGTGGTAAACAATATTTTATATGCAAATTAAGCAATAATTCTACGCTATGTCTTCAAAAAAGCCGACGGATCGCTACGTGTATGACGGTCTTTTTATACCCCATCCCATAGGATACGGGGTATATTAAGTTTGATTTATAGTTCGTAACAGAGAAATTATCAGCGTAGACCCCCAAGACCTTAAGGGCATATGATCGAGACCAAAATTTAAGTCGAATGAGCCATGTCCGTCCGTCCGTCCGTCCGTTGTAGTTTTTAGGCTTTAAATTTCGAGCTAGGAACTTGAAACTTGACATCTGTTCTTCCTATATCCCGAATCAGTATAAGTGTAAAAAATTTTAAAATCCGCCCATTTTACTTATTAGCATGAAAAATCAAAGTTGTCTCAGGAAGCTGAAATTTGGTATGCGATATCCTCGTTTAAGTGTATTGTGATTGGCATTTAAAAAAAAGGGAAGACCGCCCCCTTGTAGGCGTGGTCATACTTAATATGCATTCTAATAAACGGTTTTTATTTGATATATTTCCTTTAAATCCAAAATACTTGCACTATAAAAAGTTCAAATATGTGCGTAAGCTATCAACTCAAGTGAATAAATTTATTCACACGTTATTAAGTGTAAAAGAAATTTTTAATATGAAAATGCAATCAACATGTGTATACCACTTCTGATAAAAAATATAAACAAAAATACGATGTTATTGAGAAGGGGTGGATGCCACGCCCCTTTCTTAGGGAGAAGATTCTTAACTGAGAAATTCTAAATACAACTGAAGTTAAATGAAACTGAGATTTAACATCCAAGATTTATGACATAATTCGGAGCATGACAGTGGTTAATTGGGATGGGGTATCCAACGATTCGCCTAAGCGGATTGTAACCCTCCCACTAGTTTTTTGATAGCTTTGCATTGTTCTAATAAATGGTGCATATCTAAGGTAACATTACATTATTGACAAATGGGAGGGTTAACCTTTCTTAACAGATATTGATGAGTGGCTGAAGTGTGTCCCATTCGTAGTCGCACGCAGGTGGAGATCTTCAATTTGGAAATATTCGTTGGGTACGATCTGAGATCTGTCGGTTGGGTGAGACCTGTTTGGATTGAATTTTTTGTAGTGATGTCGGTATAAACTCCAATCGTTGAGTAGCTTTTGTTGTTGGGTCCGATGCATAAGTTTTTTGAGGTTTAATTTACTGAAGATGTTATATAAATAAACGGGAGCGTTTTTGGCAGCATTCGCAGCAGCATCAGCTTGTTTGTTGCCTTGGATACCAGCATGCCCAGGTATCCACATCAGCTTCAATCTGCCTTCAGATTTAATTATATTGTCACGTATATCGGCAAAAACGTGTGTATTGTTGCTGGCTTTCATAATGGCTTTAAGTATAGAGAGGCTGTCGGTGCAGATAACATATTTTCCGCGTAGCTTATTAACTGTTTTTGTAGCTTTTAGGATGGCAAAAGCTTCTGCAGATTCACATTGAACACACTTTTGGTAGGATTCCAATATCAAGTATGTACCCGTCTTCAAGTAGTACGGCGAGAGAAGTCGATTCCATGTCTTTTGAGGCATCGGTAAATTTTAGTTTCCATCCATCTGATTTTAAATCCGATGATAGACCAGAGAACAATCTACGATAAGTAACGTTGTCAGTAGTTGTTTTCATGTACTCGGAGAGTCAGAATGATGTTATCAGGTTTCCAAAACCAGGGCGGGAAATTTGTGGCGGTTTGATTGCTATTGTTGATGGAATTCGTCTTTTTCTTTTTTGGGATACCGATTGTTTGATATCTGTGTCGATAACAGATGCTTTCGAGAAGGTAAGTTTAGAAAGGAGTTTAGCCAAAATTGCATCTCTTCGTTCTTCTATACTGGGAAGCCCGGCTTCCACGAGAATATTTTTTATTGGTGTTGTGCGAAAGGCGTTAATGCTTCTTCTAACTGCGTGATGATATAAGGGCTTAGTGATATTCAGCGTTGATTTTGGGCAGTAACCTTAGATATACAAGCCATAGCTAATTTTACTAAGAACTAACATATTGCAAACATTAGAAAGAGTGTTGATATCTACACTGTTCCTTTTGCTAGCTAGGTAGCTTACAATATTGGTCCTCGCAACTAAGGATTTCTTAAGTTCTAGACAATGGTGCTTCCAATTATATTTGTTATTAAAAACTAATCCTAAAATACTAAAATTACTAACATTTTCAATGTGCATAGTATTAAAGCTTAGATTTAATTGAGGACAGAGACGTTTGGGACAAACATGCAGGGTCTTACATTTCTGAATGGTTAGGTTTGCGCCAGATATGGCAGACCATTCCAAAATATCGTTTAAGACTTCCTTAAACAAGTTGCAAGTTATGTTGAGATCAAGAGTCTTGCATAGGATGTTTACATCGTCTGCATATAAACAATGATCTAAAAGTTTGTGCTTTGTTAAGATGTTGCTAATGTCATCGAAGGCAATGATAAAAAGCACAACAGATAACGGAGAGCCTTGGGGAATTCCATTATGTAGGTCATATATTGACGAATAGATGTTGTTTGATTTAACGTAAAACTTTCGATTAGTCAAAAATGATTTCACGTATCCATAAATCCTAGGTCCAACACCCCACTTATTAAGTTTATTAAGAATGATATGGATACCAATTCTATCAAAGGCTTTTTGGAAATCTAACGAGAGAATCGAAACGTGGTTTCTAACAGACAGCGCTTTGAATATGTGGTGGTCAATACGGAGGAGAGCGTCGATGCAACCACGAATGGGTTTGAAGGCTACTTGATTCGGCGCAATGACTTTTTTTCTTTTAGTAAACCAGAGGAGGCGTTTAGCTATAACTTTTTCTAGTATTTTTGACATGCACGATATGAGGGAAATTGGGTGGTACCCGTCGATTACCGTCTTGTCTTTTTTTGGTTAAAGAATCGCAAAAGCAGATGCTGTTTTCCAGCTTTGAGGAACGTTACCAGTGTCAAGGATGTTGTTATAAAGTTTGATTAATCGCTCTTTTACTGCACGTGATAAGTTTTTAAAGATTGGATATAATACCTTATCTCTGCTGGGTGTTTTACCCTTCAATTTTCCTAGACATGCTTCAAACTCAAGGTAACCAATATGTTGCTCTATATGTCGAGCACTTGCACTTCTGGGATACTGTTCGGAAGAATTACTAAGACAGAGTGTTTTGTTGTGGTTGAATATGAGGGAAAAATTAGACTAGAAGACTCTAATTTTTTGAGTATTTTTCTTGAGTATTTTGACCAAGAGTGGGCAAAATAATTACAAATTTCTCGTGAATCGCATATCTGCCTGTTGGTGTCTTGACGACGCGAATATTAAGCGATGAAGCGTGACCTGTCAGGCACCGAATGTTTTGCCAAATCTTAGTTGGTGCAGAATTGGGGTTGATGGTCGCTGTAAAAATGGCAAAGCTTTTCGATTTACTCTCTTTAAGGGATCTACTGAAGAGTGCGTTTGATTTTTTGTATTTTATGAGGTTAACTTGACTCGGGTTCTTTTGAAATATTTTTAAGGTAGGTATACATCTTGTCTTTGCGTAAAGCCGATTGTTCGGGATTCCACCATGGTAAAACACGTTTTGAAAATATAGGCTTTGTTTGTGGTATAGACGCATTGGCAGTATATCTGATTGCCTTGAGTATTAAAGCAGCCTCTTTGTTGGTGTTACACGTGAAGTTCTCATCTGATAAGAACTCGGTGACTTTGGTCCTGAAATTCAACCAGTTTGCCATGTCTGTTTTGATCTTTGGGATTGGGGGTTAGGTGAGATGGTATAACCTGTATTTATGGAAACTAGAATTGGAAAATGATCACTGTTGTGAAGATCATCAATTCTTTTCCAAGATGTTATTGAAAGAAGTTCCGGTGAACAGAGGGTTATGTCTATATGGGTAAGTGAATTGTGCGTCGAGAGGTGTGTTGGAGTGCCGTCATTTAAAATTGAGAGATTATGGTTTAGAATAAAGTCTTCCCAAATAACGCCATTTTTGTTTGTAGAGGGGAAACCCCAAAGAACACTGATATCTGCTTGCTTATCATTTGCTGTCATTTTTGTGGATTACTTGTCCAGATTGAGGGTATAGGTTAATTAAAGTTATTTTGAATAAGCCTTCCAATTTTATTGCTTGACCAAGAATTGTGGAGATAATTGGTATGACTCTATGCGGAATAATACTCCTAATCAAAATGCCTATGCCTTGTTTTGATTTCGTGTTGGAAGGAAAGTTAACGAAGTAGCCTAGAAAAGGTTTTGGGGTTAACGGGGTCTGTTTGTATGGGCAATGTGTCTCTTGCAGAGATACTATACAGGGGTTGTGTTGTTTTATTAGGATATTAAGCTCATCGTTATTATTTACGAAACCTTTTATATTCCACTGTTAAAAATCGGAGATCTGTAGTCCTGGAGGATCGCGTACACAAACTGAAGCAGTAGAAGTTTGACCGCTGTTGTGTTGGTTGAAATTGTTGAAGTGTCTTTTAATTTTTTGTGTTGAGGTATAATGTGTGCTTGAGTGGGGAAAAATATTGTTTTTAAAATTTCGTTGATATGTTTTCTGACTCCGCTGAGCGGATGTTGAAGCACCCAAGCTCGCCATTGAGCTTGAGTGATTCAATTCCCGAACAGCAGAGTCATTGGTTTGGATATTATTTTTGTTATGATATGTTGTCATCCTCTAGTCAGAGGATTGCATAAAAATATTATTATTGCGGTTGAGTGACAGCGGTCATGGGAGATTGAGCAGCACTGCCGATGTACAGGTTTAGAACATTTAATGATTCTGCTTGGAGTAACGGATTTGAGTTCGGCGTAGCTGCGGAAGCTGTGAGTGAATTAGAGATCTGATTGCTGAGCGATGGTGTGTCGCCTAAGCTCTCGTTGTTTGGATTCAAGTTCATAAGGGATTTTTCTGTATGCTTGACTTGTTGGTTACTGATAGGCTTGTGGTGATTTTTCTTCAGAAGTTAGTTTTTTTTAAGATTGCAAATTTAAAAAATAAAAATAAATAAACCAGGGCCAATTTCTCAACAATGTATGCTGTGTGTGTTAATTTCTTTACATACAAAGGAACCTACAATTTTTTGCCGAATCCGAACGGCACATTGAGAAGTTTTTAAAGACAATTGTTACTCTCGGAGGGTTTCTCAGGCCCTCGCGGAGGTGCGGCCGTGAAAAAGAACGAGTCTTTTTTTTCAGGTGACGATGTTAGGATTTGAACCCAAACCTCCGGCGTAATAGGCACACACACTAACCACTTCGCCACGGCACCCCGTAGGATTGCAAATTTGCTGTGTCGTTAATTGTGTGTTTTGAAGTAATTTTTACATTTATAAATAAATAAAATAAATAGAATGGCGCAACAGCTCGAGGTGAACCAGGGCCAACTTCTCAACAATGTATGCTGGTGTGTTAATTTCTTTATATACAAGGGGACCTACAATTTTTTGCCGAATCCGAACGGCACTTTAAGAAGTTTTTCAAGACAAATGATACTCTCGGAGGGCTTGTCAGACCCTTGCGGAGGTGGGGGCCGTGAAAAAGAGCAAGTCTTTTTTTTTTTCAGGTGACGATGGCAGAATAATTTTTACATTTGTTGTTTAAAAATTTGTTGCTATGTTTTCATGGTTACCTGTAACTGATGCTGTGTTCCGATTATGTTGTTTTAGTTTTTCTGAATAAATATTAATGGTTGAGATTGATGGAATGGTGTTGCGCTCTTGATAAATTTACTTTGCTTCTGTTAAAGTTAACTTGTTCTTTGTTTTTATTTCTAATATTTGTTTACTTTGGAGATATATGGGGCATGTTTTTGAGTAGGCGGGATGGGAGCCCTGACAGTTTGCACATAATACACGGGTACAATCTAAATTTTCATGGAGGGGGGGGGGAGGTGGAGTCTGCAATTCACACATGTGGCTGATCGCTTACACCATTTGATAGTGTGGCCCAGAACCTGACACTTTTTACACCGCATCGGGTTGGGAATATATTCCGATACTTTGGCTTTATACCAGACGATATCGACAGGTTTTGATAGTTGGAAAAGATCAAACGAAAAAATCATGAGACCAGTGGGTTTTCTTGTGCCTTCGTGGAACCGCGTGAATTTATAGACGTCTGTTACGTAATGGGGTTTAAGCTCGGAGATGATCTCTTCCCCAGGAATATTAATTAAAGACGGTGCATATACGACTCCTTTGATGAGATTGAGGTTGGGATGTAATTTAATTGAGACTGGACATTGAAGTAGATTGCCAATATTTTTTGCACGAATGAACTTGTCCGCAACATGCTAATCCTTTGATAAAAAAAGGATAGAGCCGTCTCTTAATTGAGAAATTTTAATATATTCCGTACTAATAGAGTCTATGGCTTTTTTCAGTAGAAACACGCTGATTGAGGTTAGGGGCTTGTTCACGTTGTTGGACGAAATCAGCACGAATCGTGGGTTTTCTGCGTTTAGTATATTAGGAAGTTCTGGGTAATCTAAGTTTAACTGAGAAGTTGTTTTTTGTCTCTTTGATGGTTTATCAGGAGAAAGGTCAGGGGGATCTGAGAGCGATTGTTCATCGAGATTCCCGAACCTATTCATAGGAACAGTACGTGGCTTTTTAGCCACGATCAATAATCTTTCTTGCACTCACAATGCACAGTGTTTTTGTTTTATTCCAAGTATTTTTATTTTTACTTTTAACTTTTTTACTTTTAACTTAAAATTATATGCTTCACCTTTATGGAAGAAACTCCATTATCGGTAACACCAACTAGAAGAGTATAATTCTGGTAATATAATACTATATACCAGAGTTCCTAATCTGGTGAACCCAAAGAATTCTGGAGGAAGTGGACAGGATCTGCAGGAATCCTTTATAAAGGCGAAGCATGTCATTTTTCGGTTCTACCAGGCCAGGAACTCCAATGAACCCAAGTTTTACTGTAATGAGCCCAAAGAATTCTGGAGGAAGTGGGCAGGATCTGGAGAGATCCTTTATAAAGGAGAAGCATATCTTTTTCGGTTCTACCAGGCCAGGAAGTCCAATGAATATAAGTAATACTGTAATGAGCCCAAAGAATTCTGGAGGAAGTGGGCAGGATATGAAGGGATCCTTAATAAATGGTAAGCATATAATTTTTCGGTACTACTAGTAAAACTGTAATGAGCCCAAAGATTTCTGGTATTATAATAACTAAAAGAAATAGTTAGTTTTGACTTTCGAATTGTGGTTTTTGACAACTTAGTATGGAATTCTAGAAAATTGTCGGTCTTTTGTTAATCACTTACTGCTACATAATCTTTTCTAACTATTTCGTTGTTGCTTAAAAATTTATGAATACTTAATGTGTGATGCGTTCTCCTAAAATAACTAAAAGAAATAGTCAGTTTTTACTTTTGAATTGTGGTTTTTGACAACTTAACATGGAATTCTAGAAAATTGTCGGTCTTTTGTTATTCACTTACAACACAGTCATTTCTAACTACTTTGTTGTTTTTTAAATAGTTATGAATACTTAATGTGTGATGCGTTCTCTTAAAATAACTAAAAGAAATAGTCAGTTTTGACTTTTGAATTGTGGTTTTTGACAACTTAACATGAAATTCTAGAAAATTGTCGGTCTTTCGTTAATCACTTACAACACAGTTATTTCTAACTATTTTGTTGTTGTTAAAATGGTTAGGAATTTTTGATGTGTGATGGGTTCTTTTAAAATAACTATAAGATAAAGTCAGTTTTGACTACCGAATTGTGGGAACATTAAATTTTTGAAAATTGGCGGGGCATCGTTAATCATTCGCTATCGTACATAGTCATTTTTAAATATTTCGTGTGAAATTTAACTATTAAAAACTAAGGACCTATGATTGAAAGCTGAAAAACGATTCTTCACTCATACAGTAAAATTCAAGAAAAAAGTGTAGAACGACTATTTAAAAATAATCATTTTTGACTACTTTTTATTTATTGGATTGCTTTTTCACTATGTTATAACTATTTTTTAGTATTATAGTGCATTTTTCCACTAATCTGTAGTTAAAAATAGTCATTTCGTAAATTTAGAGAGAATTTAGCAAAGATTATGCGATATTACCAAATGACTGTTGTAATAGTTATACAAATAACTATTTTTTTCCCTGAGTGTGAGTAGAGTTCGTGGATACTGGACCAAAAAATCCTTTGTGATTCAAATGGCCTCCAAGGGTCTAAAAACTCTAACAACTGGAAAAGTACGACAGTGCTTCAGTCCGTCTGTAACGGATTGCAAAATACCCTACCCTACCTGTGTAGGTAGGGTAGGGTATTTTTTACAAAAAAAAAGAAAATGCTAATATCTATAGCTTTTGTAACGCAATTTTTTGTTTAATTTCATATATTATGTTTATATTTATTGAAAAACAGTCATTTTAAGTTTAAATTCCTTAAAGAATGGGAGTGATCCAATGTAAAGGCCAGACTTTTTCTGCTACCTCAAAGCAATGTCACGTACCTTAAATCAGTGTGCTAGCACCATTGTTACATAGCTTAAATTTGGAAAACGTATTTTTTAAAATTAGTTATAGCCGCGCATACAGGCGGTCGTGTCTATAGCGAGCGTGTCTGTAGGCGGATTCAACCATTTTCAAACTTGATCTGGAGGACTAGACTTCCAGCCCACTCAACAACTTTCAGCTCTCTAGCTTAAAATTTAAGACCCAAAAGTTGTTTACATACGGACGGGCTGACGGACGGACGGACGCATACAGCTTAATCGATACTTTTACCGATCTCATTCATATCTCTTAAAGGTCTTAGGGGTCTACGGTGATTACTTCATTGCGTTACGAGCTATACATTAAACTTAAAATACCTACCCTGGGCTATGTATAGGGTATAAAAGGGTATAAAAAAAGTGAAATTTTTTGTACCATTTTGGATTAAAAGTATGTAATCATTTCCTACAATTTGTGAACTTGATTTGTGTATTGGCTCATTAAGGCCTAAAACTGGGCAAATATTTGCTGAGTTATGCAAAGTAAGCAGAAGTATGGAATGTACTAGAAGGTTTTTAATTTGTATAAATCCACGGGTGACAGGCTCGTACGGGACAGTTAAATTTTAAGCGTTGGCTTGTGAAAATCGATAGCAAAGTAAAAAGTGATTGAATTGAAATAAAGTGCTGAAATCTAAATAGCGAAGTTGAATTAAGTGCGATTTGAGTATTGATCGAATTGAATATTGAATATTGAATATATTGAATCTTGAATATTGTATATTTAATACTGAATATTGAATATTGTATATTAAATAAGTATTGTTTGATAAATAATATGTTTCAATGTGAAATTATAAAAGTGAAATTGAGTTTTATTCGACGAGCCACAGGCCCCCAAAATATAACATTGGTGTCAGAAATTGGGGATAATACTCAAAATTGTGTGGTCAATTATACAGTGGAAATTTTTCGGAACAGTGTTTGTGTGTCAAACAGTTTTTTTAAGTAGAATTTTCCGAGGTATTGTGCGTAAAAAGTGTCGATGACTAATACGGTTTATTTTTGCGGTGGAATTATCTAGAAATAGTTTTTGTAAACAGTGTCGGTGACTTATACTGATTTGATTGTTAAATTTTCAAGGAATTTAAAGTGTGCGATAAAGTTATAAATTACGAAGTTATATAAACAGTTTAGTTGTCGGTAATTTATTGGCTAGAGAATTTTCTGGAACAGATATTAAACATAAACTGATTGTGTTGTGAAAATTGTGTTAAGATAATTCGAAATGGGTCGCTCAATTGAACAATTGACAACATCTGAGTTGAAAGCAGAAGTAGGTAAAAGAAACCTCCAGATTTCGGAGCTTTAAAAGGACTTATTGCTCCGACTCCAGAATGCCATCAGAATGCCGGGGTAGAAACCCCGACACGATGCTGTTCGAAGTAAGTACAGAAAGTACAGCCGATGAAATGCCGGCTTGTATGAAGTTGCTTTTGGAGAAGTTCGAGAAGATGGAGAGAACCCAAAAGAGTGCTCTCGAAGAACAAAATAACCTTCTCGAAGGCAAATTCGAGAACTTGCAGAACGGCCAAAAAGAACCAAAGGCCACTCCCGAAAACAAGTTTGGCGAATAAAAGAATGAGCAAAAGAATTCATTCGAAATTCTCCAGAACCTACTAAGCGGGCAAAACGATGCGCTCGAAGACAAACTCGTTGCACAGAACGTCCTCTTTGAGAAAAGACTTCAAATAGTTCATGATAAATTTGAATCAAAACTGGGAAACTTGGAATTAAAGTTGGGCAAGCAAGTTGAAAATGTAGAACAGCAGTACGAATATCTGGCTAAGAAACTTGACAACGAAAAGAAGCAGAAGGTTCCGGAATATTCCAACAAAAGCCCACGACGGAAATAAATGCAGCTGCCTGCGTTCAATGGCTTAACATCGTGGCCGATTTAAAAGAGGCAATTTGAAGCTGCAGCGTTGAAAAACAACTGGAACAACGAAGATAAATCGATTGCTCTCACGCTTGCGCTCAGGATTATGATGCCATGGTAAAGGCCATCGAGATGAGATTTGGCGACGACTACATGCAGCAAGTTTGCCGGGTCCAGTTGCGCCGAAGAGTTCAGACAAGGGGGGAGACGATTCAACAGTTGCAAGCCGACATCGAGCGATTGGTGAAGTTGTCCTACCCCAGCAGCAGCAGGGAAATTATAAACGAGTTGGCGACCGATGGGCTTACTAATGCCATTGCGGAAAGAAAGCTACAAATGGCTGTAAGAATGGCAAGTAAGAACACATTCGCTGAAGCACTAGCATTCGCTCTAATAATGGAACCAGCAGACCAAGCTTCGCAAGGTAGCCATCTCATCAGGGAAATGGCTACGCTAGAATGCTCATGTCAACGCATCGGCATCGAAAGGTAAAACACGAACACCACTCGGGGACAAATGAGATGCTGGAATTGTAACAAGCTGGGATGACTAGATCGACAGTGCAGAGCTCCAGCTAGACAAGCGAGCTGGCCACATTGCGCTAAAAGAAGGCAAAATAAGTTGGAATAAAGTTGGACAAAGTTCAACCTGCTGGACAAGCTGGACGTCTAAGAACCAACTTCGCTAGGCAGAAGTTGGCTGAAGGAATCGATGCTTCCAGTAGCATCTTTTAAGTTTCGGAAACAAAACGCTGCAACAAGAGTCTTACAGTGGAGGCAATCATCGCCGACAGAAAATGTGTGGCCACTATCGACACAGGTGCGAAGGGATCTTATTCAGGCGGCCTGGCTTCATAACACCAGCTGCTACAGTTTGAAGACAGCTGCCAGGAGAAGCAGCTAGAGTATACGGGGAGGTGCGTCTATTCAGATACAACTAGAGGGATAGACCTTCTCACATGCATTCTTGGTAGCCAACATACGCTACGAATGCATCATTGGGGTGGACCCCATGAAGGCACTCGAGGTAATTCTAGACCTTCGAATGCAAGTGCTAAAGTATCAACCTTCGAAATCATAATGGTATACGGAAACGACCACTCTGTGAATCTTCGGGCGATAATAAGAAGCGATGTAAAATTTGCTACAAAAACGTTGATTTTACATTGAATCAACTTAGCCAGATCAGTGTTGATTTTACTCTGAAACGTAGTTGATTTACTATGCTTCATAGTTGCGAACAAAGTCGTAGTAATTTCAAAGGTGACCGCACTTATTTTAACGTTGAAACAACGTTGTCTTACATTTCGAAGTTTTTTCGTTGTAGATTCAACATTGAACAAAGTTATTTTTACATTAAAGCATCTTTATTAATAATTTAAAGTTGCATCAACGTTGATTCAACGTTGAAACGCTCTTGGTTTTACTACGAAACGCAGTTGATTCTACTATGTTCTGTAGTTGATTTTACTGCGGTTCGTAGATGATTCTACTGTGCTGCAAAGTAGTTTCAAAGTTAAACGCGCAATTCAACGTTGTTTCCAAGTTTGCTCAACGTTGCTTCAAAGTTGGTTCAACGTAGATTCAAAACTGAACGTATGACATTTTACGTTTGATATGTATTTTGGCACTCATTATCCATACTGAGCAATAGCCTGGTGAAGAGCTTTATAGCCTGATATTTGGAAGGTCGTATGTTCAAGCCTCAAGTCAAGTGCGTAACAATGACAATTTTCTTTACCATATAATCGTCACTTAGGTATATAATTATATGTAGAAATTGTAAAAATTTACTGTTAGCTGTTTCAGACACGAAGAAAATTTATAACAATATCCAGCTGACAGAGGGGAAGGCATAAATGAGACAATAGAAAAGAGGAGACTTTAATATACCAAGAAATAATTTTTTTTTCTTAAGTGTTTTAAACCTCCTTTATCTTATATATGACCCTTTCGGCTTGGCTTATATTATAACGATTTGGTCTCGTGGAGGGCCCTTCCGCTACCATGGTGGTAACTCAGGTTCAATTCCCAGCCGAGGAAAAATGATACTTTCTTTTTTGCATAAATACAAATGCGAAACAAAGTGTCGCATTTGTAGTATTTCAAAATTGAGAAATGTCAAATTTACTATGAAACGTAGTAAGATCAAAGGCTGCGATTGGTAGTTTCAAAGGTGAAAGCATTTGATTTGATGGTGAAAACTATTTGAATCAAAGTTTAACCGAAGTAATTTTTACGTTGAAGCAATTTTGAAGTTTGTTCAACTTTAATTTAAGGTTTTTCGTAGTTACACCCAAATCATACGAAAAATTACGAAAAACGTAAAATCAACGTGGTTTCCTTTGATTTTACGTTGCTTTTTCCCTGGGTGAAGAAGGTTTCAGCATCTGAAGCAGCGACTTTGCGAAGCACCGATACTAGCTTATCCATACGTGGCAACACATTTATTGTGGACGCAGACGCTATCAATGTAGGTGTTGGCGCAGTATTGTCGCAGCTACAAGACGGGCAGGAGAAAGTGGTACCATACTTCAGCAAAGTTCTAACCCGACCAGACGGAAATTACTGTGTTATCAGCCGAGAACTCCTTGATATAATACTGGTGGCAAAACACTTCCAGAAGTACCTGAGTGGCCAGAAGTTCATCTTGCGTACAGACCACGCCGCTCTCATATGGTTACTTCAGTTTAAAAACCCTGAGGGCCAAGTCGCAAGATGGATTGAGCAATTGCAGGCTTATGACTTTGAGATTCAACATCGCAAAGGAAGACTGCACTGCAACGCGGACGCATTATCCCAGAGACTATTTAAGCCCAATTGTAAGCATTGCGTGCGACAAGAAGAAAAGGACGAAGGTAACTAGAGCTCAACCTGCAGAAGGCTGGAGCACTGAGGTATGCGCAACAAGAGGATCGATGTGTGCTACAAGAGGATCTTGATATCGAGCCAATCCCTAAAGGCATACTGGGCGCAGTGGGACTCTCTCCATGTACAAGGCGATATTCTGCGTAGAAAATGGGAAACGCCAGATGGAAAGTCCTTTAAGATGCAGCTTGGGAAATGCACGATCGAACAGCTGGTGGGCACTTCAGTCAAGACCAGAGGTAAATTGCACCAGTATAACGTGGGTGCTCCCTTTGAAAGGATCGCAGGACCGTTTCCGGAAACTGTAAACGGTAATCGTTAGATCCTTGTAATTGCCGACTACTACAGCAAGTTGCCCGAGGCATTTGCAATCCCAAATCAAGAAGCAAAAACCGTTGTCGACCAGTGGACCAATGGGTGTGCAGGTTCAGAGTACCAAGGGAATTACGTTCCGACCAAATGAAGATACGAGTTACAGACATTCCAGGAAGTATGCGCAGCAATCGGACTACAGAAGACACGAACCACACCCCTTCACCTACAATCAGATGGAATGGTGGAACGATTGAACGAGATACTGAAGGTTGAAGGAGCATCTTTACAAAGTAGTGGACGAGAATCAACGAGTTTGGGAACGGCGAATACCTTTATTCGTCATAGCTTACCAAAACGCTATTCATAGCACAACTGGATACACTCCATCTGAAGTTTTATTTGGACGAACTGCCCGGCTACCCAGTGAGCTCAAGATTCGGATTTCCCATCGAAGACTCAACATGCGAGTGGACCTTAGAGAAAGGATTAATGTCACACACCAGAGGACCAGAACCAATATAAAAGTTGCAAGCGACCACATGAAGACCAGGTACGATACGCGAGTAACAGCACCCGAGTTCAACGAGGGACATCTGGTATGGCTCTATAACCCGCAAAAAGCAAGGAAAGATCGCTTAAGCTTCAGCGGGACTGGGAAGGCCCATATCAAGTTGTAACGCGAATACATGATGTCGACTTCCGAATCCAGCGAGGACCAACAGCGAAGATGAAAGTTGTACGTGTTGATCGCCTACATCGCTACCATGGACGCAATTATGACGTGACTTGTTCGAGACGAACAAAACTTATTGTGGTGCAATAAGCATCGGGCAAACAGTAAAAAATCTCCCCTTTATTTACTACACTGCAATGGCAGCATTTATTAACTCGTATATATACAGATGACGTTCCCCAACTCTGCGAGGGTCTGACAAGCCCTCCGAGAGTATCATTTGTATTGAAAACCATGTCAGTGCCGTTCGGATTCGGCAAAAAATTGTAGGTCCCAATGTATGTGAAGAAATTGACACACACGACATACAGCATACATTGTTGAGAAGTTGGCCCTGGTTCTCTATTTTTATATATTTATATCTTTGTACAGATCTAATGCATATATCTTCTTAAAATTGAATTCGAAATATTGTATAAATATTATACGAGAAAAAAATTAGTTATCGAGATGCGCTTGGAAAAATGCTATAAAGACTGAAATCGTCATTAAAGGAAAATAAAAACAAAGTCGCAAATGTAGTAAACAATATTTTATATGCAAATTAAGCAATAATTCTACGCTATGTCTTCAAAAAAGCCGACTCGGATCACCGGATCACTCCGTGTATGACGGTCTTTTTATACCCCATCCCATAGGATAGGAGTTTATTAAGTTTGATTCATAGTTTGTAGCATAGAGAAATTATCACCGTAGACCCCCAAGACCTTAAGGGCAAATGATCGAGACCGAAATGTAAGTCGAATGAGCCACGTCCGTCCGTCCGTTTGTCGTTAGTTTTCAGGCCTTAAATTTTGAGCTAAGAACTTGAAACTTGATATCTGTTCTTTCTAGGTCCCGAAGACGTATAAGTGTAAAAGTTTTTTAAATCCGCCCACTGACACGCACACTTTGCTTATTAGCATGAAAAATCAAAGTTGTCGCAGGAAGCTGAAATTTTGTATGCGATATCCTCGTTTAAGTGTATTGTGATTGGCATTTAACAAAAGGGAAGACCGCGCCCCTTTCTTTCATATATCCCGAAGCAGTTCAAGTGTAAAATTTTTTAAAATCCGCCTACTGACACGCCCATTTTACTTATTAGCGTGAAAAATCAAAGTTGTCTCAGGAGGCTGAAATTTGGTATGCGATAGCCTCGTTTAAGTGTATTGTGATTGGCATTTAAAAAAAAGGGAAGACCGTGCCCCTTGTAGGCGTGGTCATACTTAATATACATTCTAATAAACGGTTTTTATTTGATATATTTCCTTTAAATCCAAAATACTTGCACTATAAAAAGTTCAAATATGTGCGTAAGCTATCAACTCAAGTGAATAAATTTGCCATGCCCACTTTTGGGGGCGTTATTAAGTGTAAAAGAAATTTTTAATATGAAAATGCAATCAACATGTGTATACCACTTCTGATAAAAAATATAAACAAAAATACGATGTTATTGAGAAGGGGTGGATGCCACGCCCCTTTCTTAGGGAGAAGATTCTTAACTGAGAAATTCTAAATACAACTGAAGTTAAATGAAACTGAGATTTAACATCCAAGATTTATGACATAATTCGGAGCATGACAGTGGTTAATTGGGATGGGGTATCCAACGATTCGCCTAAGCGGATTGTAACCCTCCCACTAGTTTTTTGATAGCTTTGCATTGTACTAATAAATGGTGCATATCTAAGGTAACATTACATGATTGACAAATGGGAGGGTTAACCTTTCTAAACAGATATTGATGAGTGGCTGAAGTGTGTCCCATTCGTAGTCGCACGCAGTTGGAGATCTTCAATTTGGCAATATTCGTTGGGAACGATCTGAGATCTGTCGGTTGGGTGAGACCTGTTTGGATTGAATTTTTTGTAGTGATGTCGGTATAAACTCCAATCGTTGAGTAGCTTTTGTTGTTGGGTCCGATGCATAAGTTTTTTGAGGTCTAATTTACTGAAGATGTTAAATAAATAAACGGGAGCGTTTTTGGCAGCATTCGTAACAGCATCAGCCTGTTTGTTGCCTTGGATACCAGCTTGCCCAGGCATCCACATCAGCTTCAATCTGCCTTCAGATTTAATTATATTGTCACGTATATCATAATGGCTTTAAGTACCGAGAGGCTGTCGGTCCAGATAACATATTTTCCGCGTAGCTTATTAACTGTTTTTGTAGCTTTTAGGATGGCAAAAGTTTCTGCAGTGAATATTGAACCCACTTCTGGTAGGATTCCAATATCAAGTATGTACCCGTCTTCAAGTAGTACGGCGAAAGAAGTCGATTCCACGGCTTTCGAGGCATCGGAAAATTTTAGTTTCCATCCATATGATTTTAAATCGAATGATAGACCAGAGAACAAGCTACGATATGTAACGATGTCAGTAGTTGTTTTCATGTACTCAGAGAGCGTCATAATGATGTTATCAGGTTTCAAAAACCAGGGCGGGATATTTGTGGCGGTTTTACCAGGATGTATTTTACCAAGATTTACTTGCTTGGCTTGTTGAAGAATGATTGCTATTGTTGATGGAATTCGTCTTCTTGTTTTTTGGGATACCGATTGTTTGATATCTTTGTCGATAACAGATGCTTTCGAGAAGGTAAGTTTGGAAAGGAGTTTAGCCAAAATTGCATCTCTTCGTTCTTCTATACTGGGAAGCCCGGCTTCCACGAGAATGTTTTTTATTGGTGTTGTGCGAAAGGCGTTAATGCTTCTTCTAACTGCGTGATGATATAAGGGCTTAATGATATTCAGCTTTGATTTTGGGCAGTAACCTTAGATATACAAGCCATAGCTAATTTTACTAAGAACTAACATACTGCAAACATTAGAAAGATTGTTGATATCTACACTGCTCTTTTTGCTAGCTAGGTAGCTTACAATATTGGTCCTCGCAACTAAGGATTTCTTAAGTTCTAGACAATGGTGCTTCCAATTATATTTGTTATTAAAAACTAATCCTAAAATACTAAAATTACTAACATTTTCAATGTGCATAGTATTAAAGCTTAGATTTAATTGAGGACAGAGACGTTTGGGACAAACATGCAGGGTCTTACATTTCTGAATGGTTAGGTTTGCGCCAGATATGGCAGACCATTCCAAAATATCGTTTAAGACTTCCTTAAACAAGTTGCAAGTTATGTTGAGATCAAGAGTCTTGCATAGGATGTACACATCGTCTGCATATAAACAATGATCTAAAAGTTTGTGCTTTGTTAAGATGTTGCTAATGTCATCGAAGGCAATGATAAAAAGCACAACAGATAACGGAGAGCCTTGGGGAATTCCATTATGTAGGTCATATACTGACGAATAGATGTTGTTTGATTTAACGTAAAACTTTCGATTAGTCAAAAATGATTTCACGTATCCATAAATCCTAGGTCCAACACCCCACTTATTAAGTTTATTAAGAATGATATGGATACCAATTCTATCAAAGGCTTTTTGGAAATCTAACGAGAGAATCGAAACGTGGTTTCTAGCAGACAGCGCTTTGAATATGTGGTGGTCAATACGGAGGAGAGCGTCGATGCAACCACGAATGGGTTTGAAGGCTACTTGATTCAGCGCAATGACTTTCTTTCTTTCAGTAAACCAGAGGAGGCGTTTAGCTATAATTTTTTCTAGTATTTTTGACATGCACGATATGAGGGAAATTGGGTGGTACCCGTCGATTACCGTCTTGTCTTTTTTTGGTTAAAGAATTTGAGGAACGTTACCAGTGTCAAGGATGTTGTTATAAAGTTTGATTAATCGCTCTTTTACTGCACGTGATAAGTATTTAAAGATTGGATATAATACCTTATCTCTGCTGGGTGTTTTACCCTTCATTTCCCCTAGACATGCTTCAAACTCAATGTAACCAATATGTTGCTCTATATGTCGAGCACTTGCACTACTGGAATACTGTTCGGAAGAATTACTAAGACAGAGTGTTTTGTTGTGGTTGAACATGAGGGAAAAATTAGAGTCTTCTGAGTATTTTGACCAAGAGTGGGCAAAATAATTACAAATTTCTCGTGAATCGTATATCTGGCCTGTTGGTGTCTTGACGACGCGAATATTAAGCGATGAAGCGTGACCTGTCAGGCACCGAATGTTTTACCAAATCTTAGTTGGTGCAAAATTGGGGTTGATGGTCGCTGTAAAAATGGCAAAGCTTTTCGATTTGCTCTCTTTAAGGGATCTACGGAAGAGTGCGTTTGATTTTTTGTATTTTATGAGGTTAACTTGACTCGGGTTCTTTTGAAATATTTTTAAGGTAGGTATACTTGGTATCTTGTCTTTACGTAAAGCCGATTGTTCGGGATTCCACCATGGTACAACACGTTTTGAAAATATAGGCTTTGTTTGTGGTATAGACGCATTTTCAGTATATCTGATTGCCTTGAGTATTAAAGCAGCCTCTTTGTTGGTGTTACACGTGAAGTTCTCATCTGATAAGAACTCGGTGACTTTGGCCCTGAAATTCAATCAGTTTACCATGTCTGTTTTGAATTTTGGGGTTAGGGGGTTAGGTGAGATGGCATAACCTGTATTTATAGAAACTAGAATGGGAAAATGATCACTGTTGTGAAGATCATCAATTCTTTTCCAATATGTTATTGAAAGAAGTTCCGGTGAACAGAGGGTAATGTCTATATGGGTAAGTGAATTGTGCGTCGAGAGGTGTGTTGGAGTGCCGTCATTTAAAATTGAGAGATTATGGTTTAGAATAAAGTCTTCCCAAATAACGCCATTTTTGTTTGTAGAGGGGAAACCCCAAAGAACACTGATATCTGCTTGCTTATCATTTGCTGTCATTTTTGTGGATTACTTGTCCAGATTGAGGGTATAGGTTAATTAAAGTTACTTTGAATAAGCCTTCCAATTTTATTGCGGAATAATACTCCTAATCAAAATGCCTGTGCCTTGTTTTGATTTCGTGTTGGAAGGAAAGTTAACGAAGTAGCCTAGAAAAGGTTTTGGGGTTAACGGGGTGTGTTTGTATGGGCAATGTGTCTCTTGCAGAGATACTATACAGGGGTTGTGTTGTTTTATTAGGATATTAAGCTCATCGTTATTATTTACAAAACCTTTTATATTCCACTGTTGAAAATCGGAGATCTGTAGTCCTGGAGGATGGCGTACACAAACTGAAGCAGTAGAAGTTTGACCGCTGTTGTGTTGGTTGAAATTGTTGAAGTGTCTTTTAATTTTTTGTGTTGAGGTATAATGTGTGCTTGAGTGGGGAAAAATATTGTTTTTAAAATTTCGTTGATATGCTGATACGCTGAGCGGATGTTGAAGCACCCAAGCTCGCCATTGAGCTTGATTGATCAATTCCCGAACAGCAGAGTCATTGGTTTGGATATTATTTTTGTTATGATATGTTGTCATCCTCTACGTCAGAGGATTGCATAAAAAAAAATTATTATTATTGCTAATAAGCGGTCATGGGAGATTGAGCAGCGCTGTCGATGTACAGGTTTAGAACATTTAATGATTCTGCTTGGAGTAACGGATTTGAGTTCGGCGTAGCTCCGGATGCTGTGAGTGAATTAGAGATCGGATTGCTGAGCGATGGTGTGTCGCCTAAGCTCTCGTTGTTTGGATTCAAGTTCATAAGGGATTTTTCTGTATGCTTGACTATGTTGGTTACTTGAGAGGCTTGTGGTGATTTTTATTCAGAAGTTAGTCTTTTTTGGGATTGCAAATTTGTTGTGTCGTTATGCAATTCACACATGTGGCTGACCGCTTACACCATTTGAGAGTGTGACCCAGAACCTGACACTTTTTACACCGCATCGGGTTGGGAATATATTGGGTTGTCGCAGGAAGCTGAAATTTGATATGCGATATCCCCGCTTAAGAGTATTGTGTTTGGCATTTAAAAAAGTGTGAAGACCGCCTCCTTGTAGGCGTGGTCTTGCTTAATATTCATGCTAATAAACGGTTTTTATTTGATATATTTGCTTTAAATCAAAAAAAACTTACACTGTAAAATGTTCAAATATGTGCGTAAACTATCAACTCAAGTGAATAAATTTTCGCCACGCCCACTTTTGGGGGCGTTTTTAAGTATAAAAGAAATTTTTAATATGACAATGCAATCAACGCGTGTATACAACTACTGATAAAAAATATAAACAAAAATACGATGTTATTGAGAAGGGGTGGATGCCACGCCCCTTTCTTAGGGAGAAGATTCTTAACTGAGAAATTCTAAATACAATTGAAGTTAAATGAAACTGAAATTTAACATCCAAGATTTATGACATAATTCGGAGCATGACAGTGGTCAATTGGGGTGGGGTATCCAACGATTCGCCTAAGCGGATTGTAACCCTCCCACTAAGTTATACCCCATCCCATAGGATAGAAGGTATATTAAGTTTGATTCATAGTTTGTAACATATAGAAATTATCACCGTACGACCTTGAGAACATAATGATCAAGACCAAATTGTAAGTCGAATGAGCCATGTCCGTCCGTCTGTCGGTAGTTTTTAGGCCTTAAATTTTGAGCTAGGAACTTGAAACTTGATATCTGTTGTTTCTAGGTCCCGAAGCAGTATAAGTTTGAAATCCGCCCACTGACACGCCAACTTTTCTTATTAGCATGAAAAATCATAGTTGTCCTCGCTTAAGTATATTGTGGCATTTAAAAAAAACGAAAACCGCCCAATTGTAGGCGTGGTCATTTTTAATATGCATTCTAATACACGGTTTTTATTTGATATATTTGCTTTAAATCCAAAAAACTTGCACTATAAAATCTTCAGATATGCACTTAAGCTATCAGCTCAATTGAATAAATTCTTGCCACGCGCGCCTTTGGAGCGTTTTACAGTTAAAAAAAAACATTTTTTATTATAAAACTGCGATCACCACGTGTCCTTATCACATAAAAAATATGTTATTGAAAAGAGGTTGATACCACGGCCCTTTTTTAAGAAAGAAAATTCTTAACTGGCACATATTAACACAATTAAACTAAACTAGTAAAGAAGCCTGTCGTACGACAGGAACAACGCAGCACACACCGATTAAAATAAAAACTAGTGGGAGTGTTACAATCCCCATCCCAATTGACCACTGTCGAGCTCTAAATTTTGTCATAAATCTTGGTTGTTAAATTTCAGTTAAGAATCTTCTCCCTAAGAAAGGGGCGTGGCATCCACCCCTTCTCAACAACATCGTATTTTTGTGTATATTTTTTATCAGAAGTGGTATACACGTGGTGATTGCATTTTCATATTAAAAATTTGGTTTATACTTCAAAACGCCCCCAAAAATGGGCGTGTCGAAATTCTAAATACAATTGAAGTTAAATGAAACTGAAATTTAACAACCAAGATTTATGACACAATTCGGATCTTGACAGTGGTCAATTGGGATGGGGTATCCAACGATTCGCTTAAGCGGATTGTTTCACTATGCTTCACTTTTATGGAAGAAGCTCCATTATCGGTATCACAAAGTAGAAGAATATAGTTTTCTGGTACTAGTTATATACCAGAGTTCCTAATCTGGTGAACCCAAAGAATTCTGGAGGAAGTGGGCAGGAGCTGGAGTGATCCTTTATAAAAGGGAAGAATATCATTTTTCGGTTCTACCAGGTCAGGAACTCCAATGAACCCAAGTTATACTGTAATGAGCCCAAAGAATTTCGGTGGAAATGGGCAGGATCTGGAGAGATCCTTTATAGAGGGGAAGCATATCTTTTTCGGTTCTACCAGGCCAGGAAGTCGAATGAATATAAGTAATACTGTAATGAGCCCAAAGAATTCTGGAGGAAGTGGGCAGGAGGTGGAGAGATCCTTTGTAAACGGGAAGCATGCCTATCATTTTTTGGTTCTACCAGGCCAGGAACTCCAAGTTACCCAAGTTTTACTGTAATGAGCCCAAAGAATTCTGGAGGAAGTAGGCAGGATCTGAAGGGATACTTAATAAATGGTAAGCTTATAATTTTTCGGTACTACCAGGCCAGGTACTCTAATGAACCAAAATAATACTGTAATGAGCCCAAAGATTTCTGGAGGAAGTGGGCAGGAGCTGGAGAGATCCTTTATAAGGAGGAACCATGTCTTTTTTCGGTTCTACCAGGCCAGGAACTCCAATGAACCCAAGTAATACTGTAATGAGCCCAAAGAATTCTGGAGAAAGTGGGCAGGAGCTGGAGGGATCCTTTATAAAGGGGAAGCATATAATTTTTCGGTTCTACCAGGCCAGAATCTCCAATGAGCCTAATTAATACTGTAATGAGCCCAAAGAATTCTGGAGGAAGTGGGCAGGAGCTGCAGAGATCCTTTATAAAGGGGAAGCATATCATTTTTCGGTTCTACCAGGCCAGGAACTCCAATGAACCCAAGTAATACCGTAATAAGCCCAAAGAATTCGGGGGGAAGTGGGCAAGAGCTGGAAGGATCCTTTAAAAAGGAGAAGCATATCATTTTTCGATACTACCATATTAGGATCTCCAATGATCCCAAAGAATTCTGGAGGAAGTGGGCAGGAGCTAGAGAGATCATTTATAAAGGGGAAGCATATCATTTTCGGTTCTGCCAGACCAGGAACTCCTATGAACCCAAGTAATACTGTGAGCCCAAAGAATTCTGGAGGAAGTGGGCAGGATCTGGAGACATCCTTTATATACGGGAAGCATATCATTCTTCGGTACTACCAGGCCAGGAACTCCAATGAACCCAAGTAATATTGTTATGAGCCCAAAGAATTCTGGAGAAAGTGGGCAGGAGCTGGAGGGATCCTTTATAAAGGGGAAGCATATAATTTTTCGGTTCTACCAGGCCAGAATCTCCAATGAACCTAATTAATACTGTAATGAGCCCAAAGAATTCTGGAGGAAGTGGGCAGGAGCTGCAGAGATCCTTTATAAAGAGGAAGCATATCATTTTTCGGTTCTACCAGGCCAGGAACTCCAATGAACCCAAGTAATACCGTAATAAGCCCAAAGAATTCTGGGGGAAGTGGGCAAGAGCTGGAAGGATCCTTTAAAAAGGAGAAGCATATCATTTTTCGATACTACCATATTAGGATCTCCAATGATCCCAAAGAATTCTGGAGGAAGTGGGCAGGAGCTAGAGAGATCATTTATAAAGGGGAAGCATATCATTTTCGGTTCTGCCAGACCAGGAACTCCTATGAACCCAAGTAATACTGTGAGCCCAAAGAATTCTGGAGGAAGTGGGCAGGATCTGGATACATCCTTTATATACGGGAAGCATATCATTCTTCGGTACTACCAGGCCAGGAACTCCAATGAACCCAAGTAATACTGTTATGAGCCCAAAGAATTCTGGAGGAAGTGGGCAGGAGTTGGAGGAATTCTTTGAAGGTGAAGCATTCCGTTTTTCGGTACTAAAATGTTAAAAGCCCCAATGAACCCAAAGAAATAAAAACATTGCGGAATTTATTTAAAAAAAAAAATTGACTGCCCCTCGACCCGATTTGAACTCAGAACCAACGAAACGCGAGCTGAATACTCTCCCAATGAGCTACAGAGTCACACGCACATAGCGCTTTATTATACATATAGAGGATAGAAACTGAAATTTAACGACCAAGATTTTTTACGCATTTTGGAGCTTGACAGTGGTCAATCGGGATGGGGTATCCAACGATTCGCCTAAGCGGATTGTGACCCTCCCACTATTTTTAGCTATGTTAGAAGGAAAAAAATCTATTTTTCTTGAGGTGTTTTTATTTTTTTTTTTATTAACATATTTTGACAACACTTCAATAATCACGCTATTTCATCTGTGGATGATCTGTGCTCACAAGCTCTTATGTTTTTCATCATCTCCCACTTAGAACAGATTTGTGTACAATTTGGATATCAGGATTTATTTTTTCGAAAAAATTGATGCAGCACACCACACACCAAAACGTCGCTAAGTAAACCAAACAACGCTTTATTGCCTTCAAAATAGTTGCATTAGTGCAGAGTACAGACATTTATTGTTTATACACATTATTTTTTCCCAGACAAATTCAGCATCTTCCGCGTTCTTTTTGGCGAGTAACCCAAAAAACATTAGCAATTGAAATCCTATGCACTATTTGGCGTATACTAACTGTATTCATATGGACTGAAACATATTTTAAGTGAAAATCGGATGTTTTTCTCTCATTTTGTTTCTATTATTTTTTAACTACTTAGATATATGTAGACATATGTAGATATATATGAATTATAATCTTAGGGCGTTCTTCTTCGTACAGGGTTCCAAACCCATGGACCCTGATTCACAGTTGCTTTCCATTTTCTATGATCCTGGCAACGCTGCTTCCAACTATCCTGACCAAGTGCTCTGGCATCCGCGATAGCTTAGTCCTTTAAACGGATGTTCGGTCTTCCTGGTCATCTCGAGCCTAAGGAATTGGATTCGAAGACTCTCTTGACTGGTGAGCGTCTTCGTTTATCTTCTTCTTAATTCGCCCTTCTCAGGACCATAAATTCGCCATAGAATTTTTCTCTCGACAGAGACAAATACAATTTTTCCTTCTCTGCTTATCGTCTAGCACTCAGCTATGGCGATGGCAGAACTGTCATAATAATAATAAGACTTTTGTAGTGTGTAATAACTTGTGACAACAGAAGTGCAACGACATGACTTATTGTCAAATCCAAACATTTTTAAAACAAATGCAAATACCAAAGAAATATGTATTTTTTATATTTTTGTGACAAATTTTTGACAGAAATGTTTTTTAACAAAAATATTAAATAATATAACGATACAGAAAGTATATAAATTAAAATAAAAATGGAAATGTACTGCGATACCATTAGAAATATATCAATCCCTATAATACATCTAATCCTATTTTAGTTCTAGAACAAAACAGATAAGGACGACAGATTGCTATTCTCCCCAGAGACACCTATTCGCTGAATGACATTGAAGTTCCCTTCCTACTATTTCAGTATGTCATGCAAAGCTGGGAACACATATCGTTGCCACATTGTTAATGCAGCGGGAGCACCTTGTGAGCCAACGAGGTAAAATAGGATCTGTGCACAGGTTAAATAGCGATTATCTCCAACTAGTCCGAATGGGTCGTGCACTAATGGTGGAGGATAAAATTACTTCACTATATTCACACGGAGCCTCATGGCGGCGGTGAGTCCTTTTGTTTTGCCATCAATTTGCTCTCATTATTTGCACCATCAGTTCGATCGTTCCTAACGGTGCCGTCATTAGCAGGCGCAGGCTGATGTTCAGTAGGTGTGTCATGAGTCATAGTTGGTGTCGATGGTATCGGAGACATCCCTAATCCCGTAGTTATCAACATTTGGTTCTCGTTAGGGCCATTAATGCATGGGGCATCTTTTGGTGGGTTCACTGATAAATCACCTGCTTGGAGCACTTCCATTTTGTTGGCGTAGTTGCGTGTGAAATCGTCAGCGTTCAGAAGAATGGGAGCCGGGGGCACCGCAGTTTCATTAGCCTTAAAATGTAGGACAAAAAAAATTAAAATTATATCGAGAAACGAAAAAACTTACAGCCATTCGCGGTTGCTGACTTAGGGGACTTGGCGCAAAGTATTGGTATCCTGGGCCGATAGAGGGTGCAAAGTAACCACGAACTGAATACTTGTGCTCCACGGGAATATCAACGTTTGAAATGGGCTTGTTGAATGTGCGGTAGACAATTTTAGCAGCGACAAGTTTCCTCACAAGTTCATCTGCATCCTTACTAAGTCGATTATTGGAATCTAATTCTTCGCTGCAATGCGATATTAACTGAAAGAAAAAAATATTAGGGTGCCAGGGATTAGTGGTATACACATTTTTCACGAACGATAATGAAATTGGATAATGAAAATGATGGCACAATTTCTTTTTGTTAAATTCTCGGTTTTCACTGAAAAGGGTTTAAGTGTCACCGGAATCCCAATAGCAATAAAAAAAAACTTTTAGGCTCGAAAAGATTATAAAAGTCCCGAGAAGAACTGACACGTAATTAGAAAATAATGTTGACCTATATCACTCTGACAGTGATAGGTTAATCTCTTTCAGCTTTTCTTTCGTTTGCTATCTTATAAAGTGCGATTAAAATTAAAACTGATTTGAAAATAAGGATTAAGCTTTCAAAACATTAGTGACGATTAGTAAAGAAAAATGGACAAGGCAACATGTGTGGTTCTTTTTCCTTTAAGAGGAAACTGAATAATTGCATGTCTTGCATGTTTTTTTTTAGATTTTGCCTTGAAGATCAAATGCAAGTGCATAAAAGACCTTCAAGTATGAAGTCATACGCAGAAGGCTTAGCGTATAATTATGTATTGCTTAATTTGTACAAAATATATGTGTATCTACGACTCAATACTTATTTTTCATTTACTATCCAATGTATATTTATTTAAATGTATAGTTTGTAACACAATGAAATAACCACCGTAGACACCTAAAACTTTTAAGAGATATGATCGAGAGACAAGTGAATTAGTTAAGCCACGTCCGTCCGTCTATGTGTGCAGCTTTAAGGAGGTCAAAATCAAGCTTAAAGAGCTGAAACTTGGGGCACGGCTTGGTTCTAATGTAGCACAGAAAAAGTGTTAAAATTAGTTGAACTCGCCAACGGCCACGCCCAAAATTGGCGTCAATGTGAGACAACCTTCAATTTAAAAGTTTTTTTCAAAATGCCTGGAAGATATACAAGTCGTAGGAACTTAACTTTTCTTGCAGAACAAAAGTGGCCAGAAGCCTTTAGTTTAAAAAAAAATAGACCGCCCACACCTTCAACCCTGCCCACTTTTTACATGTTAAAATGCCGGAAAAGCCCGAAATGCAATGCTCGAAAATATAAATGTCAATATTCTGTTTGTTTTTAACGGTATACAATAGTAAAATTTTGATTCGCGAAATCGTCATATTTACTAAACAAAAGTACCTAACGGTGTAACCACTGATCAAATGGAGTTGGCACTACCCTCACAATTGTGCCCCTTTTTTAACTGCCACTTTATTTCAACATTACGAAAAGTTAAAAGGGTAATTTTTACTTGCAACTGTGTAGTTTCAAGTGCAAAGTATAGTCGCAGCACGTAACATTGGATTATGAATTCTTTCTTGTGAAAACCTTCATACTTACAGACGGGCGAACGGCTGGACGTGGCTTAATCAATTAACCTGTCGGTCTTGATCATATCACTCATTAAAGGTCTTAGGGTCTACGGTGGTTATTTTGCGGTGTTACAAACTATACTTCAAACTTAATATACCCTGGATATGCTATAAAAATCACTTATTTATAGCCACTATCGATTCTCCTGTCGGTCTCATTCATATCACTAAAAGGTCGGTCACTAAAAACGGTGATTATTTCACTGCGTTAAGCTTATGTAAATTAAGCTTAATATTCCCTTAACAACGAACGACAACTACAAAGACCAAGAAAAGAGACTTTGATAGCGACGTAGGGCGAAGCCGCACGAACTAACGGTTTTTAGTAGGTGCATTCACTGGAAAGCAACCTATCTAACGCAATTAATACTACGGAAGCGTAAACTACTTGTTAAGTTAACGAAGCTGTAGGCAAGAGGAATTATTAGAGGGCCAATATTTACTACCATAACGTCCATCTAGTCCATCGCCTCCGTCCATCCTAGTATTCAAACACAAAAAAAACTGTTAAAGTTATTGTAGTTTAACAGTTAAAGTTAAAACAAAGTCAAAAAAAAAACTGTTAAAGTTACAAGTTTCCCATATGTCCAAGTGGAATTTCTTTTTTATTTTTACGCTAATATAAGTGTTTGAGTGTCCTTATTACGAATTTTTTATTCAAAATTGTCGGTCTCATTTAGTTGAAAAGCTATAGCTATTCAAATTTTCAATTTTTCCACACAAAGCTCCACATCTTAGACTTAAAATTTCTGCCTAAGAATATGCAAAGGAAATTTGACAAGTTTCTCTAAAAAAAAGACTCTTTTTGAACTTTTATTGCCTATAACTTCTAAACTTATCGAGACCGACAAATTTTAATAGCATATTCGGAATCAGGAGGACACCCAAATCCATATATTAGAATGAAAAATCCAACAAATTCCACTTGGCCCTACGGTAAACCTATGCCGAGCTATATTCCTGCTGTATAACCACGACATTCAGTTTGTGGTCATGAAACATAGCTAGGGAAAATATTTTGATTACATTACTTTTCAATTAAAAAATTGAATCAAGTACAAAATAATTGGATTCTCATATTTTTTCACATCTAAAATTAAATGAAATAATAAATGAAAATATAATGGTCACCTGCACGTTCGGTACGAGAACGAATCTGGTTGCCTAGAGGATTTTTAATCCAATATTTCATTGGGTATCCAACATTGCCAGTTGTATTGTTAAGGTTTGTACGAATGCAATAAAAAATCAATTGCCACACGCTTGGACAAATTGCAAAGCGAGTTATTGTAAATCAAAAGAAATAGGTAACTGATTTATGATTATTTACTGTACGGGTAATTTACCCGGGTTGCCTTGGGTGATAACCACTGAATGAACCTTACCTATGTTTCCTGCTAAAGCAAAAACAAATATGCTCATTATGACCCAATTATCACCGGGATTAGACACCGATTAATAAACATTCTATGTTTATCTTAAAAATAATAGAAGTATAAAATATTTGACCAGAAACACAAGAAGACTTACCAGCTTTTTAATGGACTCGCGACTTTCGGACAACGCCTGAAGCACATAGTTTGTATCTCGTTCTTCCTCATTTTCATCGTAATTATAGTTCGAATCCATTAGGTACTCACTGAATCTTAACTGACTGACTTCCAGTCCTTCACGACTTTCGAAACGCTAAATAAATCGATTATGTTTTCGTAATATTAAATCAAATCTTTTTCATCAAATGTGGCATCCATACTTGACTCAGAATAGTTTCTTCATCATCATCATCATTGTTATTTCCTTCGGTGTGCATGTACCGGCTAAATGGTTTCCACCCACCACCAGCACCACCGTTACCATCTTCGCCGCTACTATCTTCTGACATATCATGCTGCAACAAGGAGCAGTGCCATTCGGTGCTTGCAACCAATAAGTCCTCTTCTGTAGGCGTAAAGCACTTGCAGCAAAAAATAAATGGCAGTACTAAAAAGAACACTTTGTTGATAAAAAATCGTCGGCATCTGCAATCGAAAGAAGAACGAAGAAGGAAAAGTGAAAGTTGATAATAGTGGCGTCGAACAAAGGAGCTTATCGAACCATGACATCACTACGCGTAATGACCAGTTCATTTCGAAACTCGTTTTTTATCGAAGACCACAGTGCAGCACAGCGACATGTAAATAACCCACCTGCTGGAATAATCATACTTTTGAAGCGGTTGGATGTAATCATAGCCGCATCTATCGATGCTTCGCACACCAACTGCTCCCAGGAAGGCCTTCAAGAATCCTGCAATAAGAAAGTGTCTTAATAAAATCGCCAACCGTATAAAATAAGAAGGTCAGGGCCAGTCGTGTTAATCGCTTGTACTGAGCAAAAACCAAAGATTTAGCAACTACACAGAATAACTATAGTAGCAATACTCAACCTAGAAACAACATGAACAGGAACAAGGTAAGAGCATAGTTGTTCATTCGCCTCCAGAACCAACGCCACCCTGTTAGCGTGGATCTGAGCTCAGCACCTTCACCCTCAATGAATCCGGCCGCATAGTCCTCGTACTCGCCGAGCTTGTGACACATATTGTAGTCGTCGTGTGATATCAGGCTCTGTATGCAGTGGCAATCACAGTCCCAGATGCACAGGCAACGTGCCGTGGGCTCAACTATAAATGTTCGTTCTGAAATTACTTTTTTATCGGGTGACTTTACTTCAACTGAAAGGATAAGGAAAAACAATATGACAAGAGCTCTCTCGGTATGAATATACGAGGTGCGAGAAAATAAAGTGAGTGTATGTCAGGGGTTATGAATGTTACGATGTTCCATGAGGTGGATTGTGGATATGGCGACAATATTGATTGTAATAAAGCCTTTGCCGCTAACCCCAAGCCATAGTCACTCACTGTTATATTGAACGTATTTTATTTGAAAATCATACCTACCTGCGACTTATATTTTATGGCATTAACCCTACCAAAAAAAACACGTTTTCAGTTACTGGTAGCCACAGGCCAGTAGTACTTTATTATACACTTTAATTAATTACAAATGTTAATCTAGAGTAATCCGCCGTCTTCAGCGTCGCTGCAGTTACTTTTCGATTAATATCGTAGTACTGGGCACCGATCGTTTAGCGGTGCCCTTCCTATATAGGCTCTTTCTGCTGATGTTACCAATTTGGGTTTGTTTACCTGACCTACTTGTGTCAGTTGTTTGTCGTACGTTGTTATTGCTGATGTTGCTGCTGTTGGTTCAATTACCTGACCTGTTGGTGTTGTCAGTTAATTGTTGTATGTTGTTATTGCTGATGTTGCAATTGTTTGTTGGTTGGTCGATGCACTTGCATACGTTACTCCTCCTCGGTTTGAAAAAAATGTCTCCTGACATTTGCCATTCATTTCTTTTACATTATATGTTATACATTTTATTATAAACATATGCAATGCTAATCGTTGTTACAATAATTATTACAATCATTGTTAAATTTATTACGTATGATATATTTTTATGGATTTTGAGTTCTTTGATTTCTTTAATATTTTCAAAGCTGCTTACAACAATGTCATCAAAACTCATAGATTTTTCAAAAGAAACATTCGGATTATTTTCTTGATAAACAAATTTTTCTTGAACAAAAAGTTTCTTTAAACAGATACAATTAACAATTAAAAAAGTTAATTAGATAATTACCATTGAGTACAATTTTTCGGTTATCGCAATTTTGTTTCAATTCTTCCTTATAAGCATTTTTAATAAAAATAATTTCATCATCTATTATTTTAATTTGTGTTTTATTATTATTTCTTAGTTTACAGCTTTTTGTTACAACACAATGCTTACTAAATTTTAGTTCTTGTAATGTTACATCATTCTGATATTCATAAGTCTTATTATTTATTTCTACTATATACTGACTATCAGAATCTATTTCAAACTTATTTTCATTTGGTATTGGAGTTATTAATTATGTTTCAATTGATATATAGTTTTTTGGGATTTTATTTATATATAGATCAGTTTTATATTCGTTAAGTTCTTCTTAAGTTAAAATACTTGGGTGAATAATATAATATTTTGCTGATACAATATTGTCTTGAATTTGGTTAATTTTGTTTTCTATAAATCTTAACTTTGTGATTTGGTCTAGAAATAGCTGTTGTTGTACAAGATTTGTTATCGAATTTTCTATTTTATTGTATGTACTGTTGTATGTATTGTATGTACAATATTGTTTTCCTATCATTTTTAATTATTATATTTAGTGTTTCTATGGATTCATTAAAATGTTCATTGGTTTTAATTTGCTGATTTATACTTCGGCAAAACTTGCCGGAAGACATGTTTAAAATATTGGAAAATCATCTTGAAAGCAGACTCTTTCGTGTTAGGTGTAGTAGTGAATACTCGAGTTTCAAGCAAATTCGGGCTGGCGTACCCCAGGGAAGCGTCCTCGGTCCGACCCTGTTCCTGCTCTACACAAGAGACATACCTCTAGATGACGAGACAGTCGTGGCCACGTTTGCGGACGATACGGCCATCCTGGCAACAGGTGAATCAGTCGAGTCATCAACGAGAAACCTCCAACGAGCATTGGACAGAATTTGTGTCTGGACGAAGACTTGGCGAATCGCTCTTAACGAGAACAAGTCTACGCATGTGAATTTCACTTACAGAAGGGTTAACAATTTGCCTCTGTTCATAAATTCTGTACAAATACCTTATGCAAATGAAGCGAAGTATCTAGGGATGACACTGGACGCTAAACTAAGGTGGAAACCACACGTAAAGAAGAAGCGTGACGAGCTCGAGATTAGGCTCAGGGAAATGTATTGGCTTATTGGAAAATTTTCGAAATTAAGCACATATAACAAACTGCTCTTGTACAGGCAGGTGTTAAAGCCGTCCTGGACATACGGTATACAACTTTGGGGTTGTACCAAGCCGAGCAACATGTCCATGTTGCAGACTTTCCAAAACAAAACACTAAGAGCAATTGTGAATGCTCCATGGTATATTAGGAATAGCGATATTCACAGAGATTTAGGAATAGCTACCGTGGGCGAAGAAGTAACAAACTTAGCTCGAAAGCTAAATGCTCGCCTTTATGTTCATTGCAACAATGAAATGATCCGTACTCTAAACGAGACTCTTAACGATGTTAACAACGAGCGACGACTACAAAGAACAAGACCCTTCGATCTAGCGACGTAGGGTGAAGCCGCATGAATGAACGGCTTAGTAGGTGCATTCACTGGAAAGCAACCTATCCAATGCGATCAACACTATGGAAGCGTAAACTACTTGTTAAGTTAACTTAGTTGTAGTCAAGAAGTATTATGAGAGAGAAAATTTACTACTATGAAGTGCGTTCTGGCAGTTTCATAGTGTCTCTCATAAATGGGTGGTTTTTTAGCACGTGGAAATCGGGCATAACCAATATCGGCTACTTCGGTATTATGTACCTGCTATAGTGGGCGTATTGGTATCTTTGAAAGATTTTGGAGTTTTAGTCTCCGTCCATCCTAGTATTCAAAAAAAAAAAAAAAAAAATATCTTAGTTTACAGCTTTTTGTTACAACACAATGCTTACTAAATTTTAGTTCTTGTAATGTTATATCATTCTGATATTCATAAGTCTTATTTTTTATTTCTACTATATACTGACTATCAGAATCTATTTCAAACTTATTTTCATTTGGTATTGGAGTTATTAATTATGTTTCAATTGATATATAGTTTTTTGGGATTTTATTTATATATAGATCAGTTTTATATTCGTTAAGTTCTTCTTAAGTTAAAATACTTGGGTGAATAATATAATATTTTGCTGATACAATATTGTCTTGAATTTGGTTAATTTTGTTTTCTATAAATCTTAACTTTGTGATTTGGTCTAGAAATAGCTGTTGTTGTACAAGATTTGTTATCGAATTTTCTATTTTATTGTATGTACTGTTGTATGTATTGTATGTACAATATTGTTTTCCTATCATTTTTAATTATTATATTTAGTGTTTCTATGGATTCATTAAAATGTTCATTGGTTTTAATTTGCTGATTTATTCCTTCTATTGCATTATGACTATTTTCTACTGCTATATTTAAATAATTCGAAATTTCATCTCTATCTTTATTGTCCATGGTTCAATCCATGGAGCCATGGAGCCACCTTTCTAGATTTCCTACTATATTTATTAATCCTCTTTTTGATCTTGTTTGGTCTCTAGGCATGATTGATTTAGTTTTTGCTACAAGTGTTTCTATTTCTTTCATTATCATGGCTTTATCTTCAATGTTTAAATGTTTTATGTTAGTTTGTATAAATGAAACTGTGTAAAGTATATCTTGTGGATTTATTATGTGTAAAATAGTGATAGTTTGATTAGTGATTTGAACATTTTCAATTTTAATTTTCATGTAACCTGTGTTTTCGTTAGCTTGTGTTGTTTGAAGTGTTGCGTGTATCGTTGGTGTTATCGGGAGTATGAGAATTATGTGAATAAATGTTGCTTGAAAACTTGTAAGGTCTTTAATGTTAGTTAAGTGTATATTATCAAGGTTTTAAATTTTATATCTAGTTTCTTCTTTGTGTCTAACATTTTTATAATTCTTAATTGGTCCTATTTGTCTATTTTCTGTATATTCCTCTCGTTTTTCATTAAGTTTGTTAATTTTATTTTGCTTAGTCTGTTGTGCTATTTCGTGAAGTACTTTTTCGTCAATTTCTTCTTTAGCTTTTGTAGGGGTAGTTTGTATGGTTGAATGATATCTGCTATTGTGGTTACTTAAAACTATCTGTAATTTCATTTCTACTGATTAATCTTTTTCCTCGATCCCTGTTATTTTTTCTAAAATTGTTGAATGCAATCTTTCAATGTCGGAATTTATCGTGTGACTATTTGGCTTCGTAAAGTGTACTTCAATATCATTTTCATTCAGAAAATGTATAATATGTTCTGATTTGAATTCGTTATCAGTAATGATCTTCTTTGGTTTTCCAAACTTTGAGAAATGCACTATTAAGATCGTTTTCTTACTTCTCCAATTTCTGTCAGTTATTGTGTATCCTACTGCAAACTTAGTTAAATTGTCTATTAAAGTAACGAATGCTTTCTTTTGAATGTGAAATATATCTAGGTGTATAATTTCGTTCTTTTGTTTTGGGGTTTCTGTAATATAGAATTTTGATTTGATGGGTTTCCTATCATACTTGATCTCTTGGCATTTTCTGCAATTATTTATTCCTAACTGAATTTGTTCTAAGAGTTTGGGGAAATAAATTCTGTTTTTTAAGGTATAATATGTTTCATTAATTCCGCTATGCATGGATTCTTTCGTATGGTATAATGAGATCTGCTTATGAATTTCCTCCTCGATTTTGATTTCGACTGCCCTATGAGTACATTTAATAAACTTCATACTTTCATCCATGGAAAATAATTGAATTATAATTTGTTGAACTTTATTATAGTCATGGTCTTCTACCTCAGAATATATACCTATTGTTCCTTTTTTCATGAATCTAATTAATATATTCTTTATACTTTCTATTTCATTAAGAGGATTAAGATGAATAATTCTGCGTTTGTGGGATATTTCTATTTCATTTGTTATAACACTGTAGGTTAAAATTAATAATGTTTTATATTTGTTTACAATTTCGTCTTTGATACCTATATGATCTTAATGTTGTTCCTCAGCTGAATGAGCTGTTTCTGTGAGGTCCATATTAGATTCTATCTTGTTATCTTCGTTAATTTTAGGTGTATTTTCTAACCTGCTAAGAAAATCTGCTACTTTGTTTTCCTTACCTTTTAGGTATTCAATTTCAAAATTATATTCTTGAAGTTTCAAGAGCCATCTTTGATTTCGTTGGGAGAATTCTTTCCCTTTGTATTTGCTATTAGGATATTTAATATGAATATGGTCAGTTATAATTTCAAAATGATTTCCATATAAATATGGTCGAAAATAATTGACCGAATACACTATTGCAAGGAACTCTTTGTCGGTTACACTATTTTTTTGTTCATGCTTATTTAGGGTTCTGGATACAAAGCATACTGGGTGCCCATTTTGAGAAAGAACAGCACCTATGGCATAGTTACTTGCATCTGTAGTCAGTTCGAAAGGTTTATCATATTCAGGATATTTTAGTATTGGATGTGAAGTAATTAGAGCTTTAAGATTTTCAAATGCTGAAATATATTGGGGGTCTTAAATGTTATTTTTTCGTCTTTCTTTTAGTATCTTATCATTGGGTAAGCAATCTTAGCATAATCTTTTACGAACTTTCTATAATACCCTGTCATCCCTAGGAAATCTTTAAGTTGTTTCTCTGTTTTTGGAATCTCTAAGTTATCAATTTCTTTTACTTTATTTGGATTTGGTTTAATCCCTTCTTTGGTCAACACGTGTCCAAGAAATTCAGTATCCCTTTTCATAAAACTACACTTATCTGCTTGTATTTTAAGATTATGATTTTGTAGTTCTCTAAATATTTTTTCTAGTGAATGCATATGTTCTTCTAAGGTTGTGGAGAATATTAATACATCATCTAAGTAGACTACGCATATTTTGTTTATATAGTCCCGTAATATATCGTTCAATAATCTCTGAAATGTTGCAGGTGCATTCTTTAATCTGAAAGGCATCCTGACGTATTCATATAAACCTGATGGAGTCACAAAAGCTGTTTTTTCAATATCCTGTTCTGCTACTAAGATCTGATGATAGCCCTTTGCAAGATCTAAGGTACTAAAATATTCAGATTTCCCCAATTTATCCAATATACTGTCGATATTTGGTATTGGGTACTTATCATCTACTGTTACTTGGTTCAACTTTCTATAGTCAACGACTATCCTGTATTTCTGTTTTCCTGAACTGTCCAATTTTTTCGGAATAACTATTTTTGGTGAACTATAACGACTATTACTTTTCCTAATGATTCCTTGTTTCTCCATTTCTTCCATTTGCCGCCGTACTTCGACTTCGTGTTTTGGTGGGTACCTATATAATTTAGAGTTAATTTGTTCGTTGGTTATAGTTTTTATTGCATGAACTACTGTACTTGTGTTTGTTAATTGATCTCCTTCTTTGAAAATCAATTTTTTGTATTTATTTAAAAGTTTTTCAATCGACTCTTTTTCTAACTCATTGAGATGATTTGTTTGAATGTTGCAAACTTCGCTTATTTCCAACACATTAACTTCTTCAAGTAATATGGCTAAAAATGGAAGATGCTTATCAATTGTTAAAACAATTTCTTCTTTGTTCATATCTATAGTTTTAGCATTATTTCTTATCCAATCCGTTCCTATAAGGAAATCGTATGGTTTATTTAAAGCTACTTTTGTCCATTTGATTCTGGCATTGCAAGGTTGACCAAATTGTGTTGGACATTTTGTTTTTACCTGTGCCGTTTTGGTGACGGTACCTTGAATAGTATTTATTTGAATTGGGATATCATTTATATTTTCATAAAGGCTTGATGGAACTCTAGTTGAGTTTAAAAGGCTAATGGTTGAACCTGTGTCAATTAATGCAATATAATCTGTATTTTCAAAGGTTAACTGAATGCAAATTTTCCTTCTGTCCGAGGCTAGTTGACAAAAAACTCGTGATTTTCTATTTGGTTAGTTTCGTCTCCATTGCTTATAACGTCTACCTCCATGGGTTCTAATATATGTTGTCTTGATCTGAATTTACCTGAGTTTTCATTATTTTGGGGTCTATTTTGGAATTGTCGATTATTATTTAACTTGCCCTGAATAATTGTTTCTATTAGGTTGATTCTGGTTAGAATAGTTGTTTCTATTAAATTGGTAGGGTTGTACCTGATTGTTTTTATCAAATTGATTTTGGTTCGGGTGGTTTTGTCTATTAAGTTGATTAGGTTGGTTATAAATATTGTTTCTATTATTTTGACTTCTTTGTTGATTGGTAAATGATTTTTCTGATTTAAAATTAAATTCATCCTGACCTAAGTATTTAAACAAGGTTGTTCTAATGTTTAATATACTGTACATATTATAGATTTCTACTCCTAATGCCCCTGCTGTTGGTTCTTTTATTTTTAAAATTAACGCACTATTAAGGCAATTTGCTATTCACCTTTAGATTATTGATGATTCTTAGGATTGACCCTATGTCCTTCGTTGGGCGGAAATGTAACTTGAGCTTTTGCTTGCATTGTTCCCACGACGCTGTTGCTTCCACAGCCAGGTAGTTCTTCGCAGCTCCTTCGATTTTTTTCGTTATAAATAACACTATATACCGCTTCTTGATTTTTGATTCCATACTCGTCAAATAATTGTTCCACGGTCGCGATGAACGATGGTAACGTGCCTTGTTCTCCCGGAAATGATTTCAAATGTTTTACTCTTCTTTCTATCAATGTTCTTATGTTTTGAGCACCACTCTGACGGCTTAAAATTTCCGTTAGAGTCACTAGACACTGTTCCACTGTTGGTTGTGCCATTTTTAACAAAATTTGTTAAATAGTTTTTTATTTTTTTTGGATTGACTTAAGATTATTAGTGTCTAAAAAACGGACACTTTATTATAATCAAATTACAATTTCCAAATTTTTATTTTGATTTTGATTTATATTTAAAATGCACTTAATTACAATCACAATTGGTTGATGGATTGTTAGGCTTTTTTTTCTTATCAAATTATTTTAAACTATCGTTTCGGTTCACTATCCTCCAGAATTTACTTAGAGGACAACCGACTGCGCCACTTATATATTATGGCATTAACCGAACTAAAAAAACACGTTTTCAGTTACTCGTAGCCACAGGCCAGTAGTACTTTATTATACACTTTAATTACAAATGTTAATCTAGAGTAACCCGCCGTCTTCATCGTCGCTGCAGTTACTTTTCGACTAATATCGTATTACTCGGCGCCGATCGTTTAGCGGTGCCCTTCCTATATAGGCTCTTTCTGCTGATGTTGCCAATTTGGGTTCGATTACCTGACCTACTTGTGTCAGTTGTTTGTCGTACGTTGTTATTGTTGATGTTGCTGTTGTTGGTTCAATTACCTGACCTATTGGTGTTGTCATCAGTTGATTGTTGTATGTTGTTATTGCTGATGTTGCAATTGTTGGTTGGTTGGTCGATGCACTTGCATATGTTACTCGCGCAAGTTACATACATAAACAAGCAACATCAAAATCTGGCGACAACAGGAAGTGCTGACATCAGTTTAGGTATTGACCTGCTGAGTGCATACAAACCCAAAGCAAAACAGATTGCTTGGTGATTTGTATGACACCAGAGTCCATTCACATCAATTGATTTCCGTTCGGCAATACACGAACTAATTTCCGATTATGTGATAGCTTACTAAGCAATATTATTAAGATGGGTCGTTAGTATAATAAGTAGACTAAGAAAATCAGACTTGCTCTAGACGTGTTAAAGTAAAGTTCGGTTCTAAATGAAGTGTTATTATATAGTTACAAGTTTGTGTTTTAATCTTCAGTAAAAAGGCACATTATACAACTTCTCGAAACGAACCTTTTTAGTGTTGAAAGTGCGATACACAGTTATCTTAAAATTTAAAAGATAACGCAGAAACAAAGACTAAGTACAAAAAAAAAATATATATATGCATATACAACTATAACAAGTCCATAAAACTGGAGAGGAAAACAATAAGAAATACAATTTTCGACAGTAACAGAGATATGGCACAACTAACGGAACAATGCTTAGCCATGCTGACGGAGATAGTAAGCTGTCAAAATCAACAAGAAACATTAAGGAGCAGACTCGAAAAAGAACTTCCTTATCTTCCTGTCTTCGAAGGAGCTGTGGGAACTCTGCCAACATTTATATCATCGGTGGACCGCGCTTTATACAACTACGAAGCGAACCAGAAGAAAGAAGTGTACAAAAGTCATCTACAACGAAAAGATCATCGGACCAGCAAAAAATTATCTCGAAATATCACCACCGCTGATCTGGGATAACTGCAAGGACACCCTGAGCCTCTACTATAAAGCAGCGAAAGATGAAAACCATATAATGGAGGAGATCAGCTCTTTAAAATAAAGTTCGATATCTGAATTACGTGATAAAGTAAGATGTATAGTTAGCGAAATAGCTGAATGTGCCATGGTCAGCAACTTTTAAACCATGGTTGTTAATAATGCAGGAGCTCTAGCAGCTGAGCTATAAGATAATATTTCTCTGCAAGATATATCGGTCAGGACAGCTTTAACTTAAAAGAGAGCAAACAATTTCATGTCATCAGGAAACAAGCTATACCACAGACACACAATAGTTTTCAACCTAAGAACTACAGTCTAGAAATTACAATACTAATAGAAGCAATAATTGCTCTAGAGAAATGGACGTTGACGCTTTCGTAGAAATGAAATTAATGAGTTATCAGGAAATGAGTTTTTTATAAACTAGCTTCGGAAAAAAAAAAATATATATATATCAAGAACTAATATTGAATAATTGTCAAGCGATAGCATTTCTAAATAAAGTAGTTCAAAATGAAGTTAATACAATAGAAGTTGGGGCAATTGAAAATATAAAACTTAGCCATTTAAATGATGAAGAAAGTCATGGTGTTATCAAGTTGTTAGATACTTACAAGACACTATTTTAGAAAGAAGGAGACAAGTTAACAAGTACCTACGACAGGTATTGTTCACCAAATTCGAACAACGACAAATGACCAGATAAATTCCAAATTACATAGATATCTGCAGAAGTAAGAACGCAAATGACTGAAATGAAGCTCAAGGTATCATTAGGAAAAGCTTTAGCAGGTATAGTTCGCTAATTATAGTGATTCCAAAGAAAAAAGACAACTCAGGTGTACAAAACTTTCGAATTGTGGTATATTACAGAAGACTAAATCAAGTGACAATTGACGATAAGTATCCACTTCCCAATGCAGAGAATATATTGGATAAGTTGTAAAAGGGTATCACCAGAGTAGCCAGGTAGCTGAAAAAGACATAGAAAAATTGGCATTTGTAACACCACCTGGACGTTATGAATATGTGCGGATGCCATTCGGTTTAAAGAATGCTCCAGCTACATTCCAACGTCTGATTAATGAAATTTTGAGGGATTACATAAACAAGATATGTGTTGTTTACCTTGATGATATTCTTATTTTTTCAACTACGCTACGGGAACATTTAAATTCACTGCAACTAATTTTAAAAAAATTAAGTGAACCTATATAACCTGATAAATGTTGTTTCATGGAAAAAGAGACGAATTTTCTAGGTCATATTCTGACTAAAGACGGAATTAAACCGAATCCTGATAAAATAGAGAGTATACTGCAAATAGAATTACCAAAAACAGAAAGACAGCTTAAAGGCTTTTCAAGAATGACAGGGTTCTATAGAAAGTTTATCAGAGATTATGCCAAAATAGCATACCCTCTTATAAAATATTTGAAAAAAGATGTAAAAATTAACAGAAACGATCCGCAGTATATCGAAGCGTTTGAGAATCTCAAACTTTTGTTAGCCTCTCATCCCATTTTAAAGTATCCAAATTATGAGAAAGAATTTACAGTGACATCGGATGCTAATGATTATACAATCGGAGCAGTTCTTTCACACGACGGTCATCCGATATGTTATGTATCCAGAACTTTGAACAATCACGATTAAAATTACAGTGTTACTGATAAAGAGTTATTAGCTATTATTTTTTTCGGTAGATTATTTTAGGCATCACTTATATGCTAGAAAGTTTAAGATCGTCACTGATCATTTACCAATAAAATATCTGAATTCTAAATATAAAGGTAAAGAATTATCTCAACGTAACCAAAGGTGGGTTCTTAGAATGCAGCAAAATAATTTTGAAATTGACTATCTTAAAGGAAAGAAAAATAAAGTTGCCGATTGTCTAAGTAGGTTGGAAAATAGTCCTCAAATTAATGTAGAAAACCGCAGTGAATCCAATATGGCCATGTCTGATACAATGCATTCAGTAGATATTCCACATATTTATATTTACACATATTTATAAAGGAGGAGATAGTTGATAAACACAGGGCTCAAATAATTTTAACTTATTGCCCGGAAAAAGAGGTAGAGGTAAAACCTGGAAGGACCATCATAGAGATCAATCCACAAAGTGAGGAAATAACTATTAAAGATATATGAAACGATATGCAGGGTGTTTCCAAATTCGATGCAAATATTTTGACACAAGATTCTTGGGTATATTTGAAGAAAAAAATTGTTCTACAGTATGGGCCTATCTCAAATTTTGATACCACTTATTGGGAATTTAAGAAAACACCTACTTTGAGGTACCTTGACCCATACTAACACAAATATCTCCGCTAAAACTTACAACAGGTACTTCATTTAGGACTTAAATTTTAGAAGAAATAGTACTCCTTTTAACTGCATTAAAATAAAATTGATGACTTTTTTAACTTTTGAGATATTTGCTTTTAAGTCGGATCCTTTTTCCCTGCCCATGACATTTTTTTGACTTTCAAGACACATTTCTGCGAAAATGCGTAATAAACATATCGGTAATTTTTTTTCTAGTGCACCTAACAATATTTAATAAAAATTGCTAAAGACAAGTTACCCGAAAAACCCACAGATTTTATGATACTTGGGAAATTCCATAGCAGGTAAAATTATGAAAAACTCGATTCCGTTCAATAGTGAATAAAAATGCTTGTGTTTGGTTTATGTTTTTTTTTATTTCATTAAGTTAACTTTACAATCAAATAAGGTGTTCAAAGTGTCCTCCTCCATTTTGTATGCATGCTAGAGCCCGTTTTTGGATTGCGCTGTCAACGTTTATTGAGGATAACTCCTGCCTCACTTCTGACGAGGCTTGGAGAGTGCGATCTTCTAAATCATTTAGAGTTGATATATCTGTAGAATAAAAAAGTTCTTTCATTCTCCCCCATACAAAAAAATCCATAATTGTAAGGTCTGGAGATCTTGCAGGCCAGTGAACTGCTCCATTTGTTCCTATCCAACGACCAGCGTACTTTTCATCCAGCCAATTCTTAACCTAGCGACCAAAGTGGGCTGGGGCTCCATCCTGTTGAAAATATGACAAAGCTCGTTGAGTTACCGGAACATCCTCCAGTAGATCTGTTAAATCATTGCGCAAAAATTCCAGATAGTTTGCAGAATTCAGTGTGGGAGGCAGTTTGAAGGGACCGATTAATTTGTTTCCAATAACACCTGCCCACAAATTGACGCTTAATCTGTGTTGAAATGATGACTCTCTCCTTGTGTGTGGGTTTTCCGCAGCCCATGTGTGTAGATTGTGAAAATTTGTAATCCCATCTCTAGTAAATTGAGATTCGTCCGTCCATAGGATTCTGCTTATAAAACCGTTGTCATCCAAGTTCCGCTCTAACAACCAGTTGCAAAACTCAAGTCTCGGCTCCAAATTACTCAGAAGCAGTTCCTGCACAGGTGTATGGTGATATGGATACAAGTTTTCCGTATGCAGGAGACGAACAATTTTATGTGTTGAAACATTAAATCGCAAGGATAAGCGCCTGATGCTGATTGATGGATCATTTGCAACCGCTTCCAGTATTCTTTCATCAACTGCAATTCTTCCTGGTGAAGCTCCTGCGTTAGGTCGTCTTGTTGAAACAGATCCCGTTTCCTGAAGTCTTCGAAACTCTTCGAAACTCTTCGGTTAGGACAAAGCTGATGGTATCTTTGTTGTGCTCTAATAGAACTTCCGTTGCACATCCCATAAACGTAGATAATATCGGCGTATTCTTCGTTTGTAAAAGATGCCATTTCAAGTAGGGTTTCTTAACAACTGTTGTGTCACCTTTTGTCTAACCTTTTATACAATTTACATTAGGTAAATTTTCCAACTAGGCGACCAACCTCAAACTTAATCCTTTTTGGGATTTAACAGAAAAATGATAGGGAAATTACCTTTTAACAGGTAGTCTAATAAAAATGCATGCTCTTAAACCTACGTAAATTATTAATACATAGTCAAAAAATCGTTCTTGTTGTCAATCGCGGTTATAAAAGTAGGTAACAAATCATATTTCCACCTTATACCTGTCGCGGCTTCGTAAAAAGAATTTTTCATAATTTTACCTGCTATGGAATTTCCCAAGTATCATAAAATCTGTTAGTTTTTCTGGTAACTTGTCTTAGCAATTTTTATTAAGTATTGCTAGGTGCACTAGAAAAAAAAATTACCGATATGTTTATTACGCATTTTTCGCAGAAATGTGTCTTGAAAGTCAAAAAAATGTCTTGGGCAGGGAAAAAGGATCCGACTTAAAAGCAAATATCTCGAAAGTTAAAAGAGTCATCAATTTTATTTTAATGCAGTTAAAAGGAGTACTATTTTTTCTAAAATTTAAGTCCTATATGAAGTACCTGTTGTAAGTGTTAGCGGAGATATTTGTGTTAGTATGGGTCAAGGTACCTCAAAGTAGGTGTTTTCTTAAATTCCCAATAAGTGGTATCAAAATTTGAGATAGGCCCATACTGTAGAAAATTTTTTTCTTCAAATATACCCAAAAATCTTGTGTCAAAATATTTGCATCGAATTTGGAAACACCCTGTATAACAAAAGGACATCAGGAATACCCCTTCAGGTACCCCTTCGGGTAGGGGTTAGAATATACCCGAGGTAAGGCATGCCTGTCATAAGAGGCGACTAAAATCCACCCTCCGTATGCCGAGCGCGTAGCGCATACAAACCATGCAATGGACAAAACGAACGGAAGTAATACCCCAGGTGGTAATCCAGCATCACTGTCAAATCCACCCTCTTCGGAGGTAGGCTCTACGGATTCTGGGTAGAGCCATATATTGCTTTCAAATCCCTTTATGAAGAAACCAAGGGTACCTCGATCACCACCACCTAGATCGATCATCTCCGGGAAAGGAAGTCCGCCGGTTAATCGGAACTCAGCGAAAACTAAATGCTTTGAAGCGGAAAACAACGAACTCCACGCTAAGCTTAAAGATATGGAACGTCTCTACCATGAGCTCAAAAATGAAGTATATTCGTTACGAAAAGAAAACGAGGCTCTTAGGAATCCCCGTGATACTACAAAACGTGAGGACACGCCGGAGCGTCAAAGCGAATAAGTGACATACGAAGAAGAGCTTGCACGTGAAACTATTCCGGCTCTTAAGAAAAGATCTTCAAAAAAACGAAAAATTGGGTCTTCGCCAGTAGTTGAGGCCGTATATAAACACGATGGAACACCAACCGTGTCAAAAAAAGCGACAGCGAAAATTGAAGAAAAAATTCGCCGACCGCCTGCAATAAATGTCGTTGGGGTCGCAGACTACGGAAAGCTGCGAAATATCTTAAAAAATAGTCTGGGGACGAAGTATAATTTAATTTCTCTTTGAAATAATGTATGGAAAGTCAATGTCAATGACTCTGATGCCTATCGCGCACTTTCGCAAAAATTAAATACAGAGAATGTACAAATGGTATACTTACGAAAACAAATTCGAGAAGCCGCTTCGAGTTTTCGCTAGGGGACTTCACCCAACCTGCACGAAGGAAGAAATTGTTGAAGATGTTCAAGCCCAAGGCTTTAAAATTTTTGATGCCGTGAACATACTTAAGAAAGAAAAACAAGGTACGGAAAGAGAAAAAGACACCGTGGTCAAGCGCGGTCGTCATATTTTCATGCTGACGTTCGATAGGATTGAAAACATAAACGAAATATATAAAATAAAAACAATCCTAAATATCAGGGTAAAAATTGAGCCCAAGCGAAAGGGCAATAGACTAGTACCTCAATGTAAGCGATGCCAAGGCTTCCGACATACTAAAGCGTACTGCCAAAAAGAACCGCGATGTGTCAAATGCGCCGGTGTACATCTTTCAAAAGATTGCAACGTAAGCAGTCAGGCCCCAGCGACTTGTGCCAATTGTAATGGAAGTCACCCGGCGAGCTACCAAGGTTGCGAAATCGCAATAGAGCTACAAAAACGTCACGAAACTGTTAAGCAACATATTGTAGATAGGGCCACAACCCCAAAACTTTCTTGAGCTGACAAGCCGAAAACTCAAAAATCGGTCAGAAATACGAAATTGACAAAGAAAAAAATACAAACTCCGCAAGTACAAAGGGAAAATCCTCACTCATCGGCCCAAGATCGTACGCTGAAGTCGCGTCACACAAAAGCAAACCTCCAGACCCTACCACAACAGATTCGGTATCTCAAATATTATTTATGATATTGGAAAAGCTTGAGCAATAAACTAAAGTTAATTAAGTAATACTTGACAAACTGAGCGAACTAGAGTTTAAACCTCGCAAAACCAATAACAAATCATAATTATGAAGCTCATTAACATACTTACATGGAATGCAAATGGTCTTGTAAAGAAAATCGACGAATTAGAAGTATTTCTACGGGAAAAAATATTGACCTATGCCTGATTTTGGAAACACACTTTAAGAGAGATCCGGACCCAAAATTAGAGGTTACATCGACTACCACGCGCATCATCCATCAGAAAATTCGAGAGGCGGATCCACTCTCTACATCAAAGACTGCATTAAACATTACAAAAACGAAGAAATTGAGCTTGACTCTATGCAAATAACTTCAGTATCGGTAAAAATAAGTCACCTAGATTATAATATTGCCTCGAGTTATTTTCCTCACAGTATAGGCTGGCGGACGACGATCTTACTCCCCTCTTTGACTTACTTGGGTCGAATTTTATCATCGGCGGGGACTTTAAGGCGAAAAACACCTTTTGGGGATCACGGTGAAATTCAACAAGAGGTAGAGTACTCTTCAAAGCTAGCATGAAACGTAGCGTGGTTTTCCGACAGAAACAAAATACCTGACCTTGTCGACTTCTTTATCGTAAAAGGGGTCCGTCACCACCTCACAAATGTAGTAGAAGGCTATGATCTCTGTTCGGATCACTCGAACAGAATTCGGTTTTGAAAATCGGCGGTCGTTTTGAAAATCGGCGGAAGTCTAGCAAAAAATGAGAGAGCGCCTAGGCTAACTAATAACAACACCGACTGGGATGGCTTTAGGAAATACTGCAAAGAAAATGTATCTCTACATGTACCACTTACAACCCCTTTAGAAATATAAGACGAAGTCGATAAACTCGTTAGAACTATTCAAAACGCTGCTTGGAACAATACTTCTTTCCGGAAGACTGGAGTAAGGAAAAGCGGATCAATTTACCCGCGCGAAATAGAAGAGCTCATACGCGAGAAGAGAAAGGCTCGAAAGAGGTGGCATTTGTCTCGAGCTCCTCCTGATAAAACCATTCTGAATGGGCTATCTAACGAATTAAAGCACTTACTTCAAGATTTTAAAAGTCGCAAGATTACCAACTACCTCAAAAACTTGACTGCCGATAGAGGGTCAAACTATTCACTTTGGAAAGCCGTGAAGTCCATTAAAAAGCCCATAGTACACTCGGCGCCAATAAGAAAAGATGACGGTGAATGGGTAAAAGGCGACAAAGAGAAAGCAGATGTATTTGCAGAACATCTAGAAGAAACGTTCAAACCGTTTAACGGGGAGCCGTTGGTTGACGATCTGTATCGCAATGCGGAACTAGACAATTACCGAATAAAAACCGTGACACTGTCTGAACTTCGTAAAACAATCCGAAATTTAAAGAATAACAAAGCTCCAGGCTACGACCTAATTACTGGGGAAAATTTGAAGGAGCTACCGAAAAGAGCGTTAGTCAAGCTTCTCTACATTATAAATGCATCAATGAGAATTTCATACGTTCCACGGCAATGGAAAGTCGCAGAGGTAATAATGGTTCCGAAACCAGGGAAATGCCCGAACGACAAAAAATCATATAGACCGATTTCGCTTCTGCCGATTATATCTAAAGTCTTCGAGAAACTTGTGCTCAAACGACTGCAACCATTAATTGAAGAAAGACGATTGATTCTGGATCACCAATTCGGCTTTAGGGTCAAACATTCAACAATTGACCAGGTCTATCGAATATCTAATGAAATTGAGAAAGCCTTAGAATTCAATTTATTTTATTTCATTCCAAGCAATTTAAAAACTAATTAACAATTGTCTTATATTAAAAATAGAGCGGAAGCAAATAATAATGTTAATTCCGTAACTCTGGGAGTTAGTGTGGAATGACATCTGAATTCTAGATTTCAATTCAAACAAAAATAAAAATTTTAACATCTGATGTCTGATGTGGGGTGACATTCGATGCTAATGTTAATAAAATCAAAAATTAATTTGTGTACATAGTATCTTCAAAAAAGTATTTAGGAGAGAGAACAAAAAAGTAATTCAAAAGGCTAAGATAATATTAAAAATTAATTAGAAATATAAAAAAAAAACTGACAAAACAATAAAATAACAGACTTAGCTTGTGCTGGTGATCAAGACATACACCTCAACATTGATTCTATTGTATTATATTCGAATTCGATTGAAAATAACCAGTCCTTGACTCTATTAAGAAAAGATGGAGAGTTATCAATTGTCCTGATGAAAGATGGAAGCTTGTTAAATATTTTAGGGGCTGTAATGGTGTAGAAGTTTGAAAAGTGAGTTGTGTTGGCAAAAGGAACGATGGCAAGATGCATGTTATTTACACGTAGATTGTAGAGTTGAGAATTTCTGCAAGGCATGTTGCCACTACGCTTGAAAAATTCCCTTTGCACTTTGAAAATGTAAAGGTGTCTTATGGGTAAGATGTGCAATTCTCTAAAAAGTGGCCAGCTAGGGGTAAGACGACTAGGATTAGTAATAATCCTTATTAAGTGCTTTTGAGCAATTAATAATGATCCAACTGACGTAAAATACGAACCGCCCCAACTGGTTATGCCATATTGCAATTTAGAGTGAGAAAGACCATAGTATACTGACTTTAGAACTTGTTTGGAGCAGAATGGTTTAATAAGATACATTTTTCGTGTCGTCAGGAGCAAATGAGATTTAATTGTGCGAATATGTTCTTTCCAATTTAGATTATTATCGATTGTCACACCGAGGTATTTAAAATTCTGTACCGACTCAATTTTAAAGCAATTTGCTGAGCACTGGTTGTTACAAACAAAATTACATTTTCCACAACTATGTAAAGGCAAGCAAAACTTTTCGCAATCATGGGCATGAAAATAGATATTGAAATCCTGCAAAATATTTGCCGATATTTTGAAAGACATGATCTTTGTTTTTTCGCTAACAATTAGCTTATGTTCAGCAAACCAAAACCTTAGTGTTTCCAGATCTTCCAAAATCTTCAGAAAACATTCAAAAATTGTCTTGCATTGATAAGTGAGGGCTACGTCGTCCGCAAAGGCCGTGGAGGATCCATTCAGGTTTAATTCGAATAAAGAGTTGATATAAACTAAAAACAATAGAGGGCCAAGAACTGAACCTTGTGGTACTCCATTTTTTAAGAAACTGAATTCACTAAAAATTCCATTTACGGAGACTCTTTGCTTCCGACACTTTAAGTATGAAGTGAACCACTTGTAAAATATTCCCCGGAAGCCAGCTCGATATAACTTCTTAAGGAGTAAGTCATGATCGACCATATCAAATGCTTTGGTCATGTCCAGAAAGAGCGCCATTGTGGAATTGTTACAGTTCATGCTCTCATATAACAGAACAAACACAAAGAATAGCGTCCTCCGTTGACATACCCCTTCTGAATCCGAACTGATTTCCGTTAAAAAAGTTTTTATCTATGAAACCAACGATGCGTGTTTTAAGCAGTTTCTCGAAGATTTTAGAGAATGTAGGTAGCAAAGAAATAGGTCTGTAGTTTCCAATATCCTTTTTATTGCCCTTTTTAAAAAGTGGAATAATTTCAGCAGATTTGAGACGAGTGGGAAGGCAACCGCACTGAACACTTAAGTTAAATAGGTAGCATAAAACGTCAACAATATTCAAACCAATTCTTTTTGATAACGAGCTCGATATACCATCACTAGTGCATGATTTTTTGTTTTCTAAAGTCATTATTTCCTTATAGATTTCGAAAGAAGTAAAAGGTTGAAAAACAAAGCTATTACATTGCATTCTGCCATGAGATCCATCCGAAAATTCGGAGCAACTGCAACTTGAATGATGACCTAAAGATGGCTTTAATTTTTCCGAAATTTCAGAGAAGTAAGAATTAAATCTGGTTGAGATACTTTTCGGATCTGTTAATAAAACACCACCAGTTTCCAGACTATCAATATTATTTTTTTGTTTATTTTTGCCAAGAATCTCGTTCACTATGTTCCATTCCTTTTTAATATTACCCTTGGCACGTTGGAATGAATCAAGGTAAAACTTATTGCGCGTTTCCTCAGTATTTTTTCGGACCAGTTTACAGAGCTTATTATAATAATTCTTAAGTTTAGGGTTTAGTGGGTGTTTTCTGCACTTAGCTGCAATTTTATTTTTCCTTTTCACCAAATTCAAAAGACTATGGGTCATCCAAGGCTTCAAAAAGTTATTTTTGCAACTAACGGGTAGGACAGATGCACAGTCTTGAGCGAAAATGATATGTTCTACCGCTTTTCTTGACGTATCCCAAGCCTTTGATAAAGTTTGGCACGAAGGCCTAAAATATAAGCTACGTAAAGTTTTGCCGAAAAAAATGTATGAACTCTTAGAGTCTTATCTTGATAACAGACTATTTCGAGTGAGATACGGGAGCGAATACTCAGAATTCAAAGAAATACAAGCCGGCGTTCCACAAGGTAGCGTCCTCGGTCCAACACTGATTTTAATTTTTACAAGAGATGTACCTCAAGTAGAGACAACGACAGTAGCCACGTTCGCTGACAACACGGCTATCCTCGCTACGGATAAGACAGTCGAACTATCAACGGGAAAACTCCAACGCGCTTTGAATAAAATATGCGAATGGACAAAGGCCTGGCGAATCCTCCTAAATGAGACAAAATCAACGCATGTAAATTTTACTTACAAGAGGGTAATCACCTTACCTCTATTTATAAGCTCGGTACAAATTCCGTACGCAAACGAGGCGAAATATTTAGGCATGACCCTAGACGCAAAACTTAAGTGGAAGCCACACGTTAAAAAGAAACGCGATGAACTTGAAATCAGGCTACGAGAACTGAATTGGCTTATCGGACGTTATTCGAAACTAAGCGTATATAACAAACTGCTTTTGTATAAGCAAGTGCTAAAACCATCTTGGACGTACGGTATACAACTTTGGGGTTGTACCAAACCAAGCAACATATCTATTTTAGAAAGTTTTCAGAATAAGACACTAAGAGCAATCGTAAATGCTACATGGTGTATAAGATATAGCGATTTACATCGAGATCTAGGCATCGCAACCGTGACCGACGAAGTAAGAAACTTTGTTCGCAAACTTCAAACTCGCCTTCACGACCATTGCAACCACGATATAATCCGAACTCTGGATTAGACAAATCTTGCACGCCGACTACAATGAACAAAACCGTTGGACCTAGCGTCGTAAGAGGAAACCGCACATAATGACGGTATTGCAGGTGCTTTCGTTGGAAGGTAGCCTGCCAAACGCGATTACTATACAGAAGCTTTAACTACTTGTTAAGGAAACTTAGTCGTAGTCTTACAAAGATTGGGAGGTTTTTTTAGTGAGTAAGAATCTCACACTACTATGAGCACGCGCGTTCAATTCTCATAGTGCCTATGGAGGTTTTTACCTACCCACGGAAAAAAAAAATCAGGAATACATTCAGCAGTAGATGACAGAGAATATTACAAAATACAGCAGTATATAATAGAACTTTTTCAACAAAAAGAGCTCAAGAAATAGAAACTGAAGAGGAGAGCCACAAACAAATTTCTTTATATCATTTAAAAGAATCATTACAAAGCGAAATAAATGAAACTTATCGAACACTACAAGATAAAATATATTATCCGAAATTGCAGGAACATATACAACTAATTATTAATAACTGTGGGAAACTTCAAGAAATTAAGTGAATTAAGTGTGATTCTATCAGAAGTCCAGTAAAAGAAGTCAAATAAAACCACTCTTTGATGTTACAGAAACTCCAACTGAGAAAAACGAGATTTTACACATATATATTTTCCATTACAAAAAAGGACCTTCGTTACCGTAATTGACAAGTTCACAAAATTTGCTGTTGCATGCTTAATCAATGATTGAAACTAGGTTAAAAAGATGGCGATATAAGAAGCCTATTTAGCTTTGTTTGATACACCAAGAAAGATTATTATGGATAACGAGTTTAAATCTGAATAAGTTGTCAGATATTTACAAGAAAAACAAATAGAAGTACATTGGACAAAGGCTAATAGTCATACAGGGAATGCAGATGTTGAAAGACTACATTCGACTCTTATAGAAAAGATTCAGGCAATAGAAGAATATATATCGTTTGAACAAAAAGAAAGCTACAGGAAATTATAATGAAAGGTACCACTCAACAATCGAAATTGCCCCAATTCAAGCTAGAAATACTTCCGATATAACAGCCTCAGTAGAAAAGGTTAAAATGAAAAAATTAAGAACATAAAAATATAGGAATGGGGAATATTATTTGGAAGGGAGAAAAGAAGGATATATTAAAAATTACAAAAGAGTCAGACATAAAGATGAACCATATTTTTTAGGAAATTTCCACTAAAGAACGTTCATATATCAAATATGGGTATGGTATAACTCGCGGTTTTTTCCTCGCATTTTATAATTTCGCTGCGTACATTTCGCTTTTTATTATTTCGCTTTTAAGCAACTTGCAAATTATTATTTCGCATTTTTTACTTCGCAAGCTCTCATATAGGTGGGAATTGCCAAAATATAATTTTGCATTTATGATTTCGCTATGTCTTATTTAGCTTTATTTACTATCGCTTTATCTTATTTCGCATTCCTTTACTTCGCTTTTGATTTATTTGGCAAAATATTATTTTTTCGCGAAATTTAAATGAAAAAATAATAAAATGATAAAATGAAAGCCAAACAAATTCAAAAACAAAAAAACAGTGAGTAATTGCTACAGTGTGTACGCAGAAGTTACAGTCCGTAAAACGGACCGTTGAATCCTATCCCACATTGAAAATTCTTAAATTCTTATCCCACAATAAAATTCTTATTTTATAAGTAATGCAAACTTCGAGTAGGGGCGTGGTTCAACCGCCCCTAATTCCAAACTATTAATTATAAGATATGTCCACAGATATTTCCAAGTTACACTTAAATGTACGTAAAAATGCAATTTTTTCCAAATCGAGCTTTAAAAGGGGGCGTGGCTAAAAACTTTATATGAACGAAATCTGGAATAAAATCTCGTCTACCTAACCTACTACTTTTTTTTTCAAGCTTTCCTAAATTAGGCTCAAGGCCAGTCGATATTGAGTTTTTCTGCACAATTTTAGGTTTTTCTTCAAGTCTGCCTCCAAATGAGGGCGGAGCCCAAAGTCTTGTATTATCAAAATGTGGAATTAAGAGTTTTCTACATAAAATAGTAAGCAATTTTTTTTTTCAATTTTGAGCAAAATTATTGAGTTAACTGCATTTGAAAAATTACCCTTAAAATAGATGCCACGCCCACTAGAGGAGGTTCACCAATTCAATTTGTCTTTTTTGTGTCTTACATTCACTAGGAGAAGCTAAATGTCAAATTTCAGCCTTTTAGAACGTCTTACAGTTTTGAAAACTCTGGAGGTAGTTGCACATTTAGACTGATTGTGGGCGTGTCTTTGGGCGGATTTCAAAAATTTTTACATTTGTACTGCTTCGCTTGACGTGGACCTTAGCTCAAAATTTAAGGCCTCAAAACATGTGACTTACAGACGGACGGACGGACGGACGGACATGGCTCATTCGATTCAGAATTCGGTCTCGATCATATGCCCTTGAGGTCTTGGGGGTCTAGTATTATTATTTCACCGTGTTACAAACTATGTGACAAACTTAATATACCTTCTATCCTATGGGATGGGGTATAAAAATAATATTTCGCCAAGTAAAATTGGTATCCAAAACATAGTTAAACTCCATAAGCATGGATGCTGCTAAAAAAGCTAGAAAAAGAGCTGAAACAAAGATTAAATGAATAAGATGAAAAGCCAAATCAATATTTTTTGTTTTTTATAATTTTTTTTATTAAGAAAAACACAAAAAAAAAATCTTCATTTAGGTACATGTCTACATCTACTATTTACGCTTCTTATAAACTTAAAACTAATTTAAAACAGACAGGAAAATGGAATTCACTTAAAAAAACGTAATTACTTATAGTTATCTTATGAAATGAAAAATAAAAGTGATCCGATATAATACTAACACAGAATGAAGCTTTCTGTATTATTATTATGTCGGGGATATTGTACAAAAAAAGAAAAAAAAAATACTTTACAAACGCGTAATTGCTTTGAACCACCAGACTCATAGGCCATCACAAGGTCACTGCAACTGATCAGATATAATGAGATAGGCAACTTGCAATCCCCTTGCCTGAAACACCCGCAAAAAAAAGTAACGGGATCTCTCTCTTGACCCTGTCTGTGAATGCATGTGAAGTGAGCAATGGAGATGTTCAATGAATCCATTTAAAAATGGCGGAAGCTGAGATAATCTGCCGTCTCAGTCATTCAAAAAATATAAACAAAGTAAACAGTCTCCATTCTTTTTTGGTTTATTTTGTTTTACAAATAATTATTATCTTCTTAGTAAAGGAAAAATCTGCCGCCTAAGCGAGTGACCATTAGGAATAAATTTTTGCCATGCACATCAGGTCAACTGAAAATCGAATTTGTTTTGATAACAAAAATGTCAAAAGACATCTGATTCTGGTTTGCTGAGTTCAGTCCATAGGTAGAGTTCAGCACAATTGAAGAAATAGAAGGTGGAAATCTTTGCTGTTGGGAGTTTTTTTCCTTTTTGCTAATTTTTTCTTTAAAATAAACAATCAAGCTATTTGATTGTGTGCATAAATTTTATTAATTAGTGCGTTTTCTTATAAAAAAATTACGTGGGACTTTCTGGTCTAAACTTCTTATAAAAATTAGTTGCAAAAAGAATTTGATAATATGATATTTTCCAGTAGTCCGAAACACATTTTGAAAACAGTTTTTTTTTTTTATAAATAAATAGGCACATTTAAACAATACTCTGTTAGCTTTTAGATCAATGTTTAGAATAAGGAGTTTTTTCGCTCAATTTTTTATTTGTTTCCGAATGATTTCATGAATAGTTTCAATAGTTCGTTTTAATTATTACTAGTTCATTTATCCAATTATAAATAGTAATCCAAATGAATAAATTGACGTCTCAAGTCGACAAGAATTAAAAGGAACAAACGTAGGGTCTAGATACGGATAACGTTTTTATTCGCATTTTATTTTTCTCAATTTTGTGTGCAATCGCGAAAAATTTCTTTTTTGGTGATAGGATCTGTAATTTGTTTCATTACAGATCCTATCACCAAAAAAGAAATTTTTCGCGATTGCACACAAAATTGAGAAAAATGTATTTCAGTTTGATTTTTAAAAAAACTTTCAATCACACATGAATAATTTTTATTTGAATAGCAGGAATTGTTTGTTAATAAAATGTTATTCAAATAAAAATTATTGCAAATAAAATTGATGGCATGATTGAAATCAAGTCAAATGATTTATTTGAAAATGTATTTTTATTTCATTATGGAAATTCAAAAAACTTCGGTAGGTACAAATTTAAAAAGTTCTTAAACTTTACAAAAGAAAATTTTAAAGCAAGAGATTTTGTATATTATAAGCTCTTCCAATAGTTTGAAATTTTGACATATAATCCATTATATTTGATTTATTTCTTTGACATCATCTGAAAATCTGTATTTTTTTTTCCCGTTCTGTTCCTTGTGACAACACGGATTTACGAAGCGTTAAATTTTATCTCATTGGTTCAAAGTGTATTCAAGCTTATCAACAGACGAGCTATCCGTTCTTCTGTATTTCTCCCAGATGGTCCTAGGTCTTTATTTAAATATATCTTTTACACGAATTTAAAAGACTGTACATTTTTTACCAGTATATTTAAGGCGTCACTGACAAAGTCACTAGAATTTTTGAGCAATACAGAGTGAAACAGATTTTACCACCAGAAAGGTGATCTTTTAAGCAAGACTAACATTCACCCAAAGATCGGTTCCAATTCTAGACACCAGTATTGAATATGCTGTGCCTTTTAGCTGTCATCGGCATTCATTGGACGAACCCGGCGAAGTATTTCACATCGTTTGAAAGAATGTACAAATGCTGTGAGCATTTACAGTTAGTTAGGAGTTGATTAAAGACAAATTTATCTTACGCAGACTTTTCAAAATAGACTCAAACTTTTCTTATAAGTTTAATCACTTCTTTACATCAAAGCAAAATCAAACACAAAAAAAAATACATGAATTTTCAACAAAAATATAATAATAAAATATATTGAGTATTTTCTAGAATTTTTATTTCAAAACTATTTAAACATTTTTTCAATCAAAAAAAGCCTACAAAGTTCACACAAGTCTTAAGTTCCACGTAAGTCTTACCTAGGGTTCCACTGGTATTCCAAAAAACACTGAAGTTATTCCCAATAGTAATGATAAATATCAATAGAGTTTACGGCAAACAATAATGCTAAGTCATTGTGTAGCAGAGTATGTTAGAACTATAGCAACCGACAAAGAATCGACAAGTTTAATGTCTCCGTTGCAAATAATTAAAGTAGTTTTTCTATTTTAAATCTTGAATGAGCGTAATTTGTGTATCACTCTAATATTTTATATTGCCTCCACAAACACAGATTGGATCGTTTTTCGCAATCAATTTATTCATTTCTTTCTTTTCCATGAAAGCGGACAATGCAGCATTAAAAAAATAATAAATAAACTCTTATTTGAAAGGAAAAATCAAACTTTCTTGCACGAGATTCGGAAAAGTGAACTTGTCTGCTCGGAAATCTGAATAAAAACTCCGAACGATTGCCACGAATCGATCCTCGATATGATGACCTGAAACGCAGTCGATATCTAAAATAAGTAGCCTGAAACGCACTCAAAACCCAAAATTAGCTGCACCAAGCGCACTCATTTTGGCCTTGGAGGCACAAATCTTGCTTCCAGCTTGGTTGACTGTATTAGTGATTTTTTTTTCAACCCCATAAAGTAGCATTGCAACCCACTAACACAATCATGATAGCTGGCAGCATTTTCCCCAGAGAGCCGAAAACGAGTTTGGGGGCAAAAAGAGGCACCCCAGCGAAGATGACTATCTCATTATACCTGATCAATGGTCACTGCACGCAAATACGAGAAGAGAACAGGGATGTCAAGCTAAGAGTTAAGGAAGTCGAAATAGCGAATGAGACATACACAATACTCCACATTATAAATCCACTGGAAATGATTCAAATTTTAGATCAATTAGAATTCAATATTTGAAATTAGAAGACTCAATACCACTTTACTCAGAAATCAATTTAGTATGTAGTAAATTGAAAACAATAAGTAAAGCAAATAGACAAAAGCAAGGTTTATTAAATTTCGTAGGCAGAGCTCAAAGTTGGCTATTCGAAACAATGGATGACACTGATCGATAAGAAATAACCGATCACTTACAGGTCATAGACTTTAATAATCTTAGGGCTATAGACAATCTTAATAAGCAAGTTAAAATAAACGACCATTATAACAGAACATTATTTGACTTAAAGACACTGATAGCAAACGATAGGATTAAGATTTTAGAATCGAACAACTCTACAAGCAGCATAGTGAAATAGGAATTAAACTACAAAGTTCTATTTTTAGATCGAGAGCCCAAGCAGATATTTTGAAAATAAAGTAAACCAAATACTCGACAACATTATGGTAACTAAAAATAGCCTTAAACATCCAAGTATGTTAGCGGTGCAAGTGTTAGACGCTTACAAAGTAAGTTTTCATAAATTGAGGCTCTTAAAAACTGGAATAATGGAGTATAAAGATGATTGCCTAACATTTGCAATAAAAATTCCAGTTAATTTTGTATTAGCAGAGCTACAGTTAATTAAACCAATTCCTAATCAAAATGATATATATAAATACAGTGAGAAAGCTCTGTTAAAAGATTTAGAATGCAGTACAAATTGTGTTGTGAAAAAAACATGTTCACTAGTATATGAAAATGTAACAAGCATAGAAGAACTTAATAATGAATCTGTGTTACTTATAAATATGAGTAATGAAACTGTTAAACATAGCTGCGATAAAGAAATAATAAGCCTAACAGGAAACTATTTAATAAATTTTAACAATAATTGTACACTTGAAATTAAGCAGAAGAAATTCTAAATAAAAAAATTACTATATCCGATAAATATTACTTCCCATCAAATAATATAACAGAAATTTTTGTAAAGCCTATTAGTTTTAATGAAATAATTTTGAGCAATGTAAAAAATTTAAAAGAAATCAAAGAACTACAATATCATAAGAATATAATGAACGGTTCCAATGTTGGTTTACTAATATTCAAAGTAATAATGGCCATAGTTATAATGTTTTTTGTATGTAAAAAATGTAAGAAAGATAGGATCAGCATTATCCCCTATATAATAAATAATATGAAGCCGTAGACTTTTGACTCAAATCGGGGAGGAGTTGCATACATAAGCCAGCAACATCAAAATCCGGCAACAACAGAAAGTGCTAACATCAATTTAGGTATTGACCTGCTGAGTGCATACAAACCCAAAGCAAACCCGATTGCTTGGTGATTTGTATGACACCAGAGTCCATTCACATGAATTGACTTCCGTTCGGTAATTCGAACTAATTTCCGTTCATGTGATAGCTTCTTAGCAATATTATTAAGATGGGTCGTAAGTAGAATAAGTAGACTAATGGCGTATTCTTTTCAACACCGAATCGCGAAACTGGTGTGGAATACAGAAACAAATTGTCCTTTTCTCGTACACTTGAACGGAATCGCGCTCATGTAAGCGTTCTTTTGAACTCGGACTTTGTTCTGTGTCGACACCGAACTTGAAATTTCGCCACCGACTTATTTGACGGTGGAGGCTGGGTGTAGCTTTGATTGTTTATGTGAAGTGACGCTTCGACTCAAATTTCATTCGTGATTTTTTACAATGCGACTGAAATTTTATGAAATCGGTAAAAACTTATTAAAACATCTCAAATGAAAATAAGTAAACAAAATGAAGTCAAAGTAATTGGACACTTAACGCGATGACTGCAATGGTGTAGCATTAGTCGTTCTGTACACAATGAAACCAAAACAGTCGAATGACTTTTCGACACATTATGAAAAGATTTTCAAATGCATTTGGGACTCAGGAATCCATCAAAGGGAGTTTCAATGTTTAGCCGCACATCGCTTTTCCTGCTTTATCTACTACATACAGTTGGGTAAAAACGAAGACAGTGTCTTCAGAGATATTTTTTTTCCGATCGCTGTCCGCAGTGACGACACAACACACATACACTTGCGCTTATGTCGCTTTCGTGCATGGTGAAAATGTATAAAGAATCAAATAAAGGATGAAAAATGTTCCTTTAAATTTTTATATAATTTTTCTTTAAGAAAACTGTTTTAAGTTCATCGTTTTTTCTTCAAAGCAGTTGTGTGGTTAAAATTCATGTGGTTGTGCTTGCTCTTATTTTTTTGTGGCCCAAGAGCAACGATATACCTACCTATATAGCTATCATTTTAATCAGTCAACTAAAGTGTTTTCAATAGTTTTTTTGAATTTCGAAAGCTGGAAACGTCCGGTATTTATTTAAAAATTGGTCTATTACCGTCTTAAAAATAGAGGGAAGGCGGAAGGACACACGTTTTCTTGGACTTTTTTTTACTATTTTTAAAATTTTAAATCCATAAAACAGTTCGAGTTTTTTTCAATTACCGTTAGATTATATGTACCCGACCCAGGGTATATTCATTGTATATGTATGTAATATTCTTTATTTCTTTACATTCTTTACAATTAAATAAATACAATTTTAATGCATAATTTGTAACACCATGAAATAACCACCGAAGACCCTTATTTCATTTAGTTCATTATTATTTGTACCCCATACCATAGGATAGGTGGTATACTAAGTTTGATTTCTAGTTTGTAACATAAAGGAATAATCACCCCCAAGGCCTTATGGGCACATGATCGAGACCGAATCGTGGGTCAAATAAGCAATGTCCGACCGGCCGTCCGTGTGTCGGTAGTTTTTAGGCCTTAAATTTTGAAACATGATATCTGTTTTTTCTAGGTCATGAAGCAATACAAGTGTAAACATTTTTGAAATCCGCCCACGCCCACTGACCCAATCAAAGTTGTCGTAGAAAGCTGAAATTTGGTATGCGATATTTTCTCTTAAGTGTATTATGATTGGCATTTCGAAAAAAAGCCGCCCCCATGTGGGCATGGTCATATTTTGATTGTAATCTAATAAACAGGTTTTATTCGATATATTTGCTTTAAATCCAAAAAAACTTGCCCAATAAAATGTTCAGGTATGTGCGGGAGCTATCAACTCAAATAAATAAATTTTTGCCTCGACAAGTTTCGGGACGTTTTTAAGTATAAATCGATTTTTAATATAAAAATGCAATCGACGCGTGTATGCCACTTCTGATTAAAACCAGTGAGTTAGTGCTATAGTGTGTACGCAGAAGTTACAGTCCGTAAAACGGACCGTTGAATACCCAATCCTATACCACATTGTAAAATGCTGATATTAGTTATTTTTTTGGACATTCTAACGAGTGGTGTGAGTGCAGTGACGTAATGTAGTGGAGTAGAACAATGATGTACGTATATAATAGGTACACTAGCGGTTGCAATGGATTCCTCTGTGGTGAAGACGACCGACGCGACGACGCCTTGGCTAGAGGCAAACGCTTATCGACCGTGCTAACCAAATACCAATCTTGTGGTCGAATGTCGAAGGAAATAGATGTGTTCGGTGATCGGCGACGAGCTAACGGGGAGATGAACGAAGTAATTCGCGATCTACGCTCAAACAAAATTGATTGAAATTAAAAGTCGAAGGCCTTTGGTATATAATTTTTTTCATCCAACTCTTTCCTAAGAATGTTCAGAGGCTGAGAGTCAACTGAAATGAACATGGTCTTATTCCAGAGTAAATTTTATTCGTAGCCGCAGGTTGTTTTATGTGTATTGGTACACAGCTTTTTAAATAGTTTTCAAGTAGGGCTTTTGATATGATTTGCTTGAAGAGCTATTGTTTACTTCAATTAACTTTACATGTGGCAGCATTGCCAGCGTCAAATTATAAGTGACAAATTGAACGACAAAATTAGTGGCACCATTGCCAGCATCAATTTTACATATAAAAATTTTCCTTTTTTTAAGAAATATATGACAGTATTATAATTTTAATGAATTATTGCAATGAGCATTTATATCAATGAAATTCGGTGGATGTGTGCGTGCTACAACATTTTATAAGTAGTACAAACTTCAAAAAGGGGTGTGGTCCGACCGCTATCAATTATAACACAGATATTTCCATATCTTGTTTTGTATACGCAAAATGTAGAACGTCTTTTTTAAATGATGTATTAAGTAAAAATTTTTCGATTTGAAACAAAAGTATTGAATAAAATGCATTTACAGAATTACCTTTTATATCGATGCCACGCCCACTAGGGGAGGTGAAGCAAGCTCCCGAAAGCTCTGAAGGTAGTTACACAATTTCACCGATTGTGAGCGTACCTGTAAGCGGATTTCAAAAATTTTTACACCTGTACTGCTTCGGATAACAACAAGCTCATGCACCAAACTTCAGCTTCTTAGCGTAAAATCTAAGGCCTAATAATGTGTAACACACAGATAGACGAAGGAACGGACGGACGGACATGGCTTATGCTATAGCTACATATAAGTGGAAACAAACAAACAGAAAGCGTAGTTTTATTAATTGAAAAAAAAACTATATATATAAAAATGGATCTCGTAAAATGTTCGGCTGCTTATTTATCTTGAAAACGACTTAACCAAATTGAATACTTCCTTCTGCCGGTTTGTTTGTAATTACTATGCGAAGGTTTAGGAAAAATATAAGGTGGGAAAGTTATTAACTGTTGGCAGACATTTCGCTTTTCAGATTTCTTTGTATCTCTGATAATGTTATTATCAATTTTCATTGATTTTTCTTTCTGATGATTATTGTAATGTACAAAACATATTTCATTGATTTCATTATTATTTGTACTATATTAAGTTGGTTGAATTGAAACAGACAGTAGGTGGTAGTTTAAAGTGTAATGCACAGAACTGAAATCGAAACGAGATCATACCGTTTCCTAGATTATAGTAATAGCCAAAACAGGGGTTGGGACCTAATGTAATGGTCTATCTAAGTATGAAGGTCCTTAAAACCTTGCTGACATTTTATTGAAACATTACGCAGGGTATATTTTAATGCAATGTTTGCCACGAAAGTCACCGTAGATCCATAAGATATTTTAGTGCCGCGGTTCCCAAAGTGTGCTCCGCGAGCGTTGATCAAGTGCTCCGCGAACAGATAAGTAAAAAAAAAATAAAAAACACATGATCAAAAAATAAGGAAGTCAACATTTTAAATCGATGGCTGCCTTACAATAAGGGTTGAGGTAACATCGTTTCTGATAGGTAAATACTGTGTTTCTGAAAAGTTATGTTAACGATTTTATTGTAAGCGTTTCTCGTAGATATTTGTAAATGTAAATGTTTTAGTCTTGTCGCCTCATGAAAAAATTAAAACCTGCTGCAGACCTGTACGTACAGTGTTGCGTCGAATATGTTGGCTTCCCTAAGATCGTAAGCATAAAAATTTTAAAGGTTTTATATGAGGACATTGGCACGAAGAACACAGAAAAGAAACCGTTTCGGATCCCTGGTCCGAATCCAAAGTTTTGTTGGATAAAAAGCAACAATTATTATTATCGCGTTTTCATGCAGAGTCGAACCCGGCTTCAATCGCATGGAAACGCGGTTTGAGTCGGCTCGATTTTTTGGCGTTCCTGGGCACATTTGGAGGTCATGCTTAAGACTCATAGGTAAATCTCGTATAAGTTTACCAGTTCCAAAAAACGACAACTTTGCTTATTGCCAGATACACATCTTTCCAAAATCTTTTTCGCAGTAAGATTACTAGATAAAATCCGTAATTTACACAAATCTCCAACTAATCTCCAACAAGTCTAAAGATTTTACATACAATTTTAGCACTCGGCGAGTAATTAATAATAATAAAAATAATTCTCCTCCAAAATTTCTTTTAACCCTTGCCACTTTTAAATTTTTTCCCACATATTTAGAACCAGTTTAAGACCAGAGAAAGAAAACAGAAACTTTTTTTTTTTTTTTTTTTTTTTTTTTTTTTTTTTTTTTTTTTTTTGAATACTAGGGTGGACGGAGTCTAAAACTCCAAAATCTTTCAAAGATACCAATACGCCCACTATAGCAGGTATATAATACCGAAGTAGGCGATATTGGTTATGCCCGATTTCCACGTGCTAAAAAACCACCCATTTATGAGAGACACTATGAAACTGCCAGAACGCACTTCCTAGTAGTAAATTTTCGCTCTCTCATAATACTTCTTGACTACAACTAAGTTAACTTAACAAGTAGTTTACGCTTCCATAGTGTTAATCGCATTGGATAGGTTGCTTTCCAGTGAATGCACCTACTAAGCCGTTCATTCATGCGGCTTCAACCTACGTCGCTAGATCGAAGGGTCTTATTCTTTGTAGTCGTCGCTCGTTGTTTACATCGTTAAGAGTCTCGTTTAGAGTACGTATCATTTCATTGTTGCAATGAACATGAAGGCGAGCATTTAGCTTTCGAGCAAAGTTTGTTACTTCTTCGCTCACGGTAGCTATTCCTAAATCTCTGTGAATATCACTATTCCTAATATACCATGAAGCATTCACAATTGCTCTTAGTGTCTTGTAAAGTCTGCAACATGGACATGTTGCTCGGCTTGGTACAACCCCAAAGTTGTATACCGTATGTCCAGGACGGCTTTAACACCTGCCTGTACAAGAGCAGTTTGTTATATATGCTTAATTTCGAAAATCTTCCGATAAGCCAATACATTTCCCTGAGCCTAATCTCGAGCTCGTCACGCTTCTTCTTTACGTGTGGTTTCCACCTTAGTTTAGCGTCCAGTGTCATCCCTAGATACTTCGCTTCATTTGCATAAGGTATTTGTGCAGAATTTATGAACAGAGGTAAATTGTTAACCCTTCTGTAAGTGAAATTCACATGCGTAGACTTGTAGAGCGATTCGCCAAGTCTTCGTCCAGACACAAATTCTGCCCAATGCTCGTTGGAGGCTTCTCGTTGATGACTCGACTGATTCACCTGTTGCCAGGATGGCCGTATCGTCCGCAAACGTGGCCACGACAGTCTCGTCATCTAGAGGTATGTTTCTTGTGTAGAGCAAGAACAGGGTCGGACCGAGGACGCTTCCCTGGAGTACGCCAGCCCGACTTTTGCTTGAAACTCGAGTATTCACTACTACACCTAACACGAAAGAGTCTGCTTTCAAGATAGTTTTCCAATATTTTAAACATGTCTTCCGGCAAGTTTTGCCGTAACTTATATTTCAAGCCTTCGTGCCATACCTTGTCGAAGGCTTGCGATACGTCGAGGAAAGCACTTGAACATATTTTTTTCCCTTCTAAGGCTTTTTAAATTTCATGCGTTATTCTGTAGACTTGATCTATTGTGGAATGGTTAGGTCTGAAACCGAATTGATGATCCGGGATCAAGCGTCTTTCTGCAATTATTGGTTGTAATCGCTTCAGCAGAAGTTTCTCGAATACTTTCGATATTATCGGCAGAAGCGATATGGGCCGTTAAGATTTTTTATCATTTGCGCATTTCCCCGGTTTTGGAACCATAATGACTTCAGCAACTTTCCATTGTCTTGGAACGTATAGAAGTCTAAGAGAAGCGTTTATCATATAAAGTAGCTTGACTAATGCCTTTTTTGGTAGCTCTTTTAATATTTCGCCAGTGATCAGGTCGTAACCCGGGGCCTTATTATTTTTAAGTTTGCTAATTGTCTGTCGGAGTTCAACTAACGAAACTTTTTTAATTCTCAAGCTATCAGGTTCCCCGTTGTTGTTTAGAACGTCAGCCAACGGCGGACTGTCGAAAGGCTTGAATGTTTCTTCTAAATGTTCAGCAAACAAATTCGCTTTCTCTTTGTCTTCTCTTGCCCATTCGCCGTTAGCTTTTTTTATTGGTGCCGAGTGGATTATAGGTTTCTTGGTAGACTTAACTGCTTTCCACAGCGAGTAGTTTGAGCTCCTATCCGCCGACAAGCCTTCAAGGTAATCAGTGGTCTCACGATTTTAAAGATCTTGCAACATTCCTTTCAGTTTGTTAGAGAGGTGGTTCAATAGGGTTTTGTCTGGGGGGGCCCTCGTGCCTTGCCATCTCCTAAGCGCTCTTCTCTTTTCACGAATCAATTTTTCGATTTCGAGCGGATATGTTTTACGTACATGCCCGTCGGTGCTAACTGCGTTCTTTTGGGACGAATTGTTGTTCCAAGCAGCGCTCTGAATTGCTTCAATGAATTTGTCAACTGCGGTTTCTAACTCGAAAGGAGTTTTCAATGGCACATTCAAGCCAACACCCTCCTTACAGTCCTTTCTGAAAGCGTCCCAGTTCATGTTTTTGCTAGCTAATCTAGGAGCTCTTTCTATTTTCGCCAGTCTTCCACCCATCTTTAAGATAACTCCTGAGTGGTCTGAGCAAAGATCATAACACTCTTCAATTCGCGTAAGGTATTTGGGGTACCCTTTAGCGATAAAAAAACGACAAGGTCAGGCTTTTTATTCCTATCGGTTGGCCAATATGTTGGCTTACCCGTGGAGAAAAAGTCCACCCCACGCTTCATACTATTTTTGTACAGTAATCTGCCTCTTGTTGAATTGCATCGTGAGCCCCAAAAAGTATGCTTCGCGTTAAAGTCACCCCCAATGATAAAATTGGACCCAATGAAGTCATACATACGATCGAGATCGTCTTCCACCAGTCTATATCCTGGCGGGAAATAACAAGATGCAATGTTATAATCTAAGCAGTCAATTTTTACAGAAACTGAACTGATCTGCATAGAGTCTAGCTCAACTTCTGTGTTCTTGAAGTGCTTTATGCAGTTCTTAATGTAGAGGGAGGATCCTCCTCTCGAATTTTGCGAAGGGTGATGTGCGTGATAGTCATTGTAACCTTTTAGTTTGGGTGTAGACCCGTTTTTAAGGTGAGTTTCCGTAATCATGCAAATATCAATATTGTTTTTCCGTAGAAATACTTCTAGTTCGTCTATTTTATTCAGAAGGCCGTTTGCATTCAATGTTAGAATTTTAAATAACTGCTTCATGTTCTCCTGTAATTTTTTCGAGGCTTAAACTCGAGCTTGCTCAGTTTGTCAAATATAGCTTTGTTGATTTTAGTCTGATCCTCAAGTTTCTCCAAGATTACAGCGAGGATCTGAGACACTGCATCTGTTGTGGGCGATCTTGCCTTGTTTTCGTTTGCCACAACCTGTGCGTATCATTTCGGTCCGACCAGTGGTGGTTTCTCCGCTGCACTTGAACTGGCGCCGCTCTTTTGTGGAGCTTTTACGCCTTTTGTCGACGCCTCCTTTTCCAATCTTCCACTTTTGATCGGCTTTGGCGTCTTTGGAGTCTTTGGCTTAGGAGTTTCAGCAGGTTTCCTAGGCTTTGATTCTGACCTCTAGTATTTTCCTTAAGAGGTTCTCGTCCCTTTTGCAGCTCTATGGCTACTTCGCATCCTCGATAGTTCGCTGGGTGGTTTCCGTGGCAATTGGCGCAAACTGCTGGAGCCTTTATGTCAACTTTGCACTCTGTTGACAGGTGTTTTCCGGCACATTTCACGCAACGTGGTTCTTTTTGGCAGTAGGCTTGTGTGCCTGAATTCTTGGCATCGCTTACACTGTGGTATCAGTCTATTGCCCTTTCGCATGGGTTCGATTTTAACCCTGATGTTAAGTATCATTTTTATTTTATAAATATCGTTTATGCTCTCAGTTCTTTCAAAGGAGAGCATAAAAATTGGAAGGCCGCGTCTGATTACAGTGTCTCATTCTCCTTCCGTGCGTTGCTTTTCCTTTTTAATGATATTGACGGCATCAATAATTTTAAGGCCTTTATTACGTCTTTACGTCTTTTACAACGTCTTCTTTTGTGCATGATGGGTGGAGTCCCCTTACAATGACTTGCAGTGGTTTTTCGTAGTTATTTTGATAAGTATACCACTCGATTCTTTCTGCATTCAGTCTAAGAGACAGTGGGATTCAGTCTAAGAGACAGTGTGTTTTACACTCACTACTATTAAGAAAAGCTATAGGCAAATGGGGAAGAGCAGACTAAAAGAAAGCGAATTTATTTAAGAACATTAAGAAAAAACATTCAAACCATTTGACGGGGAACCATTGCATTGGTGGCAAATTTTAATCCAAATGCGGAACTGAATAATCATAGTATAAAAACCCTTTCGTTGGCAGAACTTCTTCAAACAATACGAAATATGTAGAAGAACAGAGCTACGACTAAATTACTGGCGAAAGTCTAAAGGAAAAAAGCGAGGCTTTCTTAGCTACCGAAGAAAGCGTTGGTCAAGCTATATTATAAATATTATAAATGCCTCCATGAGAATTTTACACGACCCAAGGCAATGGAAAATGGGTGAAGTGACTTTATAGTACTAAAACCAGACCGAACGACAAAAAGTCATACAGACTTATTTCGCTACTGCTACCTAAGGTATTAGAGAAACTGCTACAATGTCTAGGAAAGACTGGACGCAAAACTCAAATTGTTTTTGAAACAGGTGCGCCCTAAGCACCTGCATATGAGACTTTACGTCGACCGGCGTATGAGGCAGGCACACCCGGAATGTTTTTTTTTAGAACCACCGAATTCCTGTTTTATTTGGGGATTTTGTGTTCTAGCGTGGGGCTTCATTCCTTTTGTCATGGGGCGAGGGTTATTTGACTGCACCGCTTAAGCCATCTTGGATGTGCGGTATAAAACTTTGGGGATGTAACTATTCCAAGTAATATAATACTAAGCAATATAAATCTGGGGCAGAAGAACTTAATGATCTTTTGATCAATATAATTTGTCAAATAATAAGAAATTTGTCAAAATAAGACGCTTAGAATAATCGTTTATGCTATATATGGTACATACCTACATTAAAATCAGTGAGTAAGTGCAACAGTGTGTACGCAGAAGTTACAGGCCGGACCGTTGAATACCCCATCCTATCCCACATTGCAAAATGCTGACGTCATTGTATTTTTTTTGACATTTTATAAGTAGGTAGTGCAAACTTCGAAAAGGGCCCAACTGCCCTTTACTACGTACTATCAATACTAACAGATACTTCCAATTTACGCTTAAACGAACGTAAAAATGCATTTTTTTTTGGTTCAAATTCAATATTTCTGAAAACTCGACTTCTAAAAGGGGGCGCGGCTAAAAACTTTATTTGAACAAAATCTTGTTTATCTAACCTGCTATTTTTTTTTCGTGCTATCCTAAATTGGGCTTGAGGTTAGTCAAAATTACTTTTTTCTCGAAAATTTTAGGTTTTTCTTAAATTCTGCCCTTAAATACGGGCGTGGCCGAAGGTCTTGTATAAACAAAATGATAAACTAAGTGTTTTCCACATAAAATATAAAGCTCAATTTTTTCATTTTGGAGGAAAATATTGAGTAAAATGCATTTGAATATTTACCCTTAAAATAGGTGCCTCGCCCACTGGGAGAGGTTTACCAATTAAATTTTTCTTTTTTGTGTCTTACATTCATTAGGTTTACTCGGTGGCCAGATTGGCCCATCGTGATTACCCTTGTAAGGTAGACAAACATGGTTGGACATATGTCTTCTTAACTGAACCAGCCTGATCTTTTAAATAAATCTTTTTAGGTCTAGTGATATTCCTTGCCTGTAATCAGTAAAACTATGTCATTTGCGTAAGCGACTGCTTTTATTCCTCTTTTTACGAGAGGTTTCTATTTTTAGGTTATTGAACGATCCTTCTAGGTCTAGAAAGTGTTATAATGTGGACTGCTTTTTCCGGATATGTTCGATTTAGGTGGTGGTGATCGATTTAGTTTTGTCCTTTTCTCAAAAGGATTTATAAGCAATAAAAGGCTCTCCCCAGAATCCGTAGAGCCTGCCTCCGAAGAGGGTGGATTTTCCAGCATAGCTGGGCTGCCACCTGGGGTAATCAAATCTGTCGTTTTGTTCATTGCCATTTTTTTTTTAACTTGTCGTTTTTATGAGAAATAGGTAAGTCAATTATATTTTCATTTTTAAATACAGCCGCTCCTTTGGAGACAGACGCCATCCAGTGAGCCGCACAATGTGTGACAGACGCTTCTGGATTTTAATTTAACCTTCAGATTCATCTATAAGTTAAAACCTTACTGCCAAAAGTTACCCCAAATGGAGCAGCATCGACAGCATCCGTTGAAACATTAAACAATATTTCTTCCGGTGGATTTTAGTCGGCTCTTACGACAGGCATACCTTACCTCAAGGCTATTCTTACCCCGACCTTGCAGGGGAAATTCTAACCCCGACCTTGCAGGGGAAGACAGGGGAAACAGAAACTAACCACGTATGATATCTGTCATGATCTGTCACAAACATGATTTTATTGGAAGGTTTACAACGAAATAACTTTTTTGCTCCTGGGAAATGTCATTGTCACTGTCTTTGGAGAGCCCAAACGACAACAAAAGAGTGCTCGTATTAAGCTAATCTTGGTGGTCAAAGGATAGACATCTGCACTCAAGAGGATACAAGCATCCACAGGTTTTCTAAGCCCACCTCTGTCTATCAACTCCTACTCTCACCTCCCCGTGGTGAACACCGGGTGCCTAGTACCTCAACTGGAGATTGGGTTCCAACCCCTTCGGAAGGTTGTTGGGGGTAGCAGACGAGAGAGGGGGAGGAGTGTTCCCACTAAGGCACTTCTCCTTGCATCCGGACGGCAGCGGAGGAATTCCCCAGATGGAATCAACGGTGGCGTCCATAGTTCCAGTCAGGCCGAACTACTTAGTGAACACCTTATATGGGCTACTACGACATATTCGGAGCTCAGGCCTGTAAGGAGCGGGCTATCCGGCTCTCCGTCCTTAGAGCTAAGCAAAGGATCTGGTCCTCCAGGTTGGGGGTCGTGCCGTCGGGGTGACTTCCCGGCCACGTAAAGAAACACCAGTCACGAAGCAGAAACAAGCCTCGGATTCGGACGGATTTACTGTTGACGACCAATGCAAACGAGAAAAGGACAACGAGCTCCGGATCTGCACGTGGAATGTTAGGTCCCTTAACAGACCACGTGCAGCCGAGCAACTAGCGGAGGCCCTTAACGACTGCAAGGCAGACATTGCTGCCATCCAAGAAATGCGGTGGGACGGGCCGGGCAAAAGAAGGATGAAAAACTGCGACTGCTATCGGCATCAAAGACAGCGCCTATTTGGATGTCGTTTCGTTGTTGGAGGCAGACTTAGGCAAAAAGTCTTGAGCTTCAACCCTGTAAGCGAGCGCCTCGCGACGATCCGCATCAAGGCTAAATTCGCCAACATTAGCCTGATATGCGCACATGCCCCCACAGAGGAGAAAGATGACGAGACCAAAGATATGTTCTACGAGCTCCTGGACAAAACTTATGAGCAGTGCCCTAGCTACGACATTAAGATTGTCCTAGGCGATTTTAATGCCAAGCTAGGAAGGGAGGGCATCTTTGGTCGTACTGTCGGAAAGCATAGCCTGCACGACACGACCTCCGATAACGGATTCAGGCTGATCGACTTTGCTGCGGGGCGACACGTTGTGGTCGCTAGTACACAGTTCCCGCATCTCAATATCCACAAAGGGACATGGAGATCTCCCGATCAATCAACCGTCAACCAGTTTGACCATATTGCGATGTATTGGCTTATCGGAAGATTTTCGAAATTAAGCACATATAACAAACTGCTCTTGTACAGACAGGTGTTAAAGCCGTCCTGGACATACGGTATACAACTTTGAGGTTGTACCAAGCCGAGCAACGTGTCCATGTTGCAGACTTTCCAAAACAAAACCCTGAGAGCAATTGTGAATGCTCCATGGTATATTAGGAATAGCGATATTCACAGAGATTTAGGAATAGCTACCGTGGGCGAAGAAGTAACAAACTTCGCTCGAAAGCTAAATGCTCGCCTTCATGTTCATTGCAACAATGAAATGATCCGTACTCTAAACGAGACTCTTAACGATGATAACAACGAGCGACGACTACAAAGAACAAGACCCTTCGATCTAGCGACGTAGGGTGAAGCCGCATGAATGAACGGCTTAGTAGGTGCATTCACTGGAAAGCAACCTATCCAATGCGATCAACACTATGGAAGCGTAAACTACTTGTTAAGTTAACTTAGTTGTAGTCAAGAAGTATTATGAGAGAGAAAATTTACTACTATGAAGTGCGTTCTGGCAGTTTCATAGTGTCTCTCATAAATGGGTGGTTTTTTAGCACGTGGAAATCGGGCATAACCAATATCGGCTACTTCGGTATTATGTACCTGCTATAGTGGGCGTATTGGTATCTTTGAAAGATTTTGGAGTTTTAGTCTCCGTCCATCCTAGTATTCAAAAAAAAAAAAAAAAAAATATTGCGATCGACGCAAGGCACTCCTCCAGTATCATGGATGTCCGAACTTTCCGAGGGGCCAACATTGACTCGGATCACTACCTTGTTGTAGCCAAGGTATGGCTGCGGATATCGCGACCAGCGCCAAGTAATGGAAATACTGTGAGGAAGTTTGACGTCGGCCGATTACAATCGCAAGAGATCGCCAGGTCCTTCTCCAACCGAGTCTCTCAAAACCTTCTACGAAGTCCTATGCAACCAGCAAGTATTGATAGCCAGTGGCAACATTGCCCAAATGCCATCAGAGACGCCGCCTCTGAAGTGCTGGGTTTCACACGGCGACCACAACGAAACCCCTGGTTTGACAATGAATGCCGGCAAGCACATGCAGCTAAACAGGAAGCAAACAAAGCGGCGCTGCACAGAAGGACTAGAGCTGCTCGCGAGCTCTACGAGCAGAGGAGGAGAGAGGAACACCGTCTTCTCCGAAGGAAAAAGAGAGAGCACGAGAAGCGCGCGGTTGAAGAGATAGAGAGATGTTACAACAGGAATGAGGTTAGAAAGTTTTACCAAAGGATCAAAAGGTCCTGCCAAGGGTATAAACTTCGAACTGAAGCCTGTAAGGACCATCAAGGGAACATGGCTGTAGAATCGCAGTCGGTGCTAAGGATTTGGAAAGACCACTTCTGCAGACTGTATAACGTCGAGGACGAACCAAATACCGCTGTCAGGCAGAACGAACCATCCAGCCCGGGCGAAGACGTTATTGACGAAGCATACGAACGATACCGCCCACCCGACCTGGAGGAGGTGAAAGCAGCTGTGTCTAAGCTCAAGTGCAACAAAGCAGCCGGAGCAGACGGCCTAGCTGCTGAACTTTTTAAATCCGCTGGCGATGAGCTGGTTAGGAGCATGCACCAGCTCATCTGCAAGATATGGTCGGAAGAAAGCATGCCCGACGAATGGAACCTCAGCATTGTTTGCCCGATCCTGAAGAAAGGAGACCCTCTGAGTTGTGCCAACTACAGAGAAATCAGTCTTCTTAACATCGCATACAAGATCTTTTCTGCTGTACTGTGTGGACGCCTCAAGCCGTTTGTCAACAATCTGATAGGCACATATCAGTTTGGCATCCCTGACTCGTCATCCCAAACTCGTCAGTCTGTGCAGGATGACGATGGAAAACTCACGCTGTTTCGTCAAGGTCGGCAAAGACCTCACCGACCCCTTTGATGTCAAAAAAGGATTTAGACAAGGCGACGCGCTGTCATGTGACTTCTTTAACATCATACTTCAGAGAATTGTGCAGAACTCTCACTCCAAAACCAGAGGTACAATCTTTCAAAAGTCCGTTCAACTACTCGCATACGCAGACGACATTGACATAATCGGTAGAACAAAGCGTGATGTCAGTGAAGCCTTCGTGAGTATTGGGACGGAAGCGGCGAATATGGGTTTAGCAGTCAATGAGGGCAAAACCAAGTATATGCTGTCATCAAGAAAAGACACCCAACACCGACGTCTTGGACAAAACATCACCATCGACAGCTATAACTTTGAGGTAGTTAGGGACTTTGTCTACCTGGGTTCCGCTATCAATTCAGACAATGACACCAGTGCTGAAATCAAACGAAGGATAACTCTTGCCAATCGCTGTTTCTTTGGGCTAAGAAGGCAATTGAGTAGCAAAGCCCTCTCTCGAGCAACTAAAGTGTCCATGTATAAGACCCTCATCATCCCAGTCCTGCTTTACGGTGCAGAAGCGTGGACCCTGTCAAAGGCGGATGAAAACACTTTAGGCTGCTTCGAGAGGAAAATTCCTTATACGATTTACAGTCCCGTCTGCATAGACGGAGAGTGGAGGAGGAGATATAACATCGAACTGTACGGGCTGTACAGCGATACCGACCTAGCCAAAAGAGAAAACACAACGTCTACGATGGCTGGGTCATCTAGAGCGGATGGACACTAACGCCCCGGCCCGGAAAATCTTCGAATCCACACCGCAGGGACGGCGCGGTAGAGGAGCACCGAGACTCAGGTGGCGCACGCAAGTGGAAGGGGACCCAAGCCAACTTCGCGTGCGAAACTGGAGACGCCTAGCTAGAGACAAAGCTGGCTGGCGAAGCTTGTTGGCTGAGGCCCAGGTCCACCCCGGACTGTAGCGCCACCTTAAGTAAGTAAGTATTAAGCTAATCTTATGTTGGTCCAGTGGACACACTACGGGACTTTTCTTTAATCGCCTCCCGCCAATTGCAGTTTTGAAAAAACTCTTTCTACATCTCCCGCAAATAAGATTTAAAAAAAAAGTGTTAGGTACTAGACATTTGAAACAAATACTAAAATCTGATTTCACTAAACAGCCACACCATCTGTTGCTTCTTCTTTGAAATTTGAGCATCAGGCTCTGTGATCTGCTTTCGCACAAAATTAAAATATGCATAGATTTGCATATGCATAGATTAGCAGATGTCTAAATCTAAAATTCAACTTCTGAAATAAGTTGTCTTAATTATTACAATGCGTTGTTATATTTTTTTGTCTTGTTCCTTTTTTATAATAAACAATTCATATTTTTGTACCTTATAAATTTTTGGTGCTCCGCCGTCGAGATTTCCTTTTACAAGTGCTCCGCGACCGAAAAAAATTGGGAACCGCTGTTTTAGTGGATCTAAAAATCCAGACTGCCAGTAGAATTGATAAGGCCATGTCCGTTCGTTATTGAGTCTGAATGAAAGCCCAAACCCTGTTTCCATTATAGAAATCGGTAATAGATTTGTTATATTTTTCCATTTTGGTTGCCAGAACTTGTGCGTTTTAAACAAATTGGGTATCATTTAGCGACGAAGAGGTAACATGGGTCGTTGCGATGTCTTTAGAATGCATGGCGACATGAAAATGACGCAGAATGTCGAACCCAGTGAAAAACATGTTATTAGCATTGGAATTTCCTTGCACCAAAAAACTGAAAATATGCGCTTAAAATATGCACCTAAAAATGCAAAATATGTACCTAAAATATGCACTTGAACCAATAAAAGTTAAATTGGTTCAAGGGCATATTTTAGGTAGAGATTAAAAACATACTTTATTTAATCTGACAACAAATTCAGTCATGCAATAGAATGAGTCGTTGTATCGCCTTCCGAGTCCGTGTCTCCAAGCTCATCTATCTGGAGCTGCCTCTGTGACGGCCTGAGGTCGAAACATTTGTGAACACTGCAACAGGTGCTAAATTTCGGGGAAGTCATGCATTTACGGTATTCCTTTATTTCTGGGTCGAACGCAGGGAGAGGTTTTGATTTTTGAAGCAATTTTGGGACAACATGCACTAAAAAATACATTTATACCTACATTAATTTTAAAAATATGCACACATAGGTATGCGAACTATGCATTTATCGTAAATTATGCCAAAATATGCAACTACGATAAATGATTTTAAGAAAATTTCCTGATTCGCAAAGATAATCCATTCCCTTGCTTTTAAGGTTTTTCTAATAAAAAACCTTCATTTGCATTGAAATCTGAACCATAGACATTACCATATATACATATACCTACCATAAACATAATGTCATGGAGCGTTAAACTCAATAAAATCTTTGTTATATTTCTTTTTTGAGTTAAAGGCAAGTTTCCTTTGAGAGTTGAGTTCGAGTTTCTTTTTTGAGTTAACTTAACCAAATTAATACTTAATTTTACTCCATTAACGCAATTTGCAGTGGCGTAGCGTGGGTTAAGGCCGCGCTGGGCAGACCCAATTTATACCGCCCCTAGTAAGTTTTTCACTTACTAAAAAAACGTTTGTTTACGGTTTCAACCATAGTTATTCCTGTACACATATGTTTGTCACTAAACTTGGTAAAGTATCTCTTAAAAATGTTGTCAACTGTTGTTCGTACTAGTTTCTAGCGAGTAAATTAAAAATTAAGCCCCTAATTAATAACTTTCCGATTTCCCAATCCCTAAGCGGATATAAACTACTTACCTGAGGATATTTAATAAACGAAAATTCTTCAGAAAAACATGTTAATTAATGATTGTTATATATGTTAATAATAAATTATCTTAGACCTAAAATGTGCTTGAAAAATCATTTTGAAGTTAAGGATCAATTTTCAAAATTTTGAATTTATTTATATTAGTGAAAGCAAAAGTTAGTTATTTAAAAAAACGAAAACCGCCCCCATGCGGGCGTGGTCATATTTAATTTGCATGTTAATAAATGGTTTTTATTCGATATATTTGTTTTAAATAAAAAAAAATTGCACTATAAAATGTTTAGATAATGTGCGTATGCTATCAACTGAAATGAATAAATTCTGCCACGCCCACTTTTGGCGGCGTTTTTATGTATAAACCAAATCTTTTATATAAAAATGCAATCAACTCGTGCAGGTATACCACATCTCATATCAAATAAGTACACAAAAAAACTATGTTATTGAAAAGGGGTTGATGCCAAGCTCCTTTTTCATCAGAGCAAAATCTCTTACCAGTTAGAACGTTTATGTTTAGGCTTACAATCTTTTCTTCAACAAAAGTATACCTTAAACAAAATAACTTATTTGCACGAAGAAGAAATTCAGTCTCCAGCAGAGATTAAAACGAGCCTGATCGATACGATTGTTCGTATTCGTTAGTTTTTCGAAGTACATAGCATTTATACTCGCTTTGTGTGTGGCAAAAGTAGAACCCTCTTGCAAGCCTTTCATGCCAATGTTTTGTACACGCGGAAGTAACTCGCTCTTGTCTACACGTCCAAAAAGGATCGTATCACACACACAAAAGTATTCTAATGTTTGCGAAAAGAACCGCGGTCAAAAAGATCGATTTTTTCAATAAGTACATACTTTTGTTCGAATTCGAAGTTCGAACATATTGGTAAGATCATAAAGATCGTTTTGTTTTTCCCTGGAAAAATGAAGATCCGTTTGTTTCCATGGAAAAACCTGTTATGATGGTTCGTGAGCTTTTTGGGTATACACACTCTATTCGATCGTACTCGTGTTTTCAATCGGGTATTCGATAACGACGAACATCTTTCGGTTCGTTTTAATCTCTGGAGCCAGCTATACAATACACACCTACATAGCTTACACTTACATACTTATACACACAACTTCTAGAGCGCAAAGAGATAAAGTGTATTTTCGAATGCAGATTTCGGGGTTGTCATTTCTGATAAAATGTAGTATAGTTACATACTAAGGACAGGACCAGCTTCATTGGATTTTCTTCATTGGATTTCTTAAGCAACACAAGGAATGTCTGATTACTGACTGTGAAGCAGTGCTAATGCTAATAAACTTTGTAACTAAATTCATTGGACTAAAAAAGGAATCCGTTTTGTATATTTTATATATAAAAAAAATACCGCTCCAAATTCGCCGCCCTAGCAAGTGCCGCCTGGGGCCTGTGCCCCCCTTGCCTCCCCCCCCCCTTGCCTCCCCCCCCCCTTGCCTCCCCCCCCCCTCGTACGCCAGTGGCAATTTGGGCGGGACGAAGTCCGTCGGGTCAGCTAGGTAGTACATTTATAATAAATAGAAAAACTGAAAAAAAAACATCTAGGTAGGGTAGGTGTACCAGTATCCGGCCACTCACTAGTATCCGGCCACTTTCAATTAATTGATTAAAAATAAGAAATTTATATATAATTAGTGTTCGCAAATGTACTTTTCCTAATTTTCCAGGCTTATTTTATACTTTGATCAAGTTTGACCTACCTAGGTGTCCATATTCCTATCGAAAAAAAATGTTCAAAGTCTGAAGTTAGTTGCAAACGCTAAAAGTGTGCTTTTGAGTTCTCGATTGCGAGTTGGAGGAGGAAACTAAACTGCTCAATTACAGTATGGTCTGTTTATTAATGTATACGTTTTGGTTGTTTTTGGGTAAATTATAGTATTATTGACCAATTGGCATTCAAGAAATAAAAATTTATTGTTTTAAGTTTTTAGAAATTTAGTGGCCGGTTACTGGAACAAAATTTTTATGCGATGATCTAGAAACCGGCCAGGGTGGCCGGATACTAGATCTTTGCCTAAAATCACATTTTTTTATTTATTTTACTCTTAAAAGGCGCAAAATGCATCTGTCCACCACCCCAGTAAAAAAAATGTATTTAATATATAAGGTTTTAGTATCCGGCCACTGTTTTCGGTAAGAAGATTGCTATGACCGGTTTCTAAAACAACAAGCATCAGTATCCGACCACCCAAAAGTTGTATGTAAAATGATACTATTTCATAGGCTATGCCCAGAAAGACCGAAAAATAAGAAGTTGAAGACTTATCTCAAATTCAAGGAATCAATAAGGCGCGAGTAAAGGCAGAAAAAAAAAACCAATAAAGTCACAGGAAAGCCGCTTCAAAGTATAACTCGCCAAAAAAGTTCTTTGCAGGACAGTTTATGTAGCGAAGCTGCTGAAACTTGCATACCCAAAGGACCTTAATCGACTCTAGTCTTAAAACCCTTAACTCTTAATTGTGAAGGAAAGACAAATTACAAACTTCTGCCTGAACATGGCACAATGTGGCTATCAACTTAAAAAAAACCTACCTCTGGATATCATTAAAAAATATTACAAAGATCGAGGAATAAGATCAACTCGTCTTAAGATTGTCGTGCTGGAAGAATGTGGCTGAAGTTGTTCTTTAAACGTTCTTCGATCTTTCCTTTAATTCGTTCTAGAGCATCAGGGAAGGGAAGTATGTTAGTGGTTCATAGTCAGTTGAAGTATGCTAAACTTCGAAGAGAAACTTGGACCAACCGGGGTACCTGCTGAAATTCACGATATTCGCAACCGGTATTGCTGCAAGCTTGTCCAATTTCTCAAAATTAAACTGACCTAGAAGTCTAAAATATTGCCTCCTTTTATGCTTCTTGCAGGGATGTTGTCTTCTTCCGATCTTCTTCTCAATCATAACAGCTTTTGCAAATGAAGTTGGTCTTTTTGCTGAGTGTTATCACAACAGGTTGTGGCCTGTTGTCACTCCTGTGGCTATGGTCATAGTTTTTTGACTTGCAACTGCTATGGCCAAAAAACTGCAACTATGGTCTGGCACTCAAATAATGCGAACAGTATTCTGTCTGCTTAGGGCCCTAAGTTTTGAGCGACAGATCCTTAAGGCGCGCGTGACTCTCGAGAGTGGCCTGAGAGCTACTCGCAGTAGTTTTACTCTCTCGTGTGGACGTGCACCTTTACTACACGAGATTTTACTGTTGGTTTAGCCAGGGCCTTAATGGCTGCTTTGCTGTTTACGTTTTAATACTCTGGCTTTCAGCGGCTATAAGTATTGATAGAATCTCGGCTTAAAAGATATTGCAGGAGTTCAGTAGACGTCTGCTTGTTAGGATGCCGAATTTTTCTTAGCGTACACGTACTCCAGTAACCCCATTTGATGTAGAACGGTCTGTGTAGATTGCTACCTCGAAGTGAATTACAACGTTATCCCGCTATTACAAAGTTAACTATTCAAGTTAGCCTTAGATTCTTTGAATTACAAAGACACTTGCATTAAGTAAAAACTCTCCCTACATTTTTCCATAAGAGATCAAGTATTCGAAAATGAAATAAAAGTAAAGCTTTTTAAAGAATGCACACACATTTTGTGGCCTTACTGCTCAACTGTTGCTGCTCAATATGAGAACGATACGTCCGCTTAGATTTTGAATTTATATTTTTATTACCTTATCAACAAAATAACGCTTTTTTTATTTTAAATAATATTTTTACCTATGTAGGTACTTAATAAGCACGGGAAATCTTTTTGTTGAATTCAAAAATATGTAAGACCTACTTAATATTTGAAATAAATTAGGGCTACTTAGTATTTAAATATGATTAAACTTTAAAGTCTAAAAAATCAAAAATCTAAATTTGTTATTCAAAAATGTTTGATAATTTACCGCTTTGCTCCATATTTTCATATGTAAAAACGACCTGGCCGGATACTGAATCCAACTGGCCGGGTACTGAAATTTCGTGGCCGGGTACTGGTGTAAATTCACTTTTATCAAAAAAATATTGTTATTAAATAATAATATTATATAAATTTGGAGTTTACAATTTTTTTTCAATACCTAATATACCACTCGATTGATCCAAAGAATGAAAATGAAGGTCTTTAGTCAGGATAATTAGATATATACCTTCAAAATTGAAAAAATATGTTAGGTGGCCGGGTACCGGTACATTTAAAAAAAAAAAATAAATAGAGTGGCGCAACAGCTCGAGGTGAACCAGGGCGAACTTCTCAACAATGTATGCTGGTGTGTTAATTTCTTTACATACAAGGGGACCTACAATTTTTTGCCGAATCCGAACGGCACTTTGAGAAGTTTTTCAAGACAATTAATACTCTCGGAGGGCTTGTCAAACCCTCGCGGAGGCGGGATTCGTAACCAGACCTCCGGCGTAGTAAGCACACACACTAACAACTACGCCACGGCACCGGTACATTTACCCTATACATATTTACAATAGAAAAACATAAAAAAAGAACAGTGAAAAAAAAAAATAACTACATAAAAAGGATAAGAAACATACTCATACAAAGAACATAAAAAAAGAGAAGAAGAAAGAATAGTGTACGTAAGTTTTTTTTTGAATACTAGGATGGACGGAGGCTAAAACTCCAAAATCTTTCAAAGATACCAATACGCCCTCTATAGCAGGTACATAATACCGAAGTAGCCGATATTGGTTATGCCCGATTTCCACGTGCTAAAAAACCACCCATTTATGAGAGACGACACTATGAAACTGCCAGAACGCACTTCATAGTAGTAAATTTTCGCTCTCTCATAATACTTCTTGACTACAACTAAGTTAACTTAACAAGTAGTTTACGCTTCCATAGTGTTAATCGCATTGTATAGGTTGCTTTCCAGTGAATGCACCTACTAAGCCGTTCATTCATGCGGCTTCACCCTACGTCGCTGGAGCAAAGGGTCTTGTTCTTTGAAGTCGTCGCTCGTTGTTAACATCGTTAAGAGTCTCGTTTAGAGTACGGATCATTTCATTGTTGCGATTAACATGAAGGCGAGCATTTAGCTTTCGAGCGAAGTTTGTTACTTCTTCGCCCACGGTAGCTATTCCTAAATCTCTGTGAATATCGCTATTCCTAATATACCATGGAGCATTCACAATTGCTCTTAGTGTCTTGTTTTGGAAAGTCTGCAACATGGACATGTTGCTCGGCTTGGTACAACCCCAAAGTTGTATACCGTATGTCCAGGACGGCTTTAACACCTGCCTGTACAAGAGCAGTTTGTTATATGTGCTTAATTTCGAAAATCTTCCAATAAGCCAATACATTTCCCTGAGCCTAATCTCGAGCTCGTCACGCTTCTTCTTTACGTGTGGTTTCCACCTTAGTTTAGCGTCCAGTTTCATCCCTAGATACTTTGCTTCATTTGCATAAGATATTTGTGCAGAATTTATGAACAGAAGCAAATTGTTAACCCTTCTGTAAGTGAAATTCACATGCGTAGACTTGTTCTCGTTAAGAGCGATTCGCCAAGTCTTCGTCCAGACACAAATTCTGTCCAATGCTCGTTGGAGGTTTCTCGTTGATGACTCGACTGATTCACCTGTTGCCAGGATGGCCGTATCGTCTGCAAACGTGGCCACGACTGTCTCGTCATCTAGAGGTATGTCTCTTGTGTAGAGCAGGAACAGGGTCGGACCGAGGACGCTTCCCTGGGGTACGCCAGCCCGAATTTGCTTGAAACTCGAGTATTCACTACTACACCTAACACGAAAGAGTCTGCTTTCAAGATAATTTTCCAATATTTTAAACATGTCTTCCGGCAAGTTTTGCCGTAGCTTATATTTCAAGCCTTCGTGCCATACCTTGTCGAAGGCTTGCGATGCGTCGAGGAAAGCACTTGAACATATTTTTTTCCCTTCTAAGGCTTTTTCAATTTCATGCGTTATTCTGTAGACTTGATCTATTGTGGAATGGTTAGGTCTGAAACCGAATTGATGATCCGGGATCAAGCGTCTTTCTGCAATTATTGGTTGTAATCGCTTCAGCAAAAGTTTCTCGAATACTTTCGATATTATCGGCAGAAGCGATATGGGCCTATAAGATTTTTTATCATTTGCGCATTTCCCCGGTTTTGGAACCATAATGACTTCAGCAACTTTCCATTGTCTTGGAACGTATAGAAGTCTAAGAGAAGCGTTTATCATATAAAGTAGCTTGACTAATGCCTTTTTGGTAGCTCTTTTAATATTTCGCCAGTGATCAGGTCGTAACCCGGGGCCTTATTATTTTTAAGTTTGCTAATTGTCTGTCGGAGTTCAACTAACGAAACTTTTTTCATTCTAAAGCTATCAGGTTCCCCGTTGTTGTTTAGAACGTCAGCCAACGGCGGACCGTCGAAAGGCTTGAATGTTTCTTCTAAATGTTCAGCAAACAAATTCGCTTTCTCTTTGTCTTCTCTTGCCCATTCGCCGTTAGCTTTTTTTATTGGTGCCGAGTGGATTATAGGTTTCTTGGTAGACTTAACTGCTTTCCACAGCGAGTAGTTTGAGCTCCTATCCGCCGACAAGCCTTCAAGGTAATCAGTGGTCTCACGATTTTAAAGATCTTGCAACATTCCTTTCAGTTTGTTAGAGAGGTGGTTCAATAAAGTTTTGTCTGGGGGGGCCCTCGTGCCTTGCCATCTCCTAAGCGCTCTTCTCTTTTCACGAATCAATTTTTCGATTTCGAGCGGATATGTTTTACGTACATGCCCGTCGGCGCTAACTGCGTTCTTTTGGGACGAATTGTTGTTCCAAGCAGCGCTCTGAATTGCTTCAATGAATTTGTCAACTGCGGTTTCTAACTCGAAAGGAGTTTTCAATGGCACATTCAAGCCAACACCCTCCTTACAGTCCTTTCTGAAAGCGTCCCAGTTCATGTTTTTGCTAGCTAATCTAGGAGCTCTTTCTATTTTCGCCAGTCTTCCACCCATCTTCAAGATAACTCCTGAGTGGTCTGAGCAAAGATCATAACACTCTTCAATTCGCGTAAGGTATTTGGGGTACCCTTTAGCGATAAAAAAATCGACAAGGTCAGGCTTTTTATTCCTATCGGTTGGCCAATATGTTGGCTTACCCGTGGAGAAAAAGTCCACCCCACCCTTCATACTATTTTTGTACAGTAATCTGCCTCTTGTTGAATTGCATCGTGAGCCCCAAAAAGTATGCTTCGCGTTAAAGTCACCCCCAATGATAAAATTGGACCCAATGAAGTCATACATACGATCAAGATCGTCTTCCACCAGTCTATATCCTGGCGGGAAATAACAAGATGCAATGTTATAATCTAAGCAGTCAATTTTTACAGAAACTGAACTGATCTGCATAGAGTCTAGCTCAACTTTTGTGTTCTTGAAGTGCTTTATGCAGTTCTTAATGTAGAGGGAGGATCCTCCTCTCGAATTTTGCGAAGGGTGATGTGCGTGATAGTCATTGTAACCTTTAAGTTTGGGTGTAGACCCGTTTTTAAGGTGAGTTTCCGTAATCATGCAAATATCAATATTGTTTTTCCGTAGAAATACTTCTAGTTCGTCTATTTTATTCAGAAGGCCGTTTGCATTCCATGTTAGTATTTTAAATAACTGTTTCATATTCATGTTCTCTTGTAATTTTTTCGAGGCTTAAACTCGAGCTTGCTCAGTTTGTCAAATATAACTTTGTTGATTTTAGTCTGATCCTCAAGTTTCTCCAAGATTACAGCGAGGATCTGAGACACTGCATCTGTTGCGATCTTGCCTTGTTTTGTTGCCTTGGAAGACCAGTGGTGGTTTCTCCGCTGCACTTGAACTGGCGCCGCTCTTTTGTGGAGCTTTTACGCCGTTTGTCGACGCCTCCTTTGCCAATCTTCCACTTTTGATCGGCTTTGGCGTCTTTGGAGTCTTTGGCTTAGGAGTTTCAGCAGGTTTTGGGCGTCCTAGGCTTTGATTCTGACCTCTAGTATTTTCCTTAAGAGGTTCTCGTCCCTTTTGCAGCTCTATGGCTACTTCGCATCCTCGATAGTTCGCGGGGTGGTTTCCGTGGCAATTGGCGCAAACTGCTGGAGCCTTTATGTCAACTTTGCACTCTGTTGACAGGTGTTTTCCGGCACATTTCACGCAACGTGGTTCTTTTTGGCAGTAGGCACTTGTGTGCCTGAATTCTTGGCATCGCTTACACTGTGGTATCAGTCTATTGCCCTTTCGCATGGGTTCGATTTTAACCCTGATGTTAAGTATTATTTTTATTTTATAAATATCGTTTATGCTCTCAGTTCTTGCAAAGGAGAGCATGAAAATTGGAAGGCCGCGTCTGATCACAGTGTCTCTTTCTCTAATGATATTGACGGCATCAATAATTTTAAGGCCTTTATTTTTTACGTCTTTTACAACGTCTTCTTTTGTGCATGATGGGTGGAGCCCCCTTACAATGACTCGCAGTGGTTTTTCGTACTTATTTTGATAAGTATACCACTCGATTCTTTCTGCATTCAGTCTAAGAGACAGTGCGCGATAGGAATCGGCGTTGTCAACATTTACTTTCCACACGTTATTTCGGTGCGAGGTAAGCTTATATTTTTCTGTTCTCACCGTGTTTGCAAGAAGGTTGCGCAATCTCCCAAAGTCTGCTATCCTGACGATGTTTATTGCGGGAGGTGGACGAATTTTCGCTTCTGGTTTAGCCTTGTTTGAGCCAGAGGGCTTATCTTCTTTTTGTATTACTTCGGGAGAGGAATTCGCCTTTCGCTTCTTGCTAGACCTTTTCCTTAAGACTGAATCGGTCTCAAGTGCAAGTTCGTCCTCGTCCGTGAAGTATTCGACTGCTGGTCGGTTCGGTGTTACACACTCTTTCGTTACCTCACAGTCTTTCGTTAAACGAGTATTTTTACTATCCTCGTTTTCTTTTCGCAGAGAGTCAACTTCCATTTTTAGATCTTGGAAGAGTCGCTACATTTCAGTAAGCTTAGCTCGGAGTTCATTATTCTCCTTTTCTTAGCTCTTAATTTTCACAGAGTCCTGGTTTACCGGTGGACTGCTTTTTCCGGATATGTTCGATCTAGGTGGTTGTGATCGATTTAGTTTTTTCCTTTTCTCAAAAGGATTTATAAGCAATAAAAGGCTCTCCACAGAATCCGGAGACAGACGCCGACCAGTGAGCCGCACAATGTGTGACAGACGCCGACCAGTGAGCCGCACAATGTGTGACAGACGCTTCTGGATTTTAATTTAACCTTCAGATTCATCTATAAGTTAAAACCTTACTGCCAAAAGTTGCCCCAAATGGAGCAGCATCGACAGCATCCGTTGAAACATTAAAGAATATTTCTTCCGGTGGATTTTAGTCGGCTCTTACGACAGGCATACCTTACCTCAAGGCTATTCTAACCCCGACCTTGCAGGGGTGTACGTAAGTGACACAAAAATTCATAAAACCCAAGCGCACACATCAAAGCTTTGTCACAAAGCTGCGTTGTTGTTTGCTTTATCCCGTGACGTTTCCGTTGCTTAACAAGCGCCTTGAAAATTACCATTCAAAAAACGATTTAAGACCATAGAAAATGCAAACAAATCAACAAGAACACAAACTACCGCGAGAGCCAACAATTCTAGGTTCACAGAAATATCAAAACGCACGTGAAAATTCACCGTGTTGAATTTTTTTTGCTGTCCCAAAACTTTCTTACGTAACGACGGATTGTCAAAGCACCGTTGTGGCATAGGAAGGTAGCTCCCATTGAATTTGAGTTGTTTGAAATAAAGTTGTCAAATCAACGTTGGCGCAACACAGCTTTGTGACATAGCCTTCACACATCGAATTGGGCGAGATAAACTACAGAGCGGGAATAGAAAAACAACAAGAAAATGCAAAAAAAGCAGAGGTGCAGTAACCATGAATGCGCTATAGTTAATTAGTAGTATTTGTAGTATAAGTATAAATTATAGATCGTATAACTATACGGGCTTACGAAGAACTATAATTATTTTTATTTTTATAACAGATTCTAGTGGGCAGAAAACGTAGTTTCGACTCGCCTTAAGCCTAATATAGGAACGAAAAAAAAAAATAGCAGGTTAGTTTAACCGTAAACGAGACTTCATTCAAGATTTCGCTTCACAGTCACCGACTAGCTCTCGTCACAGCATCATCCTTCAGCTGATTGACAGTGAGTTTTCTCTTTGACTTTTTTTTTCGCTCGCGCAATTTCAGCGCATAAAACCATTCAACGGTTTCCTTATTTCGTGACCCGCGAGTGAAATTAATATCCTACACATAGCTTATAAAAACTATCATACTATGGCCGAATGGCCACGTGTACTTTCGGGCAATCGTTTCCGCGATTTGGAAACAGACCCGCCCCCGATTATAAACATAAAAAAAGAAACAAAAACAACTCTTCTCCCATAAGCCTCATGAATCCATTCGCGACCCGTTCTATCATGGACAATCCCAAGTTCATAGTTATTTCTGCAGCATCGGATAAGCCCCTCACATCTATTAGTGTGTTTTTAATTGATGGCATAAGCACAGCTTACGACTAAATTACCCAGCTATGTGACGGTAGCTTCCTGTGCTTGTGAAAAAAGTACTTCCCCAAAAAAGTAGCGGACCTTTTCTTATATAAAAAACACTTGCTAACCTCTGTGCAAAATCTGTTTCACTACACGAACATCTTAACTCGTCGAAAAGGACAGCGTACGAACCGTTTCTTATTAATACTCCTGAATCGCAGATCATTGAAGAACTAAAAGCTCAAGGTGCTACAGATGTCTTCAAGTTTAAGAAAACTGAAGATGGCAAACAACGAGCAACAGGGCTCATCCTACTTACTTTCGATTTGGTCCATCCACCTATCACAGTTAAAATGGCATGGTTTACAGTTAAAACAACAGTACTTCCCCAACCCTTTGCGTTGCAAAAACTGTCAACTCTTAGGGCACACCGCGAAACGCTGCAAGGGCAATACCACGTGCGTTAATTGTAATCTCCCTCCCCATAATCCCGAACTGTGCTCTAGAACTGTATGTGCTAATTGCAATCAAGGTCATCCAGCTTCATCTGAGACATGCCAACGTTGCCTACAAGCTAAAGAGACACTTAAAATTAAGACTATCCACAAATGCAGCATGGCTAAAGCCAAGCAAATCTATGAAAAACAAAACCCAACCCCGATACAACCAATTTCATTCTTTACAATAGCAGCAAAAGCGAAGCAACAAAACTTAACCCAGTTTCTGAAAATATACCAGCTCAAGCCTCAACCTCAAACAACATCACATCTCACACGCTACCTATGGTCTTTTCAGCTCCCCCGGTCCTGTTATTACCAACTCTCAGCCTAAATAACACGTGCACACAACTTCAGTCTAAAACTAGTGGGAGGGTTACAATCCGCCTAGGCGAATCCTTGGATACCCCATTGACCACTGTCAAGCTCCAAAATGCGTCAAATATCTTGGTTGTTAAATTCCAGTTTTCAGTTGATAGTGAGTTTCTATTAACTTTGATTGTGTTAAGAATTTGTCAGTTAAGAATCTTCTTTTTTAAAGAAGGGGCGTGGCATCAACCCCTTTTCAATAATATCATTTTTTTATCATTTTTTTTATCAGATGCAACATACACGTGTTGATCGCAGTTCTATATTAAAAATTTGATTTTTTACTTAAAAACGCCCACAAAGGTGGCCGTGGCAAACATTTTTTCATTTGAGTTGATAGCTTACGCACATATCTGAACATTTTATGGTGCAAGTTTTTTTGGAGTTAAAGCAAATATATCAAATAAAAGCCGTTTATTAGAATGCATATTAAATAGGACCACGCCTACAAGGAGGCGGTATTCGCTTTTTTTTAAATACCAATCACAAAACACTTTAGCGAGGATATTGCATACCAAATTTCAGCTTCCTCCGACAACTTTTATTTTTCATGCTAATAAGTCAGTGGGCGGATTTCAAAAAATTTTAAACTTGTATTGCTTCGGAACTTAGAAAGAACAGATATCAAGTCTCAAGTTCCCGACAGACGAACGGATGGACGGACGGACATGGCTCATTCCACTTTCAATTCGGTCTCGATCATATGCCCTTAAGGTTTTGGTCGTCTACGGTGATTATTTCTCTATGTTACCTATGGGATGGGGTTTTAAAAGTAAAGACCTAATTCCACTACCGACAGATGAAAGTTTCATTTTTAACTCAAACAAAGCATTTAACCCTATTCCCTCTCCCACAGAAAATTTAACCTCATCCCCTCTCAATCAAGCTCACCAGACTCTCACACGCAATATTTCAGCTTAAACAACTTCGCCGTACACACAAACACTCAATTCCACACTACATTCAGCTATTTCATCCATCACTCAATGACTAAATATTTCCAACAACTACACAAAAATTACTTAGAATTTAACGCAAACGATCATGAATTCGATCAATAACAATAGTAACCAGATTTACTTACTTCACCCCTCTGTCCCGGTGCTGAATCATGCACTCTTTTTTAAGAGGCTAAATGGTTCAGTCTCGGAACAGCGAGATATTTTTGCCCGACTCTAACTCTCCACAAAATAATGCATATGCATCGACTTTTATCAGACAGAGTCGACAGGTGTGGCTCAATAGAAAAAATCATAAATGATTCTAATCTGATAGTTTTCAGCAACGGATCCCCAACCCACTTTCGACCCATAATACCTTTAAACACATTGACCTGTCTTGCTGCTCAGCTGAACGAGCCACAAACACAGCACGTGCAAAATTCATATCTGTTCTTATTTTATTTGTGTCGTGTAAAATACATGTTGTTTCCGTGAGCTCGCAAAACAAACAGCTGACAAGACGCTGGCTTTTAAGCTTGAGCCTGCCACTTCTTATCAGACTGTCATTTTACATAATGTGTTTTTTGATTCTATGCTTAATCTAAGAGCCGCTTAAAGAGATCAACTTAAAACTAGAAAGAGAAAACTTCAAAAAATATATGCGACACCTGTTGTCATTATTGTTAGCAGTAATCTTTGTTTTTTCTTTTTACTTATGCACATACCTATTGTTTACAGAACTTAACTGCATTCGGCTTAATGTAGGACAAGTATCCATCTAGATTCTAGACAAACCGCTTTATGAAGTAATTAAACCTTATGTTACTCGCCAGTATGCTAGGTTAGGTGCATATCCCCGTTTACTTGCAAAAACGTCCTTGGTATGATCGACAGAGCGATAAATTCTGTCTGTCTATGTAGCAAAAACAAGGTTGGACCGAGAACGCTCTCTTGCGGGACACTGGCATATACGATATATGTTTGTATATCTCTTTGAATTCCGAGTACTCTTTTTTGTACCTTACACGAAAGATTCTTGAAGGTAAGATTCTAATATCGTGCCGTACCTTGCACGTCGGCTTGCGATACGTCGAGAGAAGTATGTAACGCAGCTTTCCTAAGTCCACGACCCCAACGATATTTATTACAGGTGTTCGGCGATTCTGGAGTTTTCTCTGTCACTTTTGCTGACACTGGTGTTTCTTCTTTTTGTTGTACGGTCTCTACTTCAGGTAAAGAACCGGCCTTTCACTTTTTGCTAAGATTTTCTTAAAGACTGGATTCGTTTCACGTGCAAGGTCTTTCTAGTCCGTCATGGTATTCGCATTGACGTTTCGGTGCTTCTTCATTTTCTGTGGTACCACGGGGGTCGCCTCCTCAGGCCTAGTTTTCTTAACGTAAAGAATCTAGTTACTTCACTTTAAGCTCGTGGTAGAGCCGTTAAATGTCATAAGGCTTAGCGCGGAATTAATTGTTTTTCGCAAAGCATTTCGCTTAATATTATAATTTAAGTTGGGTTTTGCACTGAAACCTGTTGGTATTCTGCCCCCTACTAGACCTTAGAGGGTAATGCCCTCAAAAGAGCTCCTTTCGCACTATAATTCATTACTAAGTTATATTGAGAGCATGTGCTCATGTAGAGCACTTTCTCTAGTCCAGTAGGGACCTGAGAATGAGAAGTGGGTTTAAGGTGGTATCTCTCTAGCTGGTATCTGGTATTTTCCCAGACATTTGATTTTTTTATGGTTCAAAGCCCCACAGGATTGCAGGATGTGTTCCGGAGCTTCATTAACCTCATCACAAAATTTGCAGAATGCTCCTCTGTTACACCAATTTTCCTTTAATGTTCCCTGGTGCATATGTTTTTAAGGGCTTATCTTAAAAAAGCTAGAGAGATGAAATTTTGTGCGTCGTGTGCTTCTCCTCATCCGAAGCAGTAGAGGAGTCAAATTTTTCAAAACCGATCACAGGTACACCCACAATCGGTTTATTATGTATCGATTGTTTATTAAATCAATTGACCTCCTCCAGTGAGCATGACATCGATTTTAGGGGTAAATTTTAAAATGCATTTTATTCAATATTTCGTAACTAATTAGGCGTAATTGCGCTTGTTATCAGCTCGCCGCTTTGAATGTAGTTGACTGCTGTCATCTTTTGTCTCACTGTTGTTGTGGATTTTTCAGGTTGATGTTGGTCTCTTTCTTTCTCTTGTTGTGCGTGAGTGCAGTATCAAAAAGTGTATTATTTGTTTGTGAAGTTAATTTGTCGTTAAATAGTTTTTTCCTGTTCTAGCTTGTACGATTTGTATATTTCAAAGTGTGTCAAGTAGCCAGTGCGTCAAGTAACCTACCCTTCTTGCAAATATGCAATGCCGAAAGGTTTTTGTCAAAGCTTGTCACACAGTGACTTTAATGCTTCAACTGCGCTAATTTTCCCTTAGGGATGGTAAGGCGTTGAATAAAGTCAACCACTGAACTGCTCTTCAGGAGGCTTCAACAGTCGCGGAGAGACAAGAATAATCATTTATACAAAAAATTGCTTTCATAAGGGCAACAGTGCGTGTGTAATGTTTTCGTGTGTAATAACATCTTAAACTCACCGCAAGATGGCCCGAGCTAAACTCCCGAAGGTAAACTCTTTTTCTATTCCAATTCTCCCTTATCATGCCTGTGATATTTTTACCAATTTGTTTTCCAAGATTGTCGAGAGTGCACTAAAAGCTCGCTCCACAGGTCACTCGCTCGGTAAGGCGTTGAATAAAGTCAACCACTGAACTGCTCTTCGGGAGGCTTCAACAGTCGCGGAGAGACAAGAATAATCATTTATACAAAAAATTGCTTTCATAAGGGCAACAGTGCGTGTGTAATAACTTCGTGTGTAATAACATCTTAAACTCACCGCAAGATGGCCCGAGCTAAACTCCCGAAGGTAAACTCTTTTTCTATTCCAATTCTCCCTTATCATGCCTGTGATATTTTTACCAATTTGTTTTCCAAGATTGTCGAGAGTGCACTAAAAGCTCGCTCCACAGGTCACTCGCTCCACCATCACTAATTTTAAACCAGTTTTTTCGCGGCGCCATAATTATTGATTTCTATTTTTATTTGAACAATAGCTCCAACCAGTTCCTTAAGGCTCGCGATTATTAAGTGTGCAACTGAAACCATTCGAATTTACAAATCAACTCCTATTAGCCCTCTTAATATTACCGACCAATCGCCAAATTCTCCCACATACCCAAAATATTCGCAAGTATTGCGGAAAGTTTACAATTCAATTCACTTATCTCCCCTAACCAACATGGCTTTTTGAAAGGAAGATCCACTACGACTTTGCTACCGACTTCAGTAAAGCATGTGATAAAATTTCTCATAATCTGATCCTGTATAAACTATCTGCCCTGGGTTTCGAGCCCATATTGCTAAAATGGATTTCTTCATACTTGAAAGACCGTTTCTACTGTGTCCGCTTTAGATCCGTCCTGTCTGATCTTTTTCTGCCCTCCTCTGGGGTGCCACACGGCAGCCATCTCGAACCCTTTCTCTTCATTCTCAGCATTAACGACCTTGAAAGAGTTATAAAGTACTCGTCTCTCTCTCTATATGCGGAGGATATCAAAATTTTTAAATCCAACTCCTCACTTCACGACTACTGTCTTTTTTCGACAGTTTTTCGTACTGGTGCTACAAAAATAGTATAGAGCTCAATGTCTCCAAATGCCTACCCACCCATAAAATTTTCTCGTAGAAAAAAAACTTCCCCTCCCCGTCCTTATCTACTCCATGGTCAGCCTATATTCATTGTTCAATTTCATCGAGACCTTGGAGTTTTACTCGACATATTGATGAGATAATTTCGAAAGCCAACTCATCATTGGCTTTGTTAAACGTTGGTCCAAGGAATTCTCTGATCCGGTTCTTCGGTTCGCTCTTCGAGGTCTCGCTTGGAACGACCCTCTCATCTTGCCTCCTTATCGCAACCGTCTCAAACTTATCAACCTGAATTCCCTTGAAGAACGTAGAGATGTTGCTTCATCGTCTGCTCTCAGGCTCCATCAACTACGCAATCAACTACGCATCAGTCTATAACTTAATTTTCTTTAACTCCTAGCCTCAAACTGATTCTTCTTCACCCTTCCTCCTAGCTTTTAAGCATTAGTATTTAAGTTAGTGTTAGCTTGAATTAAGCCGAATAAATGGGGGCTTTAGCCCCCATCAAAATCAAATCAAAATCTTTGGAAAAGTTTTTCTTTCCCACTAATCCTCATCGTAAAAAGCCCAAAAGTCATTAGAAAATTAATTCTTAAAAATAATCGCCTTGGTGTGCAATTAAAAATTATCACTCAGTTCCCTTTCCGTAGACGCTTTTTTCAAATGGGATTTTTGCAAAATCCCACAGCTCACAGAACTCGATCACCAGCGAGTTTTGTGTAATTTTTTGTCGTCATAATGCGTTTGTGAAAACTTCCTACTGCAAACAGAGGCGTGAATGATTCTTGCCTGTGTTTTCCTATAAATACAGCAACATCTAAATCCATCGATTCTGAATCCTTTGCCTTGTCCATGCACTATGAATTCTATTCGCAATGCAATGCATTATAAATGACTTTACCAGGTAAACAATAATTAAATAAATTCATTGAAGTAGATTGTTCGTAAAAACAAAGTTAACAAAAATTTTTAACGTTGATGTCATCCTACTTTACAGTTAACGCACTTTTTCCGCTCATTAATTCTCAAAGATGTACTCACGTCCGCGCCCATGACTTAGTTAAGGTGGCGCCCATGAGCTTATGAAAACTTTTCACGACAGTTTCACTCGTGTGCGCGTGCGTTTTTGAAAATTGCTCGCGTGCGTGCACAGATTATGAGTCGTGAGCTGTTTGATGTGCGCACGTTGTCTGCGTTCCCGTATCCTGGTTGTAACTTCGGTCCGTCTTTAACGCACCGCGGTACACTCTTTTCCCATTCCAATTCTCCTTTTAATTCTTATTTTCTTTTCCATTCCTCTTTTTGAGAATATCATGAATCATTAATTAACTAAAACATATATACTTTATTAATGTTTTTTAGTTATAGCCCGTCCCATAGGACAGGAGGTATATTAAATTTGTCACATAGTTTGTAACACGGTGAAATAATAATAGCAGACCCCCAAGACCTGAAGGGCATATGCTTGAGACCGAATTCTGAATCGAATAAGCCATGTCCGTCCGTCCG